>CM065705.1:36207780-36212780 GCA_017654935.2 Phymorhynchus buccinoides | reverse complement strand
TGTCATGGTGTGTGGGAGTGATCTTGCCTAATTCAATCGGTTAAACAGGGGAAGTCACTCTACCATCAGCTCTCGTCGCCTATCAACTCGTGTGCTTGAGCAGACATATAGCACGTAGAACACCGTGCGTCATTCTAAACATTTATGTCATTTATATTTTTACGTCACATTTTGCAAGTTTTATCAGTTTGTGGCCACTGGCCACCCCTAAGTTTTCTTTTTAAAAAATGTTTGCAAGTCGCTGTCTCGCATCCTGCGGTTTCAAGCTTCGACGCCATTGTTGCATTGTTGCTATGGTATTTGACCGAGTAATGGAGGTAACCAATTCTAATTTTCACGAAGTGCTCTTCCCTAGGGTTTTTCCCCCCGAAAATCGTCTATTCAAACCGAGCGGTATTTTACTTTTGTCTTGGGGGCAGTTTCAGACCAGGGAGCACCGATTGCAGTAACACCGAAATTCATCAAAACTTCCGGTTTGAATGGTAACACACCCGATATACCTGAAAATGGGTTATAAAATAGTAGGTAGGTAGTTAGCCGTAGGTAGGTTATACTTGTGGCGGTGCCATAGCCGATGAGGTTTAACCGAGGCGTGGTCACCGCTACAGCTATCTGTATTAATTTTTTTTAAATCGGGACTTTACTGGTTTCGTACTGCCTCCGGGCATTGCCTCCAGTATTGTTCCCACCATTTTTGTATTTACAAATGTCCCACATGTGTCTGATTCAGACCAAGAGGACGTAAAACTCCATTTTCTCACTCTAGGTAGGTAGGTAGGGACAAAACAAGCTGTAAAGATTTTTCAAACAGTCCCATCTTTTATGATTTTTCTGGTAAATGTTTCTTTTTGGTCAAGGTTGATGCGGCATAAATTTTCCTCATAAATCATTATTCGTCATAGCTTCTAAAAACTTCTAAAAAAATTGGTAATGTATCCAGACGATTTTTAAACATAAAAATTATTAGTATGAGATGCACATTTTACGTCAGTAGGCAATTCGTTCCACATGTTAGTAATTCTGTTACCAAAACAATTTTTTCTTATGTTAGTATTATATCTTTTAACAAAAACTTTACCACAGGCGTTTCTAGTCATATTGTATTGAGGAGATGAAAAGAAATTACTCCAGGACAAATCCACATGATTGTTGAATATTTTATAAGTTTCTATAAGATCTCCCCTTGTTTTCTCCTTCCTTTAAGTGAAAATAAATTAAGGTACTGTAATCTGTGGTAATAATCCATGTTTTTGCATGCTTTAACAAGCTTTGTAGCTCTACGCTGCACCCTTTCAATTGACATTTGACATTTAAAATAAACAACAAAATCGTTTCATACGTTGTCACTTGCTAATAATCATTCTTTTATGAGCACAACAAGGTAACATGTTAGCCCTATTGTAGATCAAAGAGTGTATAGTATACACTCTTTGAGTAGATGGCACCCAAACCAGACCTAGAATTTAGGAAATCAACAACGACCATAGTTTGCCACAAGATACGTGAATGTTTTAATTAAAACATGGCAATGATTTTAGAACTTCGACATTGTGACAGATAAAGTAATAGTAACCTTTTTAAAATCAGCGAGGTGACATGCGGGGGATTGCTCATTATAAGAAAAATTACTGAAAATCCATTTAGGTCTATAACTTTATTTTTATTGCTGTGTGTGCATTTTGGCGCCATTTTTCAATTCAGGCGTGAGACCTACCGGTAAGGCGCATCATCGTGGTTCACCAAAACAACTGCATCAAACAAAAGTCATTGCTCTTTCACTCTGTGGCGCAATATTATATCTAGGCCTAAACTTAGTGGAGAGAATTTAGTGTAAATGAGAATCATGCTCGGATGTTGACTGACCGGCCGATCTTCACATGTATTCAAGTGAATCAGAGTATGTACAGAATTTACGTTACGTAAGTCAAGTTTTACAGCATTCATTCGAATCATGTGTTTGTTTAAAAAAATGTTTTGAACACCATACACATGACATGAGTGATGACATGTTGATTTTGACGGTTTACTAGTTGATCCTTTGTGACAAAGGTTACTGCAACCGCAGGAACGCTCAATAGTTTTGAAAACAAATTTGATATTTTTTGGAAAGATTATTGCTTTCCATACTAACAATAGTAACATGAACTTCATGATGAAGTAATTAGTAATATACTAATAATTAGTATGCAGATCAGTTTGCTTGTTTCATTGTATGTTGTACTCTTTAAAAAAAAAAAAAAATTGTGTTTCCTTATATTATAAACTAAGAGGAAATAGCAGGCTAAAGGCTAATTAAAAAAGCCTATATATGCCAGTTGCCACATATGATAATTATTGATATGATAAAGGTTTGTTAGATACCCCAACCCCCAAAGCTTGATTTCATAAACAGACGATCATCAGATGAGGATGTTACACAAGTGTCAAAAGTGGCCCTTTCAGAAAGTTACTGAAACCACTGAAGCCTAATTTAGTAAAAAATTTAACTTGTGAAGGCAAGTGTAGAAATATGATCAAAAGAATTTTATAAATAAAAGTTTCACTCCCAGATGAAGCTAAAGTATTATAACTTACAGGCTCACCTCTGAGCTTTCGGGGGCGTAGCGCTCCCTTCATCAGCGTCGTCTGCTGAAAGGCCACTGCAGGGCTTCTGATAAGCTGATATTTCTTAGGGTCCCAGGGACCCCTTCATCAGATTTAAAACGAGTCCCAGGCTAACTTCAGTGGGTCCCCTGTACCACATCCAGAAACATGTCTATAAACATATGTACAAATACACTTATTTACACATACCTCAAATTTGTTAGTCGAGTAGCATGAAAGGCTTTTTCCGGTACAGCGAGAGGCATCATGGGAAAGGGAAAGTTTTATGATTAAGGGAAGCATCTCTCGCATCATAGCAGACGATGCCTGTGGCCGACTGTCAATGTTAGACAGTGTCTTTATTCATTTTTTTAATTCGTTTTTCATGATTTTTTGAGTGCGTCCCCATGGACTCGCTTAGCAAACATTCAATGCGTCCTTTTAACTTTCAATGCGTCAGGGATGCTAGTTTTTGCGTTATCAGAAGCCCTGCACTGGCGGGTTCAGTGCACACGATCGTGAGTACAGCTCAAGGCTGCACCCATGGCGCATGACTGAACCAGGGAAGAGTACGCAGAGGGCAGGATATGTCTCCCACGGTCCTGGTTCAGTGTGGGCTAGGCGGCCGCGATGTAGATGGCCTCCTTCACCCCTCTCTGGAACCATCTGCTGTCTCGGTCCAGCACAGAGATGTTGTCGGGTGAGAACTGGTGGTCGTAGTTGGCCATGTAGGACGCAACCGGTGACGAAACCCGTCTGTGCTCCGTGACTCTCTTCCTGAGGCTCCTTTCCGTCTCCCCAATGTAGACCCCCTTGTCACAGTCTTCGCAATAATAATAATACTACTACTAATAATTTAATTCCTTTTTTTAAAAAGTGACGCCTGTCCCTCGTGAGGCTCCAGGCGCCATTACAGACATAAAAACCAACAGGTTTAAGAAAGAAGAGAAAGGAGACATGCAAAATACAAGATTAAATGTAAACATAAAAAATAACTTTGACTTGTACCTTCTCTTAAACTGTTAATGTGGATACAGTGGAACCTCCCTTATAAGACCTCCCATTTAACACATTTTAAGACTCCCTCCCATGTAGGACCTACTTCTCTGAGACATTGCCATTCCTCGTAAGTATTAACATTACCTCCCTTACATGTATAAGACCCCTCCCTTATAAGACCTTATTTGGGATGATTTTTGAAGGTCTTATATATTTTAGGGAGGTTCCAGTGTATTGCCGCCTGTTTATGCAATATGTACATGTCCAAAAATCATCTTTTTATTTTATTTTAATTTTTTTTCAGCATCAGTGGAACTGAGTTGACAGTAACTGAGTAAGTGAAGGAAAGAACGCTATTTACCTCAACTCAGCAAAAAAACCATGGCTGGTCGTCGAGGAATTCTGGGCCTGAAGAAAGACCCTAAGCATCAGATGCTGTTCATGTTCCGCGGGGAGGAGTGGCCCTCGAGCGACTCGGACGACACCGATTATGAACCGGGGCAGGCGAATCAGGGTCTGAAGATTCTGACGATTCTGTCGTGGAAATGTGAGTAGTACTGTTGTTACTTGTGATCTACAAATTGATCTTCTTCTTTGAGTACAGCGGAACCTCCCTTATGAGGCCTCCCATTATAAGACCCCCTCCCATATAAGACCTACTTCTCTAAGAGACATTGCCCTTCTTTGTAAGTATTAAAATTACCTCCCTTTAAGACCCCTCCCTTATAAGACCTCATTTTTGATGGTCTTATAAATAAGGGAGGTTTCACTGTAGTACGCAACCACCATCATCATTTTGATGGTTTGGTTTGCATAGACATGGGGGATTTTCTGGGACCAGACTACCTCCAGATAGGTGGTGGAGCGACCATCCCCAACCCAGCACCCTGGGTATATAGCGACATGGCCTTCAGATACGGAGGCAAGCAGCGCTATAAGCCAGGCCTGCCAGGACTAATAAGTTGCTCCGGACCAACTGGAGGGTTGGTTGGGAGGATTCTGGAAATGGGCAGAGTTCATACTATTGCTTTTTTAAAATTTTATATTAATTTATATAACATCTGAATTTATAATTAATCGAAATGTTGACAAATTTTCATCTTGTTTTGTTTCTTCCCCCATCAGATATGAAATTTCTGATGAAAGTTTATTATCTTGAGTTCAAGAATAAAAGAATTGGTTACCGGCAGTCAATTCTCAAGTGAATGTTGGTTTTCCAATCCCTTTTAAGATATTTTATGTTTTGGTAAAAGACGTTTTCTTTAACACATGCTGAAAACAAGTCTGGCTTATATATTATATTATAATGTAATATTATGTATGTCTGCTATCCACCTTGATTTCAGCCCTTCCTCATCCAGAAGATCCTCCAAGAACACCAAGCGACAGGTCAGGCGCAAAAACAGAGAAAACTCCTC
>CM065705.1:36172780-36202780 GCA_017654935.2 Phymorhynchus buccinoides | reverse complement strand
CTAAGGACTGGTCACTGCCGACTGAGTGTCCACATGTATCGCCTTGGGCTGTCACACACACACACTTGACTGCCCGTGTGAGACAGGCCCACAACCCCGGCTCCAGGGATCATCCCAAAGGCTGAAGCACTTAGAACAATATGGTACAAATGCACCAGCTAGGGATGAGAACATTGCGATGGCTTGGAGTCAAAACAGACTATCTTTAGATAGTCCATTGACGTATTATTGGATGTGTTACAAAATCTAATATATTGTGTCAAACAATGACTGCAGAAGTATAAAAAGGGGGTTTTGCTTTTTATATTTCAGCAGTTTTTGTTTTGTACAAGTTATTAGTTTTCGTAATAAGCTCAATAATATGTCAATGGACTATCTAAAGATAGTCCGTTTTGACTCCAAGCCATCGAATTTGCATGTGTGTCCGTTTTTGATTACCCCGCCACATGGGCAGCCACACTCTGACTTCGGAGGACTTGAAGGGGTTAAGCTAGGCCAACTGGCTCAGAGTCCCAAGCAAACACAACAATGATCACATAAACTGTGCAAAATACACTGAAATCTGTCTGTCTGTCTCCACGAGCATGGTCGCCTGCTTACCCTGTGTGTGTGTGTTTCAGGTGTTATGTGAGAACTGTCCCCATCTGGAAGTGGTGAATGCATGTGCATTTGACACTTTAACTCACTCAGGACAAATTCCGAGTATGCTCGGAACAGGAGAACGCCAGTCAGGGCCTAATTTCGAGTATTCTCGAGACAGTGAGTGATTTTTTTTGGGTCTAAATCCAGGGTTCTTTCGCAATCAAAACCACGTTTTTCGAGTTACATCTCTTCATCACTGCTCCAGCTTTCGTTTCACACATATGCTTGGCACTTCTATTTCAAATTTTAATGTTAAAAATGGCGAAAGAAACCGGCCCTAGACAAGCCTCAGAAAATACTCCAATATGTTTTCATTAACAGTGATAGTAATAAGGAGACTAATGATTCCGATTTTAAATCAAGTAACCACGATTTCAAAGTGAAAAATAAACTCGGATCAACCAGTAATGTTGTCCAAACTGAATCACTGACAGTGTGAGTTTTGTTGCGCTTCTTATTTGTTTTATTTTTTTCTAGGCAGCCCCAGGCCAGTATTGACTAATGAAGTCCTGAAGGGTTAAGTGAACTATGTTTTGCTTTTTGTTTTTCAGGTGTTGTGTGAGATCTGTCCCCATCTGGAAGCGGTATCTGTATCTAGCCAACAGCTGTGAAATGTGTGTGCTTATGACTGTACGTTTAGGTTAGGTTAGGTACATTATAGTCACAGAGGCGTCTCTGTGAAATTCGGGTTGCTTCCACCTGGAGAGCGCGTCACAGCCAGAGGCGCGCCACCCAATTAAATTTTTTGTTGCATGCGATTTTTGTGTGACTGATGAGGAAGGAAAGGAGGGGGGTAAATTTTGACCAAATGAAAACTTTTTCGTTGCCACTGGGTTTAACGTGTGCTAAGTGCATGGGCACACGGGGCCTCGGTTTATCGTCTCATCCGAAAGACTCCACGTTCAGACCGTAAGGCCTAGTGTAAAGTGAGAGGAAAAATCCCCTGTACCCAGGTTCGAACTCGGGTTTACTTGACACAAAGCGAACGCACTACCACTGTGCCACTCTACACTTTTTGCATGTGCATTTGACACTTTAACCCCTTCAGGACGTCACTGCCTTAGGTAAACTCCATTACTGGCCTGGGGCTGCCTAGAAATTTTTTTTTATAACAAATAAGAAGCGCGACAAAACTCACACTGTCAATGATTCAGTTTTGACAACATTACTGATTGATCCAAGTTTTGGGGGGTTTTCCGCTTTGTAATCGCTATTACTTGCTTTAAAATCAGAATCATTAGTCTCCTTATTACTATCAGTCTTAATGAAAACGTTTGGAGTATTTTCTGAGGCTCATGTAGGGCCAATTTATTAAACATTTTTAACATTAAAAATGAAGATAGAAATACCCAACACTATGATAAGTAAAACCGAAAGCTGGAACAGTGATGAAGGGACGTAGCTCGAAAAACGTGGTTTGGATTAAGAAAAAAACCCATGGATTTAGACAGGTTTTAGACTACAAAAAAATCGCTGTTCCGAGAATACTGGTAAGTAGTCCCCTGACTGGCGTTCTCCTGTTCCGAGTATACTCGTAATTCGTCAGGAATGAGTTAAGTGAACATGTTTTGTTTCTTCAGGTGTTGTGTGAGATCTGTCCCCATCTAGAAGCGGTGAATCCGTCATACTGCTGCAAGTTGTCCATGACTTCTGTATTAGATCTAGCCAACAACTGTGAAATGGGTGTGCTTATGGCTCTGTGTGTTTGCATGTTTTTCAGGTGTTGTGTGAGAACTGTCCCCATCTGGAAGCGGTGAACCTGTCACACTGCAGCAAGCTGTCCATGACATCAGTGTCAACCCTGGCCCACAGCTGTCAGAAACTGAAGCACCTCGATCTTTCCTTTGCCGGGGTGAGCCCTTTGAGGATGCATCGTCCTTGGTGCATTAAAGCGGAGCGTAGAGTATGCTATTTCAGGCTGTTGGCCACTCACTGCAACGACCGCCTTTTGCAAGAGTGAATGCCCTTGGTGGGGGGGGGGGGAAGATACTTGAATACTGACCAAACAAGAAGAGAAGAAAGGTGGCAGAGTGGTTAAGACGTTCTCCTGCCAAATGTAACGCGTGACTGCAGCGTGAGTGACCCGGGTTCGAATCCTGGCCTCGCCCTTTCTTTCTAGTTTGACAGAAAAATCGAACTGAACGTCCAGTCCTTCGGATGGGGACTTAAAGGTAGTCTGACCCGTGCTCTTTGCGCACGCACAAATCCCATGGTTGTTGAAAGTCGGTAAGAGCAGGGAGAAATCCCGCTGCCTGGTATGGCCAAATTGATAGCTAGGTTTTCCATAGTGTACTCACCCTCCTCACCCTGTGCCCCCCCCAAAAAAAAAAGAAAGAAGAAAATTGGGTAGGTGCTGCACTTGCAGTGATGCGCTCTCCAGGGGAGAGCAGCCCGAATTTCAAGGAGATAAGTCTCTGTGACTGGGAGTGCGTACTAACGTGGAATGTACACATCGTCCTAACGTGGAAAATACGTTTCGTCCTAACGTGGAATGTACGTTTCATCCTAACGTGGAATGTACGTTTCATCCTAACGTGAAATGTACGTTTCTTCCTAACATATACGTGGAGTTTTCCATGTTAGGCCCAAGGGGACATTCCACGTTAGGACGGAATGCACATTCCACGTTAGGCCGAATAGGAATTTTCCACGTTAGGCCCAATGGGACAGTGTACGTTAGGCCCAATGGGACAGGACGAACAGGTACATTCCATGTTAGGCCAAAGGGTTTTTTTGCCACGTTAGGATGAACTGTATTTTCCACGTTATTCCAGGGACTCCTATGACTAGAATATACGAAATACCAAAATACAAGGGCATAACAATCGCCAATAACCCTGAATGGCCGCCTTTTGCAAGAGTCAATGCCCATTTGGATACTGACCAACAAGGGCTTAACTCTTGCTGTCAAGGGCGTTAGTAACCCTAGTTGCAGTGGCCAATAAGGCGCACCCCCCAGATTTTTTACAATATTTCAAATTTAATTGATTTCTATATCATAAATAATGGGGTATTTTTCGGACTATAAGGCGATACTTTTTTCTTCTTCCAGACTGACACCCCTGCTCCTATTATTTGACTGAATATACAGACAAACCCCTATTTTACGACCCTCTCTTAAGCGACCACCTCTCATTTGAGACCAAATTTGTTGGCACGGATGCATTTTACTATGTAAACGACCTCTCTTAAACGACTTCCTCTAAAACGTGACTTACGACCACCATTTTGTTGGTTTTTACGACCGTTGCTGTCGTCTGCATAGACTTTGAGCAAAGGGAAACAACCACGGTCAAGGGCCTGAAAGCGGAGTCGCTTCCCTTGTTGTAGAAAAGATGGCGGAAAGCGTAGGAAAAGCACGAAAACCACTGACTTTGAAAAAGAAAACCACTGACTTTGGACGAGAGTGGAGGTGATTAACAGAAGTCGGCGAAGTGAAACTGTAATACATCGATTGCACAATCCTATGGAGTTGGAAAGACCCAAATCCAGTTTTAATATGTCATTGTATGTGTGCATGAAGAAGAGAGTATGAACTGTGCTGAATTTTTCTTTCTACGGCTGCCAGTGAAAACCTCCGTCATACGACCCCTCCAATTTACGACCGATTTTTCTGGACATTTTGGAAGTCTTAAAATAGAGGTTTGTCTGTAGTAAGAAAATCTGAATTTTGTGTAAAATTTAGGGCGTGTCGTGCCTTATAATAACGTGCGTTTTACATTCCTAAAATTGTAGTAGTCATATTATTATAAGGTGCAGCGGTCTCACACTGAGGGGGGGGTGGCTGTCTTTTGTAGAAAATAGTTCCCCCACCTTCTGGAAGTTCTGCGCTTGTAACTTCCTCTAATCTGCCACTCTCTTTGACTCTGCCTTTCCCCCTGTGCTTACTGTCATCTACTATCTTTCGGACCTCGTTATTGGCCCCCATTCTCCTGCCTGTTTTGAGCTCATCCCGAAATTGGAATGTCGGCTGTACGCAACGAGAGGGGAGACCAGTGAAAACTAAAAACCGGACACATACGTACCTTACCCATTATGGCCTTTGGCCTGGGAATGCAGAAGAAAAAAAAAGAAATCCCAGACCCACTCAGTAGTGAAAGAGAGAGCGTGTGTGTGTGTGTGTGCGCGCGTGCGTGCGCGCCTCTGCACCTGCTTATGTTTTCAGTTTTGATTTGCCACGTTTGCGTTTCAGCGACTGTGCTTTCCTCGTTATGTTTAACCCTTTCACCGCCAGCCAATTGTTTAGCAAAACAAAATGCCATTAAAGCGAACAGGGTAGAAATAAAAATGTATCTGCAGTATTGGGAATTTCTCTGTGAAATGCATAACATTAAGCCTGGTCTTCAGATAACAGGTCCTGATTTGATGCCTTTTAGTGACATAGTTGTGGTGCATAGATGCGACATTGGCGGTGAAAAGGTTAAGTCAAATTTCAACATTTTCTATCTTTCTTTCTTTTTATCAGACGGATGCGGTTTCGGTGAAGTCCTTGACCCACTTTACGGAAAGGAGGGGCCCTTCCCTTAGGGACCTGATTCTGGAGGGAAACATGCTGACTGGCTTCAACGCCGTTCTCAATTCCGTCATGGTTTGTATCATCTGTTTTTCTTGATATATTTTTCCGTCACGGTCTGTATCATCTGTTTTTCTTGATATCTTTTTCCGTCACGGTCTGTATCATCTGTTTTTCTTGATATCTTTTTCCGTCACGGTCTGTATCTGTTTTTCTTGATATCTTTTTCCGTCACGGTCTGTATCATCTGTTTTTCTTGATATCTTTTTCCGTCACGGTCTGTATCATCTGTTTTTCTTGATAACTTTTTCCGTCACAGTCTGTATCATCTGTTTTTCTCTCAGTGTTTTTCTTGATAACTTTTTCCGTCACAGTCTGTATCATCTGTTTTTTTCTCAGTGTTTTTCTTGATATCTTTTTCCGTCACAGTCTGTATCATCTGTTTTTCTTGATATCTTTTTCCGTCACGGTCTGTATCATCTGTTTTTCTTGATATCTTTTTCCGTCACGGTCTGTATCATCTGTTTTTCTCTGTGTTTTTTTTTATATCTTTTTCCGTCACGGTTTTGGAGTGCTAAAACGTGTGGCTTTTGGTTCTTGGAGTGCTGAAACTTGTGGCTTTCAGGTTTGGGAGTGCTGAAACTTGTGGCTTTCAGGTTTTGGAGTGCTAAAACTTATGGCCTTCAGGTTTGGGAGTGCTGAAACTTGTGGCTTTCAGGCTTTGGAGTACTGAAACTTGTGGCCTTTGGTTTTTGGAGTGCTGAATCTTGTGGCTTCCAGTTTTGGGAAGTCGGCGGATAAAGAAATCGGGCACAAATTTCCAGGGTGAGAGACTTCATGGTAGCATCATCATAAGTTTCGTAATCAATAAAGAACTTAACCCTTTCACAGCCGATGTCACATTTTTGCACAGCAATGGTTTAACACCCACGTCACTAAAAAGCATCAAACAAGGTCCTGTTATCCGAACACCCTATTTTCGTAATTTTGGGAGGTAAGGATAGGCCTAGTGTTATACATGTCACAGAGGAATTCGCAATATTGAAGATTTTTTTTTTCTCTACCCTGGTAAGTTTAATATTTGCTTTTTGGGGGGGCTGAAATATGGCTGGCAGCGAAAGGGTTAAAGAACAAAGTTAACCCCTTCCCTGCCTGGCTACGAGACGGTCTCGTACTTAATAATGTCATTGATTATGTTATAACTTATGATGTCATAGGCCTGGGATGATGGTTTTTGGCTTAGATAAGCCAGAAAGGATATATCTCTATTCTCAGATTGAGTCTAACATTTGTTCTAAACTTTATCATTTTAAAAAAATCGATAATTCTGTTTTCCTCTGGCAGTGAAGGGGTTAAAGAACAAAGCCCCCCCCCCCCCCCCCCCCCAACGAAAGTGTTGGTGGTCGTGAATATTCTGGGTTGGAAATTTTGACGTAATTGTCTTCAGAAGGGGGCATCAATAGTAATTTTGGGTTTTTTTCTGTTTGGACTTTGTTTTTTCAGTCTCATTGCCGGAACCTGGACACCCTGGACCTCAGTAACTGCCTGTTCACGACCAACCACCTGGTGCTGAACGTGGAGAAGCTGCAGGAGAGGTGCCCCGCCCTGCGCCTCCTTCGCCTGGCCAACTGCTTCGTCAGGGCCAGCGGGGAGGACCGGCCACACCAGGTAGTGTAGAATGCAAAAGTGCTGCAGCCTTTGGGGGGAGTATTTGTTGTTACATGGGCGCTGCTCTTTCAGTTTTACACTTCTTCTTCTTCTTCGATCGCTCAGACAGTTTCCTGTCAGTTATGAGCGCAGATGCGTCATGCTGTCGTTCGGTATTCTATTAGGTATTCGGTACTTTATAGTCACAGAGGCGTCTCTGTGAAATTCAGGGTTGCTCCCACCTGGAGAGCGCGTCGCAGCCAGAGGCGCGCCACCCTTTTTTTTTGCATACGATTTTTTTTTGTGTGATTGATGAGGAAGGAAATGGGGGGGGGGGAGGGGTAAATTTTGACCAAATGACAACTTTTTCATTGCCACTGGATTTAACGTGTGCTAAGTGCATGAGCACACGGGACCTCGGTTTATCGTCTCATCCGAAAGACTCCACGTTCAGACCGCAAGGCCTAGTGCAAAGTGAGAGGAAAAATCCCCTGTGCCCAGGTTCGAACTCGGGTTTGCTTGACACGAAGCGAACGCGCTACCACTGTGCCACTCTACACTTGTACACAGGTATTGTACAATGCACAAGTGCTGCATGCAGCCTTAGGGGGGGATTATTTGTTATTGCATGAGTGCTACTCTTTCAGTTTTACACTGATTTCAGTATTTTTCTTCTTCTTCTGCGTTCCCGGGCCATATGGCCATAATGGGTAAGATACGTATGTGTCCGGTTTTCAGTTTTCACTGGTCTCCCCGCTGCGTACAGCCGACACATTCCGATTTTTTTTTTAAAGGCAGGAGAATGGGCCAATAAGTCAGAAAGATAGTAGATGATAGAAAGCAAAGGGGAAAGGCAGAGTCAAAGAGAGTGGCAGATTAGAGGAAGTTACAAGCACAGAACTTCCAGAAGGTGTGGAACTATTTTTCCAAAAGACTCCCCCCCGCCCCCTCCCCCGGTATCCCCATGGGGAGAGACTCGTGGAGGGGGCGGGGTCGTCCAGCTCCCCGTATGGAGGCACGAGGCATCCACCCACTTCCCCCGTAGTATTTTTAATTTGACCAGAAACTGAACTTCAGGTTGTTGTTTTTATTTATCCAACAACAAAAAATGACCACAAGCGTTTTGGGGCGTTTTGAACTTGGTTCTTCTATCTTGGAAGTTTACATCAAAGGCGATGTAATAATTTTACAAGGCTTATCAGACTCCAAACTGTCTATCATTTTAACTGTGTCTATCTCGTTATCTCTCTCTCTTAACTTGCCCGCCTGAATCATCCGACGGGGCTCTGCCCCTGTACCCTGCCGGGGCCATGGGTCCCTGGACCCCTGCTTTTAAATTGTTTTCATTTGGGGGAGTTGCAACCCATGAAAACGTACATAAACAAAAAAGAGAAATGAAAGGAGATTACGGGTTTTTTACTTCAGGTTTAGACGTAGGGAAGTGGTAGATCAGACTTTTTCTATATAGAGACTTGATATAGAAAAAGCTCTCTACACCGATTGGTTTCCCTCCCCCCACAGCAAACCACTACAAAAGCAAAGTCAGAGGCAAAATTGTGGTCTAAGGGAGCGAAGCGTGTTTAGAAGTAACCTAGGTATGGTGTGCGCACAGATTTACTCTGCCGGGGCCATGGGTCCCTGGACCCCTGCCTTTCATTTTTGTTTCATTTTGGGGAGTTGCACCCATGTTACAAGGATCCCCCCCCCCCCCTATTTTTGGGCCACTGCAACTAGGGTTATTAACCGGCATGGATGCTCCTGCTTTCAGGATGTCCTGAAGTTTAGGATTTTTTTTATTGCCTGGAGCCGGCGTCGCCGGATTATGAGAATTTGAGAAGATGCATTTTGCTGGTTATAGAGGTCATGAAGTTTAACCAGAAGTGAAAGTGCAACAAGAGCCTGTCAGTTATATTGGAAACTGTTGTTTCCCTTCAGCTTCCAGGGGGCATTGGCCCCCAGAACCCCCAGGAGGGGCGCTGTCCCTGCACTCCGCCGGGAGTTGCAGGATTTTTGTATTTATTTCCCAGGAGCACCCATGTTAACGCCCTTGACGGCAAGAGTTCAAGCCCTTGTTGATCAGTATCCAAAAGGGCATTCACTCTTGCAAAAGGCAGCCATTAAGTAAGTGGCCTCAAATAGGGTTATTGGCGAGAGTTATTCCCTTGTTTGGTCAGTACTCAACCATCTCCCCCCCCCCCAACCAAGGGCATGCACTCTTGCAAAAGGTGTTCTTTGCAGTGGCCAATAGGGAGGAATCATTGTTATTGTAAAAAATAAATCTTTCTTCTTTTTTTAAATTTTATTTTCCTCCCCCATTTTTTTTGTTTTTGTTTTTTGACCGGCTTGGCTGAAATTTTCAGCAACGTTGCAGGACCTATTGTGGGTTTGTGAAATTGTTTGCAATATTAAATATGGTTTGGCAAAATTAAGAGTCTCTTGAAGTTTGCCATCTATAGCATAACATTTTATTTTTATTTCCCAGGAGCACCCCATGTTAACACCCTTGACGGCAAGAGTTAAGCCCTTGTTGATCAGTATCCAAAAGGGCATTCACTGTTGCAAAAGGCAACAGTTAATGCGTCATCACACACAGCGAAATGATGAGGATTTGTTTTTATCTTTCACAGGGGGGAGCGGGCTTCGCCAAGTTGCAGGAGCTGAGTTGCGCCATGCCTATCATCCCCGACCCCAGCTTTCTTCAGAGGGGGGTCACCGACCCAATGCTCATCAGGTGGGTTATGATAATTATGACAAAAACCCACCACTACAGTTGCGTCGGCAAGCGATGCTTTTGAAACAATGCGGTGAAAAGTAGCTTTTCTCAGCTCCTTTCAGTTCATGCCTTTTGCTAACACTCGTCACCAGCATAAACCAATTTAAAGTGTTTTATCCATTTGCAGACCTGCCACTTGCTCCTATTTCAGAGGAGCAGCTCAGATATGTTGAGCATTGCTCCTAGCTCCTCTTGCAACCTCCCCAGCTCCTATATTTTAAAATCTGTCTTGTATACATTTTCCACTCAATTTCACAACAAAGAGCATGCATTCAAAGCACCAGCTAATGGACATCTAAGGGTCAGCATGAGACAGTGAGGGGCTACACGAAGCATAGGCCTATCTCAGACTAAATGACCAACAAATATTGTAGATTGGTCAATATTTCTTTCTCTAAAATGGATCTCAAATTGACAATTGTCAATATTTCTTACTCTAAAATGGATCTCAAACTGACAAAAACGACTGCATGTTTGAAGAACAAAAGAGGCCGCACATTTCGAAGTGGCAATGGATTTTACTGGGGGGCCAGTGCCAGCCCCTAGATTCTCGCTCCTCTTTTTTATTCTCAGAATGTGGCAGGTCTGCATTTGGCTGACATTGTTTTATGGTGGCATGCCACTTGTAAGGTCTGTTCCTATCCCTAACCACAATCAATGATAAAAACATTTGCCTCTGTTAAAAGAAATAACTTGAAACAAATAGCTCTCTGTGGAAAAACTGAAAGGAGCTAGAATGAGGGGAATTGGTGTGCTGTGGGTGAAAAGTCATTCCGGTTCCCAGCATACAACGCGCGTCAATTTCTTTTCATTCTGTTTCAAGATGGCGTCAAAGGGACCGCGTGGTGAGAGTTCTAGGTCAAATGATCCAACATCTGATGGAAAGACACCAAAAGAAAAGGCAAATACGTGGTTTAAAAAATGTTTTTAAAGGTCTCCCAGTGCACTATTGCTTGCATATTATCAGGTTTTGTGAAGAAAAAGAATCAGCCTCGCGTTGGATCAGGGTTTTTTTCTCCAAAATTAGTATTTTTTTGTTTCAGAAATTACAAATTTGCAAGATAGGGGTAAACAGGTCTGGCTGTGTGCATTTATTGCGATGCTAAAAAACAAACAAAAATTACATCATCGGTTTTTGGGCAAAGTTCAGGTTGTACTTTAGACACCCTCCTCTGCTGATCCTAACGCTATCCCTTTCCCGAGAATGGCAGTATGTTGCTTATCAGGGTTTTTTCCGATACGAAAATTTGTTGTGTAAAGTTCAAGGTAGCCTGGTTTTGTTTTTGGTTCTATTCTGTTTGACTTTTCATGGCCAAGAAGGAGGTTTTTTTAACTCCTTCAGGACTTCACTGCCTTAGATAAACATCATTACTGGCCTGGGGCTGCCTAGAAAAAAATATATAACAAATAAGAAGCGCAACAAAACTCAACACTGTCAATGATTCAGTTTTGACAACATTACTGGTTGATCCAAGTTTATGTTTCGCTTTGAAATTGTGGTTACTTGCATTCAAATCGGAATCATTAGTCTCCTTATTACCAAAGATATTCTGAAAGGGTAAGATGGATTACTTAAGAGCTCAGCGAACCGGGCTGATAGAGTTATCGTTAGTGCGGACAGTACACTATTCACAGTGCAGGCTATCCAAAAACTTGAACGGAGACTTCAACTGGCCTATCGACGTGTAAAATGTGTCCTGTTTAACCCTCTCTAGGACACAGACGCCAAATTCGACCGAATTTTGTCAACTCATGCAGCCCGTATGTGCCGATTGCGCCCGCTGAACGCCAGGTCTAGTACGTTCACTTTCACTTTCTCCCTACCCACAATGCAATATACTAAGTTAGTTCTTCCTGTTCCTGACTCGCTGGTCTGTTTTTGGTTTTTACAGCAAGGGAAAGCACCCACTAGTCTTTTTGAACAGATTTTTCGAAGTGACCCCAAATTTTTTTCTTCTTTCCACGTGACGTGATGCAGTATTGACTCGGCGCGATGCTCGGAGTGCCATTACGGATTTTTTATTCCAATTCATGGTTTGTTGTGTGACAGTGTGTTAGCTTTGGAATAATAATATCATCATTGCTATTCAATATGCATCTTTCAGAAATGAAATGTGAGTTAGACTTTATTCTGGGTGATTTTTTTAATGAAAAGATTTGGTGTGACGTTCGGAGTTAATTCCCATCTCTCGGGAACTGGGATCGATTCCCGGTTCGAATGGTTGGGAGTCATTGGGTTAAAAGGGACATAACCAGTGTTTCTGTCCTCACTACTCTAGTACTCATATAGGGAAAAGAGCCCAGAAGATGGGACAGCAAAAAAATAAAAATAAAGTATGTACTGCCATTGCAGGATTAGCCTCTTGTTTTTCTTCCTTTCTCTCAGGCTGTTGCACAAAGCCCACCATCTGCGGCTGCTGGATCTACGGGGCTGCACCAATATGAACCCCACCTACAGCTTTCTCCCCGAGGGCGCCCCCTCCCCCATCAAGCAGCTGGAGGAGCTGTATCTGGCCCGGAGCAGCGTTCCACGATATATGGAGGCACTGGTGGAGGCTTTGCGACAGGTAGCAATGGGTGTTTGTGTGTGTGTCTGCACGTGTGTGTGTCTGTGTGTTTATCTCAATTTCTTACTCTGTATGAATAGAGAAGTTGTATCTTGCCCGGAACAGTGTTCCCCGATATATGCTCCATATATATACCACACTGGTAGAGGTTTTGCGACAGGTAGCAATGGGTGTTTGTGTGTGTCTGTGTGTGTTTATCTCTTTCTCTGTATGAGTAGAGGAGTTGTATCTTGCCCGGAACAGTGTTCCCCGATATATGCTCCATATATATACCACACTGGTAGAGGTTTTGCGACAGGTAGCAATGGGTGTTTGTGTGTGTCTGTGTGTGTTTATCTCAATGTCTTTCTCTGTATGAGTAGAGGAGTTGTATCTTGCCCGGAGCAGCGTTCCTCGATATATGGAGGCACTGGTGGAGGCTTTGCGACAGGTAGCAATGTGTGTGTGTGTGTACAGGGCCGGGATCGGATCCAGGGTGTGGTGGGTGGGGGGGTGGGGGGTTACCTGGGTTCCATAACCCCACCCCCACCCACCCCAAAAAAGAGACAGAGAATCACATTTACTGTTTTGTTGTTCTCAGGTACAATTTAAAGGGAAATTTTGGCACTTTATTTTGTTAAAAAAAAAAAAGCTTCAGCTTTAGAGGGCGTTGCCCCCTGACCCCCACCAGGGGCAACGCCCCTGGACCACACCGGGAACCTACGCCGGCGTCCAGACCCCCGCATTTGTTTGTAAACCCCGCCAACCCCCCCCCCCCCCCCCCCTCCCTGATGTGTCACAGATCCCACGCTGGTGTACATGTCTGTGTCTGTGTGTGTATCGCAACCTCTTTCTTTTTGTACGAGTAGAGAAGTTGTATCTTTTCCCCGGAGCAGTATTCCATGATATAAGCAGGCGGTGGGACAGGCTTTGCAGCAGGTAGGAGTACATGGGTGAAAGCAGTTCAGGAGTGCGCCTGAAATCAGGATTGGGAAAGCTGCTGATAGAAAGTCTTCAGGATTGGTCATCTTGTCATCCGGGTCGACGGTCTTATGAAATCAAACATTTCAGTCAACAGTGATGGCAGATTAAAACAAGACATCCCCCGAAGACGGAGTGTGGCTGCTCATGCGACGGGTTAATCAAAATCAGTCACACACGTAATGTTGTCACCCCTAGCTGATGCATTTGCCCTATGTTTTGCTCTGCATAGTTATGCGGGGATTGTCTTAAGCCATGACCAAGATCCTAGCATAACATCATCAGTCTCCAAAATCCTCCGAAGTCGGAGTGTGGCTGCCCAAACGTGGCGGGGTCATCAAAAATGGTCACACACGTAATGTTCTCATCCGTAGCTGGTGCATTTGTACCATACTGTTCAAGTGCTTCGGCTGTTGGGGTGATCCCTGGAGTCTTTAACCCTGTCACCGCCAAAGTCGCATTTTAGCACCACAGTGATTTAACACCCAAGTCACTAAAAAGCATCAAATCGGGGTCCATTATCCAAACACCCTATTGTCTTAGTTTTGGGAAGTAAGGATAGACCTTATTTTGTATATGTCACACTCACAGAAGAATCCCCAACGCTGCAGATGGATTTTGTTCTCTACCCAGGCAAGTTTAATGGAAAAGTTTGGCTGAAATATGGCTGGCGGTGAAAGGGTTAAGCCAGGGTACAATAACAACAACAACAACAACGGCTTTTACTGTTTCAGTGGGAACTGATGATAAAAAATATGTTCTTTTTAACCAGCCGCCGTGGTGTAGTGGTTAGCATAGCGGACTACTGGCTGGGAGGTCTTGGGTTCGAATCCCATCAGAGGCGAGGGTTTTTTTTCGGTCCTGGACCGACTCCTACCCAGAGTGAGTGGCTATGGGCTCAATGGGAAGACTGAAACCACACAGTCGAGCTTCATCCGCTTAACGGATGCGATTCTGAGAGTGTTGCTCTAATTGCAAGACCAACACTGCAGGTGTCTGTAGTTCTCGGGCCTGGTTAACGCCGGGATATCATTATGAAAGGAAGCGTAGAATACAGCCCTGCCATGCAGTCTCAGACCGATACGGAACTCCATAGCATCATCATCATCGTTATCATCGGCCTCATTTTCCATCAATCATAAAATTAAAAAAATGTCTCAAATTCTGTGGCTTTGCATGCCCTGCTCTCATGGTGACCTCAGTTTCGGTTTCCAATCCAGTCCTATGCCTTGGTGCGTTCGGGTCAAAGTCATGGGGATCAGTGTGTTCTGGGGAGCTGTCGGTGGACGGTCGTGGTGGCGCCCTCGGAGGAGGACCTCACTCACGCTGGCTCCGCGACTAAGAGAATAGTGTTGTCAGTAGGGGGCTTAGTAGGTGGTGTCCTGAACAGGCTCCACTGAACTCCACCGAAGTGACTCAGCAGAAGTGCAGTGTCTCCTCGGTTGGTTGCCTCCTGACGGCCTAACATAGATTATCTCCCCTTGGACTGCTGGTCTCGGTTTCTGCGACTGCGACTGAACAAACCCGGGTGTAGCTGCAAATTGGGATTCGGAACGAGCGGCGTGGGAGCAACGCCACTGTACAGCCCAGATGATGGGACAGCAACAAACAAACAAAAAAGGAAAAAAAAAAAAAATATGTTCGTTAGATCCATGGCCAAAACTTTGTAAGATTGAAGCGGAGAGAGACCTGCACAGAGATTATTATGCTTTATGATAATTACCATAATTTTCAGACTATAAGGCGATATTTTTTTCTCCAATTTCGACCTATGCGCCTAATAAACAAGGGCGCCCTATTAGTGAACAAAATCATGAGAAGAGAGGCAACGATTGCCGTGTTCAGTACAGTCTACTGTAAGTCACAACATCGAAAGTGGCAACGGGTCGCTGATACGACGAATACTCGCGTTAAAATGCTTCAAAATCCTTGTTATCGTCCGAGATACCGTCCAACAGATGCCACAACCCTTCATTGGATGTAAAAAACATCGTTGTAGAGCTTAAAATGCCATAATTCTACCAGTTTTTGCAAAGAAAAGTCCAAACACAACAACCGGAAGTCGCAAAAACAGAAGTTTCGATTATTTGAGAAGGGAGCCAACTCTCGTTTATGACAACAATAATGGCGGTCGGTAAGCGTTTACAGGACGTGTACGGGCTTCAAAGTTCAACTTTGTTTTGCGAGGTGTGTATCGCCTTATAAACGAGGGCGCCTTTTACTTGGATTTTTTCAGATTTTTCTTGAAAATTGCCCTATTCGCCTTATACACAGCAGCGCCTAATGATCCGAAAAATACGGTATATGCAAACATATAGTAATGACTTATAATAGGGTGCACCTTGGGGGTGGGGGGGGGGGTGGGGAATATCGCTGCATAGTCGAAAAAAAATATGGCGGATCTTTCTAAATCATTTTGGATATAATTTTTTTCTTTTTCTTTCAGTGGAGTGCCAGTCTGCGTGTGGTGGACCTGGCGTGGATCACCCCCTCGGCCGCCAGCATGGAGCAGGCCCTGGAAGCCCTGGCTGACTGTGACTCCTGCCCCCTCACCCACCTCAACCTGGGCGGCTCCTCCGCCTCTGAGCGCTGCGTCACGTCAGTGGAGTTGTCTCCGTTTTGGTTTGCATTATATTATACAGAGCTGATTCTAGGATTTTGAAAAATCAGGGACGTCCCCCCCCCAAGAATAAAAAAAAGGGGGGCCACAGTAGCTAGTAGCTTTTCTCAGCTCCTTTCAGTTCATGCCTTTTGCTAACCCTCGTCACCAGCATAAACCAATTTAAAGTGTTTTATCCATTAGGTAATAGGGCCTATCCTTACCTCCCAAAATAAGGTCATTGGTCAGCAGACCCTCATTTGATGCCTTTTAGTGACATGGGTGTTAATTCATTGTGGTGCCAAGAGGCGACTCTGGCGATGAAAGGGTTAAATACTTGTGACATAAACCAGTGGATGAGCAGTGGACAGATCAGTGAAGCACCCCTCCTGAAGGCCGATTTTGGCTCAGCACACAGCGATACAAGAAATCAATTATCCCTCTGCAGTGAAGGGGTTAAGTGTGTACCATAAAAACCCGACTATAAGACGCACCTGTCTATAAACCGCATCCCTTAAATTGACAAAATATTAGGTATTTATTCACATATAAGCCGCACCAGTTTGTAAGCCGCAGAGAAAATTGTATGTGCACAAGCCAACACAAATATAGAAATTCTCATATCAGAACATGAGTAATTAATGTTCTCTGGCACTTTAAACTTGAGATTTGAATCTATTGATTAGCAAGACCAGTTTTTAGTCTAAATAAGCTCAACATAGGCTGAAGAATTTGGCCAGAAACAGATTTAATCATACTGATAAATGTAGAATGGAAAAAAAATCCACAGATAAGCCGCATCAATCAGCCGCATGGGCCAAAGTTGAGGAACAAAATTAGCGGCTTATAGTCTGCATTTTACGGTATGTATTTATTTATTCGTTTTTGTACCTGCTGGTTGTACTTCATCATGGATTTCTTTTTCTTTCCTTCTTTCTTGTTTCACAGTCTGGCGTTGAAGCGTTTCCGTCGGCTGCAGTCGCTGGACCTGACGTCTTGCCGGTCCCTGCCGCGGGGGATCAAGTGCCTTCACTCCGGCGACGCGGCGCTACGCAAACTGCGAGCCAGTCTGCGCCTCATTGAGACCAACGATTCCGACACCGACTCCTATTAGACTCTTCCTTAAACCCTTTCATCGCCACTGTCGCCTCTTGGCACCACAATGATTTGACACCCATGTCACTAAAAGGCATCAAATGAGGGTCTGGTATCCAGTGACCTTATGTTCCCATGGGTGAAAGTTTTCCTTCTCAGCAAGGATTTCCTTAATTTCAAAATAAGAAAATAAGGAATTCCTTATTTTAAAATTTTCAAGGGGAAAAAACTGCTAGAAATCGACCGATTTGAGCAACCAAAAGCCACAAAGTGTGTCTGCTCCTTAGAACTTTCAACTTCAATGTCATTTAGAGTTCAAAACATTTCATAAATGTGAATGAAAGACCTCAGGAGAGCTCACAAAATTGGCATTTATCTGTACATTCTTGTCAGCTTCCGGGATGTTTGCCCCAAAGATCCCCCAAGCAGGTGGCTGCCCCTACACCCCACCGAGGCCTAAGCAGCCCCTGGACACCTACCCCCCCCCCCCCTTTTTTTCCTTATTTCCTTATTTTCAAAATCTGTCACTTTCACCCATGTGTTCCTAATTGTGGGAGGTAAGGACAGGTCTTACTGTATGCACGTCACTGAGGAATCCCCAGTATTGCAGACGAAATATTTTCTCTACCCAGGTAAGTTTAATGTTAAATTTTGGCTGAGGAATGGCTAGCGTTGAAAGGGTTTAACTCATTCGCATCGCAACGATTTTGAATTATTAAAAAAAACTCACAAATCACTCCAGCCATACACACAAACAAAACATACATAAACAAAAGGAGAAATGAAAGAAGATTACAGGTTTTTACTTCAGGTTTAGACATAGGGAAGTGGTAGATCAGACTTTTTTTTATATATAGACTTTATATAGAAAAACTCTCCACACCGATTGGTTTCCCCACAACAAACCACTACAAAAGCAAAGTCAGAGGCAAAATTGTGGTCTAAGGGAGTGAAGCGAGTTTAGAAGTGACCAAAGTATGGTGTGCACACAGATTTACTTCCCTTGAAGCAAATCCATCCAATTGACAGCTTTGACTTGAATGAGTTAAAGGGCCAGCCACACGTCAGCTAAAATCGTACGACTGTACGATACGATTCGATCACGTCATCTCGAAGCGTGAATCACAATTTGTTCTTGGGGAGACCACGTGATCGAATCGTATCGTACAGTCGTACGACTTTGAGCTGACGTGTGGCTGGCCCTCAACCCAACTTCTGTTAATCTTCCATTTCGTCTCAACCTGGACTCTATAAATAGAGTGGAATGGCTTACGTTTCCAGCACTGTCTGGAATTATGTGCTATAGGGTACAATGAGGGAAGTGTCATGTCATGAATTGTACTATATTTTTTATGTTTTCAGGTTTTGTACGTTGTTAAGATTCATGGATTTGTGTTTTGTTATACGTGGTCGAACTTTACGCGGTGACAGTCCTGAGATACCCATAGCTGTTGACGGGACTATAACAGACTAACTGGGGGTTCATGCTCGTTTTTGTATTTTTTTTTTATAGATTTCTTAGGTATACTAGTAGTATATCTTTTGAAAGGCAAGGGCAGCTTTTTTTTCATTTTTTTTTTTCATGGGTATATAACAAACTTTGAGCCCGAGTGAAAAGTGTCTTCTAACTTCCTTATTTTGCAACAAATTAAAACAAAGTCGAAATTAAAACCCAGAAGAAACGGTTTAATGATATAAAAAAAAAACAGAGCAAAGCAAAACACGACGTTTCGGGTTCAAACCCGTTGTCCAGTGCTAAAAATAGATATGACATAGTGACACACATGACGTAAAGACGTAAACAACTTGTGATGCAATAATAAAATTGACGGTGGACAGTGACATCACTTAAGTAAAAATGATGACAAATAAACTTACGACGATTAATATGAAATAAAGATCTACCAGATTGGATTGTCCAAAACAGACAGTATTGTAGAAAAGTTCTCTCTTTGTTTTAATTTGTTGTGAATTATATTGAACCCAGCAGTCATCTTCGTTCCTTATTTTGATCTCAGGGCAGAGACTCTGGTGGCTTCATGCTCGTTTCTTTTTTTCTTTTTCATAGATTTCTTAGGTATACTAGTACAGACAAACCTCTATTTTAAGACTTCCAAAATGTCCGGAAAAATCGGTCGTAAATTGGAGGGGTCGTATGACGGAGGTTTTCACTGGCAGCCGTAGAAAGAAAAAGTTCAGCACAGTTCATACTCTCTTCTTCACGCACACATACAATGACATAATATGTCATTATTAAAACTGGATTTGGGTCTTTCCAACTCCATAGGATTGTGCAATCGATGTATTACAGTTTCACTTCGCCGACTTCTGTTAATCACCTCCACTCTCGTCCAAAGTCAGTGGTTTTCTTTTTCAAAGTCAGTGGTTTTCGTGCTTTTCCTACGCTTTCCGCTATCTTTTCTACAACAAGGGAAGCGACTCCGCTTTCAGGCCCTTGACCGTGGTTGTTTCCTTTTGCTCGAAGTCTATGCAGACAACAACAACGGTCGTAAAAACCAACAAACTGGCGGTCGTAAGTCACGTTTTAGAGGAAGTCGTTTAAGAGAGGTCGTTTACATAGTAAAATGCATCTGTGCCAACAAATCCAGTCTCAAATGAGAGGTGGTCACTTAACAGAGGGTCGTAAAATAGAGGGTTGTCTGTAGTATATCTTTTGAAAGGCAAAGGCAGCTTTTTCTTCTTTTTTTTCTTTTCATGGGCATATAACGAACTATGAACCTGAGTGAAAAGTGTCTTCTAACTTCCATATTTTGATCTCAGGGCAGAGACAAAAATTGTCCATTACCAGTGTGCGCGCGTGTGTGTGTGTGTGTGTGTAGGGGTTGGATGGGTGGTGTCTGTGTGTTTATGTTGTATTATACGCCATACGCACATTATTGTAGATTATTGGGGCGGGGGTGGGGTGATTTTTGTTTTGTTTTTATTAAAAAAAATGTGGCAGCTTCGTTAAGACAGTTATATCAATGTCATGTTGTATGTTTTTGAGAACATAGATCAAGATACCAAGTTAGCATATATAACTGGTTTTAATGTTTGTTTCAAACTCAAAGACAGGGACAAAAAGGTTTTAAACAATTTTCCTATATATATATATATAGTTTGCTTTGATAAAACTTTTCTGTGTCCAATGTCTTTATTTGTGAACCTCAGAAACAAAACCAGTTAACGTTAACTTTGAGTAATGTTCTGTGTTCAAAAAATATTTTTTTTATATATATAAATTGTGCTGATTTACTTTTTTCTCCCAATGGGGGAGGGACAGTGCCTTATGCAAAGACAGCTGTTTCGACCTAAGAGAAGGTCTCATCAGTTTGCATGATCGGCCTGCAATTTGACTGTCCAGTGGATGCCAACCTGAGCAAAAAAGACATTCTACAAGAGAATGGTGTCTTCTTTGCATCAAATCGAAAATCCATAATAAAAGCAAACCAGCACAAAGTTAAACCAGAAATAGTACAAAATCTTATGAAAATCTTATGTAAAATGAACACAATAATAATATATATATATATATATATATATATATATATATATATATATATACTTTGAGTAATGTTCAGAGTTCCAAAAAAAAAAAATATATATATGAATTGAGCTGATTTACTTTTTCTCCCAATGCATAAGGCACTGTCCCTCCCCCATTGGGAGAAAAAGTAAATCAGCACAATTTATATAATAATTTTTTTTTTTTAACACTGAACATTACTCAAAGTTAACGTTAACTGGTTTTGTTTCTGAGGTTCACAAATAAAGACATTGGACACAGAAAAGTTTTATCAAAGCAAACTATATATATATTATATATATATATACATATATATATATAGTAAAAGCTGTGCCCAAAGTGCCTGTTGTTGGGGAGAGGAACTCGAGGAGCATACGCAACCTCCTCATGCCCTCTGCCCTTCCCCGAGTCAGTCCAACCCAGGAACAGGCTGGAGTGGTGAAGTGTGATGGCAGATGTGTCATCTGCCGTGAACACTTGGTGGTGGGCAAGTCCTTCTCCAGCTCCACCACAGGAGAACGGTTCACTGTCCGCCACAGCATGAACTGCAGGTCTTCCAACATCATCTACCTGCTCTATTGTCAACGCTGTCAGGGGGCTCAGTATGTGGGTGAAACAAAAAACGCACTGCGAACCCGGTTTTACCTTCATAGGTCCCACATTGCAAAGAACATGGGCACTCACGTCACCAAGCACTTCAACTCACAAAACCACACGCTGCAAGACATGAAGTGCATGCCCATTGAGCAGATCCTCACAGACAACCATGCTCACAGACACAACAGAGAGCAATTTTGGATCAGCAAGCTCAAAACACTGTACCCCCAGGGCCTCAATACCCTTTGACTATATGGGCCAATGTTTGACACCATCCAGTCTCCACATAAGACATTCCACCTACAATATGCATGCGGCTCATGTACTGAGCCCCAGTGTGCAGTTGACGTACATTAAGGGGCAGATGGTTGATGCTGGAGATCTTGCACAACGGACAGTGAGCCAGTTTCCACATTAGAAAGTCAGAGAGAGAGAGTGAGACAGAGAGGTACAGACGGATAGTGCGTGTGTGGTGTGTGTGTGTGTGTGTATGCGCGCGCACGCGTTTGTGTGTGTGTGTTTATGTGTGTGTGTGAGATAAAGAGAGAAAATGTGAGACAGAGAGAGAGACAGATAGTGCGTGTGTGTGTGTGTGTGAGAGAGACAGATAGAGAGAGAAGGGGGGGGGGGGGGGGAGAGAGAGAGCAACATTAAGTGAAACAAATTTGATGTTAGCACGTGTGTATGTACATGCACATGTTTATTTTTACTTAACTTTTTAATATGTGAGGTCTTTAATTTAAGGGAAGCGAATGTGTTATTTAGAGCTTGACGTCATTGTGTGAATTTGTCATCAGTATGATGACATTTCCCCACAGTACGTCAATCATTCTTGTAACTTAGAATGTAGATCGATAAAGCAATAAAGCGAAACGTCTCGTCAAAGTTTTGTTGTTTTGATTTTTTCACTTAATATTTATATATATATATATATAGTATGAAAGAGAAATCTCGGTGAATAGCTGAGCTCCGTACCCCTACTCTGAAGGACTGAAAAGTTAGTGCATTTGAAATGCAGAACAATTTGCTTTGATAAAACTTTTTTGTGTCCAATGTCTGTATTTGTGAACCTCAGAAGCAAAACCAGTTAATGTTAACTTTATGAAATGTTCCGTGTTCAAACAACAACAAAAGTGCTGATTTGCTTGCTTTTTTTATTTTTTTTATTTTTTTAAAATGATACATGCCCACTCTTAGCTAAAGGGTCAATAAGACATCTGGCGTTAGTTCTACATAGTTTGAAAGAGATAGCTACAAAGATGGACTGAGCGGACATGGATATGAGAGAGAGAGAGAGAGGAGAGAGAAAGAGAGATGGAGAGAGAACACTGAACTGTTTTAATGTCATTGGCTTACATAGCTTAGATGACATGGGGGTGCGCATAGAACAAAATATCAATTAAGGAGTTAAAAATAAAATAAAATCAAACCAAAACAAATTAATGTCTATGTTGAGAGATGGAGAGAGAGCGAGAGAGAGAGAGGAGACTGGAGGTGGAGTGACGGTGAACGGGGAGATGCAGAATCTGGAATTCCCCCGCAGGGAAGCTGATGATGTCACGCTCCTGAGAAAGAAAATAGCGGACCTCACGATGCAGCATAAACGGGAAATAGGGAAAATGAATAACTCAGTTTGAAAAAAGCTCAGGATCCGGTCAACAACAAGAGGTGGTGGCGTCTGCACAGGCGGCACCAGTACTATTTCAAGTGAATTATCCAACTCAACATCACTTGAAAGTTTTCACGGGAGACCTTTCTTTAAAATGGGTTTGACCTCCGCCACTTTTTATTTAGTTGGTTGTTTACCCTCCATAACCATAAGGGATCTATAAACAAGTAGGTTAATGGTAAAGATAGTTCAGATGCAAGCTCTTTAAGAACTCTGGGGTGAATTTCATCAGGGCCTGGAGACTTGTCTATTTTTAAGTCCTAATGCGCTTTATGCATCTCACCTTGACTTACGGTAACTGTATTTATCTCTGTAATATAATTAGCCTCAAAGTTGGGCATAGGATTGTTAGATTCATGAGTAAAAACACTGCTAAAGAAGGCATTCAAGACTTGGGCCTTGTCCTTATCACAATCAGTGTAAGTACCGTCTTCTTTAACAAGCTTAGATATTTTCTCTCTAGGCTTAGTTTTTGCTGAAACGTAACTATAGAATGCTTTAGGATTATTCTTAGCTTCGCGGGCCAAATGATGTTCCTTCTGTTTAACATGTTTCTTGAAAACCCATTTAACTTGGTTTCTAGCACTAGCATATATTTTGTAGTTCTCATTTGTCCTAAATTTCTTGTAGGTTGTAAAAGCTCTTCTCTTTTTTCTTATAATGTCAAGTCATGTAGATGGGATAGGGTCTTTCTTGCGGGTATGAAAGGGAGAGTTCTTAACCTTAGGAATAAATTTGTCACAAGCATCCACCAACACTTTACTTATATTGTCCCAGCAATCATCAACAGAGTAGCCATCATTTACAATGTCAGTCCAAGTGACTGATTGAACAAAATGCCTCATCTCCCCGTAGTTCCCATTGCTCACTAAATACTTAGATGCTCCAAGTAAAGTTTGATAATTTCCATTGAGTGACAGGTTAAAACATAGGACTGAGTGGTGGCTCTTTCCTACAGGAGGTAATTAAGTACTCTATTTATGAGACAAAATCCTCATGATTTGTTAAAACAAGGTCAAGTATGTTTGCTTGCTGTAAACCTCTGTGATGAGTAGGTTCCATGACTTTTTGAAATAAATAGTTTTGCTGTACTGTTTCAAAAAACTTGTTGGATGGGTGATTTTGGCCACAATCAATTATTTCTTGATCCCAATTTATTTCAGGAAAGTTAAAATCTCCCATAAGAAGAACATCATCTGATTTATGCTCATGTAATATGGCATCTACAAGCTTATTCAAGTCAAGACACTCATCGCTTGAACAATTTGGTGATCTATTCTATATACAACACAGCATATGAAATGTTTCTTATTTGGTAAAATGATTTTACAGATTATACTGGGAGAGAAAGTTTTTTTTGTCAAGTCTCGCAAGGTCTAAGCCTTCCTTTACAAATAGACAAACACCTCTACCCTCTGTAATAGTAATACCTGCATAACCATCAAGAACATATTGTTCAATGTCCTCATCAGACTTTTTACTTTTAGGCAAAATCTCAGTTATACCTAAGACATCAATATCTTTTTTTCTTAAACCAAGAATTCTTACTATCTCATCATTTCACTTTCTACCCTATCTTTGCTGAACTTATTTTCTTTCTTTTTCGTACTACCCCCTAAAGTGCAGCAGAATCTTCAGCGTGTTGAAGTTGGCTGCCTGAGGCGAAGAAGAAGAAAGAAGAAGATTCTCATTTTGGAGGGGTGAATGTAAGGATTTACATACCACATACAGAGAGAGAGAGACAGACAGACAGAGACAGAGAGAAAGAACAAGGGCATCGCCGAGCGGCAGATAGTGTCCTTTGCCGGTTACGCCCTGTACATGCCACGCCCTGTACCTCCCTTCCCCCTTCACATCTTTGGTCCCCGTCCTCCTTGTGACCTTTGGGTGATGCACCTACACACCCTTGACTGGGTGCAAATCGTTTTCCAGGATGCACACCCTTAATTGGTGGGGTGCACACCCTTAACACTGAGACATGTCTGCCACTCGGCGACATTTAAGCCCCACGTGGCACATTTTGTGCTAGGATGTATTTTTACGTTTAGTATTAGACCCCTTCTTTACCGGCGATGCACACCCTTAATTGTTAGGTGGGGTGTACACCCTTAAATGGGGTGTACACCCTTAAACCTCGGAGACATGTCAGCCCGCTCGGCGACATGGAAAATCCCACATGGCCCTAATTTTTACTATAAGATGTCTTCTACTCGTTCCTTTTACACCCTCACCTACAAAATTTCGAGTGATTCTACACAGTATTTCACGATATATAGGAGGGTGAAGAAAAACGGAAACATGTCTGCCGCTTGGTGACATTCTATTTCTGAGGGATAATGTATACATGCGTACAATTGTGTTATACTCTTAGTGTCACATCCTGACACACAAATTTGAAAGGGATTATGTCTTGTAGTTCACGAGATACAGCTTGAACAAGAAATATATAGCGCAAAGAAGGAAATTTCGGTTTTCAAGGTCACACTTCAAGGTCAAGGTCAGCATGGCGATAATTTATGCTCGGATGTTTTCTACTCTAGGTGTATACAGTACCACACACAAATCTGAAGCGCTTCTGTCAAGTACAAATGTGGAAAATATGGCTTAAAACCCAATTTTTAGACCCCTACCACTTTCAAGGCCTACCGATCTCCCGGACCTGTGATCTTGACCTTGATCGGTATGCCATCATCAGAACGGGCATAAGCCAAAGTACCCATCCATGCCAAATTTGAAGACTCTAAGACCAACGGTGTGGAAAGTTATGACCCCTTAAAGATTTTCGGTTTTTCAATGGTCGTACGCCAAGGTCAAGGTCACGACGGCAACAACTTTGGTGCGGATGCCTTATTCTCATGGTGACACACCACCACACCAAAATTTGAAAGCGATTCGGTCAAGCGGTTCGGAAGATATCATTAGGACAGACAGACAGAAAAAACACACCAAAAAACAAACACAAAGAAACATACACGAACGAAAAAACATACTCCTAAAGTAAGAGAGAACATAGGAGAAATAACTCTTCTAGTAGAAGTTCTACTAACAGACAATTGATTTACTTCCCTTGGAGTGCTTTAGGAAGTCATTTTAAATGAAATAAATTTATATTAAAGAAAACAGGTACACAGTAGAGATTATTTAGTTCTACTTTATATCTAAGATTTTATGCAAATTTATTTTAAAAGAATAAAGTAGAATGTCATTATTGTTGCAACTTCTTATTTTTAACTAATCTGCGTTTTAACTTCCTGTGTCAAGAGTACTTCCTTTTCCTTTGGAACTCTTCTGCCATTGTTGCACCAAACTTGAACGAAGACCTAGTTTAGAAGTCTCATTGAAAAGAAAGAAGACCTAGAGCGTGCCTGGACAAGGTATAGTAAGTATTGCCATTTTATTCTTTAGTGTCTCAGGGATATAGAAAGTTAATAGAGTAATATTGTAAATGAAATTACAGTGAAGACAGGATTAGTGTATAAAAGGCCAGGTTGTAGTCATGTGTGAATGAACATGTGCTTTTACACAAAGAAGCACATGGTTTCTTTCTTTGAGCTGTTAGTTGTTTCCACAACCTTCTAGTGAATTGCTTAGTAATAATGGGGTTTGTAGCCAACTGTTACAGTCCAAGTTTATTGGTCCAGGTTTACAATGCGTAATGATGGTAGAATTATTTGTGGGTGAAAATTTGGAAAACACAGACTGTCAATTACGACAGTAGTTCATTGTTGAAAGCCACATGGCTGATAATACCATGAGTAGGATGGTTATAAAAAACATTTATTTATTTATTTTTTGTCAAACCTTAATCAAACCTATATTCGTTGGAAAGAGCATGAAACGACCTTTAAAATGATACCAAATTTGTCTAAATTGGTCAACAAATAAGTAAGTTACGACTTCTTGAAATTAGTCTTTTTTACATGAGCTGTATAAGAAAAAGTTGATCAAGATTTGGATGAATCTGAACTTCAACCAGCCATAACTCTTGCTTATTTTTCGACCAAATTAACATAAATTTGGTACCAAAATAAACGCTTATTCCAAATAGAGAATGTGTCTTTAAGTAATAAATAAATTTTATTTGTATTCAACACGTTAGTTATAAAGCGTCTGTTTGTCTGTCTGACTGACTGCCTGATTGTATGAAAGCGAGTTACCATAACTAAAAAATTGTTGATTGCAGACCCCAAAACCCACATATACTCTTGATCAGCATCAATTAAGGAGTACAATGAAGCATATGTTGACCAGTATAAACCTCCACAAAGGAGCCTCTGACTGTCTTAAGACAATGAGTCTTACCAGTACTGGGGGGTTTAATGGTCCGTAACCAGGGCTAGCCAGTAGAGGTGGGGGAAAAAACCGGTTTGAACCGAAAAACCGAAAACTGGTGCTAAGATTTCGCGGTTCGAAAAACCGGTTCGAGTTGCTGTGAACAATGTTTTTTAACTGCAAACTGAAAGTAAAAATTTTTCTTAGAATAACGCATTCTTTTCGAAAAAACAACAACACTGATTCTCAGTATCTCAGCGCAGATTGAGTGTTTGTAAACCAGAGGCTACATGCTGTTTCTTCTAGTTTGTGGTGGGTGCATGGCTTTGACTTTGACTTGAGTGTGAGTTGAGTGTGTGTGTGTGTCATAAAGTCATAAGTTGTCTTTATTGTGTGTGTGTATGTGTGCGCTTGCGTGCGTGCGTGTGTGAATATTCTGACCCATAAAAATCATGTTGTTTGCATAGGTAAAACTAGTGATGCGAATACTGTGTTACCGATTTAAAAAATGGGTTCGATAAAACCGGTTCGGAGAGGGAAAACCGGTTTAAAACCGGTTCAGATTTTTGAACCGGTTCTCAACTCTAGTAAGGCAGTATGTCTTTCTCCTTTTCTTTTTTTTTCTTTTAACCAGTTTTTGTTGTTCAACCGTAGTGCCGTAGTTTGAGTTATAAATTTGTAGCAACTATGGAAAAAACGTAGTGGTAGGGAGCTCTGCTTTGGTACCGATCCATACTACCTTGCTTTACCACAGAATAACGTAATAACTCTAATGAAATTTAGAACAATGATTGAATGAATAATAAACCTACCCGTGAATAAACTACGCTATGTTGATACACATAGACGCGAAAGGATTTGCGATAAATGTGACTCGCGTGATATAGCAGATTAATGTCATTATTTGTTTGTTTGTCCGTTTTTTGAGGTTGAAAGAAGGCGATATATTTCTCGATATTATTTTGTTCGGCCAAACGCGTACAAATTCCACACTTTGTTTGGTTAAAAAAATAGGAAGCTCTTAACAAGACTTAAACAATTTATTGTAATCATAAACGGCATTTTCCGGTAATGTGTATGTGCAAAAAATCATGCCACTCCACTGTGCATAATATATTTTTGACATGTCTTATATTTGTTTCAAGTTTTAATCGTTTGCTTTTCTAAAAAACGTTATGAACATCACTCTATTCTTGATGTTTGAGTGTTTCATTTTGTGAGTGCTTTGTTTTATATTTCTGTGCCCCAAATGGGTGTGTGGGAAATAATTCTTTGTGCTTGTTGCCTTGCCTTGCATAGAATCCGGTTCTTGTACCAAAAGAGTTAAAGTCGAAATCAAACATAAGACTGGATAAGTGCATATAATTAAAACATGTTTACCACTTCTTATCACTGACACCTCTCCTACTTATATTCAACATGGAACATAGGATCTAGATCAAAATAGAATCAAACAAAAATAAATCTCAATCAAATATTTTACACCCCAGCCACAATTCATCACGTTTCTTACGAGTTGGAGTACTGATCGCAGTTAACCAGCAGAGGGTTGGCATCCTACAGTGTATGTATCAGCATGTTGAGCTTGCTTGTTTGCAAATATTGTTAGGCGTTTGTCTCTCACTATTCCTTTCCATACTGTGAGTTTTAAATCTATATGGGGCCATGAGGTTGTTAGTAGTATTAGTAGTAGTCACGAGACGATGCTATAGTCACAAGCAATATTACATCATCATAACCATGCCTGTATACAAATGTCGCGTGTCAAAACCGCGTGGCATGGAGAAATATGGGAATGAAAAAGACTGACCCAGTGGAATCGTTGGATTGTTTGATAAGTAAACACTATTTTACAATAAAGAGGAAGGGTGACGTGATGAAAGAATGGCGGGCGGAATATTAGGGGGGGGGGGGGAGGGGTCCGTAGATGAGAAAAGTGGGTAGGCGGTACGCATTCCGTCACAGACGGCCGTCCTCGCGAGTCTTGCAGGCCTCATTACAGGACATTAAAAAACCAACAGGTTATAAGAAAGAAGAAAAAGGGACATAACAAGATTAAAAAACATAAAAAACTTTGACATGTGCAGGTACTGTTTAACTTAAATAAGAGAAGATCTCTCTTAACCCTTTCAATGCCCAGCATTGCTTTGCCCACACTTTCCACTCAAGCTACCTGGGTAAATAAAAAGATTTTGTCTGCAAATATTGGGGATTACTCTGTGGTATGCACAGACCAGGGCTGTGCTTACTTCTCCAAAATACGAACATTAACTTTTATAAGGTAATTGGATAAAAAACCGACCATCATGTGATGCGTGTTAGCAAAAATGGGTGTAATGAATGTGGTGCAAGAGGCGACAGTGGCTTTGAAGGGGTTAACTGTTAATGCGGATATTGCTGCCAGTTATGCAGTACATGTCCCAAAATCATCTTTAACAAAAAAATAAACCACGGCATTAGCTGAAACTGAGTGACAGTAAATGCAGTATTATTATATTATATAATTAATTATTATTATTATTATTAATGTATGGAAAGAATACTAGAATTAAACTCATTGTGGAGTGGAAAGAAGAGAGAGGGAAATAAAATATGTTATAACACAGAATACAACTCATCAAAGAAAAACAGGCTGATCGTAAGGAATGGGCCTGTAAGAAGAACCCCAAGTTTGCCGGGGGAGATTGCCCTCGAGCGACTCGTGACACACCGATTACAAACGGAGCAGGTGCATCAGCGTCCGGAAGATTTGATGATCTGTAGGGAAGTTATTGTAGTATTCAACAAATTGACCTTCTCTTTGCAGATAGTATGCAACCACCATCATTCATTTTGATGTTTTTTTTGCGATAAAAAATGAGGGATTATTGATCAGCAGAAACTGCAAATAAAAGTAGCCAAGATCTGCATTATGTAGCATATGCCGTACGTGTGTGAATGTGCGTTGTGTGTGTATGTGTGTGTGTGCGCGCACATATGGTTGTGTGGTGATGTGTGAATGTACAGTTTGTGTGTGTGGTCGTGTGTAGTGATGCATTCCATGTAGTGCCCCTATATGAGTTATATGATTATATATGAATGTGTGTGTGTGGTGCGATTGGGTGTCTGTGCTCGTTTGTGTGGTGGTTATGCATATGTGT
>CM065705.1:36145633-36172280 GCA_017654935.2 Phymorhynchus buccinoides | reverse complement strand
TAAAAATTCTTTTAACTAAAACCACATTCTCTATGAATAAGGCTTTATTTTGGTACCAATTTTATGTTAATTGGTTGAAAAATAAGCAAGTTATGGCTGGTTGAAGTTCAGATTCATCCAAATCTTGATCAACTTTTTCTTATACAGCTCATGTAAAAAAGACTAATTTCAAGAAGTCGTAACTTACTTATTTGTTGACCAATTTAGACAAATTTGGTATCATTTTAAAGGTCGTTTCATGCTCTTTCCAACGAATATAGGTTTGATTAAGGTTTGACAAAAAATAAATAAATAAATGTTTTTTATAACCATCCTACTCATGGTATTAGCCATGTGGCTTTCAACAATGAACTACTGTCGTAATTGACAGTCTGTGTTTTCCAAATTTTCACCCACAAATAATTCTACCATCATTACGCATTGTAAACCTGGACCAATAAACTTGGACTGTAACAGCTGGTTACAAACCCCATTACTACTAAGCAATTCACTAGAAGGTTGTGGAAACAACTAACAGCTCAAAGAAAGAAACCATGTGCTTCTTTGTGTAAAAGCACATGTTCATTCACACATGACTACAACCTGGCCTTTTATACACTAATCCTGTCTTCACTGTAATTTCATTTACAATATTACTCTATTAACTTTCTATATCCCTGAGACACTAAAGAATAAAATGGCAATACTTACTATACCTTGTCCAGGCACGCTCTAGGTCTTCTTTCTTTTCAATGAGACTTCTAAACTAGGTCTTCGTTCAAGTTTGGTGGCAACAATGACAGAAGAGTTCCAAAGGAAAAGGAAGTACTCTTGACACAGGAAGTTAAAACGCAGATTAGTTAAAATAAGAATTTGCAACAATAATGACATTCTACTTTTTTCTTTTAAAATAAATTTGCATAAAATCTTAGATATAAAGTAGAACTAAATAATCTCTACTGTGTACCTGTTTTCTTTAATATAAATTTATTTCATTTAAAATGACTTCCTAAAGCACTCCAAGGGAAGTAAATCAATTGTCTGTTAGTAGAACTTCTACTAGAAGAGTTATTTCTCCTATGTTCTCTCTTACTTTAGGAGTATGTTTTCGTTCGTGTATGTTTCTTTGTGTTTGTTGTTTTTGGGTGTGTTTTTTTTTCTGTCCTGTCTGTCCTAATGATATCTTTCCGAACCGCTTGACCGAATCGCTTCAAATTTTTGTGTGGTGGTGGTGTCACCATGAGAATAAGGCATCCGCACAAAGTTGTTGCCGTCGTGACCTTGACCTTGGCGTACGACATTGAAAACCGAAAATCTTTAAGGGGTCATAACTTCCACACCGTTGGTCTTAGAGTCTTCAAATTTGGCATGGAGGTACTTTGGCTTATGCCCGTTCTGATGATGGCATACCGAGCAAGGTCAAGATCAAGGTCCGGGAGATCGGTAGGCCTTGAAAGTGGTAGGGGTCTACAAATTGGGTTTTAAGCCATATTTTCCACATTTGTACTTGACAGAAGCGCTTCAGATTGTGTGTGGTGCTGTATTATATACCCTGGAGTAGAAAACATCCGAGCATAAATTATCGCCATGCTGACCTTGACCTTGAAGTGTGACCTTGAAAACCGAAATTTCCTTCTTTGCGCTATATATTTCTTGTTCAAGCTGTATCTCGTGAACTAGAAGACAGAATCCCTTCCAATTTTGTGTCAGGATGTGACACTAAGAGTATAACACATTCGTACATAAATTATCCCTCAGAAATAGAATGTCGCCGAGCGGCAGACATGTTTCCGTTTTTCTTCACCCTCCTATATATCGTGAAATACTGTGTAGAATCACTCGAAATTTTGTAGGGAGGTGTAAAAGGACGAGTAGAAGACATTATAGTAAAAATTAGGCCATGTGGGATTTTCATGTCGCCGAGCGGCAGAACATGTCTCCGAGTTAAGGGTGTACACCCCATTAAGGGTGTACACCCCACTAATTAAGGGTGTGCATCGCGGTAAAGGAGGGGGTCTAATGCTAAACGTAAAATACATCCTAGCACAAAATGTGCCACGTGGGGCTTAAATGTCGCCGAGTGGCAGACATGTCTCAGTGTTAAGGGTGTGCACCCCACCAATTAAGGGTGTGCATCCTGGAAAACGATTTGCACCCAGTCAAGGGTGTGTAGGTGCATCACCCAAAGGTCACAAGGAGGACGGGGACCAAAGATGTGAAGGGGGAAGGGAGGTACAGGGCGTGGCATGTACAGGGCGTAACCGGCAAAGGACATATCTGCCGCCCGGCGATGCCCTTGTTCTTTCTCTCTGTCTCTGTCTGTCTGTCTCTCTCTCTGTATGTGGTATGTAAATCCTTACATTCACCCCTCCAAAATGAGAATCTTCTTCTTCTTCTTCTTCGCCTCAGGCAGCCAACTTCATCACGCTGAAGATTCTGCTGCACTTTAGGGGGTAGTACGAAAAAAGGAAAGAAAATAAGTTCAGCAAAGATAGGGTAGAAAGTGAAATGATGAGATAGTAAGAATTCTTGGTTTAAGAAAAAAAGATATTGATGTCTTAGGTATAACTGAGATTTTGCCTAAAAGTAAAAAGTCTGATGAGGACATTGAACAATATGTTCTTGATGGTTATGCAGGTATTACTATTACAGAGGGTAGAGGTGTTTGTCTATTTGTAAAGGAAGGCTTATACCTTGCGAGACTTGACAAAACTTTTCTCTCCCAGTATAATCTGTAAAATCATTTTACCAAATAAGAAACATTTCATATGCTGTGTTGTATATAGAATAGATCACCAAATTGTTCAAGCGATGAGTGTCTTGACTTGAATAAGCTTGTAGATGCCATATTACATGAGCATAAATCAGATGATGTTCTTCTTATGGGATATTTTAACTTTCCTGAAATAAATTGGGATCAAGAAATAATTGATTGTGGCCAAAATCACCCATCCAACAAGTTTTTTGAAACAGTACAGCAAAACTATTTATTTCAAAAAGTCATGGAACCTACTCATCACAGAGGTTTACAGCAAGCAAACATACTTGACCTTGTTTTAACAAATCATGAGGATTTTGTCTCATAAATAGAGTACTTAATTACCTCCTGTAGGAAAGAGCCACCACTCAGTCCTATGTTTTAACCTGTCACTCAATGGAAATTATCAAACTTTACTTGGAGCATCTAAGTATTTAGTGAGCAATGGGAACTACGGGGAGATGAGGCATTTTGTTCAATCAGTCACTTGGACTGACATTGTAAATGATGGCTACTCTGTTGATGATTGCTGGGACAATATAAGTAAAGTGTTGGTGGATGCTTGTGACAAATTTATTCCTAAGGTTAAGAACTCTCCCTTTCATACCCGCAAGAAAGACCCTATCCCATCTACATGACTTGACATTATAAGAAAAAAGAGAAGAGCTTTTACAACCTACAAGAAATTTAGGACAAATGAGAACTACAAAATATATGCTAGTGCTAGAAACCAAGTTAAATGGGTTTTCAAGAAACATGTTAAACAGAAGGAACATCATTTGGCCCGCGAAGCTAAGAATAATCCTAAAGCATTTTATAGTTACGTTTCAGTCAAAACTAAGCCTAGAGAGAAAATATCTAAGCTTGTTAAAGAAGACGGTACTTACACTGATTGTGATAAGGACAAGGCCCAAGTCTTGAATGCCTTCTTTAGCAGTGTTTTTACTCATGAATCTAACAATCCTATGCCCAACTTTGAGGCTAATTATATTACAGAGATAAATACAGTTACCGTAAGTCAAGGTGAGATGCATAAAGCGCATTAGGACTTAAAAATAGACAAGTCTCCAGGCCCTGATGAAATTCACCCCAGAGTTCTTAAAGAGCTTGCATCTGAACTATCTTTACCATTAACCTACTTGTTTATAGATCCCTTATGGTTATGGAGGGTAAACAACCAACTAAATAAAAAGTGGCGGAGGTCAAACCCATTTTAAAGAAAGGTCTCCCGTGAAAACTTTCAAGTGATGTTGAGTTGGATAATTCACTTGAAATAGTACTGGTGCCGCCTGTGCAGACGCCACCACCTCTTGTTGTTGACCGGATCCTGAGCTTTTTTCAAACTGAGTTATTCATTTTCCCTATTTCCCGTTTATGCTGCATCGTGAGGTCCGCTATTTTCTTTCTCAGGAGCGTGACATCATCAGCTTCCCTGCGGGGGAATTCCAGATTCTGCATCTCCCCGTTCACCGTCACTCCACCTCCAGTCTCCTCTCTCTCTCTTGCTCTCTCTCCATCTCTCAACATAGACATTAATTTGTTTTGGTTTGATTTTATTTTATTTTTAACTCCTTAATTGATATTTTGTTCTATGCGTACCCCCATGTCATCTAAGCTATGTAAGCCAATGACATTAAAACAGTTCAGTGTTCTCTCTCCATCTCTCTTTCTCTCTCTCGTCTCTCTCTCTCTCATATCCATGTCCGCTCAGTCCATCTTTGTAGCTATCTCTTTCAAACTATGTAGAACTAACGCCAGATGTCTTATTGACCCTTTAGCTAAGAGTGGGCATGTATCATTTTAAAAAAATAAAAAAAATAAAAAAAGCAAGCAAATCAGCACTTTTGTTGTTGTTTGAACACGGAACATTTCATAAAGTTAACATTAACTGGTTTTGTTTCTGAGGTTCACAAATACAGACATTGGAAACAAAAAAGTTTTATCAAAGCAAATTGTTCTGCATTTCAAATGCACTAACTTTTCAGTCCTTCAGAGTAGGGGTACGGAGCTCAGCTATTCACCGAGATTTCTTTTTCATACTATATATATATATATATATAATATATTAAGTGAAAAAATCAAAACAACAAAACTTTGACGAGACGTTTCGCTTTATTGCTTTATCGATCTACATTCTAAGTTACAAGAATGATTGACGTACTGTGGGGAAATGTCATCATACTGATGACAAATTCACACAATGACGTCAAGCTCTAAATAACACATTCGCTTCCCTTAAATTAAAGACCTCACATATTAAAAAGTTAAGTAAAAATAAACATGTGCATGTACATACACACGTGCTAACATCAAATTTGTTTCACTTAATGTTGCTCTCTCTCCCCCCCCCCCCCCTTCTCTCTCTATCTGTCTCTCTCACACACACACACGCACTATCTGTCTCTCTCTCTGTCTCACATTTTCTCTCTTTATCTCACACACACACATAAAACACACACACACAAACGCGTGCGCGCGCATACACACACCCACACCACACACGCACTATCCGTCTGTACCTCTCTGTCTCACTCTCTCTCTCTGACTTTCTAATGTGGAAACTGGCTCACTGTCCGTTGTGCAAGATCTCCAGCATCAACCATCTGCCCCTTAATGTACGTCAACTGCACACTGGGGCTCAGTACATGAGCCGCATGCATATTGTAGGTGGAATGTCTTATGTGGAGACTGGATGGTGTCAAACATTGGCCCATATAGTCAAAGGGTATTGAGGCCCTGGGGGTACAGTGTTTTGAGCTTGCTGATCCAAAATTGCTCTCTGTTGTGTCTGTGAGCATGGTTGTCTGTGAGGATCTGCTCAATGGGCATGCACTTCATGTCTTGCAGCGTGTGGTTTTGTGAGTTGAAGTGCTTGGTGACGTGAGTGCCCATGTTCTTTGCAATGTGGGACCTATGAAGGTAAAACCGGGTTCGCAGTGCGTTTTTTGTTTCACCCACATACTGAGCCCCCTGACAGCGTTGACAATAGAGCAGGTAGATGATGTTGGAAGACCTGCAGTTCATGCTGTGGCGGACAGTGAACCGTTCTCCTGTGGTGGAGCTGGAGAAGGACTTGCCCACCACCAAGTGTTCACGGCAGATGACACATCTGCCATCACACTTCACCACTCCAGCCTGTTCCTGGGTTGGACTGACTCGGGGAAGGGCAGAGGGCATGAGGAGGTTGCATATGCTCCTCGAGTTCCTCTCCCCAACAACAGGCACTTTGGGCACAGCTTTTACTATATATATATATGTATATATATATATAATATATATATAGTTTGCTTTGATAAAACTTTTCTGTGTCCAATGTCTTTATTTGTGAACCTCAGAAACAAAACCAGTTAACGTTAACTTTGAGTAATGTTCAGAGTTAAAAAAAAAATTATTATATAAATTGTGCTGATTTACTTTTTTCTCCCAATGGGGGAGGGACAGTGCCTTATGCATTGGGAGAAAAAGTAAATCAGCTCAATTCATATATATATTTTTTTTTTTGGAACTCTGAACATTACTCAAAGTATATATATATATATATATATATATATATATATATATATATATATATATTATTATTGTGTTCATTTTACATAAGATTTTCATAAGATTTTTACTATTTCTGGTTTAACTTTGTGCTGGTTTGCTTTTATTATGGATTTTCGATTTGATGCAAAGAAGACACCATTCTCTTGTAGAATGTCTTTTTTGCTCAGGTTGGCATCCACTGGACAGTCAAATTGCAGGCCGATCATGCAAACTGATGAGACCTTCTCTTAGGTCGAAACAGCTGTCTTTGCATAAGGTACTGTCCCTCCCCCATTGGGAAAAAAGTAAATCAGCACAATTTATATATATAAAAAAAATATTTTTTGAACACAGAACATTACTCAAAGTTAACCTTAACTGGTTTTGTTTCTGAGGTTCACAAATAAAGACATTGGACACAGAAAAGTTTTATCAAAGCAAACTATATATATATATATAGGAAAATTGTTTAAAACCTTTTTGTCCCTGTCTTTGAGTTTGAAACAAACATTAAAACCAGTTATATATGCTAACTTGGTATCTTGATCTATGTTCTCAAAAACATACAACATGACATTGATATAACTGTCTTAACGAAGCTGCCACATTTTTTTTAATAAAAACAAAACAAAAATCACCCCACCCCCGCCCCAATAATCTACAATAATGTGCGTATGGCGTATAATACAACATAAACACACAGACACCACCCATCCAACCCCTACACACACACACACACACGCGCGCACACTGGTAATGGACAATTTTTGTCTCTGCCCTGAGATCAAAATATGGAAGTTAGAAGACACTTTTCACTCAGGTTCATAGTTCGTTATATGCCCATGAAAAGAAAAAAAAGAAGAAAAAGCTGCCTTTGCCTTTCAAAAGATATACTACAGACAACCCTCTATTTTACGACCCTCTGTTAAGTGACCACCTCTCATTTGAGACTGGATTTGTTGGCACAGATGCATTTTACTATGTAAACGACCTCTCTTAAACGACTTCCTCTAAAACGTGACTTACGACCGCCAGTTTGTTGGTTTTTACGACCGTTGTTGTTGTCTGCATAGACTTCGAGCAAAAGGAAACAACCACGGTCAAGGGCCTGAAAGCGGAGTCGCTTCCCTTGTTGTAGAAAAGATAGCGGAAAGCGTAGGAAAAGCACGAAAACCACTGACTTTGAAAAAGAAAACCACTGACTTTGGACGAGAGTGGAGGTGATTAACAGAAGTCGGCGAAGTGAAACTGTAATACATCGATTGCACAATCCTATGGAGTTGGAAAGACCCAAATCCAGTTTTAATAATGACATATTATGTCATTGTATGTGTGCGTGAAGAAGAGAGTATGAACTGTGCTGAACTTTTTCTTTCTACGGCTGCCAGTGAAAACCTCCGTCATACGACCCCTCCAATTTACGACCGATTTTTCCGGACATTTTGGAAGTCTTAAAATAGAGGTTTGTCTGTACTAGTATACCTAAGAAATCTATGAAAAAGAAAAAAAGAAACGAGCATGAAGCCACCAGAGTCTCTGCCCTGAGATCAAAATAAGGAACGAAGATGACTGCTGGGTTCAATATAATTCACAACAAATTAAAACAAAGAGAGAACTTTTCTACAATACTGTCTGTTTTGGACAATCCAATCTGGTAGATCTTTATTTCATATTAATCGTCGTAAGTTTATTTGTCATCATTTTTACTTAAGTGATGTCACTGTCCACCGTCAATTTTATTATTGCATCACAAGTTGTTTACGTCTTTACGTCATGTGTGTCACTATGTCATATCTATTTTTAGCACTGGACAACGGGTTGAACCCGAAACGTCGTGTTTTGCTTTGCTCTGTGTTTTTTTATATCATTAAACCGTTTCTTCTGGTTTTTAATTTCGACTTTGTTTTAATTTGTTGCAAAATAAGGAAGTTAGAAGACACTTTTCACTCGGGCTCAAAGTTTGTTATATACCCATGAGAAAAAAAAAATGAAAAAAAAGCTGCCTTTGCCTTTCAAAAGATATACTACTAGTATACCTAAGAAATCTATAAAAAAATAATACAAAAACGAGCATGAACCCCCAGTTAGTCTGTTATAGTCCCGTCAACAGCTATGGTTATCTCAGGACTGTCACAGCGTAAAGTTCGACCACGTATAACAAAACACAAATCCATGAATCTTAACAACGTACAAAACCTGAAAACATAAAAAATATAGTACAATTCATAACATGACACTTCCCTCATTGTACCCTATAGCACATAATTCCAGACAGTGCTGGAAACGTAAGCCATTCCACTCTATTTATAGAGTCCAGGTTGAGACGGAATGGAAGATTAACAGAAGTTGGGTTGAGGGCCAGCCACACGTCAGCTCAAAGTCGTACGACTGTACGATACGATTCGATCACGTGGTCTCCCCAAGAACAAATTGTGATTCACGCTTCGAGATGACGTAATCGTATCGTATCGTACAGTCGTACGATTTTAGCTGACGTGTGGCTGGCCCTTTAACTCATTCAAGTCAAAGCTGTCAATTGGATGGATTTGCTTCAAGGGAAGTAAATCTGTGTGCACACCATACTTTGGTCACTTCTAAACTCGCTTCACTCCCTTAGACCACAATTTTGCCTCTGACTTTGCTTTTGTAGTGGTTTGTTGTGGGGAAACCAATCGGTGCGGAGAGTTTTTCTATATAAAGTCTGTATATAACAAAGTCTGATCTACCACTTCCCTATATCTAAACCTGAAGTAAAAACCCGTTATCTTCTTTCATTTCTCCTTTTGTTTATGTATGTTTTGTTTGTGTGTATGGCTGGAGTGATTTGTGAGGTTTTTTTTAATAATTCAAAATCGTTGCGATGCGAATGAGTTAACCCTTTCAACGCTAGCCATTCCTCAGCCAAAATCTAACATGAAACTTACCTGGGTAGAGAAAATATTTCGTCTGCAATACTGGGGATTCCTCAGTGACGTGCATACAGTAAGACCTGTCCTTACCTCCCACAATTAGGAACACATGGGTGAAAGTGACAGATTTTGAAAATAAGGAAAAAAAAAAGGGGGGGGGGGGGGGTAGGTGTCCAGGGGCCGCTTAGGCCTCAGTGGGGTGTAGGGGCAGCCACCTGCTTGGGGGATCTTTGGGGCAAACATCCCGGAAGCTGACAAGAATGTACAGATAAATGCCAATTTTGTGAGCTCTCCTGAGGTCTTTCATTCACATTTATGAAATGTTTTGAACTCTAAATGACATTGAAGTTGAAAGTTCTAAGGAGCAGACACACTTTGTGGCTTTTGGTTGCTCAAATCGGTCGGTTTCTAGCAGGTTTTTCCCCTTGCAAATTTTAAAATAAGGAATTCCTTGTTTTCTTATTTTGAAATTAAGGAAATCCTTGCTGAGAAGGAAAACTTTCACCCATGGGAACATAAGGTCACTGGATACCAGACCCTCATTTGATGCCTTTTAGTGACATGGGTGTCAAATCATTGTGGAGCCAAGAGGCGACGGTGGCAATGAAAGGGTTTAAGGAAGAGTCTAATAGGAGTCGGTGTCGGAATCGTTGGTCTCAATGAAGCGCAGACTGGCTCGCAGTTTGCGTAGCACCGCGGCGCCGGAGTGAAGGCACTTGATCCCGCGCGGCATGGACCGGCAAGACGTCAGGTCCAGCGACTGCAGCTGACGGAAACGCTTCAACGCCAGACTGAAAAAAAAAAAAAAAGAAAGAAAAAGAAATCCATGATGAAGTACAACCAGCAGGTACAAAAACGAATAAATAAATACATACCGTAAGCCGCTAATTTTGTTCCTCAACTTTGGCCCATGCGGCTGATTGATGCGGCTTATCTGTGGATATTTTTTTTCCATTCTACATTTATCAGTATGATTACATCTGTTTCTGGCCAAATTCTTCAGCCTATGTTGAGCTTATTTAGACTAAAAACTGGTCTTGCTAATCAATAGATTCAAATCTCAAGTTTAAAGTGCCAGAGAACATTAATTACTCATGTTCTGATATGAGAATTTCTATATTTGTGTTGGCTTGTGCACATACAATTTTCTCTGCGGCTTACAAACTGGTGCGGCTTATATGTGAATAAATACCTAATATTTTGTCAATTTAAGAGATGCGGTTTATAGACAGGTGCGTCTTATAGTCAGGTTTTTATGGTACACACTTAACCCCTTCACTGCAGAGGGATAATGGATTTCTTGTATCGCTGTGTGCCGAGCCAAAATCGGCCTTCAGGAGGGGTGCTTCACTGATCTGTCCACTGCTCATCCATTAGTTGATGTCACAAGTATTTAACCCTTTCATCGCCAGAATCACCTCTTGGCACCCTAATGAATTAATACCCATGTCACTAAAAGGCATCAAATGAGGGGTCTGCTGACCAATGACCTTATGTTCTTAATTTTGGGAGGTAAGGACAGGCCCTATTACCTAATGGATACAACACTTTAAATTGGTTTATGCTGGTGACGAGGGTTAGCAAACGGCATGAACTGAAAGGAGCTGAGAAAAGCTACTACAGACAAACCTCTATTTTAAGACTTCCAAAATGTCCGGAAAAATCGGTCGTAAATTGGAGGGGTCGTATGACGGAGGTTTTCACTGGCAGCCGTAGAAAGAAAAAGTTCAGCACAGTTCATGCTCTCTTCTTCATGCACACATACAATGACATATTAAAACTGGATTTGGGTCTTTCCAACTCCATAGGATTGTGCAATCGATATTACAGTTTCACTTTGCCAACTTCTTTTAATCACCTCCACTCTCGTCCAAAGTCAGTGGTTTTCTTTTTCAAAGTCAGTGGTTTTCATGCTTTTCCTACGCTCTCCGCCATCTTTTCTACAACAAGGGAAGCGACTCCGCTTTCAGGCCCTCGACCGTGGTTGTTTCCCTTTGCTCGAAGTCTATGCAGACAACAGCAACGGTCGTAAAAACCAACAAAATGGCGGTCGTAAGTCGCATTTTAGAGGAAGTCGTTTAAGAGAGGTCGTTTACATAGTAAAATGTATCTGTGCCAACAAATCCGATCTCAAATGAGAGGTGGTCGCTTAACAGAGGGTCGTAAAATAGGGGTTTGTCTGTAGCTACTGTGGCCCCCCGATTTTTCAAAATCTTAGAATCAGCTGTATAATATAACGCAAACCAAAACAGAGACAACTCCACTGACATGACGCAGCGCTCAGAGGCGGAGGAGCCGCCCAGGTTGAGGTGGGTGAGGGGGCAGGAGTCACAGTCGGCCAGGGCTTCCAGGGCCTGCTCCATGCTGGCGGCCGAGGGGGTGATCCACGCCAGGTCCACCACACGCAGACTGGCACTCCACTGAAAGAAAAAGAAAAAATTTATATCCAAAATGATTTAGAAAGATCCGCCATATTTTTTTTCGACTATGCAGCGATATTCCCCCCCCCCCCCCCCCCCCCCAAGGTGCACCCTATTATAAGTCATTACTATATGTTTGCATATACCGTATTTTTCAGATCATTAGGCGCTGCTGTGTATAAGGCGAATAGGGCAATTTTCAAGAAAAATCTGAAAAAATCCAAGTAAAAGGCGCCCTCGTTTATAAGGCGATACACACCTCGCAAAACAAAGTCAAACTTTGAAGCCCGTACACGTCCTGTAAACGCTTACCGACCGCCATTATTGTTGTCATAAACGAGAGTTGGCTCCCTTCTCAAATAATCGAAACTTCTGTTTTTGCGACTTCCGGTTGTTGTGTTTGGACAATTCTTAGCAAAAACTGGTAGAATTATGGCATTTTAAGCTCTACAACGATGCTTTTTACATCCAATGAAGGGTTGTGGCATCTGTTGGACGGTATCTCGGACGATAACAAGGATTTTGAAGCATTTTAACGCGAGTATTCGTCGTATCAGCGACTCCGTTACCACTTTCGATGTTGTGACTTACAGTAGACTGTACTGAACACGGCAATCGTTGCCTCTCTTCTCATGATTTTGTTCACTAATAGGGCGCCCTTGTTTATTAGGCGCATAGGTCGAAATTGGAGAAAAAGATATCGCCTTATAGTCTGAAAATTATGGTAATTATCATAAAGCATAATAATCTCTGTGCAGGTCTCTCTCCGCTTCAATCTTACAAAGTTTTGGCCATGGATCTAAAGAACATATTTTTTTTTTTCTTCCTTTTTTGTTTGTTTGTTGCTGTCCCATCATCTGGGCTGTACAGTGGCGTTGCTCCCACGCCGCTCGTTCCGAATCCCAATTCGCAGCTACACCCGGGTTTGTTCAAGTCGCAGAAACCGAGACCAGCAGTCCAAGGGGAGATAATCTATGTTAGGCCGTCAGAAGGCAACCAACCGAGGAGACACTGCACTTCTGCTGAGTCACTTCGGTGGAGTTCAGTGGAGCCTGTTCAGGACACCACCTACTAAGCCCCCTACTGACAACACTATTCTCTTAGTCGCGGAGCCAGCGTGAGTGAGGTCCTCCTCCGAGGGCGCCACCACGACCGTCCACCGACAGCTCCCCAGAACACACTGATCCCCATGACTTTGACCCGAACGCACCAAGGCATAGGCTGGATTGGAAACCAAAACTGAGGTCACCATGAGAGCAGGGCATGCAAAGCCACAGAATTTGAGACATTTTTTAATTTTATGATTGATGGAAAATGAGGCCGATGATAACGATGATGATGATGCTATGGAGTTCCGTATCGGTCTGAGACTGCATGGCAGGGCTGTATTCTACGCTTCCTTTCATAATGATATCCCGGCGTTAACCAGGCCCGAGAACTACAGACACCTGCAGTGTTGGTCTTGCAATTAGAGCAACACTCTCAGAATCGCATCCGTTAAGCGGATGAAGCTCGACTGTGTGGTTTCAGTCTTCCCATTGAGCCCATAGCCACTCACTCTGGGTAGGAGTCGTTCCAGGACCGAAAAAACCCTCGCCTCTGATGGGATTCGAACCCAAGACCTCCCAGCCAGTAGTCCGCGACGCTAACCACTACACCACGGCGGCTGGTTAAGAAGAACATATTTTTTATCATCAGTTCCCACTGAAACAGTAAAAGCCATTGTTGTTGTTGTTGTTATTGTACCCTGGCTTAACCCTTTCACCGCGAGCCATATTTCAGCCAAACTTTTCCATTAAACTTACCTGGGTAGAGAACAAAATCCATCTGCAGTATTGGGGATTCTTCTGTGAGTGTGACATATACAAAATAAGGTCTATCCTTACTTCCCCAAACTAAGACAATAGGGTGTTTGGATAATGGACCCCGATTTGACGCCTTTTAGTGACAAAGGTGTTGAATCACTGTGGTGCTGAAATGCGACTTTGGCGGTGAAAGGGTTAAAGGCTCCAGGGATCACCCCAACAGCCGAAGCACTTGAACAGTATGGTACAAATGCACCAGCTAGGGAGGAGAACATTACGTGTTTGGCCATTTTTGATGACCTCGCCACGTTTGGGCAGCCACACTCCGACTTCGGAGGATTTTGGGAGACTGATGATGTTATGCTAGGAGCTTGTCATGGCTTAAGACAATCCCCGCATAACTATGCAGAGCAAAACATAGTGCAAATGCATCAGCTAGGGATGAGAACATTACGTGTGTGACCGGTTTTTTTATTACCCTGTCGCATGAGCAGCCACACTCCGTCTTCGGGGGATGTCTTGTTTTAATCTGCCATCACTGTTGACTGAAATGTTTGATTTCATAAGACCGTGGACCCGGATGACAAGATGGCCAATCCTGAAGACTCTTCTATCAGCTTTCCCAATCCTGATTTCAGGCGCACTCCTGAACTGCTTTCACCCATGTACTCCTACCTGCCGCAAAGCCTGTCCCACCGCCTGCTTATATCATGGAATACTGCTCCAGGGAAAAGATACAACTTCTCTACTCGTACAAAAAGAAAGAGGTTGCGATACACACACAGACACAGACATGTACACCAGCGTGGGATCTGTGACACATCAGAGGGAGGGGGGGGGGGGTTGGCGGGGTTTACAAACAAATGCGGGGGTCTGGACGCCGGCGTAGGTTCCCGGTGTGGTCCAGGGGCGTTGCCCCTGGTGGGGGTCAGGGGGCAACGCCCTCTAAAGCTGAAGCTTTTTTTTTTTTAACAAAATAAAGTGCCAAAATTTCCCTTTAAATTGTACCTGAGAACAACAAAACAGTAAATGTGATTCTCTGTCTCTTTTTTGGGGTGGGTGGGGGGTGGGGGTGGGGTTATGGAACCCAGGTAACCCCCCACCCCCCACCCACCCCTGGATCCGGCCCTGTACACACACACACACATTGCTACCTGTCGCAAAGCCTCCACCAGTGCCTCCATATATCGAGGAACGCTGCTCCGGGCAAGATACAACTCCTCTACTCATACAGAGAAAGACATTGAGATAAACACACACAGACACACACAAACACCCATTGCTACCTGTCGCAAAACCTCTACCAGTGTGGTATATATATGGAGCATATATCGGGGAACACTGTTCCGGGCAAGATACAACTCCTCTACTCATACAGAGAAAGACATTGAGATAAACACACACAGACACACACAAACACCCATTGCTACCTGTCGCAAAACCTCTACCAGTGTGGTATATATATGGAGCATATATCGGGGAACACTGTTCCGGGCAAGATACAACTTCTCTATTCATACAGAGTAAGAAATTGAGATAAACACACACAGACACACACACGTGCAGACACACACACAAACACCCATTGCTACCTGTCGCAAAGCCTCCACCAGTGCCTCCATATATCGTGGAACGCTGCTCCGGGCCAGATACAGCTCCTCCAGCTGCTTGATGGGGGAGGGGGCGCCCTCGGGGAGAAAGCTGTAGGTGGGGTTCATATTGGTGCAGCCCCGTAGATCCAGCAGCCGCAGATGGTGGGCTTTGTGCAACAGCCTGAGAGAAAGGAAGAAAAACAAGAGGCTAATCCTGCAATGGCAGTACATACTTTATTTTTATTTTTATTTTTTTGCTGTCCCATCTTCTGGGCTCTTTTCCCTATATGAGTACTAGAGTAGTGAGGACAGAAACACTGGTTATGTCCCTTTCAACCCAATGACTCCCAACCATTCGAACCGGGAATCGATCCCAGTTCCCAAGAGATGGGAATTAACTCCGAACGTCACACCAAATCTTGTCATCAAAAAAATCACCCAGAATAAAGTCTAACTCACATTTCATTTCTGAAAGATGCATATTGAATAGCAATGATGATATTATTATTCCAAAGCTAACACACTGTCACACAACAAACCATGAATTGGAATAAAAAATCCGTAATGGCACTCCGAGCATCGCGCCGAGTCAATACTGCATCACGTCACGTGGAAAGAAGAAAAAAATTTGGGGTCACTTCGAAAAATCTGTTCAAAAAGACTAGTGGGTGCTTTCCCTTGCTGTAAAAACCAAAAACGGACCAGCGAGAGTCAGGAACAGGAAGAACTTAGTATATTGCATTGTGGGTAGGGAGAAAGTGAAAGTGAACGTACTAGACCTGGCGTTCAGCGGGCGCAATCGGCGCATACGGGCTGCATGAGTTGACAAAATTCGGTCGAATTTGGCGTCTGTGTCCTAGAGAGGGTTAAACAGGACACATTTTACACGTCGATAGGCCAGTTGAAGTCTCCGTTCAAGTTTTTGGATAGCCTGCACTGTGAATAGTGTACTGTCCGCACTAACGATAACTATCAGCCCGGTTCGCTGAGCTCTTAAGTAATCCATCTTACCCTTTCAGAATATCTTTGGTAATAAGGAGACTAATGATTCCGATTTGAATGCAAGTAACCACAATTTCAAAGCGAAACATAAACTTGGATCAACCAGTAATGTTGTCAAAACTGAATCATTGACAGTGTTGAGTTTTGTTGCACTTCTTATTAGTTATATATTTTTTTCTAGGCAACCCCAGGCCAGTAATGAAGTTTATCTAAGGCAGCGAAGTCTTGAAGGGGTTAAAAAAACCACCTTCTTGGCCATGAAAAGTCAAACAGAATAGAACCAAAAACAAAACCGGGCTACCTTGCGGTCAATCAACAGCGTCCATCTGGGTGGTGGGAGGGGTGTGTGTGCGCGCACCCGTGTGCGTGTGTGAGTGTGCGTGCGCCTGTGCGTGTGGATGTTGGCGTGTAAGTGTACCGTATGTTATTATTGTATTGTTGTTTCTGTGCAGTCATATTTTAAAAGTTGTATATTTCCCATAGTTTTCGTGTGACGTGCTGTTTTATATTGTCTTAATTGATAAATGTTTTTATTCAATTTGTGATTTTATGTATGACACTTTAATATGTGTTTTGTTGTTGATGTTGTTGTGGTTTTTTTTTTATGATTTGTAATGCATTTATACTGTTGTAAAGCGCGATGAGCCCATTGTGGGGTATCGCGCTATATAAGTATCCCCTATTATTATTACTACCTTGAACTTTACACAACAAATAATCGTATTGGAAAAAACCACAGAAAAACTGATAAGCAACATACTGACATTCTCGGGAAAGGGATTTAGGATCAGCAGACCTGTTTACCCCTATCTTGCAAATTTGTAATTTCTGAAACAAAAAATAGTAATTTTGGAGAAAAAAACCTGATCCAACGCTGATTCTTTTTCTTCACAAAACCCGATAATATGCAAGCAACAGTAACATGGGAGACCTTTAAAAACATTTTTTAAACCACGTATTTGCCATTTCTTTTGGTGTGTTTCCATCAGATGTTGGACCATTTGACCTAGAACTCTCACCACGCGGTCCCTTTGACGCCATCTTGAAACAGAATGAAAAGAAATTGACGCGCGTTGTATGCTGGGAACCGGAATGACATTTTCACCCACAGCACACCAATTCCCCTCATTCTAGCTCCTTTCAGTTTTTCCACAGAGAGCTATTTGTTTCAAGTTATTTCTTTTAACAGAGGCAAATATTCTTATAATTGATTGTGGTTAGGGATAGGAACAGACCTTACAAGTGGCATACCACCATAAAACAATGTCAGCCAAATGCAGACCTGCCACATTCTGAGAATAAAAAAGAGGAGCGAGAATCTAGGGGCTGGCACTGGCCCCCCAGTAAAATCCATTGCCACTTTGAAATGTGCGGCCTTCTCTTTTGTTCTTCAAACATGCAGTCGTTTTTGTCAGTTTGAGATCCATTTTAGAGTAAGAAATATTGACCATTGTCAATTTGAGATCCATTTTAGAGAAAGAAATATTGATCAATCTACAATATTTGTTGGTCATTTAGCCTGAGATAGGCCTATGCTTCGTGTAGCCCCTCACTGTCTCATGCTGACCCTTAGATGTCCATTAGCTGGTGCTTTGAATGCATGCTCTTTGTTGTGAAATTGAGTGGAAAATGTATACAAGACAGATTTTAAAATATAGGAGCTGGGGAGGTTGCAAGAGGAGCTAGGAGCAATGCTCAACCTATCTGAGCTGCTCCTCTGAAATAGGAGCAAGTGGCAGGTCTGCAAATGGATAAAACACTTTAAATTGGTTTATGCTGGTGATGAGTGTTAGCAAAAGGCATGAACTGAAAGGAGCTGAGAAAAGCTACTTTTCACCGCATTGTTTCAAAAGCATCGCTTGCCGACGCAACTGTAGTGGTGGGTTTTTGTCATAATTATCATAACCCACCTGATGAGCATTGGGTCGGTGACCCCCCTCTGAAGAAAGCTGGGGTCGGGGATGATAGGCATGGCGCAACTCAGCTCCTGCAGCTTGGCGAAGCCCGCTCCCCCCTGTGGAAGATAAAAACAAATCCTCATCATTTCGCTGTGTGTGATGACGCATTAACTGTTGCCTTTTGCAACAGTGAATGCCCTTTTGGATACTGATCAACAAGGGCTTAACTCTTGCCGTCAAGGGTGTTAACATGGGGTGCTCCTGGGAAATAAAAATAAAATGTTATGCTATAGATGGCAAACTTCAAGAGACTCTTAATTTTGCCAAACCATATTTAATATTGCAAACAATTTCACAAACCCACAATAGGTCCTGCAACGTTGCTGAAAATTTCAGCCAAGCCGGTCAAAAAACAAAAACAAAAAAAATGGGGGAGGAAAATAAAATTTAAAAAAAGAAGAAAGATTTATTTTTCACAATAACAATGATTCCTCCCTATTGGCCACTGCAAAGAACACCTTTTGCAAGAGTGAATGCCCTTGGTGGGGGGGGGGGAGATGGTTGAGTACTGACCAAACAAGGGAATAACTCTCGCCAATAACCCTATTTGAGGCCACTTACTTAATGGCTGCCTTTTGCAACAGTGAATGCCCTTTTGGATACTGATCAACAAGGGCTGAACTCTTGCCGTCAAGGGCGTTAACATGGATGCTCCTGGGAAATAAATACAAAAATCCTGCAACTCCCGGCGGAGTGCAGGGACAGCGCCCCTCCTGGGGGTTCTGGGGGGCAATGCCCCCTGGAAGCTGAAGGGAAACAACAGTTTCCAATGTAATTGACAGGCTCTTGTTGCACTTTCACTTCTGGTTAAACTTCATGACCTCTATAACCAGCAAAATGCATCTTCTCAAATTCTCATAATCCGGCGACGCCGGCTCCAGGCAATAAAAAAAATCCTAAACTTCAGGACATCCTGAAAGCAGGAGCATCCATGCCGGTTAATAACCCTAGTTGCAGTGGCCAAAAAATAGGGGGGGGGGGGGATCCTTGTAACATGGGTGCAACTCCCCAAAATGAAAAAAAAAAATGAAAGGCAGGGGTCCAGGGACCCATGGCCCCGGCAGAGTAAATCTGTGCGCACACCATACCTAGGTCACTTCTAAACTCGCTTCGCTCCCTTAGACCACAATTTTGCCTCTGAATTTGCTTTTGTAGTGGTTTGCTGTGGGGGGAACCAATCGGTGTAGAGAGCTTTTTCTATATCAAGTCTCTATATAAAAAAAAGTCTGATCTACCACTTCCCTACGTCTAAACCTGAAGTAAAAACCCGTAATCTCCTTTCATTTCTCTTTTTTGTTTATGTACGTTTTCATGGGTTGCAACTCCCCAAAATGAAAACAATTTAAAGGCAGGGGTCCAGGGACCCATGGCCCCGGCAGGGTACAGGGGCAGAGCCCCGTCGGACGATTCAGGGGGGCAAGTTAAGAGAGAGAGATAACGAGATAGACAGACAGTTAAAATGATAGACAGTCAGTTTGAGTCTGATAAGCCTTGTAAAATTATTACATTGCCTTTGTGTAAACTTCCAAGATAGAAGAACCAAGTTCAAAACGCCCCAAAACGCTTGTGGTCATTTTTTTTTGTTGGATAAATAAAAACAACAACCTGAAGTTCAGTTTCTGGTCAAATTAAAAATACTGCGGAGTAGTGGGTGGATGCCTCGTGCCTCCATACGGGGAGCTGGACGACCCCGCCCCCTCCACGAGTCTCTCCCCGTGGGGATACCGGGGGGTGGGGGGGGGGGGAGTCTTTTGCAAAAATAGTTCCCCACCTTCTGGAAGTTTTGTGCTTGTAACTTCCTCTAATCTGCCACTCTCTTTGACTCTGCCTTTCCCCTTTGCTTTCTATCATCTACTATCTTTCTGACTTATTGGCCCATTCTCCTGCCTTTAAAAAAAAAATCGGAATGTGTCGGCTGTACGCAGCGGGGAGACCAGTGAAAACTGAAAACCGGACACATACGTATCTTACCCATTATGGCCATATGGCCCGGGAACGCAGAAGAAGAAGAAAAATACTGAAATCAGTGTAAAACTGAAAGAGTAGCACTCATGCAATAACAAATAACCCCCCCCCCCCCCACCCCCAAGGCTGCATGCAGCACTTTTGCATTGTACACTACCTGTGTACAAGTGTAGAGTGGCACAGTGGTTGCGCGTTCGCTTCGTGTCAAGCAAACCCGAGTTCGAACCTGGGCACAGGGGATTTCTCCTCTCACTTTGTACTAGGCCTTGCGGTCTGAACATGGAGTCTTTCGGAAGAGACGATAAACCGAGGTCCCGTGTGCTCATGCACTTAGCACACGTTAAACCCAGTGGCAATGAAAAAGTTGTCATTTGGTCAAACTTTACCCCCCTTCCTTCCTCATCAATCACACGAAAAATCGTATGCAAAAAAAAAAAGGTGGCACGCCTCTGGCTGCAACGCGCTCTCCAGGTGGGAGCAACCTGAATTTCACAGAGACGCCTCTGTGACTATAAAGTACCGAATACCTAATAGAATACCGAACGACAGCATGACGTATCTGCGCTCATAACTGACAGGAAACTGTCTGAGCGATCGAAGAAGAAGAAGAAGTGTAAAACTGAAAGAGTAGCACCCATGTAACAAAAAATACTACCCCCAAAGGCTGCAGCACTTTTGCATTCTACACTACCTGGTGTGGCCGGTCCTCCCCGCTGGCCCTGACGAAGCAGTTGGCCAGGCGAAGGAGGCGCAGGGCGGGGCACCTCTCCTGCAGCCTCTCCACATTCAGCACCAGGTGGTTGGTCGTGAACAGGCAGTTACTGAGGTCCAGGGTGTCCAGGTGCTGGCAATGAGACTGAAAAACAAAGTCCAAACAGAAAAACTAAATTACAATTGAAGCCCCCTTCTGAAGACAATTACGTCAAAATTTCCAACCCAGAATATTCACGACCACCAACACTTTTGTTGAGGGAGGGTGGGTGGGGGGGGGGGGGGGGGGGGGGGGGGGGGGGGGGGGGGGGCTTTGCTCTTTAACTTTGTTCTTTAAGTTCTTCATTGATTACGAAACTTATGATGATGCTACCATGAAGTCTCTAACCCTGGAAATTTGTGCCCGATTTCTTTATCCGCTGACTTCCCAAAACTGGAAGCCACAAGTTTCAGCACTCCAAAAACTGGAAGCCACAAGATTCAGCATTCCAAAAACAAAAGGCCACAAGTTTCAGCACTCCAAAGCCTGAAAGCCACAAGTTTCAGCACTCCAAAACCTGAAGGCCATAAGTTTCAGCACTCCAAAACCTGAAAGCCATAAGTTTCAGCACTCCAAAACGTGAAAGCCACCAGTTTTAGCACTCCAAAACCTGAAAGCCACAAGTTTTAGTGCGCCCAAAACTGGAAGTCACACGTTTCAGCACTCCAAGAACCAAAAGCCACACGTTTTAGCACTCCAAAACTGTGACGGAAAAAGATATTAAAAAAAACACAGAGAAAAACAGATGATACAGACCGTGACGGAAAAGATATCAAGAAAAACAGATGATACAGACTGTGACGGAAAAAGATATCAAGAAAAACACTGAGAGAAAAACAGATGATACAGACTGTGACGGAAAAAGACATCAAGAAAAACACTGAGAGAAAAACAGATGATACAGACTGTGACGGAAAAAGACATCAAGAAAAACAGATGATACAAACCATGACGGAATTGAGAACGGTGTTGAAGCCGGTCAGCATGTTTCCCTCCAGAATCAGGTCCCTAAGGGAAGGGCCCCTCTTTTCCGTAAAGTGGGTCAAGGACTTCACCGAAACCGCATCCGTCTGATAAAAAGAAAGAAAGATAGAAAATGTTGAAATTTGACTTAACCCTTTCACTGCCAATGTCGCATCTATGCACCACAACTATGTCACTAAAAGGCATAAAATCAGGACCTGTTATCTGAAGACCTTATTTTCTTCATTTTGGGAGGTTAAGGACAGGCTTAATGTTATGCATTTCACAGAGAAATTCCCAATACTGCAGATACATTTTTATTTATACCCTGTTCGCTTTAATGGCATTTTGTTTTGCTAAACAATTGGCTGGCGGTGAAAGGGTTAAACATAACGAGGAAAGCACAGTCCTGAAACGCAAACGTGGCAAATCAAAACTAAAAACATAAGCAGGTGCAGAGGCACGCACACACGCACACACACACACACACTCTCTCTTTCACTACTGAGTGGGTCTGGGATTTCTTTCTTTTTCTTCTGCATTCCCAGGCCAAAGGCCATAATGGGTAAGGTACGTATGTGTCCGGTTTTCAGTTTTCACTGGTCTCTCCCCTCGTTGCATACAGCCAATATTCCAATTTCGGGATGAGCTCAAAACAGGCAGGAGAATGGGCCAATAACGAAGTCAGAAAGATAGTAGATGATAGAGAGCGAAGGGGGAAAGGCAGAGTCAAAGAGAGTGGCAGATTAGAGGAAGTTACAAGCACAGAACTTCCAGAAGGTGGGGGAACTATTTTCTACAAAAGACACCCCCCCCCCTCAGTGTGAGACCGCTGCACCTTATAATAACATGACTACTATAATTTTAGGAATGTAAAACGCACTTTATTATAACGCACGACACGCCCTAAATTTTACACAAAATTCAGATTTTCTTACTACAGACAAACCTCTATTTTAAGACTTCCAAAATGTCCAGAAAAATCGGTCGTAAATTGGAGGGGTCGTATGACGGAGGTTTTCACTGGCAGCCGTAGAAAGAAAAATTCAGCACAGTTCATACTCTCTTCTTCATGCACACATACAATGACATATTAAAACTGGATTTGGGTCTTTCCAACTCCATAGGATTGTGCAATCGATGTATTACAGTTTCACTTCGCCGACTTCTGTTAATCACCTCCACTCTTGTCCAAAGTCAGTGGTTTTCTTTTTCAAAGTCAGTGGTTTTCGTGCTTTTCCTACGCTTTCCGCCATCTTTTCTACAACAAGGGAAGCGACTCCGCTTTCAGGCCCTTGACCGTGGTTGTTTCCCTTTGCTCAAAGTCTATGCAGACGACAGCAACGGTCGTAAAAACCAACAAAATGGTGGTCGTAAGTCACGTTTTAGAGGAAGTCGTTTAAGAGAGGTCGTTTACATAGTAAAATGCATCCGTGCCAACAAATCCGGTCTCAAATGAGAGGTGGTCGCTTAACAGAGGGTCGTAAAATAGGGGTTTGTCTGTATATTCAGTCAAATAATAGGAGCAGGGGTGTCAGTCTGGAAGAAGAAAAAAGTATCGCCTTATAGTCCGAAAAAATACCCCATTATTTATGATATAGAAATCAATTAAATTTGAAATATTGTAAAAAATCCGGGGGGTGCGCCTTATTGGCCACTGCAACTAGGGTTACTAACGCCCTTGACAGCAAGAGTTAAGCCCTTGTTGGTCAGTATCCAAATGGGCATTGACTCTTGCAAAAGGTGGCCATTCAGGGTTATTGGCGATTGTTATGCCCTTGTATTTTGGTATTTGGTATATTCTAGTCATAGGAGTCCCTGGAATAACGTGGAAAATAGTTCATCCTAACGTGGCAAAAAAACCCTTTGGCCTAACATGGAATGTACCTGTTCGTCCTGTCCCATTGGGCCTAACGTACACTGTCCCATTGGGCCTAACGTGGAAAAACTCCTATTCGGCCTAACGTGGAATGTGCATTTCGTCCTAACGTGGAATGTCCCCTTGGGCCTAACATGGAAAACTCCACGTATATGTTAGGAAGAAATGTACATTTCACGTTAGGATGAAACGTACATTCCACGTTAGGATGAAACGTACATTCCACGTTAGGACGAAACGTATTTTGCACGTTAGGACGATGTGTACATTCCACGTTAGTACGCACTCCCAGTCACAGAGACTTATCTCCTTGAAATTCGGGCTGCTCTCCCCTGGAGAGCGCATCACTGCAAGTGCAGCACCTACCCAATTTTCTTCTTTCTTTTTTTTTTGGGGGGGCACAGGGTGAGGAGGGTGAGTACACTAAGGAAAACCTAGCTATCAATTTGGCCATAGCAGGCAGCGGGATTTCTCCCTGCTCTTACCGACTTTCAACTGCCGTGGGATTTGTGCGTGCGTAAAGCGCACGGGTCAGACTAGCTTTAAGTCCCCATCCGAAGGACTGGACGTTCAGTTCGATTTTTCTGTCAAACTAGAAAGAAAGGGCGAGGCCAGGATTCGAACCCGGGTCACTCACGCTGCAGTCACGCGTTACATTTGGCAGGAGAACGTCTTAACCACTCTGCCACCTTTCTTCTCTTCTTGTTTGGTCAGTATTCAAGTATCTTCCCCCCCCCCCCACCAAGGGCATTCACTCTTGCAAAAGGCGGTCGTTGCAGTGAGTGGCCAACAGCCTGAAATAGCATATTTCAGGCTGTAATAAATAGCTCCGCTTTAATGCACCAAGGACGATGCATCCTCAAAGGGCTCACCCCGGCAAAGGAAAGATCGAGGTGTTTCAGTTTCTGGCAGCTGTGGGCCAGGGTTGACACAGATGTCATGGACAGCTTGCTGCAGTGTGACAGGTTCACCGCTTCCAGATGGGGACAGTTCTCACACAACACCTGAAAAACATCCAAACACACAGAGCCATAAGCACACCCATTTCACAGTTGTTGGCTAGATCTAATACAGAAGTCATGGACAACTTGCAGCAGTATGACGGATTCACCGCTTCTAGATGGGGACAGATCTCACACAACACCTGAAGAAACAAAACATGTTCACTTAACTCATTCCTGACGAATTACGAGTATACTCGGAACAGGAGAACGCCAGTCAGGGCACTACTTACCAGTATTCTCGGAACAGCGATTTTTTTGTAGTCTAAAACCTGTCTAAATCCATGGGGTTTTTTCTTAATCCAAACCACGTTTGTCGAGCTACATCCCTTCATCACTGTTCCAGCTTTCGGTTTTACTTATCATAGTGTTGGGTATTTCTATCTTCATTTTTAATGTTAAAAATGTTTAATAAATTGGCCCTACATGAGCCTCAGAAAATACTCCAAACGTTTTCATTAACACTGATAGTAATAAGGAGACTAATGATTCTGATTTTAATGCAAGTAATAGCGATTACAAAGCGGAAAAACCCCAAAAACTTGGATCAATCAGTAATGTTGTCAAAACTGAATCATTGACAGTGTGAGTTTTGTCGCGCTTCTTATTTGTTATAAAAAAAAAATTCTAGGCAGCCCCAGGCCAGTAATGGAGTTTACCTAAGGCAGTGACGTCCTGAAGGGGTTAAAGTGTCAAATGCACATGCAAAAAGTGTAGAGTGGCACAGTGGTAGTGCGTTCGCTTTGTGTCAAGTAAACCCGAGTTCGAACCTGGGTACAGGGGATTTTTCCTCTCACTTTACACTAGGCCTTACGGTCTGAACGTGGAGTCTTTCGGATGAGACGATAAACCGAGGTCCCGTGTGCCCATGCACTTAGCACACGTTAAACCCAGTGGCAACGAAAAAGTTTTCATTTGGTCAAAATTTACCCCCCCTCCTTTCCTTCCTCATCAGTCACACAAAAAATCGCATGCAAAAAAAATTTAATTGGGTGGCACGCCTCTGGCTGTGACGCGCTCTCCAGGTGGGAGCAACCCGAATTTCACACCTCTGTGACTATAATGTACCTAACCTAACCTAAACGTACAGTCATAAGCACACAGATTTCACAGCTGTTGGCTAGATACAGATACCGCTTCCAGATGGGGACAGATCTCACACAACACCTGAAAAACAAAAAGCAAAACATAGTTCACTTAACCCTTCAGGACTTCATTAGTCAATACTGGCCTGGGGCTGCCTAGAAAAAAAAAGTTATAACAAATAAGAAGCGCAACAAAACTCACACTGTCAGTGATTCAGTTTGGACAACATTACTGGTTGATCCGAGTTTATTTTTCACTTTGAAATCGTGGTTACTTGATTTAAAATCGGAATCATTAGTCACCTTTTTACTATCACTGTTAATGAAAACATATTGGAGTATTTTCTGAGGCTTGTCTAGGGCCGGTTTCTTTCGCCATTTTTAACATTAAAATTTGAAATAGAAGTGCCAAGCATATGTGTGAAACGAAAGCTGGAGCAGTGATGAAGAGATGTAACTCGAAAAACGTGGTTTTGATTGCGAAAGAACCCTGGATTTAGACCCAAAAAAAATCACTCACTGTCTCGAGAATACTCAAAATTAGGCCCTGACTGGCGTTCTCCTGTTCCGAGCATACTCGGAATTTGTCCGGAATGAGTTAAAGTGTCAAATGCACATGCATTCACCACTTCCAGATGGGGACAGTTCTCACATAACACCTGAAACACACACACAGGGTAAGCAGGCGACCATGCTCGTGGAGACAGACAGACAGATTTCAGTGTATTTTGCACAGTTTATGTGATCATTGTTGTGTTTGCTTGGGACTCTGAGCCAGTTGGCCTAGCTTAACCCCTTCAAGTCCTCCGAAGTCAGAGTGTGGCTGCCCATGTGGCGGGGGTAATCAAAAACGGACACACATGCAAATATCGATGGCTTGGAGTCAAAACGGACTATCTTTAGATAGTCCATTGACATATTATTCAGCTTATTACGAAAACTAATAACTTGTACAAAACAAAAACTGCTGAAATATAAAAAGCACAACCCCCTTTTTATATTTCTGCAGTCATTGTTTGACACAATATATTAGTTTTTGTAACACATCCAAT
>CM065705.1:36133133-36140633 GCA_017654935.2 Phymorhynchus buccinoides | reverse complement strand
ACAATTTTTCAACATTTCGATTAATTATAAATTCATCTCAGATCTATTATATAAATTAATATAACATTTTAAAAAAAGCAATAGTATGAACTCTGCCCATTTCCAGAATCCTCCCAACCAACAACCCTCCTGGGGTATTTTGAGAGGACAGCAGTGCTACATGCTGACCTACCCCACCTCAATAGGAACACCGCCAGTTGGTCAGGAGCAGCTTATTTGTCCTGGCAGGCCTGGCTTATATCGCTGCTAGCCTCCGTATCTGAAGGCCATGTGGCTATCCGCCACCTGCTACCCAGCTGGGTTGGGGATGGTGGCCCCACCACCTATCTGGAGGTAGTCTGGTCCCAGAAAATCCCCCATGTCTATCGCAACCAAACCATCAAAATGATGATGGTGGTTGCGTACTACAGTGGAACCTCCCTTATAAGACCTTCAAAAATCATCCAAAATGAGTCTAAGAGAGATAATTTTAATACTTACAAAGAAGGGCAATGTCTCTGAGAAGTAGGTCTTATATGGGAGGGGGTCTTATAATGGGAGGCCTCATAACACGACATAAGGGAGGTTCCACTGTACTCAAAGAAGAAGATCAATTTGTAGATCACAAGTAACAACAGTACTACTCACATTTCCACATCAGAATCTTCAGAATCATTCGGACCCTGATTCGCCTGCCCCGGTTCATAATCTGTGTCGTCCGAGTCGCTCGAGGGCCACTGCTCCCCGCGGAACATGAACAGCATCTGATGCTTGGGGTCTTTCTTCAGGCCCAGAATTCCTCGACGACCAGCCATGGTTTTTTTGCTGAGTTGAGGTAAATAGCGTTCTTTCCTTCACTTACTCAGTTACTGTCAACTCAGTTCAGCTGATGCTGAAAAAAATAAAAATAAATAAAAAGATGATTTTTGGACATGTATGTATTGTATAAACAGGCGGCAATACAGTGGAACCTCCCTTATAAGACCTTCAAAAATCATCCAAAATAAGGTCTTATAGAACTTTATAAGGGATGGGTCTTATACATATAAGGGAGGTACTTTTAATACAGGAAGGGCAATGTCTCAGAGAAGTAGGTCTTATATGGGAGGGAGTCTTATAATGGGAGGTCTTATAAGGGAGGTTCCACTGTATCCACATTAACAGTTTAAGAGAAGGTACAAAGTCAAAGTTCTTTTGTATTTTGCATGTCTCCTTTTTCTTCTTTCTTAAACCTGTTGGTTTGTATGTCTGTAATGGCGCCTGGAGCCTCACGAGGGACAGGCGTCACTTTTTTAAAAAATGAATTAAATTATTATTATTAATTTATTATTGCGAAGACTGTGACAAGGGGGTCTACATTGGGGAGACAGAAAGGAGCCTCAGGAAGAGTCACGGAGCACAGACGGGATTCGTCACCGGTTGCGTCCCACATGGCCAACTACGACCACAGGTTCTCACCCGACAACATCTCTGTGCTGGACCGAGACAGCAGATGGTTCCAGAGAGGGGTGAAGGAGGCCATCTACATCGCGGCCGCCTAGCCCACACTGAACCAGGACCGTGGGAGACACACCTAGCCCGCGGCTTATTCTTCCCTGGTTCAGTCATGTGCCGTGGGTGCAGCAGCCTTGAGCTGTACTCACGATCGTGTGCACTGAAACGCCAGTGGCCTCTCAGCAGACGACGCTGACGAAGGGAGCGCTACGCCCCCGAAAGCTCTGAGGTGAGTTTATAAGTTATAATACTTTAGCTTCATCTGGGAGTGACTTTTATTTATAAAATTCGTTTGATCATATTCTGCACTTGCCTTCACAAGTTAGATTTTTTTTACTAAATTAGGCTTCAGTGGTTTCAGTAACTTTCTGAAAGGGCCACTTTTGACACTTGTGTAACATCCTCATCTGATGATCGCCTGTTTATGAAATCAAGCTTTGGGGGTTGGGGTATCTAACAAACCTTTATCATGTCAATAATTATCATATGTGGCAACTGGCATAGGCTTTTTTAATTAGTCTTTAGCCTGCTATTTCCTCTTAGTTTATAAGGAAACACAATTTAAAACTTTTTTTTAAACAGTACAACATACAATGAAATAAGCAAACTGATCTGCATACTAATTATTAGTATATTACTAATTACTTATTTATGTTATGAACAAACTATACCACAAAACACTACCAACTCCCCATGCACTGTACAAATGTGGCTTGAAATGGCTTTGTAGCTTAAAATGCCACTGTTAATAGTGGTGGATCAATAAAGGATGCCAGTGGTTCTCACCATAATGGTGGGAGATAAATATTTGATCAAAGAAACCACACACACCACTAACTGTGTAAAATAAAAGTAAAAGATTGTGCTGGTTTACTTTTTGTCCCAATGGGGGACAGACAGTGTATGAGCAAGCTTTACATAGAGAGATCTATTTCGAATTTATGGAATTCTCGTCAGTATGTAGCTATATCTGCTAACAAACACTATCTTGTGGATCAACCCCAACAGGAAGACATTATGGTGAGAACCACTGGCATCCTTTATGGATCCACCACTATTAACAGTGGCATTTTAAGCTATAAACTAAATAAAGCCATTTCAAGCCACATTTGTACAGTGCATGGAGGGTTGGTAGTGTTTTGTGGTATAGTTTGTTCATAATTATATTCCACTTTGGTGTGTGCTACAAGCATCCAATATTGGATCCACTGCCAACTCTTTATGCACTGACTTTCCAGTTCTTTACATGTTGGGTTCAGGGAGTAGCTACACTACAAGGTTTACTTGCATCCCTTTAATTAGAGGATCACCTCAGTGGTTGGCTCTTTCTACCCACATGTATTAAATTTTTCAAATCGCTATTTCCGCATTTTAATAACTTATCTATTTTACCCAAAATGTTCTTCATTTTTCTTTTCACCTTGTGCTGGTTTGCTTAAGTTGTGGACTTTTCGGCCTAGTACAGAGAAGACACCATTCTTTTATCAGAAATGTCTTCCTGTTGGGGTTGATCCACAAGATAGTGTTTGTTAGCAGATATACATACTGATGAGAATTCCATAAATTTGAAAGAGATCTCTCTATGTACTTGCTCATACACTGTCTGTCCCCCATTGGGACGAAAAGTAAACCAGCACAATCTTTTACTTAAAAAATTATTTTACACAGTTAGTGGTGTTTGTGGTTTCTTTGATCAAATAATTATTTATCATTATGTTAGTAAGGAAGCAATAATCTTTCAAAAAAATATCAAATTTGTTTTCAAAACTATTGAGCGTTCCTGTGGTTGCAGTAACCTTTGTCACAACTGACAAAGGATCAACTAGTAAACCGTCAAAATCAACATGTCATCACTCATCAGTCATGTGCATGGTGTTCAAAACAAAAACATGCTCAAACAAAACTTGCACCTGATACTAACACTTCCTGCTCAGACAAAACTTGCACCTGATCCTAACAAATTCAAAAACCTCCTGGACAAAGACCCAAACCGTAGTAAATTAAAATACCAGTATGACTAATAGTAATTGTCTACCAGGTAAAACCGTCACAGCTGTGCCAACCCCCCAAAAAGGGAAAAGAAAAGACGCTTGAGAGGCCGCGAGGCCTAGTCGTCTTAATCTACCTGACCATGATCATGTTGATTCGAATGAATGCTGTAAAACTTGACTGACATAACGTAAATTCTGTACATACATACTCTGATTCACTTGAATACATGCGAAGATCGGCCGGTCAGTCAACATCCGAGCATGATTCTCTCCACTAAGTAGTAAGTTTAGGCTTAGATATAATATTGCGCCACAGAGTGAAAGAGCAATGACTTTTGTTTGATGCAGTTGTTTTGGTGAACCACGATGATGCGACTTACCGGTAGGTCACACGCCTGAATTTAAAAATGGCGCCAAAATGCACACAAAGCAACAAAAATAAACTTATAGACCTAAATGACTAAATGGATTTTCAGTAATTTTTCTTATAATGAGCAATCCCCCGCATGTCACCTCGCTGATTTTAAAGGCAATATTAACATTTCTTCCCCTCACAACACTATCTGAACCATCTTAGACGGAAAAAGTGCTGTCTCTATACGGGATTTGAAGAATGAAAGTATCACTTTTTCCGTCAAGCAAATTTTCTGTCCCGGATAGTACACTTGACACTTGGGGCGCAAGTGAAGTTATACTGCGCGTGCACTACAACTGCACTTGTCGCAAGTGAAGTTATAGTGCGCGTGCACTACAACTGCACTTGTACCGTTTTGGGTTGAGGGGAAGAAATGTTAATATTGCCATTTTAAAAAGGTTACTATTACCTTTGTCACAATGTCGAAGTTCTAAAATCATTGCCATGTTTTAATTAAAACATTCACGTATCTTGTGGCAAACTATGGTCGTTGTTGATTTCCTAAATTCTAGGTCTGGTTTGGGTGCCATCTACTATAGGGCTAACGTGTTACCTTGTGCTCATAAAAGAATGATTATTAGCGAGTGACAACGTATGAAACGATTTTGTTGTTTATTTTATTACCCATTTTCAGGTATATCGGGTGTGTTACCATTCAAACCGGAAGTTTTGATGAATTTCGGTGTTACTGCAGTCGGTGCTCCCTGGTCTGAAACTGCCCCCAAGACAAAAGTAAAATACCGCTCGGTTTGAATAGACGATTTTCGGGAAAAAAAACACCTAGGGGAGAGCACTTCGTGAAAATTAGAGTTAATTACCTCCATTACTCGGTCAAATACCATAGCAACAATGCAACAATGGCGTCGAAGCTTGAAACCGCAGGATGCGAGTCAGCGACTTGCAAACATTTTTAAAAGAAAAATTAGGGGTGGCCAGTGGCCACAAACTGATAAAACTTGCAAAATGTGACGTAAAAATATAAATGACATAAAAGTTTAGAATGACGCACGGTGTTCTAAGTGCTGTATGTCTGCTCAAGCACACGAGGCGAGAGCTGACGATCTAGCTGATGGTAGAGTAACTTCCCCTGTTTGACCGATTGAATTAGGCAAGATCACTCCCACACACCATGAAATTACTCCCCTTAATTATTTTTGAACAATTCCTATTAAAGTCCGTTTATCGTCCTCCGACATGGAACAGAATCTTCTTCTTTTCTTTAGGGCCCTCGGTCCATATTCTGGCTCTGGCAGAATCGTTTCTCAGGTACTCTAGTTACTGCACGTTGTATCAGCGGAGGGACATTGGGGGGGGAAAAACCGGTTTGAACCGAAAAACCGGTGCTAAAATTTCCGCGGTTCGAAAAACCGGTTCGAGTTGCTGTGAACCGGTTTTTTAACTGCAAACTGAAAGTAGGTTTTTTTTCTTAGAATAACGCATTCTTTACGTAGAACAACACTGATTCTCAGCGCAGATTGGGTGTTTGTAAACCAAGAGTAGCTGTTTCTAGCTTGTTGAGCTAAATTTTTAGTTCTGAGTGTGTGTGTATGGTGCGCAGCGCAACGCGTGTGTGAATATTCTGACAAATAAATAATGTTTTGCATAGGTTTTTTTTTTGGGGAATTACTGATGATTCGAGTACTGGTTAAAAAAAAAAAAACGCTTCGAAAAGACCGGTTCGGAGAGGAAAAAACCGGTTAAAAAAAAAAAAAAAGGGGGGGGTTCGAAAATGTGAACCGTTTCTCAACTGCAAGTTCATAGGGGACCATGGGTAAAAAGCTCCACCCCCCACCCCTCCCCGTGGTCAAAAAGCCCTTACTAATTGTTAGTGGGTGTTACAATTGTCAAATGGACCTAAACCATTAACTTAATGTAAATACTGTATAAACTATATAGGGCCTTTGCCTTTTTGAAAACATATTTTACAAATAAAGCTTTCGAGCACAAAATATAAATGTTTAATTGTAGCCCTGGGGTATTTTAATCTTAGATTTCCTCCATCTGCCAGATAAGTTGAAGAAAGAAACTGCTAAAAATCTTGCGTTTGAAGCAAACTAAATATTCTTTTAATCTAAATAGTCCAGACTTTTTATAAAACTTTGCTTGTTCTTCAAACTTTTTCTAAAAAAAACTATGCATCTGTATGTCTACTAAAGTTTTCTTTTTCGCTAGTATCTTTATCATTTTAAATACCTATAAAAACTTTTCCTGTTACTCAAACTCTCTCTAAAACATCCATACAAACTAAAAAATATCTGTATCTTTACTAAAATTTTCTTTTTCACTAGCATCATTATAATTCAAAATGGCCACTTTCGCCCGCAAGGGGGGGGGGAGAAGGCGTTAAATCTCTAAATTTCTCTCTTTAGTGGGGGTTCTTATGGTAAAATAAACAAACCCACTCAAATCCATAAGAGCTAAACAAGCGGGACTAAAAAACATGCTGTATTATTGGCAAAAAATATCGGTCAAATCATTTAGTACAGAGTAATTTAGTGCAGAGTGGCACAGTGGTATCGCGTTCACTTCGTGTCAAGTAAACCCGAGTTCGAACCTGGGTACAGGGGATTTTTTCCTCTCATTCTGCACTAGGCCTTACGGTCTGAACGTGGAGTCTTTCGGATGAGACGATAAACCGAGGTCCCGTGTGCCCATGCACTTAGCATACGTTAAACCCAGTGGCAACGAAAAAGTTGTCATTTGGTCAAAATGTACCCCCTTCCCCCTCCCTCATCAGTGACAAAAAATCGCATGCAAAAAAACAAAACAAAATGGGGTGGGAGCAACCCGAATTTCACAGAGACGCCTCTGTTGCTATAAAGTACCTAATACCTAATAATACCTAATACCTAGTAGCCGACTATATTGCAATATTTCGGCAAATATTAAGAATAGCCCCTCCTCTGTCTTTCCATTTCATTTCAGACGTTTCATGTTAGCCGGGTTAGGGTTAGGAATAGGGGGAGGGATAGGGTTAGGGATAGGTTTAGGGTCAGCTTAGTCATCAACTTTTTTTGTGTGTGTGTTCTGACCCTAAACATATCCTAACCCTATCCCGGCCACATCCTATTCCTAACCCTAACTTGAAACCATCTAATCCACACACACACACAAAAATTGATGGTATGTTATGAGATTGACACTTAAACTGACCCTAAGCCTACCCCTAACCCTAATCCCAAACTCTATTCCTAACCCTAACCCTAACTGAAACCGTCTGGAATGAATGGAAGATGCAGAGGAGGGGGCTATTCTTAACATTTGCCAATATTTCAATATTCAATTTTGCAATATTTCAATATTCAATTTTGCAATATTTCAATATTCAATTTTGCAATATTTCAAGATTTAATGTTGAAATATTTCAATATTCAATTTTGAAATATTTCAATATTCAATTTTGAAATATTTCAATATTCAATATCAATTTCAATTTGAATATTCAAAACTTCCCCCTATCAGCGTGTTTCCAGTGAACCAAAGTGTAATGTTAGTTACAAAGACACTGTCTATTATTTCAAAGATAGTGGATGGATTTAAGCCAAAGTTATACCTAATAAGAATACATTTTGCCAATTATTTAATAGCTCAGTAATGCCATTCTGATATAATATATATATA
>CM065705.1:36110633-36130633 GCA_017654935.2 Phymorhynchus buccinoides | reverse complement strand
GACAGACAGATAGATAGAGTTTCAAAGAGAGAGAAAGAAAACAAAATAGAATCCCAACACAGTATGATGAACAAATAGTAGTTATGAAGTGAATGAATGAATGAATGATGAATGATCGTGTTTTTTTGTTGTTGTTGCTGTTTTTCAGCATCAGCATAATCTGCAACCTGATGAAGGAGGCAGATCAACGGACGAGAAAAGGGAAGAAGAAGAAGGGTAAGAAGAAGAAGAAGAAGAAGAAGAAGAAGATTTGATTTGATTTGATTGATTGAACTTTTTAATGGGTACAGATTTAGGCACATTGAAGGCCTTTTTTACAAATCTGCCCATTTAAATAATGAAATTACAAATAAGATTAGAAAAAGAGAAGAAGAAGAAGAAGAAGAAGAAAAAAAGAAGAAGAAGAAGAAAAGAATGTATGTATGTATATTAATACCTAGTGGAACCACACTCTGTTATAAGAACCCTGTCAAAAATAACTCGAAAATGAGTCTTATAAGGGAGGTAATTGTTTACATACTTACAAAGAAGGGTTTCTGGCAATGTCTTAGAGAAGTAGGTCTTATACGGAGGTTCCCACTGTACTGGCCCTTTTCGTATCATGAAGAGTCGTCTTTGTGAAATTCAGAGGGTCTTAGGCTGCTCTCAGCTGGGGAACGTAACGCGTTCGCCACTATTGGGCAGCAACAACTCTTTTTTTTATAATGCTTGTTTTTTTTTATCTAAACTTCATGCCGGATGGTGCTGTTTTTGAGATGTGAGGCTGAAGGGGGGCCTAGGGGGTGGGTGGTATAAGCTTTGACTAAAATCATTGGCAACTCTTTCATTTTATTTTTTATTGCTACTATGGTTCTTTAACGCAGCGACGAAATGCGTGAACACACGGGATCTCAAGTTTTTGTCGTCTCAGGCGCACACGCCCGAAAGACTTTAACCGCTCAGACGGTATTCATGTTGAGATAGCATGAGACTTAAGCATGAAGCATGCTAACTTAGAAGCTCTTCCAATGTTCCTATAGGATTTAATAGGACTTTTGGAAGAGCTTCTAAGTTAGCATGATGCTAAGTCTCATGCTATCTCGACATGAATACCGTCCCTGATCATATTATAGTAATAGGTTCTCGTGAAATCAGCAAAATCTACAAATTATGTGCTTAACATCCTTTAAAAAAAAAAATTATATTGCTAAGAGAAAATACACAGTCAATGACAGATGAAGAATGTTTATTCAGGGGCGAGTTTCTCTAGATAACGGTCGCCGCGCGAATAATAACGCTTACGCCAAACGGGGCCTAAGAAACGATTTAGAAAAGCGTTTGCGGAAGAAATATTACAATCTCTTGTCTGATTGGTCGAACTGTTTTTTATTATTTTAACCAAACTTAACAAACTATTAACGGACCAATCAAAAACAAGAAATGGATTCACTCCATGCTAGTCACGTGATATTTCCCATGATCCTTCAAATAGTTTGTGGCTTGCTACCTAGATGACAGCCACAAAACGTTTTTGGCGAACGTCGGCGAAAGAGGTGTTTCTTAGTACCGTTTTTGCCGATTTGCGCTCATGCTACGTAATGTTAGCCCTTGTGAAACTCGACCCTGGCCTATTTATTTCAGTAGCTATTTATTTAATTGTTTTTAATTATTTATTTATTTATTTATTTAGTCATTCATTCATTCATTTCATTTTTGGTTATAGTTTGGTGACATCGAAAATTGAGACCCTACGCAACTATTCAAAAAAACAGGAAAGAAACAGACCCAAATGGCATCGTTATTAAAAAAAATTAAAAAAATTATCATATAAAATTATCCCTACTTGGCACTACTAATACCTTTCCTTCAGACATCGTGTCATTTTTTCCGTCGGGGGGGGGGGGGACATCTTTCCGACTCCCACTTTTTCCACTTCCGGCCGATTGATCTATTTATAACCTTGCACGAGACTCTAATATTTTACGTGCTTTGCATACGCCGATAGCGAACCAATCGCATTTGAGGCGGAAGCAGGGGCGTACAATATTATGGACGAAAAAAAACCCAAGTGTCACAGACCCGTCATTGTTAATACCTCTTCTACTTCTTCTTCTTCCATCGCTCAGACAGTTCTCAGACTGTCAGGTGGTCTAATTAAATAACTAATGATAATAATAAGAGATTAAAGATGGGTGAGTTAAAAAACCTGCTCCGTTTGATATAGGATACGCGGTTTTTTATCGTGTAGTCACAAAGCGCTTTTAGAACAAATCAGTATTGTGAAGCACTCACAACACTGCGACAGGCTCGTGAAGGGGGGAAAGCAGACATACGTGTGAACGCAAAACAGACGCACACGAACGCATGTATTTGCGGGCAGTCCCACGAACGTGAAACGCGTGTTCTTTGCACAACTTTAGACATACACACACGATACCCACACACCTTTCATCAAGACACCCGAGAAAACACATTAGCACTGGAACGCGGCTAGAATGCACGAAACTTGACTCAAGCATACACTTGTACAACACGCGCTACGGACGCACGCACACTAAGTTATTCACATACACACGCAACCGCAATCACATACACAAAGCACTCACGTTGGTACTCACAACTCACAGACACATACTCGCACACACGGTCCCCCCCCCCCCCCTCCCCCTACTCTAGCGAACAACAATCTCGTCGCTGCGCACGCATGCCATATACCACAATCATAGGTACATCACACACACACCTACACTACTAACACACCTAGGCTTGACCACACATGAATGTCACCCACACACACCACACGCGCTGCGCGCGCGCCGGCGCAGCGCGAAAGACGTATGTGCACATGGCGATGGGGGTGTTATTGGAAAGACTGCATGCCGGAACAGATGGGTTTTCAGGTTTGTTTTGAACGATGCTAAAAGATTGACTATGTCTGACAGCAGAAGGCAATGAATTCCAGAGTTTTGACTGCTGATGATGTAAAAGCTCTACCGCCGTGCCTATCACATTTAAATTTTTGTATTCGAAAGATCCTATTGTCATTTGCTGAGCGGAGAGATCGAGATGGAACGTAAATTTCAAGAAGCTCAGATAGGTATTGCGGTGCTGTTCCCGATATGGTCTGATAGCAGAGACAGGCAGCTTTGTTGTTTGTTCTTTGTTGAACGGGTAGCCAATGTGACTCTTTAAGTAGAGGTGATGTGTGAGAAGCTCAGAGAGGTATTGCGGTGCTGTTCCCATTATGATCTGATAGTAGAGACAGGCAGTTTTGTAGTTTATTCTTTGTTGAACGGGTAACCAATGTAACTCTGTTAAGTAGAGGTGATGTGTGTTGAAGACAGCTTGGCTTTGTAGATCATTCTAGCAGCGAGAGTTTTGAAGTTTTTGTAAGGGTTTGAGAAGCGCCTGTGGGCAACCAAGTAGAAGGGAGTTGCAGTAATCTAATCTAGAAAAAATGTATGAACTGACCTAGCGTTTTGGTTGCCTTCGGTCGTAAGAAAAGGGGCGCATAGAGCTGATTCGCCTGAGTTCGATGAATGCAGCCTGGCAGATCTTAGTGATACGATGTTGCATGGAAAGGTCTTCATTGGAGGACCAAGTAAAGCACCAAGGATTGTGCGGAGGATTGATGTTCAGGAAAATTTATGTTGGAAAAATCCAAGTTGGAATCTCCAGGGCAATGGTAGTGAGGGCAGTTTAGAGCTTGAGGTCTATATAGATGGGGATTTTATCACTCTGAAGTGCTATCAGGATAGTGTTTTCTGTTCATCGTTTAGTTTTAGACTTATTGTTTGACATCCCGTTGCGGTTTTCACTTCAGGGAGCCCAGTTCTAATCTTGTTGGAAGAGTGTTGGAATGAGAAAGCTGGTTCGTGAGCTAGCGGTGAAGCATTACAATTTATTCTGTTTTCTGAAAAGAATACACGAAAATACATGTGCTGGTTTACTTTTTGTCTCCCAATGGGGGAGATAGACAATGCCGATGCAAAGACAGCTGTTTCGTCTTTGAGAAAGATTCGTCCTAACACGGAGGCCTTGTGGGACGCCAAATCAAGAAACTGACTCAGAAGATTTGTTTTCATTTACTACAACTGGTTGTTTTGCCCTTTCAATAGAAAGAAAAGAAAAAGGACGGAACCAGTTGAAAAGGACATTTCCAGTGATTCCAAATTTTGTTCGAGATGAGAAATAAGCATATGTCATGATCGAAATTGTATCGAAGGCAGCCGAAAGAATCAAGGAGTAGTAGAACCGAAACTGTATGTCTTCGTCTAGGAGAGAACTAATATAAATCGTTCAGGAATTCGCAACAGGACTGTCTCTGGTGCTGGAGTGTGCCCTGGCCTATAGGCTGACTGATGAGGACTGAGAAGATTGTTGTGGTCGATGGGAAAACAGTTGATGAAGCCTCAACCTTTAAGAAGTTTAGAATATAAGGGAGATTTGAGATGGGTCGATGAGTTTTTTTTTTTTCATGTTCGTTGGAGGGTCAAAGGTGGGTTTTTTTTAGCAGAGGTTTTACGATAGCAGTATTGAATTCCCCGAGGGAAAGCTACCAGAAAGAAGTGACTCGTCCATTATATTGGTTTAGTTGGCAGAACAAGCTCGTGGTGTTGAAACAGAACTTGGTGGGGAATGGGTCTAGATCAGCTGTTTTGGGCGTGAGTCCGTTAGTATAAAGTAGTTTAAAAAAAAGTGCCTGGAAACAAGGGGTGAAAAGTTAGGAAAGGGATACCTTCGAAAATGGTGGCAGGTGTCCCCCCCCCCCCCCCCCCCAGACTGCTGGAAAGACTGAAGCTATTACGGATAGCTCTAATTGCTTTTATTCCTAAAAAAGAAATCAGCCAACTGTTAGGTAGTAGACTTGCATCAGAAATGGTTTGGAAGAACCTGGTTGGTTATTGCCGCCAGAGAGTTTATATGTTTTTAAAACGCTGGTTTTACACCGTAATTCGAGCCAGTAACGAGCGATTGCGTCATGCTGCACACTTTAATTATGTGCGCCTACAGTAGTCAATAATTAGGCCCATCCATGTCCGACTTTCGGCTGGAGGAAATCTTTGTTAAAAAAAAACAAATTTGTTACTTTTCAAAGGCGTAAAGATGGGTAGAATGATAGGTAAGCACAGGGAAAAAAGGCAGAGTCAAAGAGAGGGCCATATTAGAGGAAGTTACAAGCACAGAACGTCCAGAGGTGGGGGAACTAGTTATGCACAAAGACCCCCAGGTATCCCCCACGTGGGTGGGGTAGGGTGTTAATATGGTCGTCCGGATTTTTGTCTCTTCTATAACCGAGAGTTCCTAGGTAGGTCTTTTTTCTGACTGAAAATGAATACGATGAATCAAAAATCCGTTTATAAAAAAACGTCTCTCGGTTGAAACGGATCCATAATTACTGTGACATTAGAGTAGATATAAAGATGGTGGGAACTATCCTGGAGGCAAGTCCCTAGGCGTACAACTCCAGAAAGCCCGAATTTTAACGATACAGAAAATAATACGTACTGGAACAAATACTGAATAGTTCAGTGCTGGATGACACCAATGCACTCTTCTTACATCAAACAAACACACACACCCCACACACACACACACACACACACACACACCCCACACACAAAATCATACACACACGAAACCCACACACACTAAACTACACAACACACTACACACGGCACACACACACACACACTTCCAAGACTTTAAATCGATCATATTTATGTCAATTCTAAGATCCATGTAAAAGAAGTGTGCTCCGTGGCAGACTGTTTTCGTGCTCATATGAGTCGTCTATATCTGTTTGACATTGGTTAAAGAAAAGGCACTAGATCCCGGAAGCCTGGCCAATAAAGAATATTATATCGCCGTTTTTAAAAAGCCTCACGTTGACCAACATTCCTTCCTAAACGCATTTAACTCATTCAAAACCTTGACTATGTTTATCAGCTTAGGGATCCTAACGATGCTACTATCCTCTTGGTAAGTAATTTAATGACATCTATCTATGAGATAAGCCTGCTCCTTTGGTTAAAAAAAGAGTGAAACCAACATTAAACCGCCTTATATAATCAAGTAAATCAACAATGAAATAGATAAAGAGAACATTGCCTTTAGATAATGACGAAGCACAGTTTAGAAACAGAGAAACCAAGTTAATTCCATGAAAATAAAGTCTAAAAAAAAAATACTTTCAAGAAATTTGGTTATCTTTCTCTACACAAAATTCAAAAATGCAATTTGGAACAAGCAATAAACCTTTTAACTCAAGAAAAAACTCAACGCTACTCAATACAGAATCTATAAATGAACTCAACCAGATGATTATGAAGCCTTCATTTTTCAAATATAACCAAGTAAGATTATCAAAAATGATAAATCAAGACAAAACAACCTGGAAGCTTTAGGAACAGATTGTTCTTGCTATTCAAAAAATATTTCGTGACGTTTTTTGCATCACATCAGTATCAGTCCATGAAATAGCCAATTGTCTACTACATTTACAACAGTCAAAGGTCTAGAGATTTGGATGGGTTTAGAAGACTGGGGGCAAAATCCTAAAAGTCGCCTCACCTTTTATTGCTCAATACATTGACTTATCTTTACATCTGTGTCTAAAGTGATAAGGCAACAGTTTTTCCCTCCCTCCTGAGAAATTCAAACAGGCCTAAAGTGATACCACTGTACACAAATCGGGTGATCCTACATGTCTTCAAACTCCGCCTATATCTATATTATCGCTTCTGTCAAACCTCTGGGAGATACATTCAAATCCAACTTATATTCACATCTTAAATCGCTAATGACTGACTTCATGAAAATCATCTGGATTGCGAGAAAATCGGCTCGTGCCACACAACTTAATACAACTCATATAGACAAATGTCTTTTAAATAGTTCACAATAACGAAAATTTACCTGGGATTCTCTTTGTCGATTGTTGCGAAAGCGTTTCGCGTTATTAACCACTCTCTTCTACTTAAAAAACGTAACGTACTACAAAATATCAAGTGAAGAGCTAACATTTATAACATTCTTTCCTTACTAATCGGTCAACAGCTTGTATCAAGATGATTTAAAAAGATCTAAGTTTAGCATCCAGTAATTTTGGTGTTCCTCTGGGATCTGTTTTTTTTGGACCTCTCTTTGTTTGCCCTTTTATGTAAACGCTCTGCGCCTTATGTCTACAATGTCATTCTGAAATGTTTTGTTGCGATACTTCCTTACACTCAAACAGTAATACCCAAACTGAACTAGTTTAACAATCTTCAAAGCTGACGTTCATAATCTAGTAGAATGGCTGAAACCGAATCACATTCATTCAACACTGAAAAGACCGAAATGTATGTTGTAAACTACTCGGCAAAAGCGACAACAAAAATGAACGTATCCCATTTCCCACGCATTGTATGTGCAAAGGTCACAAAATTGAAGAGTGGCGTCACATAAAGTTTTAGAGGTATCACTGTTGATAATAATTACATGTGGTCAGATCATATATCAAGCTGGGTAAATGTAATCTCAAAAAAGAATTTATCAATTGACAAAATTATACTAAAAACTTTTAAAATCTTCAGTCAACCGTAAAATTATTTTTTCGCATGCTCACATTATGTCTCCACATTGATAACTCATCAACCCTTTGGGACAGTACTCTTGAAAGCTATCTACAACATATAAGTCGGATTTACATAAACGAGGCTGTGAAACTAGATACCTGAGGAAATCAGTCACCCTAACAGCTAATGATATAAATAATAAAACATTTTTGCGCACTAAAAGACCAGACTTCTTCTTCAACAAATGCATCTGCATGTTTACGTGTGGTAAATGGAGTCGCTCCCCCCCAAAAATTATCCAAAGACTTTTGCTGATAAAAAACCCAAATAGACACACAAAACCAAGCACAAAGCTTCTTTGGGGCTCCCCAGAACCACAGAAATAATGTTTAAAAAAGGAAACAAATAAAAAAATTGAGGCAGAATAATTTTAAATTCTAGTTTGGTTTACCTCAGGGGGGCACATCATGGGGAGATAATCTGTCTCATTCTCTAAATCGTGTCCTCAAAACAAACGTTTAAGAAAAGCGCGATTAAAAAAGAAATTGCTTGATTGCTTTGTAAAATACCTAATGTACATATGAGAAGAGTGCCGGTAGGCTTCTATTGTTGCTGGCATGTTGGAAATTGCCTTTTGTGTTTCATGTTCGCCTGGCTCTAGTAGAGGAGGAGACTTATCTACAGGTGCGGTGTAAATTACATTTTTTTTTTTTATCATTTTTTTTTTAAATTTTTTTATATATATTTTTTTAAATTTTATAATAAATTATCCTTCCTTTTGCACTTTAAAGTGTACGGTGTTCGTTTTTCTGTTTTGTTTCCCTCTTTGGGGAAAAAAAAAAAAAAAAAAAAAAAAAAAAAAAGTTGTGCTTTTGTTCGGATTTTTTCTTCTTTCTCCATTCCGAGTAAACTATACTCTCTCGACTTACGACGTTCTCATCGTACCTGAGGCTTCTCCAACCCTCCAGTCTCACCTCCTTTCTCTTCGTCTCGTCTCGACCTACCTTTCATATACATCGGTTTCAACCCCCCGGATTTCTCTCTCCCCCTTTCACTCTCTCGTCGCCATCTCTCTCAATCATCCTCCGCTCTGTTCTTCTCTCGTCGCTTCTGGTGTCTCTGTTTTTGTTTCCTCCATTCTCTTCTCTGTATCTTTGTCTCGTCATTGTATTTTCCCAACTCCATCTTCCGCTTTCCTTTTAGTCTACCATATGAATTACATTTGTACATATGTATGATTATATCTTTGTATTAGTAAAAAATTGTTTTTGTAATGAAAGTGATGTAATTTTTCCCCTGTTTTCGCCCTATTTTTTGATTGGGTGGTTTGATTTTTCTCCGTATCACGTTATATGTATTTTGCGTTTAATTATTTTTCTTATTTATCTATGACGACAAGGATGTAAAAAAAGCTTTATCAAGCTTACTCTTTCTCGTCAACAAAGCTTCATTTTGACTTTGACTTGACTTGACACACACACACAACACCACACACACGCACTGCACGGTGCGAATACGCACAGTCACGACGCACAGCACACGACACACACATCACACAGACACACACGACGCACACAACAACACACAACACACGCCACACACACCCTGACAACAACACACACACACGACACAACAAAAAGGAACGTAGTATTCGCGCAGGTCAGGATAATGGACCCAGTAATGCAAAAGATAGTAGGCGACAATACTGATGCAAGGAAAGCAAGAGTCAAAGCGTGATAGATTAGATAGAATGGAAGTTGCAAGCGCAGACTTCCATAAGGTGGGTTAACTATTTTTGTACGAAAGAACTCTCTCGGGTTTGTTTGTAACATACAGTTTTCCGGGAACATTGTGAGAATGCCATAAAACTGAGGCAAAGGAAAAGAATTTCCATTGGTTTATGATTACAAAATTATTGGGAATAAACATTATTTTTAGATTAATGATCACATGGGTTTCATTTGGGGAGAGAAAAAAGGTCAGGGGTTCGCAACTTCGAATTTGTGTGTGTGTGTGTTTGTGTGGTGCGTGCGTGTGTGTGCGTGCCGCGCGCGCGTGTGCGTGTGCGTAGCGTGTGTGCGCGTGTGCGTGTGCGTGTGCGCTGTGCGAAAACGTTTCGGAACGTTTCATGCACACAAGTAAACAACCAGCTAAGTATCTGTTAATGGTCAAAGCCAAAATGAATGAGCCCTAATATCAATATTGTTTTATCTCATAACACACCCACACAGCGCGGCGAACTGCAAGAGGCTGCGCATCCACCACACAGACTACGCGCGTACGCGATAGTGGATACGAACGCGCACGCACGCACAAGCACTCACTACACAAACACACACACACACACCAACACACCCAACACAAGACACCACACACACAACACTAACAAGACACCCGAAATGCCTTAAATGTATATTCAGGAAGCTTTTTGTTTTCACCTCTATATCAATTCTATTCCCTCTTCGTAATCTTTTGTTTTCTCTCTGTCATCTTCTCTGTCTCTATCTCCTGTCTGTCGTTGTCTGCCCTGCATGCCATAGTCGTCCTCCATCCTCTGAATCTCGCTGTCTCTCCACCATCGGTGTTCTCCTCTGTCTAGATCTGTTCGTCTGTCTCCTCTCTCCTCGATCTCATCTCTTTCGTCGTCTCGTCCCATGCTTCTGTGATCGCCAGGCTCTCCCTCACTCTACTCACCGTTCTTCTCGTCTCACCTTCTCTCTCTCGTCTCCGTTTTATCCCCTCATCCTCTATGTTCCTCTTCTCGCTCGACGATCGATCTCCCATCCGTCCCGTCCTTCACTCCTGTCTCCACATCTCTCTTCCCATCGATTCCGCTCTCGTTCACATCTTTATCGTCTAGATCCTCACTTTCCTCCACCACTAACTCTTTCAACTCGGTTCGTCCTGATACCTTGAAGATGCTCTATCTCTCTCGTCCACTCCTCTCTCTCCCTCTCTATGCGGTCTTTCTGGCCGCGCCTGCACGCGGTTCATCCTCGTAAATCTGCGTGCGACAAACTTGCAACGACGTGCTTTATTTTCAGGAACAACTAACCTTGAATTTTTCCTCAAAAAAATGTTCTCAGTTTTGTGTGGATTGTGGCATGTTGTTGTTTGTTGTTGTTGTTGTTTTTGTTGGTGTGTTAGTTGTTGTTGTTGTTGTTTTTTGGGTTTTTTTCGTTTCTTGTTTTCCATGCAGGTTTTTTCTGACTTCTAACTTCCGTTCCATTGCCTTTTAATACTGTATAATTTGTTACTTGGCTTTTTGCCTTTTTTTCTTGTCAATCGAGGGCATGTGTAAAAGAAGTTTACAAAAAAAAAAAAAATAAAGAAAAAAAAAGCACAACCTAAATAGTTAGCTTTAATTCCGTGTTATTCCTCAAATCCCCGCGAAAATTCGTATTTTCCATGAAATTCCCCTGTCTCTCTCTCTCTCGTCGCTTGAATCCATCTCAAAATATCGTTTCACTAAATCTCTCCTCATCTACTCTTCTCTCTCTCGAGCAATCCTTCTCACTGTAAGCTCTCTCAGGTCGTCTCTCTCCTCGACTCCTCAGTCTCCTCGCCCATCAGGTCTCTCCTTCTCGCGCTATCCCAAGAGAAAGCCGATCGCGTAGTCCATTCGCATCTGCTCTCGCTCCCTGCTCTTCCTCTCTCTACAACACTCTCTCTCTCACTCTAATTCCACTTTCAATCTCTGCCCGACAAAGTCCAATCCTCGTCATACCTCTCTCTTCGAATTTTTTTACGGATGCGCTCTTGATCCATCTTTTATCCCTCCCCGGTGTTTTCTTCTCCGTTTCTCCTTCTTGGGCTGGTTCTCCGGACATCAAATCGTCTAGGATTCTCACTCTTCGAGTCTCTCTTAGCATCGCCATCTTTCTGTCGAAATCGTCATCTTCTCATCGACCTTGTCTCTCTCTCTCTCTCTCTCTCCGTCTCTCAGCAACTTAATGAATGGAAGTTCCGTGCGCGCGCGCCAGTATGTTGTGGGGGGGTGGTGCGTGCGCGCGTGGTGCTTGCTTCACGGCGTGCCTGTGTGTGTGCGTTTATGCGCACCTGTCGGCGGCCTTGCGCGTGTGCCTGTGTACGTGTGTTGGTGCGCAGTACGCACGCGTGTGTGTTGATACAATCATAAAGTAATCTCGCATACAAACTAGTGCGAAATAACTGAACTGCTTTTGAAAAACGACTTTCTTAATAGATGCCCAATATGACGCTACGCATCTCAAGAACGCGCTAGAGAGCTCCTGCTTCCAACAACGCAATACCTATTGCCGCAGACTCGGTGTATCAGTATCCTGCCATGCCTTATAATTAAGCATGCTGTTTGACTATTACCGTGCCGGTTATTTCGACCAATGGGAAATAGTTTGTCTCGGAGGAGTTCGCGCGCTGATGCGCGGGGGGAAGAAATCGCTATTTAAAAAACCAACTGTTTTGATCTGTGTTTTGGGTTTCACTATTTTTCTTCTCTTTTCATTGCCGATCCTCATACGCATTCGCCCATTTTTTTTTTTTTTTTTCTTTTCCCTCGTGTGTTCTTGCTGCTATCATTCTTGGCTTTGAATTTGGTGAAGATAGGCCTACGTGTTTTGAGAGGGGGGAGACGAGAGAGAGAGAGGAGAAGATAGATATTGAAATTGACAAAATGAATTTTAATACATAATTGACGTAAACCAATTAAGCAATACAATGCTCCACATGCACGAAGCACAAACCATGGAAAACTAACGAATATAAGATCCTACAGAACTGAGGCGACTAAATCAGTTCATAAAGAATTTTTTTAACCATACCAGATAGATAGTTTAGCACTAGAGAAACAATTCCACACCAAAGAATAGCTGTTTGATTGACCAAGGCTCACAACTATAATAAAGGCAAAACTAAAGAGAGTATAGGAGAGAGACGCGAAGAGAGAGAGAGAGAAAAGAGAGAGCAAGTGAAATGAATGAATGGTTTATTTCCCAATTAGGCCTTCGCCCACCTTCATGATGGGGCTTGTGAAACACTGTACATTTTTCATTTAGCTCAGAATATGAAAACGAAAAGTCAAAAAAAATGGTATATTTCCCATCTACTCATCTGATCAGTTATTAAAGCGAAAGTTTACGATGTGGAAGATACTTATGTCCATATCATATATAAATAATCCAAGACACGAGACCAAGGGAAAATTGCGTACTTAATTACATCTGCCTTTAAGAACATAACATGTAGTGAGAGTTTCTGTTGTTATGTATCTTTTGTAGTTAAAGTAAGTAATGTGACAGTGATGATTTTCTTTCTGTGTTATGTTATGCTTTGTAGTGAATAGCAGTACAAGTACTGTGAGTGATGATTTTCTGTGTTATGTATGTTTTGTAGTAAAAGAGTAAGTATTATGAAGTGGAATGATTTCCTGTGCTATGTATTTTTTTTGTATGTGAATGAAGTAAAGTATTGGAAAGTGATGATTTCTTTTCATTCTGTGGCTATGTATTTTTTGTAGTGGAGAGTAAGTAATGTGAAGGTGATGATTTCTGTGTTATTTTACGTTTTGGTAAGTGAGAGAGTTAAAGTAATGGGAAGGTGTTGACTTTTGTGTTGTGTATTAGATGTTTTGTTTAAGTGAGAGTAAAGTAATGTGCATGTGATGATTTCTGTGTTCTGTACGTTTTTTTGTAGTGGCGAGTTAAGTCATTTTGTGAGAGTGTTTGATTTTTGTGTTTTGTATGTTTGGTAGTAAGAGAGTAAAGTAATGTGAAGTGAGTAATCTGTGGTATGTATGTTTTGTAGTGAGCAAAGTAAAGTAATGTGATGTGGATAAAATAATAAAGAACGTGACTAAAAGCTATTTACAATACGTAAATCAAACAGGAGTTTATGTAATATTTGGGTTTCAATATAACTCGATCTCTTAATTTCTTTAAGATTTTGTCGATAACAGCAAACAAAGTTCACTCTCATCTTCTTTTGATAATTACCATAGCAGAGAACACGGCAGTTATGAGGTGGTCATGCTCATTGCTTAAAACCCCATTTTCAAACCGCCAAACGCTGCTATTTTCTCAGCAACCACCGCATTAAACGCCACTAAGGAAGGCATCCAAATCAGGTCTGTTATCCAAAGACCTCGTACTACCCTAATTAAATCTTTGGGGAAAGGTAAGGATGGCCTGACTTTAAAAAATGGTCCGCCACAGAAGAATCCCCATATAACAGGACAGTTTTTGGCCGTCTCGTTCTCCATCTAAAATCTACCCATGTAAAGTTTAATTGGAACTTTTTTGTTTAAAAAATGGCTGACGGGACGCGAAAGGGTTAAAAAAATATACCTAACAGGATGTTGTGTTTCAGGCCAGATATTCCCTAATCGAACTTTTAGTTCAAAGACATAACGTTAATTTTCTAGTATTCTAAGCCATAATATACATTTTGCAGGTTAGGCTTAACATCATTAGCATAACAAAATAAGAGGAGAGAGAGAGAGAGAGAGAGAGAGAGAGAGAGAGAGAGAGCTAGAGAGAGAGAGAGTTTTAGGTTTCTATTTATTCGAATTAGAAGCAAATGGTATCACCGTACCTTCGATTGTCCCCGTGAATACATGGGGTCTTTTATAAAAAAAAAAAAATTTAGTTCTCAACCTTCTTCCTGGAAAGTTCTGTGCTTGTAACTTCCTCTAGATCTGTCTGCACAACATAGAAAACCCTCTCCCATTTGATTTCTGCTTTGTCCCATTTCCTTTCTATCTCTAACTATCTTTTTTAACTTTATTCGGCCCATTCTCAGCTGTCTTTTGTTAAAAATAATCTTTTCCAAATATTTTTTTTTACCCTTTGAGCTCCTCCGAAATCGAATTGTTCTGCATGTACGCGGCGGGGAGACCTCAGTGAAGAACCGAAACTATGTATCTGTACCCACCATCGGCCTCAGCCCTTGCGGTGTCCACGCACGGGATCCATATATGGTAAAAGTGAGAGAGGGTACAGCAAAGAAGCAGAATGAACCTTGCGATTTGGGTTTTTTTTTTAATATTTGGCCCTCGATGTAAACAAAGAATGGAAATTGAAAAAACAAAGGTGTTTAACAAACATGAGTCAAATATTTAGCAGTAACTTAATTTTCTGTGAGTTGAAGAGAGAGAGAGAGAGAGGAGAGTAGAGAGAGCAGTTAGCTATTTATTTAATTAGGATAAAAATGGTATTAACTTCGATTGTTTATTTTAAATAAGAAAACTTTGGCTTTCAATGTAACAAAGAATGGTAATAATTTTTAAAAAAAAAATAAGGGTGTTACGATAAGCGCTAATTTTAGGCAGTACTTGATTTTCTGTGAGTTTGAGAGAGAGAGAGAGAGAGAGAGAGAGAGAGAGAGAGGAAGAGAGAGAGAGAGAGAGAGTTAGCTATTTAGTGTAATTCTCGAGAAACAAATTGTATTATAAAAAATACTGTCGATTGTTTTTTTAAACAAGTTGGGCTTTCCAACTGTAACAAAGAATGGTATTTAAAAAAAAATGGTGTTACATATGCAAATAAAAGGCAGTACTTAATTTTCTCTGAGTTAAGAGAGAGAGACGAGAGAGGAAGAGGAGAGAGAGAGAGAGAGGCGTTTTTAGCTAATTAGGTTTAAATTTAGAAGACAAAATGGTAATTAACCTTCGATTGGTTTTTTTACATTTGCTTTCAATGTACAAAGACTGGTAATTTAAAGAAAACCATAATGGTGTACATAAGCAAATATTTAGAGCAGTACTTCTTATTTTCTGTGAGTTGAGAGAGAGAGAGAGAGAGAGAGAGAGAGAGGAGAGAGAGAGGAGAGAGAGAGAGAGAGTTAGCTATTTCGTGTAATTAAAGCAAAATGTATTAATAACTTCGATTGTTTTTTTAATCATTTGGCTTTCAATTATGTAACTAAAGAATGGTAATTTTCCAAAAGAATGGTGTTGACTATGCCATATAAAGCAGTACTTAGTTTTCTCTGAGTTGAAGGAGAGAGTAGAGTGTAGAGAGATAGGAGAGGAGATAGATAGAGGAGTAGCGAGAGAGAGAGAGAGAGAGTGAGTAGAGAGAGAGAGAGGACGAGGGGGGTGGGGAGAGAGAGAGAGAGAGACTAGACCGAGACGAGACGAGTAGAGAGAGGGGGGGGGACCGAGAAAAGAGAGAGAGAGAGAGAGGGTTAGGGAGGAGAGAGAAGAGAGAGAGAATGAGGGAGAAGAGATATATAATATTTTTTTTATGAGGAACCATTGTTATCAATTCATGCATGCCTTTTAAATAACTAGCTTTTTATACTTTACCCTTATACTATAAGGCGAATTAAGGTTTATAGAAAATAACAAACATAATGAGAAGCACACACAAAAAAAGAAGAAAAGAAAGAAATGAAATGTACAAACACAAAAAATAATAACACAAGAAGGAAATTTAAAAAAAGCATAAACCGATGAAAACAATTAAAAAGAGAGTTCGATCTGACCTCATTCTTCAATTTCTTGAAAAGATGATATTTTACTTACCACCCTCACCCATCATAGGCACACCATTATTCCTTATTTTGCCTTTCTCTTCTTCGTCGATCGCTCGAGACAGTTTCCTCACTGTTAGTTATGAGCGCAGATGCGTCATGCGGCGTCTCACTAAGAGGACTTCGCATTGGCATTCTAGAAAAGAAGAAGCTGTTCAACAAAATGTATGGGTAAATGGAAGAATGCAACCGTTGGTATTCTAGATTTTCCATTTATGAGAAATTTCTTCCACAAAAAGCATGAAAACTGTGTTCGTTCGTTTTTGACACAGGTGACATCGGCATAATTTTCGAACCGGCCGTAAAATACAGTATCAACTTTGGTGCTCGGAGGTGGTAAGTAGCAGTACCCACCGTGGGAAGAGACTGAATTTCGTCTTAAGCTTAACTTAATACCCACCACGTCAACGTGTCGCGAACAATTCGAGAGGTTATTTTCCGCAGTGTTTTCCACTCCTATAGCTAGTTAAGAATCTTAAAGATCCACCAATCACGTGCAAAAAAAAATTCACGGGTTTCACGTGTTTTTCTCACCCCTCTTATAAACTGGAAAGACATCTTGTTTTGACCAAGTCCTGACTCCCATATAATAATGGCCCGCAAATGAAACCGATTCACAGTTTAAAGCCCCCCACGGTCACGGAGTCACGATTCCTCGTAAGGCTAAGAAGTATTTTCTTAATATTTCGTACCAGCTCTATAGTAAAGAGGGAAAACACGTGAAAGAACCGTGATTTTTTGTGACACGTGACGTGCTGGGTCGTTAAAGTGAATCAGCGCCTCAATTTGAATATGGGGAAATTCGTAATTGGTGGGTCACGGCCCAATCAAACCCTTAGAAAACTCCCGAAGGACTTAGAGGGAAATGTGACACTACGGTGGCGTGCGGGGTCCTTTAAGCACACATAATCATGAGATTTACTCATACGCAGATAATTAACCAAACGTCCACCTTTAACTTAATATAATGACAACCGATTAATCAACAATCATCATCGATTCCCAGTCCATTTGTGTAATTGACTAATCACGAAATTGAGTTGATTATAGATAATGAATCAGGTGAATATGCATGAGGAAGAGAAAGAAAAAAACGATATACGGGGGGCGTCGCTTCGAATGTTTTTCTGAGCAAAAGCCCCCCATACCAATATAGTCAAACGAAAACGACATCAATCCCTATATATATACAACTGTCTATTTTAGGGCATAAATTTATGGTGTCCTAACGGCACGTTTTATGTATTCATTTCTACAGTACCCCGATAACCTATGAAAGAAGAGCATTTCGAAGGATTTTTTGTTAATTTCGTTTGTTGTTGTTTTATAATAATCAAGTCTGCAAAAGCCCTCAAAGAAATAGTCAACGAACCGCCTCAAAAAGAAACATATAACATTTTCTATTTAGGCTTGTTTAGGTGTCTATATTTTTTTATATATTCTAGAGTAAACCATATTCAACAAACACATGGAAAGGACATATTTTAGAAAAAAGGGGATATTCTTTGTTAAATTTCTTGTTGTTGTGTTTATAAGATAATTCAAGGTCGCAAAAAGCCCTCAAATAAGTCGAACAAATCTCCCATAATAACAACTGTCTATTTAGGGCTATTTATGTCTAACTTTTAAATGTATTACTATCCAGTACCGCTGCAACATGAAAGACAATTTCGAAGATTTCTTTGTTAATTTCGTTGTTTGTTGTTTTCAAATAAATCAGTCGGGGGTCTAAAAAAAAAAGCCCTCAAGATAGTCAACAAGGAATCTCCCATAATAGAAAACTTCTATTTATGGGCATAATTTATGTCTATTTTTAAAAATGTATTCTACCAAGTACCCAAACCATGAAAGAACATTTCGAAATGTTTTCTTTTTGTTAATTTCGTTGATGTTTGTTGTTGTTTTATTAAATCAAGTCGCAAAAAGCCCTTCAAATAGTAACAAATCTCCGCATATATATAACAACTGTCTATTTAGGGCATATTTATGTCTACTTTTATGATTCTACCAGTTACCCACAAATAGTCAGAACATGAAAGACAATTTCGAAGGATTTCTTTGTTAATTTCGTTGTTGTTGTTTTTAATAAAATCAGTCGGAAAAGCCCTCAAATAGTCAACTAAATCTCACCATAAATACACCAATATCACTGTCTATTTAAGGGCATATTTATGTCTTACCTTTTATGTATTCTAAAACCAGTACCAACAACAACAGAAAAGACAATTGCGAAAGGATTTCTTTGTTAATTTTGTTGTTGTTGTTTTTAATATAACTCAAGTCGCAAAAAGCCCTCAAAATAGTCAACGAAAATCTCCCATAAATCTAACAACTGTCTATTTAAGGGCATATTTATGTCTACTTTTAATGTATTCTACAGTACTCACAACATTGAAAAGATAATTTTGACGGATTTTTTTGTGTTAATTTCGTGTTTTTTTAAATGAAGTCATGTGGAAACAAAATAGAACAATTCTGTCTTCTTCTTCTCCTACGTCCAAGGTCAACGGACCTAAAATGGGGGGGGTTGTGCGATATTTTTTTTCACGAAGCCAGATAGGGGCAGTCAATGCACTAGGGGCTTCTCACGCGATTGTCTTACTTGGGCTTAGTGAGAGGAGAGGGTGATGGTAGGACGCACTCACTGTCTGCTCTCTCTTCTCTCATTTCCCCAACTAATAATATAAGAGAGGATTAAGCCCCCCAGGCCCACAACGAGCGTCATGCCACGCTCGCCTGGCATGGCTTGAGAACAAATCGCAGCATAATTCTCTCATTCTGTCAAAATGATCTATATGGATGTCCCAAACTTCGGAATGCAAAACTATGACCTAGCTAACGCGAGTTCTCTGTACATTCTGGCGTATTGACTATTGTAGGAATCTTTGGTCCATTTTTTGAAAAAAACTCATATATCAATTTTGGCTAAGATTCTATATATGTCTTGTTCTTCCTCATGATCTAGAGCACAAAAATAGTCACAAAAACAAACCCCCCAAAATACCAATTCTGTTTTCTTATTTAGGGCTTATTTAATGTCTATTTTTTTATGTATCGAACAGTTCCACAACATGAAAAACCATTTTGAATGATTTCTTTGTTAATTCCAACACGTTTAAAAAAAAAATCAAATCAATCATAACAAAATAAGAAGACAACATTCTGTCTTCTATAGTCCGATTTTCTGCTGATGATCTATATCTAATGTACACTCCCAGTGGGGATACGCGGGGCCTTTTGTGTAAATAGTTCCCCCACCTTCTGGGAAGTTCTGTGCTTTGTAAACACTTCCTCTAATCTGCCACTCTCTTTGACTCTGCCTTTTCCCTTTGCTTGCTGTCATCTACTTATATTTTCTGCCTTAAATCCCGTCCGTCCATTCTCCTTGCCTTTTTTTTCCACGACACACGTTTCAATAAAGATTTCTCCTCCAGCCGAAGTCGGCTTGCTGGACCTAACTATTTCTTAGATTTAGGCGCATAACGGCAGCATGACGCATCTGCGCTCATAATTGACGGGTCCACTGGGGTTGTAAATAGGAGGGGGAGGGAGGGGAAGCGATCGGAAGAAGCAGAGAAGAAGAAGAAGAAGAAGAAGAATGTCAAACTTCGAAATGCTATAAAATTAAACTGACAAGTAAAACTCAATTCTGTAACTTCTGCGTATTGACTAGGAATCGTTGTGCCATTTTGAAGAAAATTATAATCTCATTAACCCTTTCACCGCCGCCGCCAGATTTCAACTAATAGATTTCCATTAATTTTACCTGGGTAGAAGAACAGAATTCATCTGCAGTATTGTGGATTCTTCTGTGATACATATACCAACTAAGGTCTAACCTTAACTTCCCAAACTAAGACAATAGGGTCTCTGATAATATACCCGCTTTGATGCTTTTTAGTGACATCGGTGTTCAATCACTGTGGTGCAAAATGTGACTTTTGGCGGTGAAAG
>CM065705.1:36051370-36106370 GCA_017654935.2 Phymorhynchus buccinoides | reverse complement strand
AAGGCAAAGGCCCTATATAGTTTATACAGTATTTACATTAAGTTGACAATTGTAACCACCACTAACAATTAGTAAGGGCTTTTTGACCCACGGGGAGGGGGTGGGGGGTGGGCTTTTTACCCCATGGTCGCCTATGACTTGCCAGTTGAGAACCGGTTCAAATTTTCGAACCGGTTTTAAACCGGTTTTTCCTCTCCGAACCGGTCTTTTCGAACCGGTTTTTTTTAACCAGTACTCGCATCAGTAATTTCACCTATGCAAACATATTTATTTGTCAGAATAATCAAACACGCGCGCGCACACATACACACACACTCAACTAAAAATTTAGCTCAACAGCTAGAAACAGCTACTCTTGGTTTACAAACACCCAATCTGCACTGAGATTCAGTGTTGTTTTTAAAAAAGAATGCGTTATTCTAAGAGAAAACTTACTTTCAGTTTGCAGTTAAAAAAACCGGTTCACAGCAACTCGAACCGGTTTTTCGAACCGCGGAATTTCAATACCGGTTTTTCGGTTCAAACCGGTTTTTCCCCCCCCAATGTCCCTCCGCTGATACAACGTGCAGTTAACTAGAGTACCTGAGAAACGATTCTGCCAGAGCCAGAATATGGACCGAGGGCCCTGAAGAAAAGAAGAAGATTCTGTTCCATGTCGGAGGACGATAAACGGACTTTCATAGGAATTGTTCAAAAATAATTAAGGGGAGTAATGTCATGGTGTGTGGGAGTGATCTTGCCTAATTCAATCGGTTAAACAGGGGAAGTCACTCTACCATCAGCTCTCGTCGCCTATCGACTCGTGTGCTTGAGCAGACATATAGCACGTAGAACACCGTGCGTCATTCTAAACATTTATGTCATTTATATTTTTACGTCACATTTTGCAAGTTTTATCAGTTTGTGGCCACTGGCCACCCCTAAGTTTTCTTTTAAAAAAATGTTTGCAAGTCGCTGTCTCGCATCCTGCGGTTTCAAGCTTCGACGCCATTGTTGCATTGTTGCTATGGTATTTGACCGAGTAATGGAGGTAAACAACTCTAATTTTCACGAAGTGCTCTCCCCTAGGGTTTTTCCCCCCGAAAATCGTCTATTCAAACCGAGCGGTATTTTACTTTTGTCTTGGGGGCAGTTTCAGACCAGGGAGCACCGATTGCAGTAACACCGAAATTCATCAAAACTTCCGGTTTGAATGGTAACACACCCGATATACCTGAAAATGGGTTATAAAATAGTAGGTAGGTAGTTAGCCGTAGGTAGGTTATACCAGGTAGTGTCCGTGCCATAGGAGATGATGCGATGAACCCGACGCTGAGGCTGCGTGCACACCGAGTACAGCCCGTACTATACAGAGGAGGATTAATTTTTTGTAAAATCAGGGACGGGACCAGCAGAAGGGGTGCGTACTGCCTCCGGGCATTGCCTCCAGTAATTGTTCCCACCATTTTTGTATTTACAAATGTCCCATATGTGCTGATTCAGACCAAGAGGACGTAAAACTCCATGTTCTCAATCGAGGTAGGTAGGTAGGGACAAAACAAGCTGTAAAGATTTTTCAAACAGTCCCATCTTTTATGATATTTCTGGTAAATGTTTCTTTTTGGTCAAGGTTGATACGGCATAAATTGTCCTCATAAATCATTATTAGTCATAGCTTCTAAAAACTTCTAAAGATTTTGGTAATGTATCAAGACGATTTTTAAACATATTAGTTATGACTATGAGGTGCACATTTTACGTCAGTAGGCAATTCATTCCACATGTTAGTAATACTGTTACCAAAAAAATATTTTTCTTATGTTAGTATTATATCTTTTAACAAAAACTTTACCATAGGCGTTTATAGTCATATATTGTATTGAGGAGATGAAAAGAAATTACTCCATGACAAATCCACATGATTGTTGAATATTTTATAAGTTTCTATAAGATCTCCCCTTGTTTTCTCCTTCCTTTAAGTGAAAATAAATTAAGGTACTGTAATCTGTGGTAATAATCCATGTTTTTGCATGCTTTAACAAGCTTTGTAGCTCTACGCTGCACCCTTTCAATTGACATTTGACATTTAAAATAAACAACAAAATCGTTTCATACGTTGTCACTTGCTAATAATCATTCTTTTATGAGCACAACAAGGTAACATGTTAGCCCTATTGTAGATCAAAGAGTGTATAGTATACACTCTTTGAGTAGATGGCACCCAAACCAGACCTAGAATTTAGGAAATCAACAACGACCATAGTTTGCCACAAGATACGTGAATGTTTTAATTAAAACATGGCAATGATTTTAGAACTTCGACATTGTGACAGATAAAGTAATAGTAACCTTTTTAAAATCAGCGAGGTGACATGCGGGGGATTGCTCATTATAAGAAAAATTACTGAAAATCCATTTAGGTCTATAACTTTATTTTTATTGCTGTGTGTGCATTTTGGCGCCATTTTTCAATTCAGGCGTGAGACCTACCGGTAAGGCGCATCATCGTGGTTCACCAAAACAACTGCATCAAACAAAAGTCATTGCTCTTTCACTCTGTGGCGCAATATTATATCTAGGCCTAAACTTAGTGGAGAGAATTTAGTGTAAATGAGAATCATGCTCGGATGTTGACTGACCGGCCGATCTTCACATGTATTCAAGTGAATCAGAGTATGTACAGAATTTACGTTACGTAAGTCAAGTTTTACAGCATTCATTCGAATCATGTGTTTGTTTAAAAAAATGTTTTGAACACCATACACATGACATGAGTGATGACATGTTGATTTTGACGGTTTACTAGTTGATCCTTTGTCAGTTGTGACAAAGGTTACTGCAACCACAGGAACGCTCAATAGTTTTGAAAACAAATTTGATTATTGTTTTGGAAAGAGTATTGCTTTCCATAACTAACAATAGTAACATTGAACTTCATGATGAAGTAATTAAGTAATATACTAATAATTAGTATGCAGATCAGTTTGATTGTTTTCACTGTATGTTGTACTGCTTTTAAAAAAAAAAAAAAAATTGTGTTTCCTTATATTATAAACTAAAAGAAAATACCAGGCTAAAGGATAATTAAAAAAGCCTATATATGCCAGTTGCCACATATGATAATTATTGACATGATAAAGGTTTGTTAGATACCCCAACCCCCAAAGCTTGATTTCATAAACAGACGATCATCAGATGAGGATGTTACACAAGTGTCAAAAGTGGCCCTTTCAGAAAGTTACTGAAACCACTGAAGCCTAATTTAGTAAAAAATTTAACTTGTGAAGGCAAGTGTAGAAATATGATCAAAAGAATTTTATAAATAAAAGTTTCACTCCCAGATGAAGCTAAAGTATTATAACTTACAGGCTCACCTCTGAGCTTTCGGGGGCGTAGCGCTCCCTTCATCAGCGTCGTCTGCTGAAAGGCCACTGCAGGGCTTCTGATAAGCTGATATTTCTTAGGGTCCCAGGGACCCCTTCATCAGATTTAAGATGAGTCCCAGGCTAACTTCACTGTCTTCAGTGGGTCCCCTGTACCACATCCAGAAACATGTCTATAAACATATGTACAAATACACTTATTTACACATACCTCAAATTTGTTAGTCGAGTAGCATGAAAGGCTTTTTCCGGTACAGCGAGAAGCATCATGGAAAAGGGAAGGTTTTATGATTAAGGGAAGCAACTCTCGCATCATAGCAGACGATGGCTGTGGCCGACTGTCAATGTAAGACAGTGTATTTATTCATTTTTTGTATTCGTTTTTCATTATTTTTTGAGTGCGTCCCCAGGGACTCGCTTAACAAACATTCAATGCGTCCTTTTAACTTCCAATGCGTCAGGGATGCTAGTTTTTGCGTTACCAGAAGCCAGGCAATGGCGGGGCGGGTGCAGGGCAAACGATCATGAATACAGCTTAAGGCTGCACCCACGGCGCATGACTGAACCAGGGAAGAAAAAGCTGCAGGCAAGGTGTGTCTCCCACGATTCCGGCTGAGCGTGGGCTTGGCAGGCCGATATGTGCATGGCCTCCTTCTCCCCTCTCTGGAACCATATATATCTGCTGCCTCAGCCCAGCACAGAGATGTTGCCGGGTGAGAACCAGTGGTCGTAGTTGGCCATGTGGGACGCAACCGGAGACGAATCCCGTCTGTGCTCCGTGACTCCCTTCCCGAGGCTCCTTTCTGTCTCCCAAATGTAGACCCCCTTGTCACAGTCTTCGCAATAATAATAATACTAATACTAATAAATTTAATTCCTTTTCTTAAACAGTGACGCCTGTCCCTTGTGAGGCTCCAGGCGCAATTACAGACATAAAAACCCAAACAGGTTTTAAGAAAGAAGAGAAAGGAGACATGCAAAATACAAGATTAAATGTAAACATAAAAAATAACTTTGACTTGTAGCTTCTCTTAAACTGTTTAGGTGGATACAGTGGAACCTCCCTTAGAAGACCTCACATTTAACACATTGTGTAAGACTCCCTCCCACATAAGACATAATGCTCTGATACATTGCCCTTACATTTTTGTATTAAAATTACCTCCCTTACATGTATACTCCCTCTCCCTTATAAAGACCTTATTTGGGATGATTTTGAAGGTCTTATATATTTTAGGGAGGTTCCAGTGTATTGCCGCCTGTTTATGCAATATGTACATGTCCAAAAATCATCTTTTTATTTTATTTTAATTTTTTTTCAGCATCAGTGGAACTGAGTTGACAGTAACTGAGTAAGTGAAGGAAAGAACGCTACTCGCTAGAATACCTCAACTCAGCACAAAAAAACCATGGCTGGTCGTCGAGGAATTCTGGGCCTGAAGAAAGACCCTAAGCATCAGATGCTGTTCATGTTCCGCGGGGAGCAGTGGCCCTCGAGCGACTCGGACGACACCGATTATGAACCGGGGCAGGCACGTCAGGGTGCGAGGGATTCGGAAGATTCTGACGATTCTGTCGTGGAAATGTGAGTAGTACTGTTGTTACTTGTGATCTACAAATTGATCTTCTTCTTTGAGTACAGCGGAACCTCCCTTATAAGACCCCCCTTTGTAAGACTCCCTCCCTTTTTTTAAGACCTACTTCTAAGAGACATTTTCCTTATTTTTAAGTATTAAAATCACCTCCTTAATAATAACCCCTCCCTTATAAGACCTAATTTTTGATGGTCTTATAAATAAGGGAGGTTTCACTGTAGTACGCAACCACCATCATCATTTTGATGGTTTGGTTTGCGATAGACATGGGGGATTTTCTGGGACCAGACTACCTCCAGATAGGTGGTGGAGCGACCATCCCCAACCCAGCACCCTGGGTATATAGCGACATGGCCTTCAGATACGGAGGCAAGCAGCGCTATAAGCCAGGCCTGCCAGGACTAATAAGTTGCTCCGGACCAACTGGAGGGTTGGTTGGGAGGATTCTGGAAATGGGCAGAGTTCATACTATTGCTTTTTTAAAATTTTATATTAATTTATATAACATCTGAATTTATAATTAATCGAAATGTTGACAAATTTTCATCTTGTTTTGTTTCTTCCCCCATCAGATATGAAATTTCTGATGAAAGTTTATTATCTTGAGTTCAAGAATAAAAGAATTGGTTACCGGCAGTCAATTCTCAAGTGAATGTTGGTTTTCCAATCCCTTTTAAGATATTTTATGTTTTGGTAAAAGACGTTTTCTTTAACACATGCTGAAAACAAGTCTGGCTTATATATTATATTATAATGTAATATTATGTATGTCTGCTATCCACCTTGATTTCAGCCCTTCCTCATCCAGAAGATCCTCCAAGAACACCAAGCGACAGGTCAGGCGCAAAAACAGAGAAAACTCCTCCTCCTCCTCTTCTTCTTCATCCAGACTGTCCAACAATAAACGGCGCCAACCCACTAAAACAAAACCCACCAAGGCTAAGCGGAGAAAGCTACCCTACAAGCCTAGCGATCGCAGCATGCGTACAGCTAGCTTGTCGCGGAGAGCGCAGAAAGGGATGGAGAGGGGAGAAGTGGTGGTGGTGGTGGCGGAGGAGGGCGCGAATGTGAAACAACTGCCCTTGGAGCTGTGGATGCAGATTTTCAAGTTTGTTGTTTCCACACACGGTGCTTTGCCATTTCTGTGCAGGTGAGTGTTAGGGGGGTAGGGAGATGGAGGAGGGCAGATGGAAGGTTTTGGAATGATTATGGGTGGGTGAGGAAGCGTGAGAGATGGGTTGTGGTGGAGGACGGGAATGTGAAGCCACTAACAGTAGAGCTATGGATCAAGATTTTTCGAATTTGCTATTTCTGTGCAGGTTAGTATGTGTGTGTGTGTGTGTGTGTGTGTCGGGCTCCCAGGGACCCCATATGGGGTCTATGAAGTACTAAGATTCTAAAGGACACTCTAAAAGAATGCACTAGAACAGGGATGCACTAGAATTTTTTAGCATTCGCAAAGCCACTGTGTAGTTTTTAAAAAACCACTTTCTGTTTAATAACTAATCAAAGAAACCACAACACCACTAACTGTGTATACTTTTTGAAGGTAGCTCTGCTGTGAAAAGAATAAAGTAAAAGTAAAAGATAGTGCTGGTTTACTTTTTGTCCCAATGGGGGACAGATAGTGTATGAGCATGGTACAAACACTATCTTGTGGATCAACCCCAACAGGAAGACATTTCTAATAAAAGAATGGTGTCTTCTCTGCACTAGGCCGACAAGTCCACAATTTAAGCAAACCAGCACAAGGTGAGAAGAAAAATGAAGAACATTTGGGGCAAAATAGATAAATTATTAAAATGCAGAAATTGCGATTTGAAAAATGTAATACATGTGGGTAGAAAGAGCCGACCACTGAGGTGATCCTCTAATTAAAGGGATGCAAGTAAACCTAGTAGTGTAGCTACTCCCTGAACCCAACATGTAAAGAGCAGGAAAGTCAGTGCATAAAGAGTTGGCAGTGGATCCAATATTGGATGCCTGTGGCACACACACCGAAATGGAATATGATTATGAACAAATTATACCACAAAACACTACACTGCATGGAGGGTTGGTAGTGTTATGTGGTATAATTTGTTCATAATCATACATATATCATTCATTATATGTATGTAACACTGAATCAAAGCTGATCAAAAACACACTGTGTAAGAACTAAGTCAAACGTGGTCATCCACGAGCTGCTTCAACGGCACTCTGTGTGTGTGTGTGTGTGCGCATGTGAGTGTGTGTGTGTGTGTGAGAGAGAGTGTGTGTGTGCGCGCAAGCTCATGCACTTGCGCGTGTGTGTGTGTGTGTGCGTGTGCGTGCACACGTATGTGCATTTCCATGCAGGTTAATATACGATCGTTGGGGGTGGGGGTGGGGATTTTGGAAGAGGTGGGGAAGTGTGTGACAGGGAGGGAGGGGGGGGGGGGGTCGAAGATGTAGCAGCACTTGGCAAAGGATGTGAATGTAAAACAACTACCTGTGGCATCCAAGATTTTTGAGTTTGTCGTTGCGATGAATGCGTGGCGCTTTTCTCGATTTTGTGCAGATTGGTGTTGTGTGTGGAAAAAATGATAGTGTGTGTGTGTGTGTGTCTGTGTGTCTGTGTGTGTGTGGAGAAAATGTGGTGTGTGTGTGTGTGTCTGTGTGTGTGTGGAGAAAATGATTGTGTGTGTGTGTGTCTGTGTGTGTGTGGAGAAAATGATCGTGTGTGTGTGTGTGTGGAGAAAATGATGGTGTGTGTGTGTGTGGAGAAAATGATGGTGTGTGTGGGAGAAAATGATGGTGTGTGTGTGTGTGTGGAGAAAATGATGGTGTGTGTGTGTGTGTGTGGAGAAAATGTGGTGTGTGTGTGTGTGTGTGGAGAAAATGGTGGTGTGTGTGTGTGTGGAGAAAATGATGGTGTGTGTGTGTGTGGAGAAAATGGTGGTGGTGTGTGTGTGTGGATAAAATGGTGGTGTTTGTGTGTGTGTGAGAGAAATGATGGTGTGTGGGAGAAAATGGTGGTGTGTGTGTGTGTGGAGAGAAAATGATGGTGTGTGTGTGTGTGGAGAAAATGGTGGTGTGTGTGTGTGGAGAGAAAATGGATGGTGTGTGGGTGTGTGTGTGTGGAGAAAATGATGGTGTGTGTGTGTGTGTGGAGAAAATGATTGTGTGTGTGGAGAAAATGATTGTGTGTGTGTGACTGTGTGTGTATGTGCGTCCTGCAATGAGTAGAGCGGGATGGTGAATGTGAATTGAAACTGGTGGTGGTGCTGGTGTGTCGTGTGTGTGATTGTGAGATAGAGTTTGTGTGTGAGCATGCGCGTGTGCGCGTTTGTGATCTAGTCTACTATTAACTTCATTTGACACAAAAAACCTACTTGATATGATGCCGGCAGCAAACAATCACATCAATGCAACACACACACACAAAAAAAAAAAAGGTAGATAATAAGATATACTAAAACTCCAAGGGAAAGAAAATTATGTTTGGAATGTAATGAAATCGAAAATAAAATTCATTTCTTAGATAATTGTATCAAATATGACGATATAATAAAGCACTTTTTAAAACAAGTTGAAGACAAATACAAAATACAAAACGCGCCTCTACATCAACCAGTCGCCGTAAATTTACATACCAAAAAAAAATGACAATGCTTATGCAGCGAGGTCTCGCGAAATATGTATATGAGCTGATCAGCAGTTACTGAAGTATTAAACGGGGAAAAAGTACAAAACTAGAACAGAATGTTTGTATGAAAAAGTTCATACTTACATAATGCGATTGGGTTTCTTATCATTTAGTGTTTTCAGTCTTGCTCTTTTTGTTCTTCTTTTATTCTTTTACACTTTTAGTGTCATATAAAACCCTGTTACGGATTTTACACAAGACAATATATATCTGAATCCTGAAGTCTGGCATGCTGAATCACACACCACATAACCATACAACACCACAACAAAACAAAACACCATGCAACGCGACACTACCACAACACATACATACAACACACTTCTCTCCACTGCGCGGTCACCGCATGGGCACGCACGCACACAATCAAAGGGACGGAATAGGGCCCTTGGCTCTTGGCAGATAAGCAAAATAGGGGACAGGGCAGTTCATCTTGTGTCGCAATTGTAATGGGGATATTTTCGTCATGACAACGGGTCGACGACGAATTATGACAACTTCCAGGCCTCTGGGATCTCATTGCGGCAACACACACGCACACGCAACACGCCCACTACACGCACACACATCACGACACAGCACATGCCACAGCAGCGCTCACCAATCTTTCACAATAAGTTGTGCAGTGGCAAAGGACGTTAAGCTGGAAGGATAACAACTCAACTCACACACCACACACGCGGCCACAAACCACACACAGCTACACACTACACACAAACACAACCACTTCAGCAGCTTCTTTTCAGCGCGAAATTTTTACGTGGAAGGTACGTTAAGCTGAAAGTAACAAACAAACACACAGACTCACCTTGCTGAACACACCACACTAACACACTCTGTAATAGCACACTAGGGAGACACCCACATCACACAACACCACACACCACCGCACATCAAACATACCACACATCACCACACACACACACACTCTTTTCAGCTTAAATTTTTCAGTGAAAGGAACGTTAAGGCGTGAAGAACAACACACACTACACACACACACACAAACTCTTCACACACACACACCTCTTCTCCACCGAAATTTTTTCACGGGGGGCAGCGAGAGTGTGGTTCGTCGCGGAGTCTGGAACCACCCTGAACCGCGAGATCCCTCCCTGTGGCGCAAAGTGGACGCCTAGTTCCTTTGGGCTGGATCCTGGCTTCGTCTAGGGCGGACCAGACTCTGAAATATCCTGAGCCAGGGAATAAAGACTCGTCTCCTAGGTGCCGAGAGGTCTCGCTGAATGGCTTGGAAAAAGTCACGGATGAGTGCGCTTCCAGGTCCTTTATGATAGTTTTAAGGCGCGCTTTCATCCCGCCATAAAGTGGTGGCATTAGTTGAGGGCACCACAATGATTCAACACCTATGTCACAAATAAGGCAACAAATTGGGGTCTATTAATTATCGGCAATGCCTCGTATTGTCCTTAGTTTTGAGAAGATAAGGACTAGACCTTGTGTTATTATATGTCACAATTATACCTGGGCAGATGGATTTCTGTTTCTATACACAGGTCACAGGTAATGGGAAATTTTGGGCTGAATTTATGGCTGGTGGTGCCAAGGGTTTAAAAGGACAACACTAAACCAAGGCGGCGACAAATCGCATAAGGTTTGTGGCACGCGGTCCTATTTTTATCTACACTCGCATCATGCAGTTTAGCTTCCCCTGGGATTTGTCCATAAATTTAATCCTGTGGAAACCAGAAATGGTTATCTCTGCAACTATTTCGAACTTTTGTTTATATCTTTTTGGAAAACCATTTCAGAACAACCATGGTTACCCCCCTTCTCTACATGGCCATCGAAAAGAAGTAACAGCATATTCGTCGTGTCTGTTGTACTTGTAGTGTCTGTATTACATATGTTTATTATTCTGTACGATTTTAAAATACATCATTTTAATATAATAGCGGTTCCGGTTCGTAAGTGTACGGCCCCGATTTGAACGTGGCAGAGCAAATTTTGGAACGGACAGGACCGAAAATCGGACCTATCCGACCGGGACCGACAAAGTGAGTTATAGGTTTTTGTTGCTTGAGCCACAAACAAAAAATAGATTGAGCTTTCAGCAGTAACTCTTTATGATATTCTGGTCTATTTTATATTGTAAAATACCGCATGAGAATGTGCTCTCTCATCCTCTCTCTCTCTCTCTCAATTTTTTTTCCGAGTTTATTTTTATCTTCATGTTAATATGCTTATGATACCTTGTGTATAGAGGGGTTGGGGGAGGGAGGTGTGTGGTGTGTGTTGTGTGTTGTGTGGTGTGGCCTAAAAGAAGGAGGGGGCAGACAATTGTTTTGTTTAATTGTTTTGGTTGTTCTTTGTAGTTATGTTTGTTTTCTTTTCTTCATTTCCTTTTTGGTGGCACGAGTTACTGGACTAAACAAAAAAAAAAAAAAAAAAAAAAAGGGGTCAGTGTTGCTTAATCTATTATGCCTAAAATAAAGACAACGTACTTCCATATCATTCATTCATTTACCTCTCTCTCTCAGGCAGGCGGCTGAAAACATATCCACCCCATTCTGAATGATCAGCTACACGCCGCAACCCTACCAGCTTAATGGCCAGCTTATACTATTTCACTAAGGGACTCGGTCACTGCCGAGCTGAGTGTTCCACAAGTTGTTATCGACCTGGGCCTTTCACACTACACACACTTGACTGGCGCAGTTGTGGAGGACAGCCCCATCACCACACCGGCTTCGGCAGGGATCATCCCAAAGGCTGACCCCAGCACTGGTCTGAACACTTTGGCTACAAATGCACGCTAGCTGAGGGATGAGAAACAATTTCGATGGCCTCTTGGATCCAAAAAACATGCTATCTTTTTTAGATAGTCCTATTGAGCGTTATTATTGGGTTTATTACAAAATCCTAATAACTTGTATTAACACAATGCCACTGGCGGAAGTATAAAAAGGGCGTTTTTGCTTTTTATATTTCAGCCGTCTTTTTGTTTGGTACAAGTTATTAGTTTTCTTAATAACCTGAATAATATGTCAATGGACTATCTAAAAGATAGTCCGTTTTTGACTCCCTAAGGCCTTGCGTAAATTCGCATGTGCTGACCGTTTTTTTGATGACCCCTCCACATGGGCAGCCACACTCTGACTTCGGAGGACTTGAAGGGGTTAAGCTAGGCCAACTGGCTCAGAGTCCCAAGCAAACACAACAATGATCACATAAACTGTGCAAAATACACTGAAATCTGTCTGTCTGTCTCCACGAGCATGGTCGCCTGCTTACCCTGTGTGTGTGTGTTTCAGGTGTTATGTGAGAACTGTCCCCATCTGGAAGTGGTGAATGCATGTGCATTTGACACTTTAACTCACTCAGGACAAATTCCGAGTATGCTGGCTGCGGAACAGTTCAACTGAACGCCAGTCTAGTGCCTAACTTTCTGAGTACATTCTCGAATACAGGGGGGGGGGGGGGGGGGGTGGGGGGGGGAGGGAGGGGGGGGGGGGGGTGGGGTGGGGGGGGGCTGGGGGGGGGGTGGGGCGGGGGGGGGGGGGGGGGGGGGGCGTGGGCGGGGGGGCGGGGGGGGGGGGGGGGTCGGGGCGGGTGGTCGGGTCTCGGGGGGGGGTGGAGGGGGGGCCAAAATGTTTTGGGGGGGCGGGGGGTCTCGGGGCGGGGGCGGGGGGGGGGGGGGGGGGGGGGGCCGGTGCGTGTCGTGAGGGGGGGGGTCGGGGGTCGGGGGTGGGGGGGGTGCGGGGGGGGGGTGGGGGGGGCGGGGAGGGGGGGGGGTGTGGGGGGGGGGGGGGGGGGACGGGGGGCCGGGGGGGGGGGGGCGAGCGAACGCTCATCCCACACGCACCCCGTTCCTTCTCTATCCGCCCGGCGGCGCTCCCTCCTGAGTGATTTTTTTTTGGGTCTTAAATCAAGGGTTTCTTTCATAGGCATCAAAAAGAACCAGCGTTTTTTCAGTTACATCTCTTCATCACTGCTCCGCTCAGAGCTTTCGTTTCACACATATGGCTTGCAGCTTCTATTTCAAATTTTTAGATGTTAAAAAATAGGGCGTAAAGAAACCGGGCCCTAGACAATCCTCAGAAAATCCTCCATGATGTTTTTCGCATTATACTCAGTGCATGATTCAAGAAGGTGACTAATGCATTCGCGATTTTCGATGCAAGTAAAGCAAGATTGTCACAAGTGAAAAATAAACCTACGGATCAACCAGTAAATGTTGTCAAAACTGAAATCACCCTGGGTACAGTGTCGAAGTTTTTGATTGCGGCTCCTTATTTCTTTCTCTCATTTTTTCCTAGCCTCAGCCACACAGGACAGTATTAACTAATGAACTCGGCTGGAATCGGTTATCAGTGAACGCTATGTTGTGCTTTTTGTTTTATTTGCAGTGTTGTGTGAGATCTGTCGCACCAGTCTCGGGTAAGCGGTATGCTGTCACTCCTAGGCCGAGGCAGCTGGTGAAAATGTGTGTGCTTATGACTGTAGCGTTTTAGGTTAGGTTAGGTACTATGTATTAGGTACCTAGAGGCGTCTCTGTGAATTTCCGGGGTTTGCTCGCACCTGAAGAACGCGTCACAGGCAGAGGCGGCGGCCACGCCAATTAAATTTTTTTGTTGCATGCGTCATCTTTTTGTGTGACTGATGCAGGGAAGGAAAAGGGGGGGGTTAACTTATCTGCAGGCCAAATTGACAACTTTTCTCTCGTTGTCCACTGTGTTAACGTGTTGTGTTTCCTAGTTAACTTGTGCCTAAGTGCATGGTCACACAGGGTCCTCGTTTTTCCGTCTGCATCTGCGAAAACGACTCCGACGTTCAAACGCGTCTCAAGAGGCCTCTAGTGTACTAAGCTGAGTAGGAATAAATCCCCTGCTAACCCATGGTTGGAAACTCGCGTTTATCGTGACCACGAGGTCAAACGGGCGTTACCTCTGTAGCCACCCTACCAACCTATTGCTATGTGGCGTATTTGACTCTTTTTAACTCCTTCAAGACGTCACTGCGGCCCCTTAGACAAACTCCATTTACTGGCCTGGGGCTGCCTATTCCTACATTTTTTTTTTTATAACTAAATAAGTAAGCGCGACAAAACTCAACACCTCAACACTGTCGATGATTCACAGTTTCTGTGACAACACTTACTGCTGAATTGATCCAAGCTCTTTGGGGTTTTCCGCTTTGTAAATCCGTGATTATACTCTGCTTTCAAATAATCCCCGCACAATCATTCGTCTCCTATCACTGTTACTTAGTGTTTAATGAAAACGTTTGGAGTATTTTCTGAGGCTCCTGTAGGTCCCTGATATTTATTAAACATTTTTAACATTAAAAATGAAGATAGAAATACCCAACACTATGATTGAGCGTACAAGCCGGAACAGGGCCTTGGCTGTACCAGTGATGAACTGGAAATAACTGCGAAAAACGTGGTTTTGGATTAAAGAAAAAACCCATGGAGTTTAGACAGGTGTTTAGAGCTTACAAAAAAAAAAAAAAAAATCGCTATTCGGCTGAAGAAAATGACTGTGGAACGGGGTATTCGGTCGCCTGACTGTGCGTTCTTCCTGTTCTGGCTACAAACAAAAAAAAAGAATACTCGTAATTCGTCCGGAATGAGTTAAGTGAACATACAAATTTTGTTTTTTGAGGTGTTGTGTGAGATCTGTCCCCATCTAGAAGCGGTGAATCCGTCATACTGCTGCAAGTTGTCCATGACTTCTGTATTAGATCTAGCCAACAACTGTGAAATGGGTGTGCTTATGGCTCTGTGTGTTTGCATGTTTTTCAGGTGTTGTGTGAGAACTGTCCCCATCTGGAAGCGGTGAACCTGTCACACTGCAGCAAGCTGTCCATGACATCAGTGTCAACCCTGGCCCACAGCTGTCAGAAACTGAAGCACCTCGATCTTTCCTTTGCCGGGGTGAGCCCTTTGAGGATGCATCGTCCTTGGTGCATTAAAGCGGAGCGTAGAGTATGCTATTTCATGCTGTTTGGGCCACTCAACTGCAACGACAGCCTTTTGCAAGGAGTGAATGGCCCTTGGTGGGGGGGGGGGGGGGGGGGAGAGATACGTGAATACTGAACAAAACAAGAAGAGAAGTAAAGGTGGCCGAGTGGTTAAGACGTTCTCCTGCCAAATGTAACGCGTGACTGCAGCGTGAGTGAGCCGGGTTCGAATCCTGGCCTCGCCCTTTCTTTCTAGTTTGACAGGAAAATTGAACTGAATGTCGAGTCCTTCGGATGTGGACTTAAAGTTAGTCTGACCCGTGCGCTCTACGCACGTAAAACTACCATGGTTGTTGAAAGTCGGTAAGAGCAGGGAGAAATCCCGCTGCCTGTATGGCCAAATTGATAGCTAGGTTTTCCTTAGTGTACTCACCCAAAATCCTCATCCTGTGCCCACCGCTCTCCAAAATAAAAATAAAAAAGAAAATTGGGTATGCGCTGCACTTGCGGCGACGCACTTTCCGGGGGAGAATAGTCCGAATTTCAAGGAGATAAGTCTCTGTGACTGGGAGTGCGTACTAACGTGGAATGTACACATCGTCCTAACGTGGAAAATAACGTTTCGTCCTAACGTGGAATGTACGTTTCATCCTAACGTGGAATGTACGTTTCATCCTAACGTGGAAAATACGTTTCTTCCTAACGTATACGTATGGATACGTGGAGTTTTCCATGTTAGGCCCAAGGGGACATTCCACGTTAGGACGGAATGCACATTCCACGTTAGGCCGAATAGGAATTTTCCACGTTAGGCCCAATGGGACAGTGTACGTTAGGCCCAATGGGACAGGACGCAAGCAGGTTTACATTTCCATGTTAGGCCAAAGGGTTTTTTTGGGGGGGGGGGGGGACAGCACGTGTTAGGATGAACTGTATTTTCCACGTTATTCCAGGGACTCCTATGACTAGAATATACGAAATACCAAAATACAAGGGCATAACAATCGCCAATAACCCTGAATGGCCGCCTTTTGCAAGAGTCAATGCCCATTTGGATTACTGACCAACAAGGGCTTAACTCTTGCCGTCAAGGGCGTTAATAACCCTACATTGCAGTGGCCAATAAGGCGCCCCCCCCAGATTTTTTTACATATTTCCAAATTTAATTGGATTTCTATATCATTAAATAATGGGGTATGTTTTCGGACTATAAGGCCTCCCCCTCGGATACTTTTTTTTGCTTCTTCCTAGACTGACAACCCACTGCTCTTGCTATTATTTGACTGATGATACAGACAAACCCCTATTTTACGACCCTCTCTTAAGCGACCACCTCTCATTTGAGACCTGATTTGTTTGGCACGGATGCATTTTACTATGTAAACGACTCTCTCTTAAACGACTTCCTCTAAAACGCGACTTACGACCGCCATTTTTTGTTGGTTTTTACTTCAAAAAGAGCAACAAAAAGCAAGACACTAAAAAAAAAACAGGAAAATACCGTTGCTGTCGTCTGCATAGACTTTGAGCAAAGGGAAACAACCACGGTCAAGGGCCTGAAAGCGGAGTCGCTTCCCTTGTTGTAGAAAAGATGGCGGAAAGCGTAGGAAAAGCACGAAAACCACTGACTTTGAAAAAGAAAACCACTGACTTTGGACGAGAGTAAAAGAAGGTGGGGGGGGTGATTACAGAAAGTCGGCGAAGTGAAACTTAATACCATCGAAGTTGCACAATCCTTTATGGAGTTAATTGGAAAGACGCCAAATCCAGTTGTTTAATATGTCATTTGTAATGTGTGCATGAAGAAGAGAGTATGATACTGTGCTTTGAAAAAAAAAAAAAAAAATTTTTCTTTCTACGGCTGCCAGTGAAAACCTCCGTCATACGACCCCTCCAAATTTACGACCGATTTTTCCGGACATTTTGGAAGTCTTAAAATAATAGAGGTTTGTCTGTCGTGTAGTAAGAAAATCTGAATATTTGTAGTAAAAATTTAGCGCCCAATCATATAGGGCGTATCGGGGCTGTCGTGCCTTATAATAACGTGCGTTTTACATTCCTAAAATTGTAGTAGTCATATTATTATAAGGTGCAGCGGTCTCACACTGAGGGGGGGGTGGCTGTCTTTTGTAGAAAATAGTTCCCTCCACCTTCTGGAAGTTCTGTGCTTGTAACTTCCTCTAATCTGCCACTCTCTTTGACTCTGCCTTTTTTCCCTTTGCTTACTGTCATCTAACTATCTTTCGGACTAATTATTGGCCCCCATTCTCCTGCCTGTTTTGAGCTCATCCCGAAATTGGAATGTCGGCTGTACGCTAGCGGGGAGGCGGAGACCATTGGAAAACTAAAAACCGCCGACACATACGTACCTTACCCATTATGGCCTTATGGCCTGGGATGGGAATGCAGAAGAAAAAAAAAGAAATCCCAGACCCACTCAGTAGTGAAAGAGAGAGAGAGTGTGTGTGTGTGCTGTCTGACACTGCCGTGCGTGCGCGCGTCCTACTGCACAGCTGCTTACTGTTTTTTCAGTTTTGATTTGGTCCACGTTTGCGTTTCAGCGACTGTGCTTTCCTCGTTATGTTGAACCCTTTCACCGCCAGCCAATTTGTTTAGCAAAACAAAATGCCATTAAAGCGAACAGCGGTAGAAATAAAAGTGTATCTGCAGTATTGGGAATTTCTCTGTGAAATGCATAACATTAATAGGCCTGGTCTTCAGATAACAGGTCCTGATTTGATGCCTTGGGTAGTGACATAGTTGTGGTGCATAGATGCGACATTGGCGGTGAAAAGGTTAAGTCAAATTTCAACATTTTCTTATATTTTCTTTCTTTTTATCAGACGGATGCGGTTTCGGTGAAGTCCTTGACCCACTTTACGGAAAGGAGGGGCCCTTCCCTTAGGGACCTGATTCTGGAGGGAAACATGCTGACTGGCTTCAACGCCGTTCTCAATTCCGTCATGGTTTGTATCATCTGTTTTTCTTGATATATTTTTCCGTCACGGTCTGTATCATCTGTTTTTCTTGATATCTTTTTCCGTCACGGTCTGTATCATCTGTTTTTCTTGATATCTTTTTCCGTCACGGTCTGTATCATCTGTTTTTCTTGATATCTTTTTCCGTCACGGTCTGTATCATCTGTTTTTCTTGATATCTTTTTCCGTCACGGTCTGTATCATCTGTTTTTCTTGATAACTTTTTCCGTCACAGTCTGTATCATCTGTTTTTCTCTCAGTGTTTTTCTTGATAACTTTTTCCGTCACAGTCTGTATCATCTGTTTTTTTTATCAGAAGTGTCACGGTCTGTATTCTTTTTTCTTGATATCTTTTCACCGTCACAGTCTGTATCATCTGTTTTTCTTGATATCTTTTTCCGTCACGGTCTGTATCATCTGTTTTTCTTGATATCTTTTTCCGTCACGGTCTGTATCATCTGTTTTTCTCTGTGTTTTTTTTTATATCTTTTTCCGTCACGGTTTTGGAGTGCTAAAACGTGTGGCTTCTGGTTTTTGGAGTGCTGAAACTTGTGGCTTCCAGTTTTGGAGTGCTGAAACTTGTGGCTTTCAGGTTTTGGAGTGCTAAAACTTATGGCCTTCAGGTTTGGGAGTGCTGAAACTTGTGGCTTCCAGGCTTTTGGAGTACTGAAACTTGTGGCCTTTGGTTTTTGGAGTGCTGAATCTTGTGGCTTCCAGTTTTGGGAAGTCGGCGGATAAAGAAATCGGGCACAAATTTCCAGGGTGAGAGACTTCATGGTAGCATCATCATAAGTTTCGTAATCAATAAAGAACTTAACCCTTTCACAGCCGATGTCACATTTTTTTGCACAGCAATGGTTTAACACCCACGTCACTAAAAAGCATCAAACAAGGTCCTGTTATCCGAAGACCCTATTTTCTTAATTTTGGGAGGTAAGGATAGGCCTAAGTTCCTGTGTATATCATGTCACAGAGGAATTCGCAATATTGAAGATTTTTTTTTCTCTACCCAGGTAAGTTTAATGGTATTTTTTGGGGCTGAAATATGGCTGGCGAGCGAAAGGGTTAAAGAACAAAAGTTAACCCCTTCCCTGCCTGGCTACGAGACGGTCTCGTACTTAATAATGTCATTGATTATGTTATAACTTATGATGTCATAGGCCTGGGATGATGGTTTTTGGCTTAGATAAGCCAGAAAGGATATATCTCTATTCTCAGATTGAGTCTAACATTTGTTCTAAACTTTATCATTTTAAAAAAATCGATAATTCTGTTTTCCTCTGGCAGTGAAGGGGTTAAAGAACAAAAGCCCCCCCCCCCCCCCAACGAAAGTGTTGGTGGTCGTGAATATATTACTGGGTTGGAAATTTTGACGTAATTGTCTTCAGAAGGGGGCATCAATAGTAATTTTGGGTTTTTTTCTGTTTGGACTTTGTTTTTTCAGTCTCATTGCCGGAACCTGGACACCCTGGACCTCAGTAACTGCCTGTTCACGACCAACCACCTGGTGCTGAACGTGGAGAAGCTGCAGGAGAGGTGCCCCGCCCTGCGCCTCCTTCGCCTGGCCAACTGCTTCGTCAGGGCCAGCGGGGAGGACCGGCCACACCAGGTAGTGTAGAATGCAAAAGTGCTGCAGCCTTTGGGGGGAGTATTTGTTGTTACATGGGCGCTGCTCTTTCAGTTTTACACTTCTTCTTCTTCTTCGATCGCTCAGTACAGTTTCCTGTCAGTTATGAGCGCAGATGCGTCATGCTGTCGTTCGGTATTCTATTAGGTATTTCGGTACTTTATAGTCACAGAGGCGTCTCTGTGAAATTCAGGTTGCTCCCACCTGTAGAGCGCGTCGCAGCCAGAGGCGCGCCACCCATTTTTTTTTGCATACGATTTTTTGTGTGATTGATGAGGAAGGAAAATATGGGGGTGGCGGGGGGGGGAGGGCAGTGTAAATTTTGACCAAATGACAACTTTTTCGTTGCCACTGGATTTAACGTGTGCTAAGTGCATGAGCACACGGGACCTCGGTTTATCGTCTCATCCGAAAGACTCCACGTTCAGACCGCCCCCAAGGCCTAGTGCAAAGTGAGAGGAGAAATCCCCTGTTGCCCAGGTTCGAAACTCGGGTTTGCTTGACACGAAGCGAACGCCGCTACCACTGTGCCACTCTTACACTTGTACACAGTATTGTATGCTACCAAGTGCACAAGTGCTGCATGCAGCCTTAGGGGGGGATTATTTGTTTTGCATGGAGTGCTACTCTTTCAGTTTTACACTGATTTCAGTATTTTCTCTTCTTCTTCTGCGTTCCCGGGCCATACGGCCATAATGGGTAAGATACGTAATATATGTGTCCGGTTTTCAGTTTTCACTGGTCTCCCCGCTGCGTACAGCCGACCACATTCCGATTTTTTTTTTAAAGGCAGGAGAATGGGCCAATAAGTCAGAAAAGATAGTAGATGATAGAAAAGCAAAGGGGAAAGGCAGAGAGTCAAAGAGAGTGGCAGATTAGAGGAAGTTACAAGCACAGAACTTCCAGAAGGTGTGGAACTATTTTTCCAAAAGACTCCCCCCCGCCCCCTCCCCCCGGTATCCCCATGGGGAGAGACTCGTGGAGGGGGCGGGGTCGTTCCAGCTCCCCGTATGGAGGCACGAGGCATCCACCCACTTCCCCCGTAGTATTTTTAATTTGACCAGAAACTGAACTTCAGGTTGTTGTTTTAATTCATCAACAACAACAAAAATTGACCACAAGCGTTTTGGGGCGTTTTGAAGTTGGTTCTTCTATCTTGGAAGTTTACATCAAAGGCGATGTAATAATTTTACAAGGCTCATCAGACTCAAACTGTCTCTATCATTTTAACTGTGTCTCAATCTCGTTATTTTTCCTCTCTCTCTTAACTTGCCCGCCTGAATCATCCGACGGGGCTCTGCCCCTGTACCCTGCCGGGGCCATGGGTCCCTGGACCCCTGCTTTTAAGGTTGTTTTCATTTGGGGGAGTTGCAACCCATGGAAAACGTACATAAACAAAAAAGAGAAATGAAAGAAGAATACGGGGTTTTTTACTTCAGGTTTAGACGTTAGGGAAGTGGTAGATCAGACTTTTTTATATATAGACTTTATATAGAAAAAACTCTACACCGATTGGTTTCCCCAACACAACAAACCACACAAAAAGCAAAGTCAGAGGGACAAAATTGTGGTCTAAGGGAGCGAAGCGTGTTTAGAAGTAACCGAGGTATGGTGTGCGCACAGATTTACTCTGCCGGGGCCATGGGTCCCTGGACCCCTGCCTTTCATTTTTGTTTCATTTTGGGGAGTTGCACCCAGGTTACAAGGATCCCCCCCCCCCCCCTATTTTTGGCCACTGCAACTAGGTTTATTAACCGGCATGGATGCTCCTGCTTTCAGGATGTCCTGAAGTTTAGGATTTTTTTTATTGCCTGGAGTCGGGCGTCGCCGGATTATGAGAATTTTCTGTGCGAGAAGATTTTTTGCCATTTTGCTGGCGGTTTATAGAGGTCATGAAGTTTAACCAGAAGTGAAAGTGCAACAAGAGCCTGTCAGTTATATTGGAAACTGTTGTTTGACCTTCAGCTTCCAGGGGGCATTGGCCCCCAGAACCCCCAGGAGGGGCGCTGTCCCTGCACTCCGGGACTGGGGCTTGCAGGATTTTTTGAAATTTCCCAGGAGCACCCATGTTAACGCCCTTGACGGCAGAGTTCAGCCCTTGTTGATCAGTATCCAAAAGGGCATTCACTCTTGCAAAAGGCAGCCATTAAGTGGCCTCAAATAGGGGTTATTGGCGAGAGTTATTCCCTTGTTTGGTCAGTACTCAACCATCTCCCCCCCCCCCAACCAAGGGCATGCACTCTTGCAAAAGGTGTTCTTTGCAGTGGCCAATAGGGAGGAATCATTGTTATTGTAAAAAATAAATCTTTCTTCTTTTTTTAAATTTTATTTTCCTCCCCCATTTTTTTTGTTTTTGTTTTTTGACCGGCTTGGCTGAAATTTTCAGCAACGTTGCAGGACCTATTGTGGGTTTGTGAAATTGTTTGCAATATTAAATATGGTTTGGCAAAATTAAGAGTCTCTTGAAGTTTGCCATCTATAGCATAACATTTTATTTTTATTTCCCAGGAGCACCCACCCTATGTTAAGGCAGAGATTGGCACACCTTGACGACCGTGCAATATGACTTCGTTAAGCCCTTTGTTGATCAGTATCCAAAAGGGCATTCACTGTTGCAAAAGGCAACAGTTAATGCGTCATCACACACAGCGAAATGATGAGGATTTGTTTTTATCTTTCACAGGGGGGAGCGGGCTTCGCCAAGTTGCAGGAGCTGAGTTGCGCCATGCCTATCATCCCCGACCCCAGCTTTCTTCAGAGGGGGGTCACCGACCCAATGCTCATCAGGTGGGTTATGATAATTATGACAAAAACCCACCACTACAGTTGCGTCGGCAAGCGATGCTTTTGAAACAATGCGGTGAAAAGTAGCTTTTTTTTTTTTCCCCCCAGCTCCTTTCAGTTCATGCCTTTTGTTAACACTCGTCACCAGCATAAACCCAATTTAAAGTGTTTTATCCATTTGCAGACCTGCCACTTGCTCCTATTTCAGAGGAGCAGCTCAGATATGTTGAGCATTGCTCCTAGCTCCTCTTGCAAACCTCCCCAGCTCCTATATTTTAAAATCTGTACTTGTATACATTTTCCACTCAATTTCACAACAAAGAGCATGCATTCAAAGCACCAGCTAATGGACATCTAAGGGTCAGCATGAGACAGTGAGGGGCTACACGAAGCATAGGCCTATCTCAGACTAAATGACCAACAAATATTGTAGATTGGTCAATATTTCTTTCTCTAAAATGGATCTCAAATTGACAATGGTCAATATTTCTTACTCTAAATTAAAAATGGATCTCAAAACTGACAAAAACGACTGCATGTTTGAAGAACAAAAGAGAAGGCCGCACATTTCGAAGTGGCAATGGATTTTACTGGGGGGCCAGTGCCAGCCCCTAGATTCTCGCTCCTCTTTTTTATTCTCAGAATGTGGCAGGTCTGCATTTGGCTGACATTGTTTTATGGTGGCATGCCACTCTGTAAGGTCTTTTCCTATCCCTAACCAAAATCAATGATAAGAATATTTGCCTCTGTTAAAAGAAATAACTTGAAACAAATAGCTCTCTGTGGAAAACTGAAAGCAGTCAGAATGCATGAGGGAATTGGTGTGCTGTGGTGTGAAAATGTCATTCCGGTTCCCAGCATACAACGCGCGTCAATTTCTTTTCATTCTGTTTCAAGATGGCGTCAAAGGGACCGCGTGGTGAGAGTTCTAGGTCAAATGGTCCAACATCTGATGGAAAGACACCAAAAGAAATGGCAAATACGTGGTTTAAAAAATGTTTTTAAAGGTCTCCCAGTGCACTATTGCTTGCATATTATCAGGTTTTGTGAAGAAAAAGAATCAGCCTCGCGTTGGATCAGGGTTTTTTTCTCCAAAATTAGTATTTTTTTGTTTCAGAAATAGCAAATTTCGCAAATTTATTAATTGGCGTAGGGGTAAACAGGTCTGGCTGTGTGCATTTATTGCGATGCTAAAAAAAAAAAAAAAATTACATCATCGGTTTTTGGGCAAAGTTCAGGTTGTACTTTAGACACCCTCCTCTGCTGATCCTAACGCTATCCCTTTCCCGAGAATGGCAGTATGTTGCTTATCAGGGTTTTTTCCGATACGAAAATTTGTTGTGTAAAGTTCAAGGTAGCCTGGTTTTGTTTTTGGTTCTATTCTGTTTGACTTTTCATGGCCAAGAAGGAGGTTTTTTTAACTCCTTCAGGACTTCACTGCCTTAGATAAACATCATTACTGGCCTGGGGCTGCCTAGAAAAAAAATATATAACAAATAAGAAGCGCAACAAAACTCAACACTGTCAATGATTCAGTTTTGACAACATTACTGGTTGATCCAAGTTTATGTTTCGCTTTGAAATTGTGGTTACTTGCATTCAAATCGGAATCATTAGTCTCCTTATTACCAAAGATATTCTGAAAGGGTAAGATGGATTACTTAAAGAGTTTTCGGCGAAACAGGCTGATAGAGTTATCGTTAGTGCGGACAGTACACTATTCACAGTGCAGGCTATCCAAAAACTTGAACTTGAACTGGAGAATTCAACTGGCCTAATCGACGTGTAAAATCGTGTCCTGTTTAACCCTCTCTAGGACACAGATCGCCAAATTAAAAATCGACCGAATTTTGTCAACTCATGCAGGCCCATGTATGCGCCGATTGCGCCCGCTGAACGCCCAAGGTCTAGTACGTTCACTTTCACTTTCTCCCCCTACCCACACATGCAATACTACTAAGTTAGTTCTTCCTGTTCCTGACTCGCTGGTCTGTTTTTGGTTTTTACAGCAATGGAAAGGGGAATAGCAACCCACCTAGTCTTTTTGAACAGATTTTTCGAAGTGACCCCAAATTTTTTTCTTCTTTCCACGTGACGTGTGCAGTATTGACTCGGCGTGATGCTCGGAGTGCCATTACGGATTTTTTATTCCAATTTATGGTTTGTTATGTGACAGTGTGTTAGTTTTGGAATAATAATATCATCATTGCTATTCAATATACATCTTTCAGAAATGAAATGTGAGTTAAGACTTTATTCTGGGTGATTTTTTTAAATAAAAGATTTGGTGTGACGTTCGGAGTTAATTCCCATCTCTCGGGAACTGGGATCGATTCCCGGTTCGAATGGTTGGGAGTCATTGGGTTAAAAGGGACATAACCAGTGTTTCTGTCCTCACTACTCTAGTACTCATATAGGGAAAAGAGCCAGAAGATGGGACAGCAAAAAAGATAAAAAAAAAAGTAATGTACTGCCATTGCAGGATTAGCCTCTTGTTTTTCTTCCTTTCTCTCAGGCTGTTGCACAAAGCCCACCATCTGCGGCTGCTGGATCTACGGGGCTGCACCAATATGAACCCCACCTACAGCTTTCTCCCCGAGGGCGCCCCCTCCCCCATCAAGCAGCTGGAGGAGCTGTATCTGGCCCGGAGCAGCGTTCCACGATATATGGAGGCACTGGTGGAGGCTTTGCGACAGGTAGCAATGGGTGTTTGTGTGTGTGTCTGCACGTGTGTGTGTCTGTGTGTTTATCTCAATTTCTTACTCTGTATGAATAGAGAAGTTGTATCTTGCCCGGAACAGTGTTCCCCGATATATGCTCCATATATATACCACACTGGTAGAGGTTTTGCGACAGGTAGCAATGGGTGTTTGTGTGTGTCTGTGTGTGTTTATCTCAATGTCTTTCTCTGTATGAGTAGAGGAGTTGTATCTTGCCCGGAACAGTGTTCCCCGATATATGCTCCATATATATACCACACTGGTAGAGGTTTTGCGACAGGTAGCAATGGGTGTTTGTGTGTGTCTGTGTGTGTTTATCTCAATGTCTTTCTCTGTATGAGTAGAGGAGTTGTATCTTGCCCGGAGCAGCGTTCCTCGATATATGGAGGCACTGGTGGAGGCTTTGCGACAGGTAGCAATGTGTGTGTGTGTGTACAGGGCCGGATCCAGGGGTGGGTGGGTGGGGGGTTACCTGGGTTCCATAACCCCACCCCCACCCACCCCAAAAAAAAAAAAAAGAGACAGAGAATCACATTACTGTTTTGTGTTACTCAGGTACAATTTAAAGGGAAATTTTGGCACTTTATTTTGTTTTAAAAAAAAAAAAAGCTTCAGCTTTAGAGGGCGTTGCCCCATGACCCCCACCAGAGGAATTGCCCCTAGAACCCACCGGGGGCCTACGCCGGTCGTCCAGAACCTCGAATTTGTTTGCAAACACCCCGGCCAAACCCCCACCCCCCCTCCCTTGATGTGTCACAGATCCCCACGCTGGTGTACATGTCTGTGTCTGTGTCGTGTAATCGAAACCTCTTTCTTTTTGTACGAGTAAAGAGGAAAAGGGGGGTTTGTATCTTTTCCCTGGAGCAGTATTCCAGCGATATAAGCAGGCGGTGGGGACAGGCTTTGCGGAAGGTAGGAGTACATGGGTGAAAGTAGTTTAGGAGTGCTCCTGAAATCAGGATTGGGAAAGCTGATAGAAAGTCTTCAGGATTGGCCGTCTTGTCATCCGGGAACCATGGTCTTATAAAATCAAACCATTTCTGCCAACATGGATGGCAGATTAAAACAAGACGATCCCCGAAGACGGAGCTGATAGTTATGGCTAATCATGTGGTGGGTTAATCAAAAGCATTCACACACGTAATGTTGTCACCCCTAGCTGATGCATTTGCCCTATGTTTTGCTCTGCATTAGTTATGCGGGGATTGTCTTAAGCCATGACCAATTTCCTAGCATAAACAATCATCAGTCTCCAAAATCCTCCGAAGCTTTTGGAGTGTGGCTGCCCAAACGTGGCGGGGTAATTAAAAATGGCCAACACATAATGTTATTAACCTTAGCTGCGTGCATTTGTACCATACTGTTCAAGTGCTTCGGCTGTTGGGGTGATTTTTTGGTTTCTTTAACCCTTTCACCGCCCAAAGTCGCATTTTAGCACCACATTGATTTAACACCCAAGTCACTAAAAAAGCATCAAATCGTGGGTCTATTATCCAAAGACAATATTGTCTTAGTTTTGGGGAAGTAAGGATAGACCATTATTTTGTATATATCATTAATCACAGAACAATCCCCAACGCTGGCGATGGATTTTGTTCTCTACCCAGGCAAGTTTAATGGAAAAGTTTGGCTGAAATATGGCTGGCGGTGAAAGGGTTAAAACAAGGGTACAAAAACAACCAACAAAACAACAACGGCTTTTTACTGTTTCAGTGGGAAAGATGATAAAAAACATTAGTTCTTTTTAACCAGCCGCCGTGGGGTAGTGGTTAGCATAAGCGACTACTGGCTGGGAGGTCTTGGGTTCGAATCCCATCAAGAGGCGATGATTTATTTCGGTCCTGGAACGACTCTTACCCAGAGTGAATGGCTATGGGCTCAATGGGAAGACTGAAACCACACAGTCGAGCTTCATCCGCCTAACAGATGCGATTCTGAGAGAGTTGCTCTAATTGCAAGACAAACACTGCAGGTGTCTAGTTCTCGGGCATGGTTAACGCCCGGATATCATTATGAAAGGAAGCTGTATCGAATACAGCCCTGTCTTGCAGTCTCAGACCGATAAAAAGAACTCCATAGCATCATCATCATCGTTATCATCGGCCCCATTTTCCATCAATCATAAAATTAAAAAAACTGTCTCAAATTCTGTGGCTTTAGCATGCCCTGCTCTAATGGTGACCTCAGTTTCGGTTTCCAATACAGCCTATGCCTTGGTGCGTTCGGGGGTCAAAAGTCATGGGGATCAGTGTGTTCTGGGGAGGTGTCGGTGGACGGTCGTGGTGGCGCCAAAAAAAAGAGGAGGACCTCACTCACCGCTGGCTCCGCGACTAAGAGAATAGTTGTTGTCAGTAGGGGGCTTAGTAAGGTGCTGTCCTGAACAGGCTCCACTAAAACTCCACCGAAGGTGACTCAGCAGAAATGCAGTGCCTCCTCGGTTGGTTGCCTCCTGACAGCCTAAAAATAGCATTATCTCCCCTTGAACTGCTGGTTCTCGGATTCGGCGAATTGAACAAACCCGGGGTGTGGCTGAAATTGGGAAAAAAAAACGAGCGGTGTGGGAGCAACGTCACTGTACGGCCCAGATGATCGGGACAGCAACAAACAAACAAAAAAGGAAAAAAAAAAAAAAATATGTTCGTTAGATCCATGGCCAAAACTTTGTAAGATTGAAGCGGAGAGAGAGACCTGCTCCAGAGATTATTATGCTTTTATGATAATTACCATAATTTAAGGACTATAAGGCGATATCTTTTTCTCCAATTTTCGACCTATGCGCCTAATAAACAAGGGCGCCCTATAAGTGAACAAAATCGTGAGAAGAGAGGCAACAATTGCCGTACTCAGTACAGTCTACTGTAAGTCACAACATCGAAAGTGGTAACGAGTCGCCGATACGAAGAATAAGCAAAATATTTGTTTTATTTCTTAGCATTAAAATGCTTCAAAATCCTTTTTATCGTCCGAGATACCGTCCAACAGATGCCACAACCCTTCATTAGGTGTAAAAATGCATCGTTGTAGAGCTTAAAAAAACCGCCATAATTCTACCAGTTTTGGCTAAGAATTGTCCAAACACAACAACCGGAAGTCGCAAAAACAGGGCTAGTTTCGATTATTTGAGAAGGGAGCCAAATCTCGTTTATGACAACAATAATGGCGGTCGGTAAGCGTTTACAGGACGTGAACCGGCTTCAAACTTCCTGACTTTCTTTTGCGAATAGTGTGTATCGCCTTATAAACAAGGGCACCTTTTACTTGGATTTTTTAGTCAGATTTTTATTGAAAATTGCCCTATTCGCCTTATACACCCCGCAGCGCCTAATGATCTGAAAAATAATGGTATATGCAAAACATATAGTAATGACTTATAACTAGGGTGCACCTTTGGGGTGGGGGGGGGGGGATGGGGAATATCGCTGCATAGTCGAAAAAAAATATGGAGGATCTTTCTAAAATCATTTGTGGATATAATTTTTTTCTTTATCTTTCAGTGGAGTGCCAGTCTGACGTTCCTGTGGTGGACCTGGCGTGGATCACCCCCTCGGCCCGCCAGCATGGAGCAGGCCCTGGAAGACCTGGCTGACTGTGACTTCCTGCCCCATCACCCACCTCAAACCTGGGCGGCTCCTCCGCGTCTGAGCGCTGCGTCACGCTCAGTGGAGTTGGTCTCCGTTTTGGTTTGACATTTATAATATACAGAGCTGATTCTAGGATTTTGAACAAGTAGGGGTCGTTCCCCCCCCGAGAATAAAAAAAAGGGGGGCCACAGTAGCTAGTAGCAGTTTCTCAGCTCCTTTCAGTTCATGCCTTTTGCGAACACTCGTCACCAGCATAAATGGAATGTAAGTGTTTTATCCATTAGGTAATAGGGCCTATCCTTACCTCCCAAAAATAAGGTCATTGGTTTTTCAGATCCTCTTTTGATGCATTTTAGTAACTTGGGTTTTAATTCATTGTGGTGCAAAGAGGCGACTCTGGCGATGAAAGGGTTTTAATACTTGTGACATAAAAACCAGAGGATGAGCAGTGGGACAGATCAGTGAAGCACCCCTCCTGAAGGCCGATTTATAGCTCAGCACACAGCGATACAAGAAATCAATTTCCCTTTGCAGTGAAGGGGTTAAGTGTGTACCATAAAAACCCGACTATTTAGACGCACCTGTATTTAAGCCGCATCCCTTAAATTGACAAAATATTAAGTATGTTTTCACATATAAGCCGCACCAGTTTGTAAGCCGCAGAGAAAAGTTGTATGTACACAAACCAACACAAATATAGAAATTCTCATATCAGAACCTACTGAGTTTTTCACACGCTTCTCCTATGGGTGCTACTTTAATGGCGTCGCGAAGATTCGGATGTTAGGTTTAGCAAGACCAGTGTTTAGTCTAAATGTGGCTACGGGTAGGCTGAAGAATGTATCCAGAAACAGAGTTGATTTTACTGAAGGTTTCTACGGTGGAATAGTCTTCACGAGATAAGCCGCATCAGTATAAGCCGCATTTGCCAAAGTTGATGATACAAAATTAGCGTTCTTATATCCCGAGGGATTGAGTATGTATTTATTTATTCGTTTTTGTACCTGCTGGTTACCGAATGTACTTCATCATGGATTTCTTTTTCTTTCCTTCTTTCTTGTTTCACAGTCTGGCGTTGAAGCGTTTCCGCTCGGCTGCAGTCGCTGGACCTGACGTCTTGCCGGTCCGACTGCCGCGTGGGAGATCAAGTGCCTTCACTCCACGCGACGCGGCCTCTACGCAAACTGCGAGCCAGTCTGCGGCCTCATGAGAAGTAACGATTCCGACACCGATGTCCGAGTTAGACTGCTTCAGGAAAGAAGGTCATCGCCTAATGTCGCCTCTTGGCATCACAATGATTTTTACACCCATGTCACTCAAAAGGCACCAAACCAGGGTCTGTTATCCAGTGACCTTATGTTCGGACTGGGTGAGTAGTTTTCCTTCCGATGCAAGGATTGTTTAGAACAAAATTGTGAAAAATAAGGAATTCCTTTTTTCAAAATTTTCAAGGGATGAAATTCGCTAGAAATCGACTGATTTGAGCAACCAAAAGCCACAAAGTGTGTCTGCTCCTCAGATCTTTTTTAACTGTTCAATGTCATAATTAGAGTTAAAAGCATTTCATAAATGTGAATTGAAAGGGGCTCGGCCGAGAGCTCACAAAATTGGCATTTATCTGTACATTCTTGTCAGCTTCCGGGCTGTTTGCCCCAAAGATCCCCCAAGCAGTGGCTGCCTACTACACCCCACCGAAGACTAAGCACTCCCTGAACACCCCCCACCACCACCTTTTCGAACTTATTTCCTTATTCGTAAAATCTGTCACTTTCAGCGCTCGGTGCGTGTTGACATCTTGCAAATGTCGGGAGGTAAGGACAGGCCCTTACTTTATGCACAATGCTGAGGAATCCCCAATATTGCAGACGATTACACGATTTCTCTACCCTAAATGTCACCAGTTTAATCTGTAAATTTTGGCTGAGGAATGAGCTAGTTATGATAAAGGGTTAAGCTCATTCAGTCATCGCAACGATTTTGAATTATTAAAAAAAACTCCGGCAAATCACTCCAGCCATTACACACAAACAAGTTGATACATAAACACTTTGGAGAAATTTACAGAAAAATATGGGTTTTTACTTCAGGCAGGAGACATAGGGAAAGTGGTAGATCAGACTTTTAGTATTTATAGACTTTATATAGCAAAGGGAACTGGCACCCCAGAGTTTCCCCACAGACAAACAGACTACAGAAAGCAAAGTCAGATTCAAAATGATGTGCGTCTAAGGGAAGCCTTTTCGAGTATAGACATATGACCAAGGTATTTATGTGCAACACAGATTTTATGTTCCCTTGAAGCAAATCCGGGGGGGGGAGAATGACAATTGCACAGCTTTGACATTGAATGAGTTATTAGTTTTCAGCCATCACGTTTCAGACTAAAAATCGTACGACTGTTTCGATACGATACGATTACGTCATCTCGAAGACGTGAATCACAATTTGTTCGTGGGGTGACCCGATGATTGGAATCGTAAACCGTGATTAGTCGTACTGGATGTTGAGCTGTGTCGGTCAACATGCCCTCAACCCAACTTTACTGTTAATCTTATCCCAGCTGTCGCTTCCTCAGACCTAAAGCGTCTGATAATATAGAGCTCTGAATGGCCATACGAAATTCTGAAGCACTGTCTGAGAATTATGTGACGATAGGGTACAATGAGGGAAGTGTCACCCTCCCTGAATTGTACTATATTTTTTCATGTTTTCAGGTTTTGTACTTTGTTAAGATTCATGGATTTGTGTTTTAGATATACGTGGTCGAACTAATACGCTATGACAGTCCCGAGATAACCATAGCTGTTGACGGGCTACTAACAGACTAACTGGGGGTTCATGCTCGTTTTTGTCATTTTTTTTTTATAGATTTCTTAGGTATACTAGTAGTATATCTTTTGAAAGGTAAGGGTTAGGCTTTTTTTTCATTTTTTTTTTTCATGGGTATATAACAAACTTTGAGCCCGAGTGAAAAGTGTCTTCTAACTTACAGCTTGATTTATGGTAACAAATTAAAACAAAGTCGAAATTAAATTAACCGAGAAATACAGGACGGTGGCACATGATTAAAAAAAAACACAGTTGCAATCAGTAAAGCACGACGTTGTCGGGTTCACTTCACGTTGTCCACATGTTAAAAAATAGACATGACATAGTGACATACATGGTAACAGTCAAACAACTTGTGAAATTACATAATAAAACTGACAGGTGTGCACACCACATGACATGGCAACAACAATGTAAAAATGATGACAAACAAACTTACTACGATTAAGTATGAAATAAGCACCATCTTCACACATCACTTGGATTGTCGCCCCAACAGCCAGTATTCAAGAATCAGCATCTCAGAATTTGTTTTAATTTGTTGTGACATTATATCCGAACCCAGCAGTTAACATCTTACGTTCCTTATAAATTGATCTCAGGGCATTTAGACTCTGGTGGCTTCATGCTCGTTTACTTTTTTTCTTTTTCATAGACCGTTTCTTGCTCGAGATACTAGTACAGACAAACCTCTATTTTAAAGAATTCCAAAATGTCCGGAAAAAATCGGTCGTAAATTGGAGGGGTGGGGGTCCGTCGTATGACGGAGGTTTTTCACTGGCAGCCGTAGAAAGAAAAAGTTCAGCACAGTTCATACTCTCTTCTTCACGCACACATACAATGACATAATATGTCATTATTAAAACTGGATTTGGGTCTTTCCAACTCCATAGGATTGTGCAATCGATAATATTACAGTTTCACTTCGCCGACTTCTGTTAAATCACCTCCACTCTCGTCCAAAGTCAGTGGTTTTCTTTTTCAAAGTCAGTGGTTTTTGTGCTTTTCCTACGCTTTCCGCCATCTTTCTACAACAAGGGAAGCGACTCCGCTTTCAGGCCCTGGACCGTGGTTGTTTCCCTTTGCTCGAAATCTATGCACACGACAACAACGGTCGTAAAAACCAAAAAAATGGCAGTCGTAAGTCGCGTTTTAAAGGAAGTCATTTAAGAGAGGTCGTTTACATAGTAAAATGCATCTGTGCCAACAAATCCGGTCTCAAATGAGAGTTGGTTGCTTAACAGAGGGTCGTAAAATAGAGGGTTGTCTGTAGTATATCTTTTGAAAGGCAAAGGCAGCTTTTTCTTCTTTTTTTTCTTTTCATGGGCATATAACGAACTATGAACCTGAGTGAAAAGTGTCTTCTAACTTCCATATTTTGATCTCAGGGCAGAGACAAAAATTGGCCATTTACCAGTAGTGCGAGGTGTGTGTGTGTGTGTGTAGGGGTTGGATGGGTGGTGTCTGTGTGTCCTCTATGTATGGTAATTATACGCCGATACGCCACATTATTCGTAGATTATTGGGGCAGTGTGGGCCATGTGGTGGACGGTGATTTTTGTTTTGTTTTTATTAAAAAAAATGTGGCAGCTTCGTTAGCCAGTATATCAAGTATGGTATGTTTTAGAACATAGATCAAGATACCAAGTTAGCATATCTAACTGGTTTTAAGTTTGTTTCAAACTCCAAAGACAGGGACAAAAAGGTTTTAACAATTTTCCCGAATATATATATATAGTTTGCTTTCATAAAACTTTTGTCTTTATGTCTTTATTTGTGAACCTCAGAAACAAAACCAGTTAAGGTTAACTTTGAGTAATGTTCTGTGTTCAAAAAAGATTTTTTTTATATAATAAATTGTGCTGATTTACTTTTTCCCCAATGGGGGAGGGACAGTGCCTTATCCAAAGACAGCTGTTTCGACCTAAGAGAAGGTTTCATCAGTTTGCATGATCGGCCTGCAATTTGACTGTCCAGTGGATGCCAACCGAGCAAAAAAGACATTCTACAAGAGAATGGTGTCTTTTTTGCATCAAATCGAAAATCCATAATAAAAGCAAACCAGCACAAAGTTAAACCAGATAATATAGTACAAATCTTATGAAAATCTTATGTAAAATGAACACAATAATGTTCTGGAAGTTTATATATATATATATATATATATATATATATATATAGTATATATACTTTGAGTATGTTCAGAGTTCCAAAAAATATAACATCTATATATAAATAATATGATATTATTTACATCCCAATGCAAAAGGCACAGAATAAACAACCATTGGGAGAAATAAAGTTATTCAGTTTCTTACTTAAGCTCTTTAGTTTAAACATTGAACACAAAACAAAGTTTGGTGCTCAACTAATTTAAGTTTCTGGAGGTTAAGAACGGAATGCAAAGGTTAATTTAACTTCTACAAATCTTTTACGTCAAAGCAAACTATATATATCTATATAAATATTTAACCAAATACACTTCATAGTTGCTTATGATTTACCCCCTTTGCCTGTTGATTCCCTTTTCCAACTGGGGGAGAGTATGCAACCTCCTCATGCCCTATGCCCAGCCAGGCTTTCGTCCAACCCAGAAAGACTCTTCAGTACCTGCATATCGGCCTGCAAAGATTTGTCATCTGCAGTGAACAGTAACAAACTTGAGCTTGTACGACTTCTTCTACACCACGCCCTCAAGGTTGTCTGTCTTGCACAGCATGAACAACACGACTTCAAACATCAGCTACCTGAACTACTGTCGAAAATATCATGGGGCTCAGTATGTGGGTGACACCAACAACGAAATGCGTAAAATCGTGTTACCTAAAACGGTCCCACATTGCAAATAATATATGTTCTAAAGTTACCAAGCCCTTCAACTCACAAAACAACACGCATGCAGAAGACATGAAGTGCTATCCCATTGAGCAGATCCTTTCACACAGACAACCATGCTCATATGGACACAACTAGAGAGCAATTTTGGATCAGCTCTCCCAAGCTCAAAACACTGTACCCCAAGGGCCTCATATTACCCTTTGACTATTGGGGCCAATGTTTTACACCCGCCAGTCTCCACAAAAGATCATTCCACCTACAATATGCATGCGGCTTCACGTACTGAGCCCATCCCCCCATGTGCAGTTGACGTACATTAAGGGACATTTAATTTCTGTCTTTTATATTTTGCACAACGAATACTCAGCCAGTTAACAAATTAACTGGTTTTGTTTATGAGAGTTCGCAAATAGAGAAACAGACGGATAGTACAGTGAACAAGCTGGGTATCAACATGCAAACATTCGACATTTCAAATGCACATAACTGTTTCAGTCCTTCAGAAAGTAGGGAGTAAGGAGCTGGCTAAGTCAGACTGACCGATTATTTCTTTCATGAGTATTTATATCTTACTATTATAGATATCTAGCTATATAAAAAAATATGGGGGTGGGTGAGGAGAGAGACGCAGGCAGTACATTAAATATTGAAACAAATTTTATGTTAAGCACTGTGTGTGTATGTACATTGACATAGGTTTTATTCTTTACTAACCTTTTTAAAATATGGAGGCTCTTTTCAATTTAATGGGAAATAACGAATGTGTGTGTTAGAGCTTGGGATGTCATCGTAGTGAATTTGTCATCAGCATGATGACAGTTCCCCACAGTACGTCAAGTTCATTCATTCTTGTAACTTAGAATGTAGATCGAAAAAGCAATAAAGCGAAACGTCTCGTCCAAGTTTTTTTGTTGTTTTGATTTTTTCACTTAATATTTATATATATATATATAGTATGAAAGAAAGATCTCAGTGAATTAGCTGAGCTCCGTACCCCTACTCTGAAGGACTGGAAAGTTGGTGCATTTGAAATGCAGAACAATTTGCTTTGATAAAACTTTTTTGTTTCCAATGTCTGTATTTGTGAACCTCAGAAGGCAAAACCAGTTAAAGTTAACTTTATGAAATGTTCCGTGTTCAAACAACAACAAAAGTGCTGTGAATTTTCTTGATTTTTTTATTTTTTTTATTTTTTTAAAATGATACATGCCCACTCTTAGCTAAAGGGTCAATAAGACATCTGGCGTTAGTTCTACATACTTTGGAAGTGATAACTACAAAGATGGACAGAGCGGACATGGATATGAGGGAGAGAGTGAGAGTGAGAGAGAAAGAAAGAGAGAGAAACACTGAAATGTTTTAATGTCATTGGCTTAAATAGCTTAGATGACATGGGGGTGCGAATAGAACAAAATATCAATTAAGGATTAAAATAAAAGTAAAATCAAACCAAAAACAAATTCATGTCTATGTTGAGAGATGGAGAAGAGGCGAGAGAGAGAGAGGAGACTTGGAGGTGTAGTGACGGTGAACTGGAGATGCAGATCTGGAATTCCCACCCGAAGCTGATGATGTCACCTCCTGAAGAAAGAAAATAGAGCGGACCTCACATGCAGCAATAAACGGGAAATAGGGGAAAAATGAACACTCAGTTTGAAAGAAAGCTCAGGATCCGGTCAACAACATAGTGGTGGGCGTCTTGCACAGGGCGGCACCAGTACTATTTCAGAGTACTATTTCAAGTGAATTATCCAACTCAACATCACTGAAAATTTTATTCAATTTCACTAGGGAGACCTTTCTTTAAAATGGGTTTGGCCTCCGCACTTTTTATTTAGTTGGTTTTTACACAACGCCTCCATAACCATAAGGGATCTATAAACAAGTAGGGTTAATGGTAAAGATAGTTCAGATGCCAAGCTCTTTTCAAAGAACTCTGTGGGGGTGAATTTCATCAGGGGCCTCCTTGGAAAAAGACTTGTCTATTTTTTTTAAAAGTCCTAATTCGCTTTAATGGAATATTATGGTAATTATAAACTGATAAATATATATGCATCTCACCTCTCACGTTACGGTTACGGGTCAACTGTATTTTATCAATCTCTGTAATATCATTAGCCAATTAAAGCCTCAAAAGTTGGGTGGGCATAGGCTGTTAGATAATTCATGAGTACAACCCCAAACTCACTGCTAAAGAGAAAGGGGCATTTCAGACGGTGGTGGGCCTTGTCCTTATCACAATCCCAGTTGTAAGTACCCCGCGTCTTCTTCCTTTAAAACAGCTTAGGCTATTTTCCTCCCTTCTCCCTTAGGACTTATTTGTGTGATGAAACCGTAACTATACAAAAAAACTGCTTTTAACAAGGCGGGAAGTTCTTTCTTTAGGACTTCCGTACCTTTAAGCTTCATCTTCTCTCCGCGGGTGCCAAATGGATGTTCCCTACCCTTCTTTTTACCACCTGTTCGGCCTTTTCTCTCTTTCTTTGCACACCCCTTTACCGCAGAACCAACCAAAACTTACAAAATAACACCCGGGAACAAACACTTGGTGGTTTTTCTTTCCTAGCACTAGCCCATATTTATTTTGTAGTTCCTCAACATTTGTTTTTTCCTAAAATTTTTTCTTCTTTTTTTCTTGGGTTAGGGGGTTTGTAACAGCGTCTTTCCCCTTCCCCAAGCCCTTTCTTTTTTTTTTTGTTTTTTCCCCTCCCCCTCTTTTCCTTTTCCTCTTTTTCCTTCCTCTTCCCTCCTTTTTTTTCCCCTTTTTTTTTTTTTTTTTTTTTTTTTTTTTTTTTGTTTTTTTTTTTTTTTTTTTGTTTTTTTTTTTCTTTTTTTTTTTATTTTTTTCCTTTTTTTTTTTTTCTTTAATGTCACAGTCCTGTTAGAAGCCATGTGGGATAGGTGGGTCCTTTTTCCCTTCCTTTTTTTTTCCCCCCCTCTTTTCTTTTCTTTCTTTCCTCTTCTTCCCCTCCCCTTTCCTTTCCTTGCGGGGTCTCCCAAGGGGGGGATCAGTTTTTTCCTTCTTGTTGTTTGTTTTTGTCGCACATCGGGGCGCACTACCCCCCTGCGCCCCCTTTCAGCTCCCCCCACCGGTTTCACTTTCCCAACCTCCACTACCCTTTTCCTGTCAACCTCCCGACGTCCCGTGTCCCCACAACGCCCTCCCACTCTCCGCCCTCCCCTTTCGTTCCCCCCTCCTTTCATCCCCCCTCCCCACCCCCCTCCGCGCTGCCCACAACACGACCCTCCCTGGGACTTATTTTCCGAAACCCCGCACCCTTTTCTTCCCTTTTTCCTGTTTCACCCTTTTTCCCTCTCGTCCTCCCTGCCCCTATACCCTCCCGAGCTTTTTTTCTAGTTAGGGACGCGAGGACGGTCGGGGGAGGCGATGTCCTTCGCGCCTCAGGGTCCGCCCGTCTCTTTTTCCTCATCTCCCGGGCCCCCTGCTGTCTTTCTGTCTACGGGATCTCCTTCTCTCCCTCTCTCCTCCCTCATCTTTCCGAAAGTCCTGTCTTTTCCGTTCTCTTTCTGCCAGATCCTTCTCTGTAAATAAAACTAACAACTATCTATTCTTCTTCGGCGGTTTCACTGCTCTCTCTATCTCCTCTTTCTCCTCTTCTAATCCTCTCAACACTTTCTCAGTTCTTTCCCTCCCCGCTCCTCTCCCTCCCGTCTCATGGACTTTCATTCCCTTCTATCGTCCTCTCGTCCTTCTTCCCCCGCCCCCTAGGCTCCTTTCGGTCTTTCCGGTTTCTCTTTTTTTCCTACTCCTCTCCCTCTCTCTTCCTCTCTGTTCCCTCTCTCCTCCTCCTCTTTCTTTCTCTGTCCTTCTCTCCTTCCCTCTCGTCTTTCTCTTCCCTTCTCTTTCATCTTCCTCTTTTTCCCCTTCTCTCTTTCCTTTCCTTTCTTCTCCACTCTCTTTCCTCTCTCTTCCTTTTCTCTCCTCCCCTTCTCTCATCTCCTCTTCTCTCCTCTTCTTTTCTCTCCTTTCTCTCTCCATTTTCCTTCCCTTTCTCTTCTCTTCCTTTCTCTCTTTCGTCTTCTTCTTTCTATCTCTTTCTTTTTCTCTCTTTCTCTCTCTTTCTCTCTCTCTCTTAACACACCTTTCTAGGAATCACAACATTTGTCCACCGACCTAGTACCCAAGCCTCCAAATCCCCCCAACACTTTAACTATTTGTCCCACCAGCAAAAATCAATCATCAACACCAGAGTAAGGTAAGCCAAGTATGAGGGAGTAGCCAAAGAGCCACCAAAACAATCATTTCAATGTCCAGGAGTCCACGACAAGTGACTCTGATTTGAAACAAAATGCCTCATCCTCGCCTCCCCGTAGTTCCCATTGCTCACTAAATACTTAGATGCTCCAAGTAAAGTTTGATAATTTCCATTGAGTGACAGGTTAAAACATAGTAGGACTGAGTGGTGGCTCTTTCCTACAGGAGGTAATTAAGTACTCTATTTATGAGACAAAATCCTCATGATTTGTTAAAACAAGGTCAAGTATGTTTGCTTGCTGTAAACCTCTGTGATGAGTAGGTTCCATGACTTTTTGAAATAAATAGTTTTGCTGTACTGTTTCAAAAAACTTGTTGGATGGGTGATTTTGGCCACAATCAATTATTTCTTGATCCCAATTTATTTCAGGAAAGTTAAAATATCCCATAAGAAGAACATCATCTGATTTATGCTCATGTAATATGGCATCTACAAGCTTATTCAAGTCAAGACACTCATCGCTTGAACAATTTGGTGATCTATTCTATATACAACACAGCATATGAAATGTTTCTTATTTGGTAAAATGATTTTACAGATTATACTGGGAGAGAAAAGTTTTGTCAAGTCTCGCAAGGTATAAGCCTTCCTTTACAAATAGACAAACACCTCTACCCTCTGTAATAGTAATACCTGCATAACCATCAAGAACATATTGTTCAATGTCCTCATCAGACTTTTTACTTTTAGGCAAAATCTCAGTTATACCTAAGACATCAATATCTTTTTTTCTTAAACCAAGAATTCTTACTATCTCATCATTTCACTTTCTACAGTACCCTTGCTGAAATTATTTTCTTTCATTTTCGTACTACCCCCTAAAGTGCAGCAGAATCTCCAGCGTGTTGAAGTTGGCTGCCTAAGAAGAAGAAGAAGAAAAAGAAAAGATTCTCATTTTGGAGTGGTTGAATGTAAGGTATTTACGATACCACATACAGAGAGGAGAGACAGACAGAACAGAGACAGAGAGAAAGACAAGGGCAATCGCCGGGGCCGGTCAGTATATGTCCTTTGCCGTTACGCCCTGTAACAATGCCAAGCCCTGTACCTCCCTTCCCCCCTTCACATCTTAGGCCCCCGTCCTCCTTGTGTCCTTTGAGTGATACACCTAAACATCCTTGACTGGGTGCAAATCCTTTTCCAGGATGCACACCCTTCATTGGTGGGGTGCACACCCTTGACACTGAGGCATGTCTGCCGCTCGGCGACATTTAATCCCTACGTAACACATTTTGTGCTACAATGTTTTTTTACATTTAGTATTAGACCCCCTCCTTTACCACGTTGACCACCCTTAATTAGTGGGGTGAACACCCTTAGTCAATGGCGTGCACACCCTTAAACTCGGCGACATGTCAAGCCGCGGAGCGAAATGAAAAAGCCCACATGGCCCATTTCTTACTATAATGTCTTCTACTCGTCCTTTTACACCTCCCTACAAAAATTTCGCGTGATTCTACACAGTAATTCATGAGATATAGGAGGGTGGAAAAAACCCGGAAACATGTCTGCCGCTTGGCAACATTGTATTTCTGAGGGATAATGTATACATCGTACAATTGTGTTATACTCTTAGTGTCACATCCTGACGTGACACAAAATTGGAAGGGATTCTGTCTTCTAGTTCACGATATACAGCTTGAACAAGAAATATATAGCGCAAAGAAGGAAATTTCGGTTTTCAAGGTCACACTTCAAGGTCAAGGTCAGCATGGCGATACTTTATGCTCGGATGTTTTCTACTCAAGGGTATACAATACAGCACCACACACAATCTGAAGCGCTTCTGTCAAGTACAAATGTGGAAAATATGGCTGAAAACCCAATGTGTAGACCCCTACCACTTTCACGGCCTACCGATCTCCCGGACCTTGATCTTGACCTTGCTCGGTATGCCATCATCAGAACGGGCATAAGCCAAAGTACCTCCATGCCAAATTTGAAGACTCTAAGACCAACGGTGTGGAAGTTATGGCCCCTTAAAGATTTTCGGTTTTCAATGTCGTACGCCAAGGTCAAGGTCACGACGGCAACAACTTTGTGCGGATGCCTTATTCTCATGGTGACACACCACCACACAAAATTTGAAGCGATTCGGTCAAGCGGTTCGGGAGATATCATTGGGACAGACAGACAGAAAAAACACACCAAAAACAAACACAAAGAAACATACACGAACGAAAACATACTCCTAAAGTAAGAGAGAACATAGGAGAAATAACTCTTCTAGTAGAAGTTCTACTAACAGACAATTGATTTACTTCCCTTGGAGTGCTTTAGGAAGTCATTTTAAATGAAATAAATTTATATTAAAGAAAACAGGTACACAGTAGAGATTATTTAGTTCTACTTTATATCTAAGATTTTATGCAAATTTATTTTAAAAGAAAAAAGTAGAATGTCATTATTGTTGCAAATTCTTATTTTAACTAATCTGCGTTTTAACTTCCTGTGTCAAGAGTACTTCCTTTTCCTTTGGAACTCTTCTGCCATTGTTGCACCAAACTTGAACGAAGACCTAGTTTAGAAGTCTCATTGAAAAGAAAGAAGACCTAGAGCGTGCCTGGACAAGGTATAGTAAGTATTGCCATTTTATTCTTTAGTGTCTCAGGGATATAGAAAGTTAATAGAGTAATATTGTAAATGAAATTACAGTGAAGACAGGATTAGTGTATAAAAGGCCAGGTTGTAGTCATGTGTGAATGAACATGTGCTTTTACACAAAGAAGCACATGGTTTCTTTCTTTGAGCTGTTAGTTGTTTCCACAACCTTCTAGTGAATTGCTTAGTAGTAATGGGGTTTGTAACCAGCTGTTACAGTCCAAGTTTATTGGTCCAGGTTTACAATGCGTAATGATGGTAGAATTATTTGTGGGTGAAAATTTGGAAAACACAGACTGTCAATTACGACAGTAGTTCATTGTTGAAAGCCACATGGCTAATACCATGAGTAGGATGGTTATAAAAAACATTTATTTATTTATTTTTTGTCAAACCTTAATCAAACCTATATTCGTTGGAAAGAGCATGAAACGACCTTTAAAATGATACCAAATTTGTCTAAATTGGTCAACAAATAAGTAAGTTACGACTTCTTGAAATTAGTCTTTTTTACATGGGCTATATAAGAAAAAGTTGATCAAGATTTGGATGAATCTGAACTTCAACCAGCCATAACTTGCTTATTTTACGACCAATTAACATAAATTTGGTACCAAAATAAAGCTTATTCAATAGAGAATGTGTTTTAGTTAATAATAAATTTTATTTGTATTCAACACGTTAGTTATAAAGCGTCTGTTTGTCTGTCTGACTGACTGCCTGATTGTATGAAAGCGAGTTACCATAACTAAAAAAAACGTTGATTGCAGACCCCAAAACCCACATATACTCTTGATCAGCATCAGTTAAGGAGTACAATGAAGCATGTTGACCAGTATAAACCTCCACAAAGGAGCCTCTGACTGTCTTAAGACAATGAGTCTTACCAGTACTGGGGGGTTTAATGGTCTTAACCCAGGGTAAGCAGTAGAGGTGGGGGAAAAAACCGGTTTGAACCGAAAAACTGGTGCTAAGATTTCGCGGTTCGAAAAACCGGTTCGAGTTGCTGTGAACCATTTTTTTTAACTGCAAACTGAAAGTAAGTTTTTCTTAGAATAACGCATTCTTTTCGAAAAACAACACTGACTCAGTCTCAGCGCAGATTGAGTGTTTGTAAACCAAGAGTACCTGTTTCTAGTTTGTGGTGGTGCATGGCTTTGACTTTGACTTTGAGTGTTGAGTTGAGTGTGTGTGTGTGTGTCATATTAAGTCATAAGTTTTCCTTTATTGTGTGTGTGTATGTGTGTGCGCGTGCGTGCGTGTGTGAATATTCTGACAGATAAACATGTGTTTGCATAGGTAAAACTAGTGATACGAGTACTGTTTAAAAAAAAAAAACTGTTCGATAAAACCGGTTCGGAGAGGGAAAACCGGTTTAAAACCGGTTCAGATTTTTGAACCGGTTCTCAACTCTAGTAAGCAGTATGTCTTTCTCCTTTCTTTTTTTTTCTTTTAACCAGTTTTTGTTGTTCAACCGTAGTGCCGTAGTTTGAGTTATAAATTTGTAGCAACTATGGAAAAAACGTAGTGGTAGGGAGCTCTGCTTTGGTACCGATCCATACTACCTTGCTTTACCACAGAATAACGTAATAACTCTAATGAAATTTAGAACAATGATTGAATGAATAATAACCTACCCGTGAATAAACTACGCTATGTTGATATACCTAGATGTGAAAAGATTTGCGAAAAATGTGACTCGCATGATATAGCAGATGAATTTCATTATTTGTTTGTTTATCCCTTCTTTGAGGTTGAAAGAAGGCGATATCTTTCTCGATATTATTTTGTTCGGCCAAACGCGTACAAATTCCATACTTTGTTTGGTTAAAAAAATAGGAAGCTCTTAACAAGACTTAAACAATTTGTTGTAATCATAAACAGCTCTTTCCGGTAATGTGTATGTGCAAAAAATCATGCCACTCCACTGTGCATAATATATTTTTGACATGTCTTATATTTGTTTCAAGTTTCAATTGTTTGCTTTTCTAAAAACGTTATGGACATCACTCTATTTTGAAATTTGAATGTTTTCTTGTGTGTGCGCTTTGTTTTATATTTCTGTGCCCCAAGTGGGTGTGAAATAAATTCTTTGCCTTGCCTTGCCTTGCATAGAATCCGGTTCTTGTACCAAAAGAGTTAAAGTCGAAATCAAACATAAGACTGGATAAGTGCATATAATTAAAACATGTTTACCACTTCTTATCACTGACACCTCTCCTACTTATTCAACATGAAACATAGGATCTAGATCAAAAATAGAATCAAACAAAAATAAATCTCAATCAAGTATTTTACACCCCAGCTACATTCAATAGTACTTACGAGTTGGGCTAGTACTGGCAGTTAACAGCAGAGGGTTTGTTCCTACAGTGTTGACTCAGCCATGTTGAGCTTGCTTGTGTGCAAGAGAGTGTTAGGCAGTTTGTCTCCCACTATTAATTTCCCCTTGTGAGTTTTAAATCTATATGGGCCTATGATTGGTTAGTAGTAGTAGTAGTAGTAGTCACGAGACGATGCTATAGTCACAAGCATATTACATCATCATCACATGCCTCGTACTACAAATGTCGGTGTCAAAACCCGCGTGGCATGGGAGGAAATATGGAGATGAAAAAGATGCCGCCTGGAATCGGTGGATTGTTTGAAGTAACACGATTACAATTAAAGAGGCAGGGTGACGTGATGAAAGAATGGCGGGCCGGAATAGTAGGGGGGGGGGGGGGGGGGGTGTAGATGAGAAAGTGGGTCAGGCGGTACGCATTCCGTCACAGACGCCTGTCCCTCGCGAGTCTTCAGGCCTCATTACAGACATAAAAACCAACAGGTTTAAGAAAGAAGAAAAAGGAGACATACAAGATTAAAACATAAAAAAATAGAACTTTGACATTGTGCAGGTACTGTTTAACTTAAATAAGAGAAGATCTTCTCTTAACCCTTTCAATGCCAGCCATTTGTTTGCCAAAACTTTCCACTAAGCTTACCTGGGTAAATAAAAGATTTTGTCTGCAATATTGGGGATTCCTCTGTGATATGCACAGAACAGGGCCTGTGCTTACTTCCCAAAATTAAGAACATATAACTTTTATAAGGTAATTGGATAACAGACCATCATTTGATGCGTGTTAGCAACATGGGTGTTAAATGAATGTGGTGCCAAGAGGCGACAGTGGCTTTGAAAGGGTTAAACTGTTAATGCGGATATTGCTGCCAGTTTATGCAGTACATGTCCCAAAATCATCTTTAAAAAAAATAAATTCAGCATTAGCTGAACTGAGTGACAGTAAATGCAGTATTTATTATTATTATTATTATATTATTATTATTATTATTATTATTAAATGTAGGAAAGAATACTAGAATACAACTCATTGTGGAGTGGAAAGAAGAGAGAGGGAAATAAAATATGTTATAACAACAGAATACAACTCATCAAAGAAAACATGGCTGATCGTCAAGGAATGGGCCTGAAGAAAGACCCCAAGTTGCACGGGGAGGAGTGGCCCTCGAGCGACTCGGATGACACCACCGATTACAAACTGGAGCAGGTGCATCAGCGTCCGGAAGATTCTGATGATTCTGTAGTGGAAATGTGAGTAGTATTCAACAAATTGATCTTCTTCTTTGAGTAGTATGCAACCACCATCATCATTTTGATGTTTTTTTTGCGATAAACATGAGGGATTTTGATCAAGCAGAAACTGCAAATAAAATGTAGCCAGATCTGCATTATGTAGCCATCTGCCGTCCGTGTGTGCATGTGCGTGTGTGCGTATGTGTGTGTGTGCGCGCACATATGTGTGTGTGGTGTATGTGTGCATGTACATGTTTGTGGTGTGTGTGTCGTGTGTATGTGATGCATTCATGTAGGCCCCTATATGAGTATATAATTTATTATATATGCATGGTGTGTGTGTGTGTGTGTGCGATTGTGTGTCTGTGCTGTTTGTGTGTGTGGTTTATGCATGTATGTTGTCGTGAATATTTATATATACTGTTATTTCATGTTTACGACTTGTGTGACAATGCATACTTGCACTACTAGTATTAGGCCTATTATAATAAATAGTAGTAGTAGTCATAGTAGTAGTAGTAGTCATAGTAGTAGTAGTAGTCATAGTAGTAGTAGTAGTCATAGTAGTAGTAGTAGTAGTATGTAGTTGTAGTAGTAGTCACAGCAGTTGTTATTGCTGATTGTTATGTGCATTTTTACCGACCAAACCAAGTCTGACTGGTATTGTTTTGTCTGCTCATGTTATTGGATTTTTGTTTCATGTTTTTATTCCATTTCAATTCTGTGTAAAGTAGTAGGATGGGTGCTAATATAAATTTTCCTCATTATTATTATTATTATTATCGGCGTGGTTGCAGAAAATAGATGGGATGCAAGGAAACAGGATCAAAGACTGAAGAGTGAATGATTGAAAGGGCATGGATGGAATAGGGTGGGTGGGTCATGGAGGGAGGGCTGGGAGGATTCGATTCTTTTTACAATTTTTATTAATGACCTACCCGACGAAGTACAAAGTTTCTGCAGTAAAATCTTTGCAGACGACACGAAAATATACAACTCATCAAAAAATTCTAATAAATTACAAAATGACATGAACAAACTTATTGACTGGTCTGCAAAGTGGAATCTTTACTTCAACGCAAACAAGTGTAAAGTCATGCATTTGGGCCTAAATAATCCTCAAACAGAGTACGAAATAACACATGGTAACGACAGACACGTTTTGGAATCTTGTATAGAAGAAAAGATCTTGGAGTGATTTTTTATCCAAAACTGAAATTTGATAAGCATTTAACATCCGCAATTAATAAAGCAACCAAAATGTTAGGATTAATAAGGAGGACTTTCATAGGACTGAATGGAGAGGTGTTTGTAAATTTGTATAAAAGTTTGGTAAGACCTCATTTGGAATATGGCAACTTAATTTGGAATCCTTTCCTAAAAAGACAGTCTCAGGCTATTGAACGTGTTCAAAGGAGAGCAACCAAACTAGTAAAAGCATTACGAAAATTAGATTATGGTGACAGGTTACATAAACTGAATTTACCATCCCTAAAATATCGGCGACTACGTGGTGATTTAATAAATGTTTATAAAAATTTTCACAGTTCTGATATTACTAACAAACATTTGTTACAACTTTCTAACTACTCAAAAACTAGGAACAATGATTTGAAATTACTAACCCAATACAGCAGAACTAACAGTAGAGTAGACAGAATTTCTTTAGTAACAAGAGTCACTAAATACTGGAATTCTCTTCCAGCACATATTAAATTGACACCTAACCTTAATCGTTTCGAAAACCTCCTCAATAATGACCCCAAGATTCAACAATTGAAATGTATATATGATTAACACATCTAAAAGTGTCCTAGTCATGCCAATCATGAAAAATAATACAAATGATCAGAAAGGACACATTAAGAGGCCACAATGCCTAGTTGTCCTCATTCTCTGATCTGATCTGATCTGATTGGGGAAATGGGCAGAGTCCATACTATTAACTCATTCGCATCCAACGATTTTGAATTATTAAAAAAAATCACTGCACACAAGCAAAACAGAAATGCATTTAAGCAAGAGAAAATAAAAGAAGATTATGGGTTTTTACACAGTTTTTTTCAATTGAGTTTGTTTCTTAGGTTCACAAAACATACATTGGATACAAAAAAAGTTTTATCAAAGCAAATTATATATATGTGTATATACATAAGAGGAAAGTTTAATGGTGTGTTTGTTTTTTCTTGTTCAATTTTTGATTGTTTATTGATTTTATATAGAGAAAAACTCTAGTCTATGTACACCGATTGGTTCTCCCATATCAAACCACTACAAAAGCAAAGTCAGGGGCATGATTGTGGTCTAAGGGAGCGAAGCAAGTTTAGAAGTTACCAAGATATATATTGTGCACACATATTTAATTCCCTTGAAGCAAATGCATCAAATTGATAGAGCAGCTATCTATTAATTCCGGACATATATGTCCGGAACGACTTGAATGAGTTAATATTACTGCTTTTAAAAAGAATAATAGATCTGACATGAATTTATGATGAAAGTTTAATATCGTGAGTTCAAGAAATGAAGAATGAAAGAATTGGTTACCGGCAGTCACTTCTCAAGTGAATATTGGTTTTCCAATCCCTTTCATTTTGAAGATATTTTATGTTCTGGTAAAAGAAGTTTTTTTAAAAGTTTAACACATACAGAAGAAAAGCATGGCTTATATATAATGTATTATAATGTAATGTATGTCTGCTATCCATGATTTCAGCCCTTCTGGAGAAAACTACTCCCCTTCTTCATCAAGAATATTAAACAATACCAAACAAAAAACAAAACCCACCAAGGCGAAGCGGAGAAAGCTACCCGACAAGCCTAGCGATCGCAGCATGCGTACAGCTAGCTTGTCGCGGAGAGCGCAGAAAGGGATGGAGAGGGGAGAAGTGGTGGTGGCGGAGGAGGGCGCAAATGTCAAACAACTGCCCCTGGAGATCTGGATTCAGATTTTCAAGTGTGTTGTTTCCACGCACGGTGCTTTGCCGTTTCTGTGCAGGTGAGTGTTAGGGGGGTAGGGAGATGGAGGAGGGGGGGGGGGGGGCATATGGAAGGTTTTGGAATGATTATGGGGGTGGGTGAGGAAGCGTGAGAGATGGGTTGGGGTTGTGGTGGTGGTGGTGGTGGAGGACGGGAATGTGAAGCAACTAACAGTAGAACTATGGATCAAGATTTTTGAATTTGCTATTTCTGTGCTGGTTAGTAATTCAACGTTTCAGTCACAGAAATGGGCAGTATGGTAAAGGGTGTTGAAATATTTTTTGAATGACAGTAATCACCCAGTTCTTGTAAATCATTTTCATGTAATTTTGTCAATGGTGATTATCTTATCAGCAACATTAGCGAAATGAGAGTTTAAATCATCAGGTGATAATTCTGATATAGGACAATGCGCTTTATGGTCAGAATTTCTGTTTGTCAAAAGGTTAATAGCTTTCCAAATTGATTTCTGATTCTGGGAGGAAGTTACCAAATCTTGAAAGTATGTTTTCATTGCCCTTCTCTTCATTGAGTTCACTTTATTCCTCTGTTTATTGAATGCCTTTCTGTCTTTTGAAGTAAGTAAGCTATCTCTTTTATATCCCTCATTGTCTATATCTTTAGTTAACCAAGGGGGTTTGCTGGTGTGTTTAACTCTCTTTTTTAATTAAGGGAGCATGTTGGTCATATATTTCCTGAAATGTATGTATCCAAAACTCTATCGCTAAGTCCGGGTCCCTAATTTGATAAACATAATCTAAATCTGAATTAATTAAGTCATTCAGAAATGAATTTTGATCAAAGTTCCTGAAGCACCTATAAAATATTTCTTTGTGACCGGACTTAGGAATTTTGACACCTTTTTTTCTTCCAAGTTATGCAAACAGAGGAATGATCACTACAACATGTCTGTACAGAGGACGCTTCTATTATATTAGCTTTGTTGTTGGTTTAAACAAATCTTTATTCACTCACTCAGAAACGATCAAGCAAAAAGACAATTAGAGTTGTTGACATAGATGTGGTCAATTAGAGTTCTTGAATGATTTGTGATACGGGTCGGAACGTCAATTATTTGTTCCAAATCATAAAGTTCATACAGTTGTTTCCATTTTGTCCCTGACAATATTAAAGGCGCCAAATTGTATTATTTCTTTCGATTCAAGGATTGCGAGATAGAGTGTGCGTGCGTTTGTGTGTGAGCGTGCGCGTGCGCACGTTTGCGCGCGTTTGTGATCTAGTCTACTTCTTCATTTGACACAAAAACACCTACTTCATAATTATGATGCTGGCAGCAAACAATCACATCCATGCACACTCACACACTCATGCACACACTCATGCACACACTCACACTTTCACCGATTTTTTTTCAGGGCAGCGAGAGTGTGTCGCGAGTGGAACGCCCTGACCCGAAAGCCCTCCCTGTGGCACAAAGTGGACCTGTCCTTTGGCTGGATCCGCTCCACGGACCAGACGCTGAAATACCTGGCCCAGAATAGACTGTCCCAGTGCCGAGAGGTCTCGCTGAGGGGCTGGAATCAAGTCACCGATGAGGCGATACAGGTCTGTCTGGCTTTAAAGAAAATTTAAAAAAATAGATTGCTTACACAGTATCTCACATGGGTGAAAACACGATAATAATAATAATAGTGAATCATTTATATAGCGCACTCCTCCACCAAATGTGGAGCTCTATGCGCTTAACAACAACAAAAATTAAAAGCAAGAAATTCAACAACAAAACATTGCTGACACACATGCAATAGGCATACACATAACAACACCCCCCACCCACACATACACGCAGGCACGCATGTGTACACACATGCACACACGCGTGTGCGCACACACGCATGCAGACACACACACCATTATCATCACCACCACTCGCCCCACCCAAGAACACAATACATAATAAAGCATCAACTCTCTCTCCCCCCCCCCCCACTCTCTCCCCTCTCTCTCATCTCTCTCTCTCTCTCTCTGTCTCTGTCTGACTCTCTCGCAACAAAGCTGATGTAGACATTGCAGTCAACATGCAGTAAAAATTCATACAGGGGAGGGGGGGGGGGTGAGAATAGAATCGAGAAGTAATGTGGTCCTAAAGGTTGTGATGTAGCTTGAATAGGTGGGTCTTGAGAGCTGATTTGAAACATTGCAAGGACTGGATATGACGAACTTCACGTGGTACGGAGTTCCAAACTGATGGGGCCAAAAAGGAAAAGGAGCGCTCACCAAACAATTTTGTTCGTGTAATAGGAACACAGAGAATTTTGGAATCTGAAGATGACCGCAATTGCCTTGATGGAGTATAGACAGAAAGCATTTCCAGAGAAATAAGAATGACATAGAGTGGAAATTTTGTAGTCAATACGTGCTTTGATGGGAAGCCAATGGAGGGATATCAGGAGTGGTTGAACATGATGATACTTAGAGACCTTGAGGACAAGTCTGGCAGCAGAGTTCTGGACTTTTTTTTTAAGCTTGTCAATGAGGTGTTGGGGGCAGCCATACAAGAGTGAATTACAATAATCTAATTTAGAGAGAACAAAAGCGCAGACTAGTATCTTAGCAGTATCTACAGACAGGAGATGGCGAATCGTCCCAATGCGACGCAGCTCACAGTATGCTGACCGACAGATAGTTTGAACTTGTGAGTCAACACTCATATCTTGAGAGATGTGGAAGCCAAGAATTTGTAGCAGAAGGAGAAAAAGGTATTTAATTTGAGTGTCACAGACAGAGATGGAATCAGGCTTTGGGTACGAAAGTTGTCTAGACGGAGAGTGGATGAAGGAACAGGCCTCCGTTTTGTCGTCATTGAAGCTTCAGTTTGTTTTGTAGCATCCATGATTTGATGTTGTGAATACAGAATTCCAGTGAAGATATAGAAGGAAGAATGGTAGATGGAGATACAGGCTTGTGGAGTTGTGTATCATCAGCAAAAGACTGAGAATCAACTGAATGAGAAGTGATCAACTCGGACAGAGGCTTAGTATACATGATGAAGAGGACTGGTCCAAGTACTGAGCCTTGAGGAACCCCACAATCACCCATCTGGGCTGGGATTCATGAAACGTTTGAGTAAACCATGGGTAAATTTCCTACCCATTGGTAGCAACCCATGGGTACACGACAGGCCAGTGGGTAAAGTTACCTCTGTATTCACAACACACTGGGCAAGCAAAGGGTAGCTACCCACTGTCTATTTTTAGATACTAAGGGGATTCCCTCATGCGCATGCGCTTTCACTAGTTTCAGTGGTTTCCTTCCAAGGACCACAACCCTTTTCGACCTTTCTTCCATTGTCTCTCTACCCCCACCCCACCCCAAACTTCCTTCTCTCTCTGTCTGTCTCTCTACTGCCCTAGGCTAGGTGTAATAGGCTGAGCTGGTCATTCTTTTTTAAACCCGCCACTGTCCCCCCGCCTTTCTTTTCATTTTCTTTACATCTTTTTTTTTTTTTTTTTTTTTTTTTTTTTTTTTGAGGCGGCAAGCTGACGGGGGCAGGCTATGATTCAAGTTTGTGTGTGCTGCATGGGCAGCCAACAAAGATTTCACACCTACATATACGTTAGTTGCCCAAGCCACACCCAGTTACACATGCTGTACCCTTGCTAGGAGGATAGGTAACTTTACCCACGGAGTTGAGGGGCCTGGGCAGGGGTAGGTTGTTCATGAATACGCGGGTAGCGCTGCCAATGGGTAGTGTACCCGCTGTTGGTAGTTTACCAATGGGTTGGTGACTTTACCAATGGGTAGCATGCATCATGAATCCCAGCCCTGATGATCAGATTCCTCGTCAACAGCCGACCACTATATTTCGACTAAGGACTGGTCACTGCCGACTGAGTGCCCACATGTACCGCCTTGGGCTGTCACACACACACCTGACTGCCCATGTGAGACAGGCCCACAACCCCCGGCCCCCCCCCGTGTGAGACAGGCCCACAACCCCCGGCCCGCCCGCGTTGAGACAGGCCCACAACCCTGGCCCGCCCATGTGAGGGGCCCACAACGCCCCGGCCCGCCCCGTGTGGACAGGCCCACAACCCCCGCCCGCCCGTGTGAGACAGGCCCACAACCCCGGGCCGTGTCTTTGTTGAGGACAGGCCCACAACCCTTGGCCCGACCGTGTGAGAGCAAGGTGGCGTCCAGGCCCCTGTCTCCGTGTGATACAACCCGCTCTAAACCGGCCTGCCCCTAGGCAGTCCCCAGGCCAGTAATGAAGTTTACCTAAGGCAGTGAAGTCCTGAAGGGGTTAAGTGAACTATGTTTTGCTTTTCAGGTGTTGTGTGAGATCTGTCCCCATTTGGAAGCGGTGAATCTGTCTTACTGCTGCAAGCTGTCCATGACTTCTGTATTAGATCTAGCCAACAGCTATGAAATGGGTGTGCTTATGACTACGTTTGCATGTGCATTTGACACACACTGTCATCGGTTCAGTTTTGACAACATTACTGATTGGTCCAAGTTTATTTTTCGCTTTGTAATCATGATTACTTGCATTGAAATCAGAATCATTAGTCTCCTTATTACACTATCACTGTTAATGAAAACATATTGGAGTATTTTCTGAGGCTCATGTAGGGCCGATTTTTAAACATTTTTAACATTAAAAATGAAGATAGAAATACCAAACATAAAGTAAAACCGAAAGCTGGAACAGTGATGAAGGAAGTGTAGCTCGAAAAATGTGGTTTGGATTATAAAAAAACACGCATGGATTTAGACAGGTTTTAGGCACAGAAAAATTGCTGTTCCGAGAATACTGGTAAATAAGCCCTGACTGGCGTTCTCCTGTTCCGAGTATGCTTGTAATTCGTCTGGAATGAGTTAAGTGAACATACAAATTTTGTTTTTTGAGGTGTTGTGTGAGATCTGTCCCCATCTGCAAGCGGTGAACCTTTCATACTGCAGCAAGCTGTCTATGACTTCTGTATTAGATTAGTCAACAGCTGTGACATGGGTGTGCTTATAGCTCTATATGTTTGCATGTGCATTTGACACTTTAACTCTATTGAATTGTTAACAAGACTCACAAATCACTCCAGCCATACACACAAAAAAAACGTACATAAACAAAAGGAGAAATAAAAGAAAATTATGTGTTTTTACTTCAGGTTTAGACATAGGGAAGTGGTAGATCAGACTTTTTTTTGGTTATATATAGACTTTATATAGACTTTATATAGAAACACTCTCCAACCCACCACAACGAACCACTACAAAAGCAAAGTCAGAGAGCGAAACGAGTTTTAAAAGTGACCAAGGTATTGTGTGCACACAGATTTACTTCCCTTGAAGCAAAAAGTTGCAATCAAATTGACAGCTATCTATTTAATTCCAGACATATATTATTTCCGGAACGACTTCAATGAGTTAAGTGAACATGTTTTGCCTTTGTTTTTCAGGTGTTGTGTGAGAACTGTCCCCATCTGGAAGCGGTGAACCTGTCACACTGCAGCAAGCTGTCCATGACGTCTGTGTCAACCCTGGCCCACAGCTGCCAGAAACTGAAACACCTCGATCTTTCCTTTGCCAGGGTGAGCCCTTTGATTGACTATGCATTGCCCCCGGTGCACGAAAGCGGAGCCATAGAGTATGCTATTTCAGGCTGTTGGCCATTCACTGCAACGACCTTATATGTTATACATATCTGTATTGTTAAAACCTCGGGACTTTACCTGGTGTTGCACTGCCTCCAGGATTTTTCCCACCATCTTTATGTCTACTAATGTCCCATGTTATGTGTCAGTTCCAGACCGGAGGACGTTAAGCAGAACTTCATTCAACACTGCAACGACCATCTTTTGCAAGAGTGAATGCCTTTAGTAGGGAGGGGGAAGCCAAACAATGGCATAACTCACGCCAGTAGCCCTATTTGAGGCGACTTAATAGCTGCCTTTTGCAAGAGTGAATGCCCTTGGTGGGTGGGGGAAGATGCTTGAGTACTGACCAAAACAAGGGAATAACTCTCAGCCAATAAGCCTATTTGAGGCCACTTGAATGGCTGCCTTTTGCAAGGGTGAATGCCCTTTTGGATACTGACCAACAAGGGCTTAACTCTTGCCATCAAGGGCGTTAATAACCCTAGTTGCAGTGGCCAATAAGGTGCGCCCCTCCAGATTTTGTACAAAATTAAAATTTAATTTCTTACTATATCCATAAATAGTACCGTATCTTTCGGGCTATAAGGCGATACTTTTTTTTTTCTCCCAGATTGAGACCCTTTATGATATGACTGTGAATATAGTAAGAAAATATCGTCGGTGAAATGCAAAAGGGCCTTTTATCTCAATTTTAGTAGTTTTGAGAAAAATGAAAGAAACTGTTTTAAAAATTAACCACGTTTACCACAATTGATTAACTATGATGAATATGTTGTTCAAGACATTTGCGAGTTTAGTCCATCATTTTGTTAAAATTTACTTCTTTTTTTTTATAACTTAATTCTTGAAAAAGAACGAAGATACGAGGTTTTTGTTCTTAACTATAATCTGGAATTTGGGACCCTTCCTTACGTTGTTTTTTCTTCTATTTTCACAAACCTCATTTTACCACAGATAGAAAGTCATTAGGAGATACGAGCTTTTGGTGCGAAACAGGTGACGGGGAAAATTAGAGAGCTAGACCGAAAAAAAAGAAAAAACCTCTCGAGTACAGGGGTTTTGAAGTGTTCACCAGTTAATATAATAAACAAATCTGAAGTATTTGGGGTAAAATTTGGGGAGTTGTTGGTGGACTGGGCACAGATGTGTCTCCGCTGCTGATGGATTGTCACACCCCGTGCAGCAGAGACAAGACCATGTCCGTAGCGAGCAGAGCCAGATCCATGGGCCGGCTTGAAGACGGCATGGATTGTCTAAGCAGGGCACCACGGATTGTCCACTCCTGTGTCGAGCCCTAACATCACGGATTGATCATCCAGTGGAAGCTTTTCCTTCTCTTATTTTTCTGTCACTGTTCTCTATGTCACTGTCTCTATCTGTCGTTCTTGTCCCTCTGTTTGCGATTTCTCCGATTCAAGTCTTGACCTGCTGAGTGTGCGTTAGCACACTCATGTGTGTGTGTGTTTTGTGTGTGTGTGTTTGTGTGTGTCCTAATTTTAAACGTCTATCCACAACTCGTGATATTTTTAGAAGCAAGTCCAATTACAAGAATTGGTTATCTTGAATCTTCTATGTATGTACTAAAAACATGCACTCTTCAGACACACACACACACAAAGTGCGTTATAACAAAGTGCGTTTTATAGTAAGAAAAATATGGTAGTCATATTATAAGGCGCAGGGGGTCTCACTCTTGGAAAAAGCGCATCGCCTTACAGTCCGAAAAATGTGGTTACAGTGGAACCTCCCGTATAAGACCTCCCATTATAAGACCCCATCCCATATGAGACCTACTTCTCTCTGAAACATTGCCATTCTTTGTAAATATTAAAAATGACCTCACATATAAGACCCCTCCCTTATAAGGCTCCTCCCGTATAAGACCCCTCCGTATAAGACCCCTCCCTTTAAGACCCCACCCTTATAAGACCCCTACCTTATAAGAACCCTCCCTTATAAGACCACTCCCTTATAAGTCCCATCCCTTATAAGGCCCTCCCTTGTAGGACCCCTCCTTTATAAGACCTCATTCGGATGGATTCTTTAGGGTT
>CM065705.1:36038077-36050870 GCA_017654935.2 Phymorhynchus buccinoides | reverse complement strand
GTTTTGATTTTGTGATGAGTATGTGCTTTGTTTTACTTTCATGCATGTTAAAGACGAGTATGTAAAGTAGGGTTAGTTTTGATTTTGTGATGAGTATGTGCTTTGTTTTACTTTTATGCATGTTAAAGATGAGTATGTAATTAGTTTTGATTTTGTGATGAGTATGTGCTTTGTTTTACTTTCAGCATTTTAAAGATTATGTAAAGTAGGATAGAGTATTTTGTGATGAGTATGTGCTTTGTTTTACTTTTATGCATGTTAAAGATGAGTATGTAAAGTAGGTTTAGATTTGATTTTGTCATGTGTATGTTTTTTAATTTATGTTCAAGTTGAGTATTTAAAGTAGGATTAGATTTTATTTTTTTATGCTTTGTTTTAAATGTTAAAGAGTATGTAGATTTCTATGTGCTTTGTTTTACTTTTTGCATGTTGCATGTAAAGTAAAATGAGTATGCTTTGTTTTACTTTTATGCAGTTATTAAGGGTTAGTTTTGATTTTGTGATGAGATTTTACTTTTATGTGTTAAAGACGAGTATAAAGTAGGATTTGTTTTGTGATGAGTATTTGCTTAGTTTTACTTTCTATGTATGTGAGTATGTAAAGTGCTTAATTCAAAAGATGAATAATTATGTTAAAGTAGGGTTAGGTTTGATTCTGTGATGCGTATGTGCTTTTGTTTTACTTTTACGTGCACTCTTAAAGACGAGTATGTGAAGTAAAACAAAAAGAAGGCGAAAACTTTTATGACTTTGTGATGTATAGGCGTTTACTTTTAGTTTTGTGAATGTTAAGGATGAGCATGTTAAAGATATAGGAGTAGGTTTTATTTTGTCATGTGATAGTATGGCTTTTTTTCTTTCCTGCATGTTAAAGTGAGTATGTAAAGATGGGATTTGGTTTTATTTGGCCATGTGTAGGTATGTGTTCGCTTTTAGATTTGTGAATGTTAAAGATGAGTATGTAAAGTGGACATAAGCTTTGTTTTTTTGATTGTATTATGCGTATCGGTTTAAAGTTAACTTGTGCATGTTAAAGACGAGTACATAAAGTAGGATCAGATTTGATTTTGTGATGAGTATGTGCTTTGTTTTACTTTTATGCATGTTAAAGATGGAGTATGTAAAGTAGGTTTAGATTTGATTTCGTCATGTGTATGTGCTTTGTTTTACTTTTATGCATGTTAAAGGCTAGTCGGCCCCCGGGGTAAGTCGGACTATTGGTTTTACTTTTATTTAAAGATGATCCTTTGCAGTATTCAGTTTTCATTTGGGTGATATGTGTTTACGTCACTAGATTGCGCGCCTTTCAGCACAGAAAATATGGCACCCACGTTTTGCGGATTGGCGAGGTGAGTGATGTAATTCTGATTTTGATCACTTTAAGTAAATTTTTTGAAGATTCGTTTGGATCAGATTTTAGTGCTAGTGAATGGTATTAGTAGAGTACAACAGCTGTGATTTCAAAACCTGATGATCAAAGGTTTCATTGCTAAGTAACACTTTGACCTGGTATCCAATGTCACTGTAACTGCTACCCCTCTGTGCATTAAATATGTCTGTGTTGGGGCAAGTTGATGTATTTACATTTGCCTTTGTGCACGTTGGTCCCTAAGCCAACTTGCCCTAGGGGGTGGGCCATGCATGCCCCACATCAAATAAGTATGCATTTTAAAGATGCGTAAGTATGGTAATGCACTGATTTATGAAATGTGTTTGTGTACTTCTGATATTTTGTATGTGTGTGTGTGTGTGTGTGTTACTGTGAACACTGTTGTGTGTAAAATCTTGTTTCTGTATTTGTGTAGGTTCCACTATGGTGAGAAAATATGAAAGAAAGACCAGCAGAGGGTGCATGCCATATGTGATTCGCAGAGCAATAGACCACTACCATAGTTTGATGTTGGTGAAGATGGGGTGAAGAAAACAGCTGGTCTCTTTGTCATGCCAAAGACAACACTCAGACACCATCTTCTGAAATTTAAGAAGCTGCCCGTCCCCAACCAAGAGAAAAGCGTTGCAGATATTTATTTTGGCTATGCCCGACCCTGACAAGTCTTCCCTGAGAAGCAAGAGCTGGCACTGGCCAAGTACCTGAAGGATGCATTTGAAGAATATTTTGGACTGTGCCCAGTTGATTAGAGAGAGTGGGTACTAAGTGCACTACTTAATAAACATTTGGAATGCGTGAATCTTGAACAAAAGCCCAGTTTAGAATTACTGGGTCTGACAATGACTCGATCTACATCCAATATGACCCCATGAACACCAACATCAGTTTTTCTCTTTCATTCTAATTGTGTGTGTGCAAAATATACACTTACGTTTTGATTCATTGGCTGATAACCAATCCCACTGAACCGGGTGCCTTATAAGGATTTGTGCATGTTACAAATGAATGTAGTTTATATTTATTAGGATTGACAGTGCCATTGTAGTGTTATTACATTTTTTTTCTTTTCTCTTGTATTTTTTTTTAACATAGCATAATTCAAACAACAACAGGGAAATGATCGAGACATTTTAATAAATCAGCAACATATCAATAGACAATAATGTACACATTGTATATCTTTATATTCCTCAACATAGGAATAGGAATGTTGCTTTAACAAAGGAATATTAAGAGACAGTATATGAATATGAATAAATGTAATTATTAATGAAAGAATTTCCTCAGTCAACTTTTTACAGTGCCTTCTGAAGGAATGCCAAACGAAATTGGTGTTTTACGTCCCTGGCTCTGTTATCAGACACATACTGAAAGTTTGTTGGTACAAATTTTCTGACATTAAAATGTGCAAGGCAATGCCCTGCTAAGTGTTCTTGTGAAGTCCTTTTTTGGCATACTGAAAATGAGGGGCCAACCTACCCCGGTTAAACCCATCGGCCAACGGCTACAAGTATTTAATGGGGCTATATAGGTTTGTCACAGAGTCATTTTATATTCCCAGCTCCCCACCAAACAGGGACAAGGAAGCAGTTTTTTTATATTAACTATAAATCCATTAATGGCAGATATAACCGCCACTTCTCAGAAAACGCTTGGTATTCCATATTCATATATGCAATCTCATTTTTCAATTTGATATCTTGCTTTAAGTAATACAGAAAACTGCATAGATTTGGTATGCTTTTGTCCATATTTGCATTGATAATGCTAAAAAAACTTAGCAAGTATCAGAATCAGATCAAAAACTGCATCGGACTTAAAATGTTCAATATATCCAAATAGTACTAACGGTAGTGAAAATCTAAGTGCCACTGCATGTTCACATTTGTCTTTCAAAAAAATTTCGAGTTGTCTAAGAAAAGTATAGAATGTTCACAAAACCAGATTAAGTGTTCAATGCTCTCTCTTTCAGCGTGGCAAAAACTGCATAATTCATCATTGTTAACATTCATTTTACATAAAACAATATTTGTACCCAAAATCCGATGTAGGATTTTAATTTGGAACCATTTCATCTTGATTTCTTTTAATTTTTGTACCTTTTGGAAAATATGTTTCCAATCTAATTCTAGCGTTAATTTATCATTCCACTTCGTACAATAAAGCGGGGTTTCATTTGAAGACGTAAGTATGTCATAGTATACCCTTGCACCTTTATGCACAGAATGAATTAGTTTCCATGTTGTGAATGTTTTTATTGTATTATTTTGCATCGTGACTGCAGTTTTCCGAATGAACATTTTAACAGCATTTATCATTCCTGTATATGAGATTAAATCAATTCTTGCATTATACTTAATTCTAAACTCTTCATATGACAAAAAAGTTCCATGTCTCTCATTAGATGTCCAATGGCATGAATATCTTTTTTAAATAAACCATTATAAAATATGCTTGTGCTATTTGCTTTTATGTTTTCATTGTAGAATATGTTTTCTGATACAATTTCTTCTGATGTACATGGCTGAGTTTTCAATCCAAATAATTTATATCTTTCAAGCACATTCTTCCAAAGCTTGTTTGACAATTGATTACATGGAAACTCAGAATGTTCTTTTTTTCAAGAAAAAGGACCTTTGGACATATACTAGAAATAATATTTTTCCATCTGTGTGAACAAATTGATACTCTTCTAATCCATGCAAGTTTTAATGCAATGATATATTCTTTGATTTCAGGAACCACCATTTAAAACGTTTTTCGCTGCAGTGTTTCTGTTAATTTTATCGCGTTTCTTGTTCCACACAAACAAAAACACTGATTTTTGAATTGCTTGGGGATCATCATCGGGGGGGTAAAATCCACAAAAATATTAGTTTGGACAAAATCAAGGACTTCAATATAGGCACTCGGCAAAGCAGTGTTAAATACCTTCTAAGCCATATTTTTGTTTTATTACATCAGATTTTGTCATTGTAGCCGGTGTTATTACATAAGGTTGTATTTTGCATGCTTTATAATATATAGCTTATAGTCTGTACTCGTTTTCCATTTTCATTTCTACTTTTATATAATTATAGTGGTGGGGTGTTTTTTCTCCAGAGGGCTGGATTTTTTTAAAAAGCATGTAAAAATTGCTTATTCTATTACCCTCTAGAGAGCTAGCTCTATAAATGCAATTCATTCAATTCAATTCCTTCTCTCAAAGTCTCTCTCTCTCTCTCTCAGGATCTCTCTCTCTCTCTCTCTCTCTCTCTCTCGTCTCTCTCTCTCTGTGTCTCTCTCTCTCTGTTCTCTCTCTCTCTGTCTCGACGGGGTCTCTCTCTCCATGGGCGGGTCTCTCTCTCCTCTGTCTCTCTCTCATGAAATGTCTCTCTCTCTGTCTCTCTCTCTCTCTCTCTCTCTCTCTTCTCTCTCTGTGTCTCTCTCTCTGGTCTCTCTCTCTTTGTCTCTCTCTGTCTCTCGCCATGTCTCTCGGGCTCTCTCTCTCTCTCTCTCTCTCTCTCAAAAAATGATGTTCTCTGAATCTCTGTCTTTCTCTCTCTCTCTCGATTTTGCCCATGAGACGAGTGTTAGTGTTTAGCATTCGTCTCATCGGCAAATTTGCTTTATTTCATGAGATAATTGGCATGGGCTTCTTACCCGCCCATGGGCTTTTTACCCCGTCTTCCCCTATATCTAATCGACCTTGTTGGAGCATAAATCGAGGGGTAATACTAATAGGAATTGTTCGGAAATAATGAAGGGGAGTAATTTCATGGTGTTTGCATGGGAGTGATCTTGCCTAATTCAATCGGTCAAACAGGGGAAGTCACTACCATCAGCTCTCGTAGTCTATCGATCGACTCGTGTGTTTGAGTAGACTTAGAACACCGTGCGTCATTCTAAAAAACGTATGTCATTTATATTTTTATGTCACATTTTGCAAGTTTTATGAGTTTGTGGCCACTGGCCACCCCTAATCTTTCTTTATAAAAATTGTTTGCAAGTCGCTGACTCGCATCCTGCGGTTTCAAGCTTCGACGCCATTGTTTCATTGGTGCTATGGCATTTGTCCGAGTAATGGAGGTAAGCAACTCTAATTTTCACGAAGTGCTCTCCCCTAGTTTTTTTCTCTCCGAAAATCGTCCATTGCCTAAAAGTGGAAGTTCAGTTTAGTCGCGTATCGGCTTTCGCCATGTACGACGGGCTGAACAAACCAACCAGGGTATAAACAAAAAATTATGTTCCTGAATCACTGTCTTAGCCAAAAGGCCGAGAAGCGATCAGGATCAGGATGAAGCCTAAAAGTGTTATCACCCTTCTTTATATAGGCAATTACTTACCCCTCGAAATGTATAAGCTCCAATAGATTGGGACCTGAAATAAAGAAAAGACAGCTAAATCAAATGGTATTATCTGATTTTGTCACGGCATACATGAATGACATGAATCTGCTGTCTCTCTGTGTGCTCTGTGTGTGTGTGTGTGTGTGTGTGTGTGTGTGTGTGTGTGTGTGTGTGTGTGTGTGTGTGTGTGTGTGTGTGTGAGAGTGTGTGTGTGTGTGTGTGTGTGTGTGTGTGTGTGTGTGTGTGAGAGAGAGAGAGAGAGAGAGAGAGAGGTGTGTGTGTGTGTGTGTGTGTGTGTGTGTGTGTGTCTCTCTGTCTCTCTCTCACCCCTCTCTCTCTCTCTCTCTCTCTCTCTCTCTCTCTCTCTCTCTCTCTCTCTCTCTCTCTCTCTGTGAGTGTGTATGTGTGTGCGCGCGCTTATATCAGTGTGTGCATCTGATGTATGACCATGATGAATGCTTGTAGGCATGTGTGTGTGTGTGTGTGTGTGTGTGTGTGTGTGTATGTGTGTGTCGTGTCGTATGCGCGCGCGCGTGTGTGTGTGTGATCTCGTCAAAGTCAAAAATTGTATTTCCAGATGGAAGATTGAATAGGCTTTTTTTTTCTTTTCTTTTTTCCATCAAACCATCTATAACACAAAGCCATTTTTAAAAAAACCCACCTTAATAGCATGCAATTCATGTAGTAGTACTACTAGTAGTAGTAGCTAGGGCTAATATGGGCCTCGCGGCCCTTTTACGACCCCTCTTGATACATTTGCATTTGTCTATTTTTGGTGGATTGCATTGCATGTGTAATTTCCCTATCTAATTTTAATTTGGAATATATTTATGTCCACACAAATATACACACATTAACCATTGAAGCAACAGAACACTAAAACGTCATTGAAGAAAAAATTGTGAATATGATCAATATTAAACTTTTGCCTTTTGTCGTATGCGTGTGTGTATGTATGTGTACTCGCGCATGCATATGTGCATTGCGTGTGTGCCGTGTGCATGCGCGTGCGCGCGCGCGCGTGTGTGTGTGTGTTCAGCGCAGTATTACATTTACATATGCAGCCATTTTACTTTAGAAGAAGAAAAAAAACACTACAACTTCAGCCATAACAACAGCAACGACATTATCGAGCGAGGACATTCCAGAAAGACGTTCTATTGTTGAATTATTTTATGCCTTGGGGATAATTTAGGGGTAGGTGTTGGTCGAAAACGTGCAGTTGAAATCTGCATAGCCTCCCTTTGTTTCTGTCGTCTGCTAGCATTTTTCATCCTTAGATCATTGCGCTGAATGCTTGCGTAGGATCACAAGTAGTCCATAGATTATGCTGTATCTACGAACCTTTCGTGGAAGGTTTCTATATTTATTTGAATAAAACACAACATTTAAGAAAATGTAAACCCTCTTCATCGATCAAATGTCGCCTAGAAGGTGGCTTAAATTTTATTTGAGCCTTAGTTCTGCCTTTCCCTGACCTCTAAGAGCTATGAACTCTAACCTTTCGTTCATTTTCAACCAGTGTCGTTTCACCAAGTTTATCTTCCAAACTAGAGAGAGGAGAGGGGCGTTTGTTTTCACTGGTCGAAGAAACAATCCGATTCGCGACAATCAAAAGCAGAGTCTTGGACAGAAATGGATTCTGGAGATGTAGAATTTGAGTGTGTTGACGCTCATTTTCGTAAGTATAAATTATACTTTAGAATTTAGAAAGATGAAAATAATCAGGCCTAGGCTAGAAGTAGAGCTCTTTGATTTGTTTTTATTTCGAGGTGAGTAACCCACTTTTGTTTACGCTCAATGCTTTTATTTTTTAAAGTCATGAATCCGAACAATGACTTATAATCGTGGATGGATCTTTTATGCGTTTTATTGCGATCACTGTTATTGTCACTGTATCTGTATCTGTCTGTATCTGTAGTCGGTACGTTGGCAGTAACCACTTCTGGCATTTGAACCAAGAGGCAGAGCACTGCAAAACAGTTAATCACGTAATGGTTGCTATTGTATTGATAGAATCAAGTATCAATCACTGAATCCAGGGGAGAGCATAACAAATTAATAAAAAAAATAATACCAAAATTGTTTTTTTTTAAAAGCTTGGGTCGTTGGACTGGAGGCGCTGTTTAAATGCCTCGACCGTCTCAGCCTTCACTGTCGTTACATTGATCATGTTGACAATTTTCCATTCTCGATAAATACCAAAAGGCAAATGGCTCCAACCCACCTGCGTGCGCATCTCGACCCTTCCAACGGAAGTGTCGCCATCTTAGTCCTTATTTGTGTGTAAACAAAGTGAAAATGTTATCTAAATATGTAAAGAAAACATCCAGATGTTATAAATACAGTTTAGATAAGCTTCGAATTGGAACAGCCAAATACGCAGCATCGATCTGGCATTTTTCAAAAAAAGGTAAGGACTAAGATGGCGGTCTCCCATAATATGGCGCTCCTTGTGGCCGGATATGACGACACGTGGGTACCAGCCATAGAGCACTGCAAAACAGTTGATCACGTAATGGTTGCTATTAGTACTCAATAGTAGTAGTAGTAGTAGTAGTAGTAGTAGTAGTAGAATAGGGACTAATCAAGCCGTTAAGTTTTTTAGCAGTCCCATCGATTTCCAATTTGATATATTTTTAATTTTTTTAGCGGTCAAGGTTTTACGGTAGAATTTTCCTATAATATAAAAATTAATAATCAATGCTTCTAAATACATTTACTAATTTTTAGAATTATCAAGACGATTTTTGAATATATTAACATTAGGTGCACATTTTAAATCAAAAGTTATATCATTCCAACAATTAGCAACTCTGTTAGTAAAACAATTTTTTCTAGTTTTAGTTTTACATTGCTTAATAAAAACTTTACCGTATGAATTTCTTGTTGTACTGCATTGAGGTGATTTAAATATGTTATTCCAAGATAAATCAACAAGGCCATTGAATATCTTATGTGCTTCAATATTGATAGTATCAAGTATCAATCACTGAATCATCCAGTCTCATTAGCCCACCAGAGGAGGGCTAATGTTTTGGGTAGCGTCTGTGTCTCTGTGTGTCTGCATCGCTTAGCTCATATTTGGAACAAGGGTAGGCATCTTAATTGGGAGGATTTAACTGGGGAACGCAAAAAAGTGCTATGCCCTCAGCATCAGACCCATATCATCACACTTCTACACCCTCAACAGCGAGATCCCTATCTTGGACTCACCCTCACTGACGACCTCAAATGGACAGCTCACATTGCAGGCATGGTAGACCTCCGCGAATTGCGGAAAATCCGCGAAACAGTTTGAAACAAAAATTATTAAAAAATGCATTGAAATGGCATGAAAAAGTGAAAATTTCACTCATTTATTGAATTTTATTGAATTTTCTTCGGTCCCCTGGACCCCCGGACATTTTCCTTGAAAACCACTTTGCCCCCACTACCATGCCTGACATTGACAACATTGTCAACAAAGCCAGTTCCACCTTGGGGTTCCAGGTTGCTTGGGGGGTAGCGATCAAAAGATCCCTACAGGCAATGCCCTCCATCATCTGGATGGCTGGTCTGGGGCGGAAGTCTTGTTGCTGTTCTTCTGGTGGTGGTTGCTACAGGTTTAGAACCAGTCGTCAAGGCCTGAGCTCAGCAGTGCATCAGCCAGCATCCTCATTGGTGTGATCCAATTTTTTTTTTTATTTTTTTTTCATTTATCAAATCAAAATCAAATCAAATCAAATTCACTTTATTATCTCCCAAGGAGAAATTTTGTTGAGGTGCCAGAATAACAAAGACATCAACATTCAGCATTCATGAATAGGAGCAAAAGTTACACATAATACACACTTAAAGATACACATTATATGTGGATACATACACTTCTAAGGATAAGCATGCATAGTTTCTTTTAACATGATGAACACACATTTAAACCTAAAAGGATCATGAGTTTAGGAGGTGGATGGATCTGGGGATGAAGGATTTCTGTGCCCTGGAGTTGACTTTAAAAGTTTTGTAGCGACGTCCAGAAGGTAATAGTTCGTAATGTTTGTTCAAAACATGGGAGGTGTCATTTACAATCTTCCTGGCTTTATGCTTGGTTCGTCTTTCGTACATCTCATTCAAACCCATCTCTCTCTTTCCAACAACTTTACTACACACATTCACCACATCATCCAACACACGCTTGTTCTTCAAACACAGACTTCCAAACCAACACATAAAGGAAACAGTAAGCACAGACTCAATGCAGCTACTATAGTACGTATGCAAAATGTTTGAGTTAACACCAGTGTTTCTCAGTCTGTGCAAAATAAACAATCTTGATTGACATTTCTTATGTATGTTCTGTGTGTTCTTGTCGAAAGTCAGTTTGTCGTCCAAAATGGTACCTAAGTATTTGTATTCTGAAACTCTTTCCACTGTTTCACCATCAATTTCTACCTTTGGCACAGGGGGTGGATCTTTCCTAAAGTCTGTTAACATTTCTTTTGTTTTGAGCACATTGAGGTCCAGATAGTTTTCTTTACACCACAGACAGAATTTCGCAACTTGACTAAAGTAGTGAGAATCAGAATTTGAAATGTCTTGTATGGCCGAATCATCTGAATATTTTATGATAGGAACATTCTCAGTACCTCTACAGTTGTTGGTATACAAGGTAAAAAGAACAGGAGAGAGAACAGTACCCTGAGGCGCACCAGTTGAAGTAGAGAGTGGAGAGGAGAGCACTGACTGATAACGGACTGACTGGCTTCTATTGAGAAGAAGTTAACGAGCCAGAGGGTCAATTTAGGATCAACATGAAGGTCTAACAACTTCAGAGCTGAAAGGTGTGGCTGAATAGTGTTAAAGGCAGAGGAAAAGTCGATAAAAAGAATACGAATGAAAGACTTTGAATCATTTAAATGTATAAAAGCATTGTGAAGCAGGGTTAGGATCAATGCTCCTGTGTGACTTATAAGCAAACTGAAGGGGGTCTGAATACTGGCTGGTAAAGGTTAATGATGCCGTAGGACAATTCTCTCAAAGCACTTCATAACTATAGAGGTTAGGGCCACAGCCATCGTCTGGGCCGTACAGTGGGCATCACTCCCACGCCGCTCATTCCGAGGACTCCCAACTCGCAGCCGCACCTCAGCTTGTCAGGTCGCAGAATCTGAAATCAACAGTCCAAGGGGAGTGAATCTATGTTAGGCCGTCAGGAGGCAACCAGCTGAGGTCGGAGGAGACACTGCTCTTTATCTAAATGCTAATTTTGGTTGGTTTGTAAATTTATCAATGACCGTGGAACCTCCCTTAAAAATATAAGACCTTCAAAAATCATCCCAAATGAGGTCTTATTAGGGAGGGGTCTTATAAGGGAGGTAATTTTAAGACTTACAAAGAAGGGCAATGTCTCAGAAGAAGTAGGTCTGAGATGGGAGGGAGTCTTATACATACAGTGGAACCTCCCTTATAAGACCTTCAAAAATCATCCAAAATGAGGTCTTATTACTATATTAGGGAGGGGTCTTATAAGGGAGGTAATTTTAATACTTACAAAGAAGGGCAATGTCTCAGAAGAAGTAAGTCTGATATGGGAGGGAGTCTTATAATGGGAGGTCTTATAAGGGAGCTTCCACTGTATTGTGTTTTTTGTGTGTGTTTTTGTTTTTTTCCCTTAGATGTATGGAATCTGCAGAAGTTCCCTTACCCCTGGCCCACAGCGCAGGAGTCGGTTCTGTTTCGCAATTTCGCCGCGGAGGATCTGGAGGAAGCTGTACAGGACACCCCCGTGAGACACGCTGTGTTCGTGCAGTGCTTGAACAACTGTCCCCAGGAGGCAGGTTAGTTCAATTTCATAGTTATCGTTTTAATCTCCGTAGATCGAGGTTGTGATGACATTTTTGTTTCACCCTTTCGCCACCAACGTCGCATTCCGGCACCGCAACGATTTAACACCCATGTCATTAAAAACCTTCAATTCAGGGTCTGTTACCCAATTATTTTTGTGTTCTCGATTTGGGGAATTAAGGACAGGCCTTTTTTTAAATTAAAAAACAAGTATTAAAGAAATCCCCAATATTTCAGACAAAATCTTTTCTTTGTAAGTTTATTGGATAATTCTGGCTAAGGAATGGCTGGCAGCGAAAGGGTTAAAATGTATAATTATAGTTTGTTGGTTGGTTTTAATTAGCCTCTCATTTGAAGACGCTCGATGCAGTCGTGTTATGGGCAACCCCTGCTGATATACAGTGAGTGACAATCGCTTTTGAACTCAAAATTGAAGGGACTGAAATTTTATTTTCAGATAGCCACTATTTTGAGTTAAAAAGACCTTTTTTTAGCATGAAGGTTGTTAAGCTGAAATTTAAGGCTTTCCAAGGGCTGTGAGTGAGTGAAACTCTCTTCCACCTGAGGCAATATCATCAGCCTCGGTGGAGGAATTCAAATCCTGGATCTGAGCCCCCTCCCCTCCCCCCCTCATTCCTCCACCCACCCCCCCCCCCCCCCCCCCCCCCCCCCCCCCTGTCCTCACCCTTCCATTGTCTCAACGGAGTCAACTCCATGCCCCCTGTCCAGGCCTCCTCCGCCCCTCCCCCCCCCCCCCCCCAAATCATGCCCTCGCCCCCTCCCATTCAATCCCGCATTGAGCTGATCATCTGGGCAGCAAGTCCTTCATACAAGATCCTGATTAGTTGGGAAACCCCCCCCCCCCCCCACGTCGTAAGCGTCATAATCATCAATTTGTTGATGGAGGATGCTATATGCAAGAAGAAAGAAGAGCTGAGACTAGAAAATCATCGTGAGTTACCTAGTGGTTTTTTTGTGCTATCAGGAATCCACTGTAATTACGCTATATCGTGTGCAGAATTTGAACTGGACAGGTCAGTCGAAAGGTACCAACGTGCTTCTAGTCTTTGCTATCTCTTTAAAAGTTGTTTAATTTTAAGAGATAATTTTCATTGTTATCCCATTCTTTGCTTATTATTATATACTTACATTATATACTTACATTATATACTTACATTATATACTTACATTATATACTTACATTATATACTTACATTATATACTTACATTATATACTTACATTATATACTTA
>CM065705.1:35945577-36035577 GCA_017654935.2 Phymorhynchus buccinoides | reverse complement strand
CCGTGATAAAGGAAGGTACTCTGACATGTTTGAATGCCCGCGTGGTGTGAAGCAGGGTTGTTTGCTAAGCCCACTTTTATTTTCATTTTTTATTAATGAGCTTGCAAGTGAAATAGTTAAAAAAGGTAAACATGGAATTCAGCTAATTTCAGGAGCAATAGAAATATTTTTACTCTTGTTTGCAGATGATGTAATTCTTTTATCAGACACTGTTGTAGGTTTACAAAACCAATTAGATGCATTACAGACTGAAGCTGATAAACTTGACCTTGTTGTAAATTTAGACAAAACCAATGTTATGGTATTTCGAAAAGGCGGACATTTGTCAGCACATGAAAAGTGGTACTATGAAAACAGCGAAGTAAGTGTATCAAATTCATATAAATATTTAGGTTTTTTGTTTACTACTAAATTGAGTCTCCATAACGCTTGCACAGAATCTTGTAGGAAAGCTAAAAAAGGTACAATAGCAATTTTGAAATCTTTAAGAAAACTTAATTGTATTGATTTCACTATTTTTTGGAAACTGTTCGACTCGCAGATTGAACCAATTCTAACTTACAGTGCAGAGGTTTGGGGATTAAATAACAATATTGAAATTGAAAAAGTTCATACATATGCAATCAAACGATTCCTTTCAGTACCTCTACATTCCTCAAATAAAATGCTTTATGGTGAGTCCGGTCGCTACCCTTTATACATTAGAACATGGGTAAAGTGCATTAAATACTGGCTGAGATTGCTTCAGCTCCCACCTCAAAGACTGTGCAGGCAAGCTTATGATATGATGTTAAATCAACTTGAATTTGGTAATCAAAACTGGGCATATTCAGTGAAAACATTATTGATTTCTCATGGTTTCGGAGTTGTTTGGATGTGTCAGGGAGTTGGTTATGAACAACATTTTCTAAATGAATTCAAAGATAGAATAATTGCATCATACAAGCAAGATTGGCATGCATCCTTGGAAGAGTCTGAAAAATATCATTGGTTTTTTTCATTTAAGAACATTTTTGAAACAGAAAAATATATAAAACTTATTGATAACAAATGGTACAGGTTCAGTCTTGCTAGATTTAGATTAAGAGTTATAGGGTTAAACGCATCTAAAAGATGGTACTCCGCTGATACATCCACTCAGCTCCCTTGCCCTATGTGTGGTGCATCTATTGAAGATGAAGAGCACTTTTTGTTTAAATGTAAGGCCTACGATACTATTCGTGATAAATGTTTAGTTTTTGTGAGATGTAGGTATATTACAGGACCAAGAGATATAACCAGACTGCTGTCCACTGACAATGAAAAAGAAATTATTTCACTTGCAAGATTTATTGCTCTTGCCTGGAAACTCAGAAATACAAAAGCACCTGTTGACAGATAGGCCTTTGCCGCTTCAGTTACTAACACTTGAATGGTCGCCATATGATTGTTATGTCGAGTATGTCATTGAATATGCGTGAGTGAGTGTGTGTGTATGTGTGTGTGCGTACGTGTGTATGTGCGTGCGCGTGCGTGTATGTGTGTGTGTGTGCGATTGGGCGTATGCGCACGCAGATGTGAGCCTGCATGAGTGGTTGCATTTATGTGTGTGAAGTGTGGAAGTTTCAATTTATGTTTGTTTTGTTTGCGTAAATAGCTGCTTTGACCTGTTTATTATAATTGAATGACTGGCGGGTGCAGTCAATATGATGATCCTTTTGGTTTGTTATTTTCTTATAATTATACTTTTTTCCGTTTGCTTTGATTATTAGTTAAGTTCAAATCACGTGTTCCCTTGCCATGAAGATTGTATTGTCAATGGCAATTAAAACAGTCAAGTGTCAAGTGTCAAGTGTCTCTCTCTCTCTCTCTCTCTGTCTCTCTCTCTCTCTCTGTCTCTCTCTCTCTCTCCACCCCCCTCTTTCTCTCTTTCTCTCCCTGTCTCTCTCTCTCTCTCTCTCTCTCTCTCTCTCTCTCTCTCTCTCTCTCTCTCTCTCTCTCTCTCTCTCTCTCCCTCTCCTGTGCATCTCGGGTCTTCTTCTTGTGTGTCTCTGTGACTTTATCTCCTTGGCTAATGTTAAGATCAGCTCCCTCCGCTGTTCCAGGGTGAAGGCTTAGGGTTAGGGCCAATCAGCTCCCTCAGATTTACCTTTTCCGTTAAGCCGATTGGCCAACTTCACCATGGAACAGCGGAGGGAGCTGATCTTAACATTTGCCATCTCCTTTTCTGGTTGGGTTGGTTTGGTTAATAAATGTAGATCTGCTGCACGGCTGGGCCCTGTTACAAGCTTTCAGACAATAATGATTTGAATAATGAAACACTTGAAACAACACTGTAAGCAGATAACATTTTAGATTAGTGGGTTAGAGAGTATTCAACAGGCAACATGAGTTAAGAAACTCATCAACACTGAAAGCCTCAATAGCTCATTGGTAGAGCGTCTGTCTCTCATGCCAATGGTTCCAGGTCCGATTCTCAGCATGGGCACTTTAAAAATTGAATTTCTAATTTTTGGTTGTATCCATTAACGATAGATTCATTTGTACTTTGAAATTTGATTGGCAATCTTGTATTTTATACACCCCCCCTCAATCTTTGTTGTTGTCCCACATGTGCCTGTTCGAGTGAGCCTTGAAGGCTTTGCCTCTTGTTGTTATATTTTCTTTTCCATAGAAATCTCTACAATACAATAATTGTATTTGGTTTAACAACTTTTCGGGGATAGCCAGCACCTGCAATATATGCGACAGTTGTGATAAAACGACAATTATTTTGCCTTATAAAATGAGCGGTTTCTATGATCAGAGTGAGGAAAAAAATTATATTTCAGTTTTCATTACTTTGCTCAAAGGTGGACCCTGACAGATGAGTTTTTTTTTCCAAGAAACACGTCGAGATCACCACAAAGACGGCCTTTTCAAGGATCGGAACACTCACTTTGCTCTGGTTTCCTAGAAGTCAAAATGGCGATTCCTCCTTGGCGGAGATGCCGGAGAGAGTAGCCATTTTGGATGGGGTGGGTGGAGGTCACTCATTGTGGCTGAAGCGTTTTCTTGTTTTTGTAGTGCAGTAAAAAAAAAATAGAGCTGTTTCCTTTGTTGTGAGCGAAACTCCTTTAGATAATCTGTATAAAAAAATGTTAAAAAGAAGAAAAAAAGGCTTGTATTGCGAACATTTTGTGCAAACGATTTGGTCTAAACGATATGGCGGCCGTTAGAAAAGAGACGGCACACGCCTTCTCTTTGGGTGAAAGAATTTGACTTCCAGCACCTCCACCAAGGAGGAATCGCCCGATTTGACGGTTTGATTTCTAGGAAACCAAAGCAAAGTGAGTGTTGCAATCTCTGTAAATGGTGTTTTCCTGGTGATCTGGACGTGTTTCTTACAAAAACTCATCCGTCAGGGTGGCCCTTTAAGGACTCTTCATCACAAAATATGTAGTCAAGTCTTCTTGCTGTAAAAGGGTTAGGTCGAGACCAAGTGTATTCTAGGAAACCAAAGCAAAGTGAGTGTTGCAATCTCTGTAAATGGTGTTTTCCTGGTGATCTGGACGTACATGTTTCTTACAAAAACTCATCCGTCAGGGTGGCCCTTTAAGGACTCTTCATCACAAAATATGTAGTCAAGTCTTCTTGCTGTAAAAGGGTTAGGTCGAGACCAAGTGTATTCTAGGAAACCAAAGCAAAGTGAGTGTTGCAATCTCTGTAAATGGTGTTTTCCTGGTGATCTGGACATACGTGTTTCTTACAAAAACTCATCCGTCAGGGTGGCCCTTTAAGGACTCTTCATCACAAAATATGTAGTCAAGTCTTCTTGCTGTAAAAGGGTTAGGTCGAGACCAAGTGTATTCTAGGAAACCAAAGCAAAGTGAGTGTTGCAATCTCTGTAAATGGTGTTTTCCTGGTGATCTGGACGTACATGTTTCTTACAAAAACTCATCCGTCAGGGTGGCCCTTTAAGGACTCTTCATCACAAAATATGTAGTCAAGTCTTCTTGCTGTAAAAGGGTTAGGTCGAGACCAAGTGTATTCTAGGAAACCAAAGCAAAGTGAGTGTTGCAATCTCTGTAAATGGTGTTTTCCTGGTGATCTGGACGACATGTTTCTTACAAAAACTCATCCGTCAGGGTGGCCCTTTAAGGACTCTTCATCACAAAATATGTAGTCAAGTCTTCTTGCTGTAAAAGGGTTAGGTCGTGACCAAGTGTATTCTTTTTCTCCACTGTGCTGTACTCTCCGAACATCGTAAAGATCAGCAGCAACGAGTGTATCTTTTAGCGTTTCTGTTTCTCTTGTTGGGCGTGGCAGTCCGGCGATATCATCTGCTTCTTCTAGGCACGTGTTCAGATCCCCCATGTTACCCACAATGATTGGTGCTGATATTCCCTGTAGTGTGGCTCTAAGTTGTTTGTAAAATTCTAACTTTTCTGGAGTAGTATTGGGCGCATAACAATTAACGAGTGTGTTTTAGACTAAGAGCTATTAACCGTGATGTTTACTGTCGGGATTCTTTAAGTTTCTTGAATTATTTCTATGTTATTATCTTACATTAATTTTGGGCTTAGTAGCGTTGCCACTAACCCATTACTTTTATCTAGTGCCTTTTCTGTAAAAAAATAATAAAATAGAACCTTTCCATTCTCCGCTTAAGATCATCCTAGAGTTTTGTCTGTAATATATGTTTCTTGCAGACAAGCAACATGAATGTTCTTTGACACTAGAAAACGAAGTAACGCTTTTCGTTTTAGTCTACATGGATGCTCGTGCTTTCAGGATGTCCTGAAGTTCAGGATTTTTTTGTCCAGGATGTCCTGAAGTTCAGGATTTTTTTTATTGCCTGGAGCTGGCATCGCCAGATTATGAGAATTTGAGAAGAAGCATTTCGCTGGTTATGAAGTTTAACCAGAACTTAATGTTTTTTGCTTCTTTTTTTAAAATTATGAATTGCTGCATCCGGATGAACTAAGGGATGGAGTGTGTGTGCGTGCGCGCGAGTGCGCGCGTGTGTGTGTGTGTGTGTGTGTGTACTCAGGTTTTTATTATTATTATTATTACTCAGGTATTTCATGTATTGGTCATGTGAATAGTACTATTTGTTTTGTTTGTATTGTAAAAAAAAGTACTTTGAAAATAAAAACAAGTTTAAAAAAAAAAATTAACCAGAAGTGAAAGTGCAACAAGAGCATGTCAATTAAATTGGAAACTGGCAGTGTTTCCTTTCAGCTTCCAGGGGGCATTGCCCCCACTGGAACCCCCAGGAGGGGCGCTGTCCCTGCACTCCGCCGAGGCCTGGGCGGCCCCTGGACCCTTGCAGGATTTTTGACATTTCCCAGGAGCACCCATGTAGTCTATTGTTAAGTCCACATGTATTCAGTGTAGAAAAAGTAGTATTTTTGGAACATTTTTAGTTAATAACCTTTTTGGAATACTAACCCTAGCCCTAACCCTACCCCCCACCCTATAAGACGAAAAAACGCCACGAACCACAACTGTGACAAATCACTGTGTACTGCAGTACATAGTGGGGGGTAGGGTTAGGTTTAGGGCTAGGGTTAGTATTCCAAAAAGGTTATTAGCTAAAAATGTTCCTAAAATACAGCTTTATGTATGGTAAGAAAGGCAAAAACGGAAAAATAGAATTAACCGAGAAATGCAGGGGGGGGGGGGGGGGGGGGGGGCACATCTTTACCTTTACCAAAGTTTCACTCATTGTAGAGTAGGCTGTTTACAGTTGAAACCGTTATTCCGTCTCTCTCTCCGTCCATAAAACACAGCAGTCTTCTTTTTGGTTTGCAGCATTTTTTCTTTCTTCTCAGAGAGGTGTGTGTGGGTGGGGTTGGGGTTGATCTCTGGGTCTTTGCTGGGGGGAGGAGGTGGGCATGGGAGAAATGGAGACAGACTGGCTGGTACCAGCCTCTTCTGGGGTCCATTTCACAAGGGCTAACATTATTTTTGCGCTCGCTCAAATCGACAAAAACGGTCTAAGAAACACCCTTTGTTTGCCGATAGTTCGCGTGGCGTTTTGTTCTTGCCAAACACCGAGCAAGCGGCGAACTATCCGGAACTAGTAGGGTATGAATCAGAATACATTTCTTGTTGTTGATTGGTCCATTAAAGTTTAAATTTTTTTTTAAAATTGACCAATCAGACAAGAGCTTGTAATATTCTTCCGCAAACGTTTTCTAAAGTGTTTCTTAGACCCCTTTTGGTGTAACAGTTATGCGTGCGGCGACTGTCATCTAGAAAAACTCGACCCTGTCTTCTGGGAAAGGGTGGAGGGGTGAAAACTGACCAGCTGCTGGCAGACTTGTCAGTTTCCTGGGAGGGGGAGGGAGGGGCAGGGGGTGGGAGGTGGATGACTTCTTCATCCAGGTATTAATTGGCTGTGCAATCAATCCGTTTATGGCCTGGCTGCATGCAGTTCAAACAAACAAATGGGGCTCATGCACCGAAGAGGGACATGCTGAGCCTAACTATTTTCTTAGTTAGGCTCATAACGGCAGCATGATGGATCTGCGCTCATAATTGACAGGAAACTGTATGAGCGATCAATGAAGAAGAAGAAGAGGGTACATCTAAGTCCTATTAGGCCGCGGACACATTGTATATTAGATGGGGAAGTTATGCACGGAAACCCGTAAATAAGGAAAACAAAGAAGGAAAATGATATACGGATTAGGGGAAATACGGACACATGCGCTTCTTATTTTCCCTTCTTGCTTTTTTTAATTTACGGATTGCGCATGTGATTTCCGATACTACTGTGTACACAGCCTTAATCTCCAAGGCTGCTGCACTAAATAAGAGCTTGCGCAAAATGCCTCCTAGTTAGAGAGTCAATGTCCAATGTGTGGGACCCGCACCTGAAGCAAGACATTTAGAAACTTGAGAGAGTTCAGCGCCAGGCAGCCCGCTTCATCACAAGGGATTGCAAGACCAGAAATCCAGGCTGCGTTTAAGCAACATGCTAGCAGAACTGAACCTCCCTCCTCTGGAAGAACGTCGCAGGCAGCAAATACGTCTCAGCCTTTTCTACAGGATAGCTGAGGGCCACGTTCCTGCACTCCCGGTGGAAAAGTTTCTCGCTCCAGCAAATATAAAGCGTTGCAGGATCAAACCGACCAAGTATGAAGGCTTCCGGTCCACAAGCATCCTGGAACAACAGGTCTATTCAACCACTCGCATGGATTTCGTGTCCAAGAATGTCTAACAGAGCTGAGCAGCATCATAGCTCTTTCTTCGTGCGGACTGCTGTGGAGTGGAACAAGTTGAGCGAGGCCACCGTCAACACAGGCTCTATCAGCGCATTTACATCAGCACTGATCAGATCTCCATCTGAGCCTGCGCAAATTGACCACTAAAATTAGACCCCCCCTCCCCCCTCCCCCTTCTCCTCCCCCTCCCTGTTGCTGGAAGTGGGGCCTGTTCCTTCCCGGCTGAACTGGGGGGTTTATTGGTCTTAACCCAGTGCAAGGTCTAGGTCTTTCCTTTCTATGTTTTCTATAGGCACATGCGCCCTCCTAAGTTCCGTCGCAACTGTTGCCAGTGTTGGCACCTGCGACGTACTGATCCTGATCCTGATCAATGAGAAAATAAGCAATGGTAATTCAGTTGGGTAAAATCCAGAAGGTACTAACTAATATGAACCCTTTCTATTCCTTTGGTGGTATGACCCACTGGGTTTCACTTTCATTTTCACCTTATTTATTAGACTTACAAGCAATAATCAATCAAAGAATGAAATAGTGAGGTCAAGAGAAGAGATAACGAAATTAAACAAAGGGTGAATACTCTCTTTCTAATTAACTCCCCTCCACCAACGTTGATTACGATGCTAATCACCTAGCAGTGCGTGGGTCAGAACCAAAGTGAGACAAACAAAGCATGAGTTAATTAGAAAGAGAGTATTCACCCTTTGTTCAATTTCAATAATCAATCAACTATTTTTGTCTTCTCCTTCAGATTGGATTTGCGAGTTGGCAGAGAAGCATGACGTCATCAAAGGGGTCGTGGCTGGTGTGGATGTCACAGATCCTAATGTAAGTCCATGGTAGGTGCAACACCCCCCAAAATGAAAAACAACACAAAAAAACTGAAAGGCAGGGGTCCAGGGGCCGCCCAGGGCCTCGGCGGGACACAGGGTACAGAGCCCTGTTGGAGGATTCAGGGGGGAGGGGGGGGGGGGGGGGGGACCACGCGAGAAAGAGAGATAATGAATCACACAGGTCACAGTTAAAATGATGGACAGAGACAGTTTGAGTCTGGTAAAGCCTTGTATAAAATATCTACGTTGTCTTTGAGTACGATAAAAGAAGAAATAGTATCGACAAAATATTTATTGAACATTGTTGTACTAATATGAAAAAAAAATCTTTTCGTAACAGAATTGCACCCTTATATGGAATAAGATACCCGCTAACTTTAAAAGAGCACCAAGTACTATCTCTTTCAAAAAATCTGCTAGACAATTGGAACGATTACCAAAAAAATGATATATGAATATGATGATTAATTCATCAACAAAAAAAAACAGCAATCGACGACCTTGTCAATGAAACAAAATACATTTTATGAAAAAATGATGGGACTTTAAAAGCCTAACGGCTATATCATATCGTCCCTATTATCTGATGTGATCTGATCTGATCTGAATATGACATCACTATGCTGTTTTTAAGATTCCACGAGAGAGACTTCTGGGATTAGAACAACACAAATTCAAAACGCCCCAAATCGCTTGTTGTGGTCTTTTTGTTTGTGGCTCAAGCCACAAACCTATAACTCACTTTGTCGGTCGGTCTGTCTGTCTGTCGGTCTGTCGGTCCAAAATTGTCGCACATTTTGACAAAATTGTCGCACTTCAAATCGAGGCTACACTTCAAATTGAGGCCGCTCTTTAAAATGATGTATTTTAAAAGCGTACAAAATAATAAACATACGTAATACAGACACTACAACAGACACGACGAGTATGCGGTGCTTCTTTCGATGAGTATAAGTAGGATACATAGTTTTAAATGTTTTCCAAAAGATATAAAAAGTTACGAAATGGTGCAGAGATAACATTCTGGGCCTGTATTCACGTTGAGATAGCATGAGACTTAGCATGATGCTAACTTAGAAGCTCTTCCAATGTCCTATAGGATTTAATAGGACTTTTGGAAGAGCTTCTAAGTTAGCATGATGCTAAGTCTCATGCTATCTCAACGTGAATACAGGCCCTGGTTTACAGATTAAAATTATTGAAAAGCCAGGGGAGGTGACTCATGATTGGAGTGGTAAAAATAGACCGCGTGCCACAAACTATTGCGATTTCGCGCTTGTTTTTTTATGGAGCATTCTCTGAGGCTCGTGTAGGGTCATTTCTTGGACATTTTTAACATTAACAACTGAAAAAGAAATGCCAACCACAAGTTAACCGGAAGCTGGAAGAGTGATGAAGAGAAATAAAAAAAAAACCCACATGGTTTGGATTGAGAAAACATCGATTCAGACAAGGTTTAGACTCAGAAATTTCTGCTCCGAGAATACTCGGAATTAGGCACTCACTGGTGTTCTCCTGTTCCGAGTGTACTCGGACTGAACTGACCATGCCACCTATAGTGACAAGTCAAGGGCAGATCATTTTTTGTGGCTCTATGCTACTACTTCATGACAGGCAAAAAGGGCGGTAATCTTATGTAGATGACGCACGCACCTCGGTGCACGAGACAGGGGCAGGTCATTTTCTGTGTAAAACCCCATTCATCAGGAATGAGTTAAAATTACCTGTAAGGTAAATCGTCGTAGAAGTTTATAATTTCAAGACAGTTATTTACGTAAGCGGTTTTCTTCTTTCTCTTCATCACCTTCCTATACAGTGGAATCCGCTTAATCGGCCACTTTTGGGACCAGGAAAAATATGGCCGATAAAGCGAATCGGCCGATAAAACGAACATCGAGATACTGTATGACGCGATTATGCAAGTCAAAAGCGATGACGTCAAAATTAAATGTTGCAGTTCAAATTCAAATTATTTCCCTTTTTGTGATGTGTGTGTGTGTGTTTATTAATCCTACAACTTGGAAAAAAACACGAGTAAAAGACAATGATTTTGTTTTCTTGAGTGATTTTAACGCCATGCAGGGTCTTTCAATTGACAACAGCTCTGACCTTCCAACTTCACACTCAACCATGTAAACGTCAAAAGCGTGTTGTCAGTTTGTCTGCCTCTGTTGTTCTCCCTCTCAAAAAGGGGTAAAGAGGAAAAATTAGAGAGAAAAAGTGGCCAATAAAGCGAAATTGAAGATTTCAGCTTTGGCCGTAAAAACGAACAAAATAACACATGTTTAAGAAGAAAAAAATCCGTTCCAGAGGAAACTGGACGATTAAGCGGCTTTGGCCGATTATCCGATGGCCAATTAAACGGATTCCACTGTATGTGCAGTTGGAGACAACTTTGGACAGACTGTTGCATCTCAACCGACAAGAGAGGAGTAAGTTGGGTTTTTTCGAGTGTGCCTGCGTTGCTTTTACCGGAGCAGTCGAAAAGAGCACACCGCTAATAAGCGCGCGCCTAAAAGAGCGCATTTTGCATGCTAATAAGAGCGCGTGTTCATGCCAAAAAGAGCGCACGTGAATGTGTGGTTTTCGTGCTAATAAGCGCGCATAGGTGAAATCGTTCTCACCAGACATTTGCCATTTGCACTCGTCTGTTTGCTAAACTTCAGTCTTCTTGCTGTTTTGGAGAAAGAAACTTTCGATATGTCCACGATTCAACACAACACACACAGGGTTAGGGACAGGGTTAGGGATAGGGTTAGGGTTTCACATCACATTTTACAACGCGCTCTTTTTGACATCCTCGTTATCTTTCTTAGGTTCCAAAGATGCGCGCTTATTGGACAAAACATTGCGCTCTTTCTAGCTTCATCTTTTGGACGCGCGCTTTTAGAGAGTAGGTAAGACGCGCGCTTATGGGATGCACCCGCTTTTTCAGACGAAAGTCATTTAAGCTCTGAAAATAGCAAACACATGGCAGTGTACTATAGGCAGTGAATGTCTTTGCGTTTGGTGGGAGTGCAGGGTGATGCCTCAGGTGAATGTATTCGCCCATGGTGCCGGAAGAACTAACTCTCTCTCAATGAGGCTTTATACTGAATATTCTCTGCCCCTGTCTCGTGCACTGAGTACACTCGGAATTCGTCTGGAATGAGTTAACATTATCTGTAAGGTGAATCGCCGTTATTATTTAAAGATTTTTTTTTTTTTTTTTTTTAGCATTATTTTTTTTTTTATTAGGCTTTTTTTAAAACATTTTTTGTCAATACGTTCAAGACAGTTATTTAACCCATTCACCGCCAGCCATTTTTCAGCGAAAAATTTCCATTAAATTTACCTGGGTAGAGAACAAAATCTGTCTGTAATATCATTGGGGATTCCTCTGTGACATATTTAAAGTAAGGCTTATCCTTACCTCCCAAAATTAAGAGAATAGGGTCTTTGGATAACAGGTCCTGACTTGATGCCTTTTAGTGACATGGGTGTTGACCCTTTTGCCGCCAGCCATTTTTCAGCCAAGAAATACTATTAAACCTAACTGAGTATAGAAAAACAAATATCTGCAATATTGCGAATTCCTCTGTGACAAATATGTAACATTTGGCCTATCTCTACCTCCCAAAATTAAGAAAATAGGGTCTTTGGATAACAGGTCCTGATTTGATACCTTTTAGTGACATGGGTGTTAAACCATTGTGCTAAAACCATTGTGCTATTTAATTTCTCATTTTGAGATAATAAAGATTTGTTGAAGAAAAAAATGCGACATTGGCGGTGAAAGGGTTAAACCACTGTGGTGCTAAAATGCGACTTTGGCGGTGAAAGGGTTAAGCCTTTTTCTTCGTTCTTTCTGTCTCTTCATCATCTTGTCATCGGTTGCTCCTATGCAGTTGGAGACAACTCTGGACAGACTGAAGGGAAAGGTGGTGGGGATTCGTCAAATCCTGGACATGGAGAAGGAAGACTGGCTGTCGAGAAGCGACGTCATTTCGGGATTACGTGTGCTGGAAAAACGGGGCATTCCCTTCGATTTGGTGTTGAGGTGTGTAATGATCAATCCTAGGTTTTCTTTCTTTCTTTTCTTTTCTTTTATTTTGATATTTCTTTCTGTCTTTCATTTATTTGTGTTCTCTGTTGATTTGCTGCTGTCCATTTTTGTGTAAAAAAAACCCACAGAAAAAGAAGGGACGTTGAAAACAACAGGAATCATGATGGGGATTTATTAGTCAGTGTCACAGTGTGTTTCTTTGTGTGTCGAGTTAACAATTTAAAAATAAATTTGTATGTTACGGACGTTTTTCCTTGTATCCAGTGGCCCGACCTGCCACCAATCCCCCCTTTTTTCAATCATAGGGGGGGAATGCCCCCCCTTTTTCAAAATCCTAGAATCAGCTCTGAAGGTTGAAAACAACAAGAATCATGATGGGGATTTATTAGTCAGTGTCACAGTGTGTTTCTTTGTGTGTCGAGTTAAAATCTTTTAATTAAGAGATACTGTGTTCTATGAGCAATAAGTACCTTATTTTTCGGATCATTAGGCTATGTATAAGGCGAATAGGGTAATTTTCAACTAAAAGGCGCCCTCGTTTATAAGGCGATACACACCTCGCAAAAGAAAGTCAAACTTTTAAGCCTGTATGCGTCCTGTAAACACTTACCGGCTGCCATTACTGCTGTCATAAACGAGAGTTGGCTCCCCTTTCAAATAATCAAACTTCCGTTTGTGCTGCTTCCTGTTGATGTGTTTTGGACAATTTTTCGCGAAAACTGATAGAATTATGGCATTTTAAGCTCTACAACGATGCTTTTTACATCCAATGAAGGGTTATGGCATCTGTTTGGACGGTATCTCGGACGATAATAGGGATTTTGAAGCATTTTAATGTGAGTATTCGTCGTATCGGTGACTCGTTACCACTTTCGATGTCTGACTCACAGTAGACTGAACTGAACACGGCAATCGTTGCCTCTCTTCTCACGATTTTGTTCACTAATAGGTAACCCCTCGTTTATTAGGTTTATTAGGCGCATAGGTCGAAATTGGGAGAAAAACAATATCGCCTTATAACCCAAAAATTATAGTATTTTGTTGCTGCAAAAGTGTGTTAATAAAACATTTGTTTAACCCTCTCTAGGACACAGACGCCAAATTCGACCGAATTTTGTCAACTCATGCAACCCGTAAGCGCCGATTGCGCCCGCTGAACGCCAGGTCTAGTACGTTCACTTTCACTTTCTCCCTACCCACAATGCAATATACTAAGTTAGTTCTTCCTGTTCCTGACTCTCGCTGGTCCGTTTTTGGTTCTTACAGCAAGGGAAAGCACCCACTAGTCTTTTTGAACGGATTTTTCGAAGTGACCCCAAATTTTTTTCTTCTTTCCACGTGACGTGACGCAGTATTGACTCGGCACGATGCTCGGAGTGCCATTACGGATTTTTTTAATTCCAATTCATGGTTTGTTGTGTTAGCTTTGGAATAATAATATCATCATTGCTATTCAATATGCATCTTTCAGAAATGAAATGTGAGTTAGACTTTATTCTGGGTGATTTTTTTAATGAAAATATTTGGTGTGACGTTCGGAGTTAATTCCCATCTCTTGGGAACTGGGATCGATTCCCGGTTCGAAAGGTTGGGCGTCATTGGGTTAAACCAGATAAGAAATCCTTTTTCTCTTCTCTTTGAACCTACAGACATTTTGTATAAAATGTAAGCGATGGAGGCCCACCCACACTACAACATATCCGAACCGCTTAAAATCCGAAAGAACCATTCGCACGCAAAAAGGCAATAAATGTACACCAAAAAAAAAGAAGAAAAAAAGTTGGCCTTTTTATCACACCTTACTACATATACTATCCGCATAATGGATTTTTGCAATATTGTCTTAATGAAATCGCACTTGAATTTGTGCCCAAACAAAATCTATTGCACCCAGTTTTAGCCTTGTCTTAACGCTATGTCAGACCAGTTGACATAGGCTAGAGCACCAAGGCTACATCAAAATGTTGTTATGCTATGCAAAGTTATGCAGGGATTGCCTTTAACCCTTTAGCCGCCAGCCATTTTTCAGCCCCAAACCACATTAATCTTAACTGGGTAGAGAAAATAAAATATCTGCAATATTGCGAATTCCTCTGTGACATAATTAGGCCTATCCTTACCTCCCAGAATTAAGAAAATAAGGTCTTTGGATAACAGGCCCTGATTTGATGCCTTTTAGTGGCATGGGTGTTAAACCATTGTGGTGCTAAAATGAGATGTTGGCGGTGAAAGGGTTAAGCCATGACAAGCTCCTAGCATAACATCATCAGTCTCCAAAATCCCCCCGGAGACAGAGTTCACGACTGTGTGGCTCAAATCAAGATAATCAAAAACGGACACACAAGTAGTGTTCTCATCCCTAGCTGATGCATTTGTACCATAGTGTTCAAGTGCTTCGGCTGTTGGGATGATCCCTGGAGTCTTTTAGCCAGGGTACGTCAACAACGAAAACACCCAGTTTCTCATGCGTTGTCAGGTAAATAGAGAGAACGTGTAAATGTAGATTTTGTTTGTGTGTTTGTTTCAGACCTCATTTGACGAAATATGTTCCTCGTCTTTCTACCGAACTACCAAGGTTTGTTTTAGTGTGGGGCCGGGGAAAATATGTGAGTACAGTGGAACCTCCCTTATAAGACCTCCCATTATAAAAAAAAAACTCCCTCCCACATAAGACCTACTTCCCAGAGACATTGCCCTTCTTTGTAAGTATAAAAATTACCTCTCTTATACCAGAGACGTTGCCCTTCTTTGTAAGTATAAAAATTACCTCTCTTATACCAGAGACATTGCCCTTCTTTGTAAGTATAAAAATGACCTCTCATAAAACCCAGGCACGAAAACAGCTCTGCCGATTTTTTTTTCGAAATCGAGTGATCTCCGCCGGAAAAAAAAAAATCTACGCCGAAAAAACCCCGGAACCAACATTATGTTTGCATGGCACAATCTTCATTTCGCGCGTTTTTGCTTTTCCGCCGTTGTCATTTCCAGGATGGCGTCCGCCGAGAACGCATGTATCGAGTTGTTGGAAGGCGAAGTAGGATGTGAAATACTGTGAAATGAGTACTTGCCCCCCCCCCCCCCCCACACACACACACACGTTCAACAAAACTTCTGACGTTAGCTGAAAATCCGGGTGGAAGGATTTCTTGGCTGAAAAAAATCTCTTTTTTTGGGAACAGTAGTTTTCATGCCTGAAAACCCCTCCCTTATAAGACCTCATTTTGGATGATTTTTGGGAAGGTCTTATAAGGGAGGCTCCACTGTACTTAGTTCTCTCGATAGGAATGGCGATAGGATTTATTCGGAAATAATCAAGGGGAGTAATTTCATGGTGTGTGGGAGTGATCTTGCCTAATTCAATCGGTCAAACAGGAGAAGTTACTCTACCATCAGGTAGATCCCCAGCTCTCGCCTCGTGTGTTTGAGCAGACATACAGTACTTAGATCGAGCACTGCTGTGCATCATTCTAAAATTTATGTCATTTATATTTTTGCTTAATTAACATGAACACCACAAAACACAACACTGTTCATTGCAAGCTTTCGTTTTTATTACAGTACCTCGTCAGGCGTCGTGATCAATCGACTGCACTTGCACTTCAAATTCGAACAATTTATAGGCAGAACAAAAGGCTCACAATCATTCCATTATTTTGTAACAACTTTTACGTCGACCGCAACTTTTACGTCGCATTTTGCATGTTTCATCAGTTTGTGAAAACTGGCCACCCCTAATTTTTCTATTAAAAAAAACTGTTTGCAAGTCGCTGACTCGCATCCTGTGGTTTCAAGCTTTGACGCCATTGTTGCATTGTTGCTATGGTATTTGACCGAGTATAATGGAGGTAAACAACTTTAATTTTCGCTAAGTGCTCTCCCCATGTTTTTTACTCCGAAAATCGTCTATTTAAATTTGACTATTTTTAGTCATTCTTTCGTGTTCGTGGCAATTTAGATTTGTCATTCTTCCCCATTCACTCTTTTAGAGCCATGTCGGGTTTTTTACGTTCTTGGTTGTCCGTTGCATCTCAACCGACAAATCCCTTTGGCCGAGAGAGTGGGCAAGGTTTCTCCGCTATAAACAAATTGTAGCCCAGCCCGCCGGAATAGCAGCTGCCCCCCTCTGCTATCTGTGGCAGTCATTGTTGGAAATGACAGACAGGCAACCACAACAACAATGTAATACAGACAAACCTCTATTTTAAGACTTCCAAATTGTCCGGAAAAATCGGTCGTAAATTGGAGGGGTCGTATGACGGAGGTTTTCACTGGCAGCCGTAGAAAGAAAAAGTTCAGCACAGTTCATACTCTCTTCTTCATGCACACATACAATGACATATTAAAACTGGATTTGGGTCTTTCCAACTCCATAGGATTGTGCAATCGATGTATTACAGTTTCACTTCGCCGACTTCTTTTAATCACCTCCACTCTCGTTCAAAGTCAGTGGTTTTCTTTTTCAAAGTCAGTGGTTTTCGTGCTTTTCCTACGCTCTCCGCCATCTTTTCTACAACAAGGGAAGCGACTCCGCTTTCAGGCCCTTGACCGTGGTTGTTTCCCTTTGCTCGAAGTCTATGCAGACGACAGCAACGGTTGTAAAAACCAACAAAATGGCGGTCGTAAGTCGCGTTTTAGAGGAAGTCGTTTAAGAGAGGTCGTTTACATAGTAAAATGCATCCATGCCAACAAATCCAGTCTCAAATGAGAGGTGGTCGCTTAACAAAGGGTCGTAAAATAGGGGTTTGTCTGTAACGTGAGTTGTAGCGGAATTTGCAAAAATTGGTTATTTTAGGTATCGCCTTGTGTCAAGTAAACCCGAGTTCGAACCTGGGTACAGGGGATTTTTCCTCTCACTTTGCACTAGGCCTTACGGTCTGAACGTCGAGTTTTTCAGATGAGACGATAAACTGATTTCAAAATTTACCCCCACCCCCACCCCCCTTTTCTTCCTCATCAGTCATACAAAAATCGCATTAAAATAAATAAAAAATATTGGGTGGCGCGCCTCTGGCTGTGACACGCTCTCATGGTGGGAGCAACCCGAATTTCACAGAGACGCCTCTGTGACTATAAAGTACCTAATACATACATACATTAATACGGGTGCGGTTTCTAGATTTGAAACTATGGTACTCATATGAATGTGTGTTCCAAAGTGTTTCCCTTAATTAGCATAATTATATAAAATCACATGTCTCTATGGAAACCGTTGATTGACAGATTGAAGATGGTGGTGGATCATTTGGCCAAACCTTACATCAAAGATGGCCGAATTGACGAGTGGGCCGCGGATATGAAAAAGATTGCAGCCAACCCCAACATTTACTGCAAAATGTGAGTCGAGTCAGCGTGTGAACGCTGGTGCCTGTATGCTCACACCAAGAATGCACATATAGACATGCGCGCACACACACACACACACACATGAACACACACATGTGTGTGTGTGTGTGCACATGTATGTGTGTGTGTGTGTGTGTGTGTGTGTGCACATGTGTGTGAGAGGGGAAGAGACAGAGAGGTTATGATTCCAACTTAACATTCACATAAAAAAAATGCTACCCTATATTTCGCACTTTAACCCTTTCACCGCCAGCCATTTATTAGCCCTTTTTTTTTCTTCTCAAACTTACCCGGACAAAGAAAAGTTGGCATCTGAAATACTGTCAATCCCCTATGCACGACATGTATCAAATAAGGCCTTTTCTTATCTCCAAAAATTAACAACATAAGGTCATGGTCAGGTCAGGTCAGGTCAGGTCAGGGTAATGAGGGCAACTAGGCCTCGCGGCCTCTCAAGTGCCCTTTCAATTTAGTTTTTGTAGTATTGGGCACAGCTGTGACGGTTTCTGATGACTCAATCAGTCATATTGGTATCTCAATTCTGTCAATTTAGGGTCTTTGTCCAGGAGGTTTTTAAGCTGGTTAAGGTTTGGTGCAAGCTTGATTTGTGCAGAGAGGTTATTCCAATACTTTGCAACTCTGTTAGCAAAAAAATGTTTTCTAATGTTAGTTCTGCTCTATTGTATTAGTCTTTTTAATTCACAGTTTCTAGTTTTCGAATAGTTTGAGGGCTGAAACAATCTTTTGTTAGTAAAGTCAGTATTGTTAAAACATTTATAAACATTTATCAGGTCTCCTCGCAGCCTCCTGTATTTCAAGGATGGCAAATCCAGCCTGCGCAGCCTTTCACCATAGTCTTTATTGTTTGTGGCTCAAGCCACAAACCTATAACTCACTTTGTCGGTCGGTCTGTCGGTCTGTCTGTCGGTCGGTCGGTCCAAAATTGTCGCACATTTTGACAAAATTGTCGCACTTCAAATCGAGGCTACACTTGAGGCCGCTCTTTAAAATGATGTATTTTAAAAGCGTACAAAATAATAAACATACGTAATACAGACACTACAACAGACACGACGAGTATGCGGTGCTTCTTTTGATGAGTATAAGTAGGATGCATAGTTTTAAATGTTTTCCAAAAGATATAAAAAGTTACGAAATGGTGCAGAGATAACATTCTGGGACGGTATTCATGTCGAGATAGCATGAGACTTAGCATGATGCTAACTTAGAAGCTCTTCCAATGTCCTATACGATTTAATAGGACTTTTGGAAGAGCTTCTAAGTTAGCATCATGCTAAGTCTCATGCTATCTCGACATGAATACCGTCCCAGGTTTACAGATTAAAATTATTGAAAAGCCAGGGGAGGTGACTCATGATTGGAGTGGTAAAAATAGACCGCGTGCCACAAACTATTGCGATTTCGCGCTTGTTTTTAAGAGATTTTATCAGTTTAGTAGCTTGGATAACAGATCCTAATTTTATGTCTTTTGGTGGCATTGGTGTTAAATCAGCGTGGTGCAGAAATGCGACATTGGCGGCAAAAGGGATAAGCGCACCTTTATCATATGGCCGGAAGGACTTGAATGAGTTAAAGCCCCCCCCCCCCACTATTCGGTAAGAGGAGTAGGCCATGTTGTGTACATAATGAAGATGGTGTAGAAAGGCACAGTAGTAGCGCAGTGAATTCAGATTTCGGGTTTTTTACACTTTCTTATTATTTTGTTCACCATGTTGTAAAGCGCATGGATCTCAAGCTGGGGAAGAAAAGAATTGTTTTAACCCTTTCACCGCCAAAGTCGCATTTTAGCACCACAGTGATTTAACACCTAAGTCACTAAAAGGCATCAAATTGGGGTCTATTATCCAAACACCCTATTGTCTTAGTTTCGGGAAGTAAGGATAGACCTTAGTTTGTATATGTCACAGAAGAATCCCCAAATACTGCAGGTGGATTTTGTTTTCTACCCCGGTAAATGTAATGGATATTTTTGGGCTGAAACATGGCTGGCGGTGAAAGGGTTAATAGTGTAAAATATGGTACGTGGTGGTAAGTTAGATAGGCTTTCTCACTTTACAACAACAACTAAAAAAAGTCCGTTACCTTCGGTGACGGACAATATTGTGTGTGTGTGTGTGTGTACACGTGTGTGTGTATACGTGTTAATGTATCGAATTGGGGCGATCACGTCGGGAAAATCTTAAACTGGGGCGAAAAAAGAAATGGAGCGAATATCGCCAATAATTAATTATCACAAGTGCAGTTGTAGTGCACGCGCACTAAGACTGCTCTTGCGCTCCAAGTGTCAAGTGTACTACCCGGGACAGAAAATATTGGTAGGATTTATCGAAGGAAAAAGTGTATTTTCATTCCCTTTATAGAGACAGCACTTTTTCCGTAAAATAGTGTAAATCGCCCCACTTTGTGGGGTTTTCACGCATGTGTGTGTGTGTGTGTGTGTGTGTTGCTGTTTCAGATCTGGTATGGTGACCGAGGCTGATTTAAACAACTGGAAAGAGGAACACTTTGAGCCTTACGTCAAAGTAGGTTTTTAGTTGTATTTATTGTTTGTTCTTCTTCTTTCTTCGGGATGTTCATCCCGCCCCACGCCCAAAGTCTTTGCTTAGACTGCGATTGGGGCACACAAAGGATGCGCATCCTATGTGAATTTGTGTCATCCATCCCACCGGCACAACATGGCCTACTCCTCTTACCGAATAGTGGGGGGGGGGGGCTTTAACTCATTCAAGTCCTTCCGGCCATATATGTCCGGAATTAATACATAGCTGTCAATTTGATGCATTTGCTTCAAGGGAAGTAAATCTGTGTGCTCACCATACCTTGGTCACTTCTAAGCTCGCTTTGCTCCCTTAGACCACAATGTTGCCTCTGTTCGTTGCATCTCGACCGACAAGAAGGGAGTAAGTATTCTTTCGAGTGCGCACGTGTTGCCTGAACAGAAAGAACAGTTGCAGAGCCTCTAAAAACAGGCAAACACGTGGCAGGGTGCTTGGCAGTGAATGTCTTTTTGCCTTTGGTGAGTTATGCAGAGTGATGGCTTGAGCATGGTGTTAGAAGTGTCACTGCATTTAACTCTAGACTTTTCTTAGTGCACATTCTTGATGCTCAGCAAAGCATACCTTTATTTATTTATTATTAGGTATTAGGTATAGGTATTAGGTACTTTATAGTCACAGAGGCGTCTCTGTGAAATTCGGGTTGCTCCCACCTGGAGAGCGCGTCGCAGCCACAGGCGCGCCACCCAATTTTTTTTTAATTTTTTTGCATGCGATTTTTGTCACTGATGACGGGGGGGGGGGGGGGTACATTTTTACCAAATGACAACTTTTTCGTTGCCACTGGGTTTAACGTATGCTAAGTGCATGGGCACACGGGACCTCGGTTTATCGTCTCATCCGAAAGACTTCAGACCGTTAAGGCCTAGTGCAGAATGAGAGGAAATCCCCTGTACCCAGGTTCGAACTCGGGTTTACTTGACACGAAGCGAACGCGATACCACTGTGCCTTTCTACACCATCTTCATTATGTACATTTCTATAGCGCTTATTCGTCAAAGCTCTAAGCGCTTTACAAGAAGATTAATCCATCGGGCTGCTATATGTCAGACCAATTAACATAGGCTAGAACACCAAGGCTACATAAAAATGTTATGTTAGGCTAGAACACCAAGGCTACATCAAAATGTTATGCTATGCATAGTTATGCGGGAATTGCGGTGGCCATGGCAAGCTCCTCGCATAACATCATCCCAGTCTCCTGAATCCCCCGAAGACGGAGTGTGGCTGCCCATGTGGCGGGGTAATAAAAACGGTCAAACACACGTAATGTTCTCATCCCTAGATGGTGCGTTTGTACCATAGTAGTATTCAAGTGCTTCGGTTGTTGGGATGATCCCTGGAGTCTTTAAGCCAGGGTACGTAAGTCAACAACAACAAAGAAGATTAATCCTTTTCATTAAACAACCTTCATTTTGTATTTGTGCAGTTATTTATTGCATAGCTGTGAAATTCAAAATCCTCGTATCTCAATTTTGGTAGTTTTGAGAAAAATGAAAAAAAAAACTTTTAAAAATTAACCGCGTTCACCACAATTGATTAACTATGATGAATATGTTGTCCAAGACTTTGCAAGTTTAGTCCTGCATTTCGTTAAAATTTAACCCTTTCATCACCAATGTCGCAATTTTGCACCACAGTGATTTGAACACCCATGTCATTAAAAGTCTTGAAACGAGGGTCTTTTATCCAATGATCTTGGGTTCTTAATTCTGAGAGGTAAAGATAGGCCTTATTTCAAATATATCACAGAAGAATCCCCAATATTTCAGACCAAAATCTTATCTCTATCCATGTAAGCTTAATGCAAAATATTGGCTAAAAAAAATTGCTGGCGGCGAAAGGGTTAAAAAAAAAGTTTTTAGACTTGAAAAGAACGAAGATACGGAGTTTTGAGTTTTTCTCCTATTTTCACAACCTCATTTACCCCAGATAGAAAGTTGTTAGAGATACGAGCTTTTGGTGGAAGGTGGCGGGGAAAATGAGAGAGCTGACTATGTATATAACTAAAAATAAAAAATAAATGATTCAAGTTTTTTGAATTTCAAAGACAAATTATTTTATATTGATGCTTTTTTTAAATTCTACTAGCATGTGTTGGAGTGCTTCGGTCCCAGTCGCTGCATGTTTGGATCGGATTGGCCGGTGTGCAAGGTGGCGGGAGCTTCATACTCCGACATCTTCAACCTGGCGCGACGATTGGTCGGCAAGATATCCCCTGGAAACGAAAAGGCCGTCTTCAGGGACAACGCGGTCAAGTTTTACCAGCTGCAACTGTGAGGCGTTTTGTTCGTCAACTGCTTTCTTTCAAAACTGTTGGTTGCATCCCGCATATTCATTGTGAAAGAGGGATGAATTTGAATGACAGAAAAAGAATGAAAGAGGTTGCTTTCGCTATCAAACGGATTATCTTCTCATAACGACATAATTTTTTTTTTTTTTTTTTCCCTTGACATTTTTTTTAACACACTCGGGACGAATGAGCCGGAGCCGGCTCATGGCTTGCACAACCGTTTAGGACGAATGGTCCGGCTCCGGCTCATAAGAGTTTTCAAGAGGTTTTTTTTCTCTCGCTAAATTATTAGCCGTTTTGATTTCTGGCGTGTAACCAGCTTTCCAGTGCGAAGTCATAACCTATTTTCAGTTTGCTTTGACCTTGCCTCTCTTGAAATCAACCAATCATTGCATAGTTTACATTCAGCTTTGGTTGTAGAGGGGGGTCAAAGATCGGAATGTGAAATTTTCCTTCTTTCTATGTGTTAGCTGTTTTCGTCAATAGGAGACAAACGACGAAGGTATGGAATCTGATATTTTACGATCGTTTAGTGCGTGGTGTTGCTAATCTTTTCTGGAAACATTGATGCCTAACTCTTCATAACTTGGTTTTGGTGATCGTTTTACGAACCTAGTCAAATGCTCAGTCCCCACAGAATAAGGGGAAATAATTTGGCCAGTGAGTTAAAATATGGCATGCTCCGCTATTTGCCTTTGAAAACTTTTGTTTTCTTGTCTTGGCAGCAAAGATATTTAAATAGAAGGTGCTTGCATTGTAACACGCTCATTTCTTATGGAAGTGTATGGCTACGCATTTCGTTATTTTGCAAAGCTACGGGGGCCTTATTTCTCTATATAAAAAAAAAGAAGAAAAGAAATGTGTATATGCATAACGTCTCTGTCTGACGCTAACCGTGTATCTACAAAATTTGACAAAAATAGATTTTTTACTGAAACTCCTTCCAGTGACTTCACGCAGGTCTTCTATAAATATCTTGTGTCTGCGACCAATGAAAATGCTCAAATCTATTCTATCATGTTACCGTTTCACTACGAATGAGTTATTCCTTCCAATTTGGAGCAAATGCCAATTTACCAAAGACCAAAAAGTTATAGTCTTAACAAGACTAGATTACTTCCCTTGGTCTACACAGCCAATACCACTAAGCTGCCGTGGATCCCACTCGCTACGTCACTTCCGGGGAGGCAACTTTAAATCATAATAAATTTTTTCCAACTTGGAGCAGCCATGTTGTTCTTTGCTCTTGCTATTATTTCGTTTATCTAATTTATAGATTTTTTACTGAAACTCCTTCCAGTGACCTCACGCAGGTCTTCTATAAATATCTTGTGTCTGCGACCAATGAAAATGCTCAAATTTGTCACATGATACCACGGAAATAATCGTGTATGTGGCGGGTTGTTGCTGGTTTTGACGCGATAAGCGTGTAACTGGTCACACTAATCGTGTAACTGCCAGCAGCTGTCGTATCTCCCATTGTGAGAACAATGCACTAACTTTGTGACTAACCGTGTAACTGAATTATCACGAAAATGTTGGGTGTTAATGCAACTTTTATTGTGTCGCATGTTTACTCATCGGTAAAGAAGAAGGGTCAAGCGTATATCAAATGGGGATTGACTTTGTAGCAGGCGACAATGTTTTTTGATGCTCCTGTAAAATCACTGATTGTGTAAATACACGGTTAGCGTCGGACAGCGACGATAAATATTTGCGAAACTGGAGGGATGTAATATTTAAGGGTCTCATTTCCTTTTAGTAATAACGACGAGGAAGAGTGGGTTTTTTCTCTGGTAGCATATTTTCCACTTTCGATTCCGATTCTATGCAAACGTTATCTGGCGTGTGTTGTTTATGTGTGATTTAAAAAAAAAAATTTAGATTAAAAAAAAAAATTGTGATGGTACTTTTAACCCTTTCACAAACAATATCGCCTTTTCGCACCACAATGGTTTAACCCCCATGCCACTAAAAGGCATCAAATTCAGGGCCTGTTATACAAAGACTCTATTGCAGATAACTTCTTTTCTCTACACAGTTAAGTTTAACCCTTTCACCGCCAGCCATTTTTCAGCAAAACAATTCCATTAAACTTAACCTGGGTAGAGAAAAAAATGTGTCTATAATATTGGGGATTCCTCTGTGACATATTTAAAGTGAGGCCTATCCTTACCTCCCACAATTAAGAGAACAGGGTCTTTGGATAACAGACCCTGATTTGATGCCTGACATGGGTGTTAAATCATTGTGGTGCAAAAATGCGACGTTGGCGGTGAAAGGGTTAATGGTATTTTTTTGCCGAAAAATGTCTGGCAGCGAAAGGGTTAAAGCTCACGTGTCTCGACTGTGGTTCTCAGGCGTTTTGTGATGACGGGGTTCATTATATTTTTGGTACCTTGTGCTTTATTTCAACGCATTGTGTGTGCTGCTTGTGATGTGTCATTTGTGCTTTATTTCAACGCATTGTGTGTGCTGCTTGTGATGTGTCATTTGTGCTTTATTTCAACGCATTGTGTGTGCTGCTTGTGATGTGTCATTTGTGCTTTATTTCAACGCATCGTTTTTGCGCTACTTACGACACATTTATGTGCGTTTGTCGCTGTCAGTATTTAAAAAATGTTTTGTGTGTTCAATATGGAATGCTTTTTTTTTCTTGTGACAACCTGTGATAGTAAAAGAGAGTCCCACACGAAATAGATTCAAAATACTGCCAGAAAAGAAAAAAAAGGTTAAAAATTTATTTTTTGTTATCTGTAAGTAGACCTACTGTATTTTTCGGATCATTAGGCGCTGCTGTGTATAAGGCGAATAGGGAAATTTTCAAGAAAAATCTGAAAAAATTAAAGTAAAAGGCGCCCTCATTTATAAAAAAGAAAGTCGAAGTTTGAAGCCCGTACACGTCCTGTAAGCGCTTACCGCCCGCCATTACTGCTGTCATAAACGAGAGTTGGCTCCTTTCTCAAATAATTGAACTTCCGTTTTTGCGACTTCCGGTTGTTGTGTTTGGACTTTTCATCGCAAAAACTGGTAGAATTATGGCATTTTAAGCTCTACAACGATGCTTTTTACATCCACTGAAGGGTTCTGGCATCTGTTGGACGGTATCTCGGACGATAATAGGGATTTTGAAGCATTTTAACGTGAGTATTCGTCATATCGGCGACTCGTTACCACTTTCGATGTTGTGACTCACAGTAGACTGTACTGAACACGGCAATCGTTGCCTCTCTTCTCACGATTTTGTTCACAAATAGGGCGCCCTCGTTTATTAGGCGCATAGGCCGAAATTGGAGAGAAAAACATATCGCCTTATAGTCCGAAACATACGGTACTTGTATTTTTATATGTATGATTGTATATCACTTGCATGTATCTTCGAGATAAATAATTGTACAGATTGAAAAGAAAAATGAGATAAAACACAACTTTGAAAATCTCATGAACAGTTCCAGGTCTTTTAACTCGCTCGAGACGAATGAGCCTGATCGAGCTCACAAGTTTTCAAGAGGTTTTTGTATTTCTGGCTTGTAACCAGCCTTCGGGAAAGACGTTGTAATCTACTTTTAGTTTGCTATGGTGGCTTTGTCTCTCTTCAGATCAACCAATTATTGCAGACTTTACGTTTTGCCTTCTTGGAATATTACGGTATGGATGTTGAAATGTTGGGTTGTGAAGATGTTATTCATTCTAGTGGATCTGTCTGTAATATGTTTACGTCAGTAGAAGAAGACTACCGACGAAGGTATGGAATCTTTCTACAATCGATTAGTGCATGGTGGTGTTAACCCTTTCAACACCAGCCAGGTTTTTTTAGCCAAAGCTTTCCATTAAGCTTACCTGGGTACAGAAAAGATCCTGTCTGCAATATTAGGGTTTCCTTTGTCACATGTATAAAATAGGGCCTGTCCTTACCTCCCAACATTAAGAACATAAGGTCACTGGATAACAGACCCTCATTTGATGCCTTTCAGTGACATGGGTGTTAAACCAGTGTGGTGCATAAATGCGACATTGGCGGTGAAAGGGTTACTAACAGCCTTTGTCACTAGTAAAAGGCATCAAATGAGGGGCTGTTAACGAGTGACCTTATGTTCTTAATCTTGGGAGGTGCCTATTTTATGCATGGCACAGAGGAATCTCTAATATTGCAGACAAAATCTTTTCAGTACCCACGTACCGTAAGTTTAATGGAAAGTTTTGGAGAGAAAAAAGGCTGCTAGAATTTTGTATTTCTGCTTTTTTTAAAAAGAGGGGAGTGAAATATAGTCCCACTATATACCAGTAGTGACAGTATTCATTATTTGGCTTTGGTAGAGGCTGATCTTTTAATTCTGCTTTTTTTATTTTTTTAAATTAGCCCAGTATTGTCACATAATGACGAATTTAGCTTTACGTCCTCCTGGACGAAGCCATATGGGACATTACTTTTTACTTGTGGTTTTTAGTTGTCACATAATTTTGTGGTTGTGAAGCATAATAGTGCTAGCAAGTATTTCAAATTCACTTTACCGTGTACACATGTCAGCAAGCACTCGCTTAATATTGATGATACACACTCACCCAAAAAATATATACCAATGTCTGGTGCTCCTATTGTTTAAATATTTGTTCCTATCCTATTCTATTAATCAAAAATAGGATTGCATAATAGTCGATTTATTCGGTTGATTTTTATTGATAAAAAAAATGAGTGAATGTATTAATAAAAAAAATAGGATTGCATTTAACAGTTTGTCAATGCATTCCTCCAGAAGGAAACCGTTTCCAAATAGCCAAGAAAACGAGATTTTTCATTTTTTTAAAATTATTATTTTTGTTGGCGTATTTTTCTCATTATAAGCCCCCAACCCCACCCGAAATTTGTAATAACATTCAGATTTTGTTATTACATTTTTTTTTTTACTATACAGACAAACCTCTATTTTAAGACTTCCAAAATGTCCGGAAAAATCGGTCGTAAATTGGAGGGGTCGTATGACGGAGGTTTTCACTGGCAGCCGTAGAAAGATAAGTTCAGCACAGTTCATACTCTCTTCTTCATGCACACATACAATGACATATTAAAACTGGATTTGGGTCTTTCCAACTCCGTAGGATTGTGCAATCGATGTATTACAGTTTCACTTCGCCGACTTCTGTTAATCACCTCCACTCTCGTCCAAAGTCAGTGGTTTTCTTTTTCAAAGTCAGTGGTTTTCGTGCTTTTCCTACGCTCTCCGCCATCTTTTCTACAACAAGGGAAGCGACTCCGCTTTCAGGCCCTTGACCGTGGTTGTTTCCCTTTGCTCGAAGTCTCTGCAGACGACAGCAACGGTCGTAAAAACCAACAAAATGGCGGTCGTAAGTCGCGTTTTAGAGGAAGTCGTTTAAGAGAGGTCGTTTACATAGTAAAATGCATCTGTGCCAACAAATCCGGTCTCAAATGAGAGGTGGTCGCTTAACAGAGGGTCGTAAAATAGGAGTTTGTCTGTATTATTATTAGCCTAGAAAACGAGATTTTTCCTTTTTAAAAAATTATTTGAGACGGCTAAAACAATCCAACTGGTATTGGTAGTGTGATGTTTAAGAAGTATTATGGTAAAAAAATCGCCACTTATATCCTGATCAATATGAAGATATAACCGTTTAAAGATGGAATTTATGTGCTCGTTTTCTAAGCGATTTAGAGACGGTTTCCTTATGGAGTAATTGGATTTAATTAAAAATGGTCAGACTTTGTTTCAGTGTTCTGTTTTATCAAAACTTCAGAAACAAAAATTGCACTACTATTGTTGTAAATACTGTAGATCTTATCATTTTAACTATAAACAGAGCATAGCTTTATGGTTTTTTTTAAAAGATTAAATAGTTTTGGGGGCAAACAGATTAAAAATAACAATACAAATATTTTTTTATTTCTGTGTGTATGTGCTTGTGTTTAACATATTTTTGACGTTCATTTGTTTCTATTGATGGTATATTAATTTACTAATAACTTATTTATTATTGTAAGCGCTTAGGGCTTATTTAAGATTAAGCGCTAGAAATGCCCATTACATGGATGCTCCTTGCAGGGTGTCCTGAATTGCAGGATTTTTAACCTTTACCGGACTTCTGGGGTCGCCCACGACCCCTTGACACACAAAACATGTTATATCTCTAAAACTATTTAAGCAATCTTCATGAAATTTCATGACTTTGTCAAAAACGTAAATGGCTTTAAGTGTGTTCAATTTCATTAATGTGTATAAAATATAAATGACGTAATATGACGCGTAATTTTGATATACCTGTCCGGATGACGGGGGTCTCCCACGACCCCTACTTTAAAGAGCACTGCAGTGCATTGAGTAGGGGTCGTGGGAGACCCCCGCCATCCGGACAGGGATAAACACATGGTGACTCTTTGACAAGTAGGGGTCGTGGGAGACCCCCGCCATCCGGACAGGGATAAACACCTCTCATCCCTTTAGGAATTTGCTCTTTGCTGAGTAGGGGTCGTGGAAGACCCCCGCCATCGTGTCTGTGTAGTCAAAAGCATGATCCGGTAAAGGTTAAATTGCCTAGAGCCAGATTATGAGAAGCAACGATTTTCTTACACACACACACACTTGTACAATAAAAAAAAGGGCCTATATAAGCATTTGCTATATTCAAAGGAATGTAGCACTTGTACTAGTCTAGAGGGGTAAAAAAAAAAAAAGAGCAGTAAATGTGTGTTTGCGCTGCCCCTGCACTCCGCCGGGGCCGCCCCCTTGCAGGATTTTTGAAATTTCCCAGCAGCGCCCATGCCATTATTACCTGGCCAGAGGCCGGGGTTTTGCGATCGGGTTGTGTGTGTGTGTATCGATTATCTTAAAAACTACTGTTTGGACTTTGATTAAAATTGGCAGAGGGGTAGACAGCTTGAAAAGGAAGCTTCCTTTCGTTAATCAATGTTTAAATTGTCCGCACTTTATTGCTATTGCTACCGGTTTCATACCATAGGCTGCATTAGTTTACCCTGTTCTAAAATGTATAGTTCTTTTATACGTGCTTCGACATATATCTGTGCGTATATGCATGTATTCTTGCGTGTGCCGTGCGCACGTGCAGGTGTGTGCGTGTATGGTTACACGCATGTATGCCCGCACAAGTATTAACAATTATACCTGTGCGTACGTAATTCTATAAATTCGTATTTCAACCTGTCTGTATCATAACACCTGCTTTGCTACCTTTATGTTCAATTATGTATGTGTAATTTTATGCCTTGCCATGTTTGTATTCTATGTTCGTATATGTACAAAGGTGCTACCTTTATGTTCAAATCTGTATGTGTAATATCATGCCTTGCCATGTTTGTATTCTATGTTCGTGTATGTATCAAGGACAGATTGGAAGACTAGGCGTTGCCTAAAATCTTTATCCTTGCAAAATAAAGTTCAAGTTTTCAAGTTTTCAAGTTTTCAAGTTAATCAACACCGTGCTGACCTTGACCTTGAAGTTTGACCATGAAAACCGAAATTTCCTTCTTTGGGCTATGTAATTTCCCCCCAGCTTTATTTCATGAACTAGTGAACAGAGTCGCTTCAAATTTTGTGTGGTGGTGTACCATGGTGCAAGGAAGTTTGTATAAAAGTTCAGCTGTATCTCGTGAACTACTGAACATAATCGCTTCAAATTTTGGGCTATGTATTTTATGCGTTCTGTAAGGGTGGAAAGTGGTGTGTTTATTTGGGGGGGGGGAGGACATAACTCTGGCCGGGTTTGCATTGTCACAATGCGTTGCTGCCGCTCGGCGATGCCCTTATTATTATTATAGCGGTACTGAATATAATATGACATAAGCAAATCATTCTGATCTTGAAGGCTTACACTCCAAGTTGTACATAGAAATGTGATATTCTGTTTATCGTGTTGTTTTTTTCTCTCGCTAAATTATTAGCCATTTTATATGGTGCAGTGGTCTATGTCAAATATTGCAATTTTTCAGGTCAATGATTTTTTGGGTTCTGCCTCATCAATTTTTTATAATTCTTTCGTTTCGCTTTTATGATACCGTAGGGACACATTTTCAATTTGGTCTGGGAAAAAGTTTCAACAAGAAATAAAGTTATATTTACAGAGTTCATACAAATCTGTGTGTAAAAAAAAGCCAGGACTTTTCCAGGACCAGGTTACTAAATTTTGATCAAGGACTCAATCTGGCATACCGGTGTCATGAGAAATAAGTACATACCGTGAAATAAGTACCCTTCAAAAGCGCACTAGAGCCATTCTTCTTTCATGTGATAAATAAGTCAACTATAACTATTTTAAAATATGGATATTTAAGTGCTCAATCTACACGGAAAGAACCAAGAAATAGAGCTGGAGGGTGTAAATCTACATTTTTGCCGAGAAATCGATATACAAAGCCATGCCATGTTTCGTATTTTTCAAAATGGCAGACGAAAAAAACAACCGTCCTTGCAAACACAAATTTTGTTTTTTAACTTCTTTAAATTGAACTACTCATAATCTTCGAATTTGCTTCATTCAATATGGCGGCGACCATATAGCTCTTTATTCAAACATCAAACAAACAAATGTTTATAGTTTATTCTTTTATCAAAACTTGAGTGGCTTTGTGATACTAGATACTACTAAAGTGTGTACAATTACTTCTATATAAAGAAGTTGGTCACCACCACAGAAGAAAGATCATAATAAAATGGTCATGCAGAAGCCCGATTAGTTGGAAGTTTTTGTTTTCCTGACGAAGCTCATTTCATCAGATTATTTACATTGTGAAATAATATGCGGCTCACTCGTTCGAAGTAAGAAGTCTCCACAAATATACTGATTTATCTTTCACTCTGTACAGTACACATGGCATGTTTGTATGTGCATTCGATTTTTGAAAAATGATAAAAAAATACCTGAGGGAAAAACTATGTTATTTTGTATGTGACTAATTGAGTTAAGCCAATCAGATGATGGCTACATTTACGAAAAGTATTGGAACGTCACTGCACGATTTGATGTTTGCTATGCAAAGGTATTGCCCTTCGCAACATTTTCATGATTAACGCCTTCTTTATTAAATTTTAAAAAAAAGTATCCTTTTTCTTCTGTCCAAAAAGTGTCTTCAGTGTTTATGCAAACAATGTTGTTTTCTTAAAAATAAAATGATTCTTAATATCCTATTACTGCCTTTTTAGTGTTGTGATTCCATTTTCAAAGTGTCCTATTTCATCGAAGATGCTTTTAGCCTTTGTTCTTTGTTCATAACAAAATATTCTATTGTGATTGATACAGACAAAGTCACAAACCCCTATTTTACGACCCTCTGTTAAGCGACCACCTCTCATTTGAGACCGGATTTGTTGGCACAGATGAATTTTACTATGTAAACGACCTCTCTTAAACGACTTCCTCTAAAACGCGACTTACGACCGCCATTTTGTTGGTTTTTACGACCGTTGCTGTTGTCTGCATAGACTTCGAGCAAAGGGAAACAACCACAGTCAAGGGCCTGAAAGCGGAGTCGCTTCCCTTGTTGTAGAAAAGATGGCGGAGAGCGTAGGAAAAGCACGAAAACCACTGACTTTGAAAAAGAAAACCACTGACTTTGGACGAGAGTGGAGGTGATTAACAGAAGTCGGCGAAGTGAAACTGTAATACATCGATTGCACAATCCTATGGAGTTGGAAAGACCCAAATCCAGTTTTAATATGTCATTGTATGTGTGCATGAAGAAGAGAGCATGAACTGTGCTGAACTTTTTCTTTCTACGGCTGCCAGTGAAAACCTCCGTCATACGACCCCTCCAATTTACGACCGATTTTTCCGGACATTTTGGAAGTCTTAAAATAGAGGTTTGTCTGTATTAACTTTTAATGTTCAATATTTTACCGTTGGGGTCTCTTGTTCACTGTATGTGTGTTAATACTGTACGCTCAATAAATTAAAAACGAAGTAATGGAAAATGTAGTCTCGAGTTACCAGTTCAGGTTTTGTTCTGTGCATGTTGGTGTAAATGTATATTATATATATCTTTCTAACCATGTAAAAAGTACTGAGGCAAAATGAGCTTTCGCATGTGTACTTACATAATGTACACAATGTCTATTCACACACAAAAAGACACAACATTACTTTATGTATAAAATGATTTAATTATACATATTAAAAGAATATAACATATATTTAAAAAAATCAATGTTCTCAAACAACGTTGGCGCACAATGAATTCTAAACCAAATATTGTTCAACTTGTACACCACACTGACTAATCACACACACATACATGCACGCACGCACGCATCATAATCCAGTAATGCATAACACTGCCCAAATTATTTGGGTTGAGCAATCCGTTATTTTTGTACAATGCGCAGTCGGTTACAATACAATCTTATATACAGTGGAACCTCCCTATTAAGACCTTCCCTATTAAGACTAGTAAGACTGACCACTAGATCATGATTAGGCTTTTTTTTCTTTCTTTTTGCTTACTTCTGGAAGTGGGGCCTGGGCCCTTCCGGCTGAACTGGGGGGTTTAACTCTTCTGTCGCCGTCGGCGGGTTGAACCGCCCGGTTTACTGTTTATCGTTGCTAGCCATGGGCGGGTTTGACCGCCAGATACTAGGGAAACCCTGGTGTCCCCCTTTGCACTATTTATATCAAGTGACATCACATCCTTTACTTCCGTGACATGCGCAGTTCGCTCAGGGAAAGCACAATCTTCTGCCATCTGCATTTGTAGGCTAAATTTTGCAATTTTCAATCGATTTTCGACGATGGAAACTGACGATGACTTTTGGTGTGAACTTCTACAAGATGGCGACAGTGATGACGAAGCATTCACTGGATTTACTGTGGAAGAAGTGGCAGAATCTGAACTTAGGCAAATAAAAAAGAGCTGCTGAAACGATCTTGGGTTTGCAGCAGCAGATCGACACAGGGAATTTTAGTGATGATTCGAGCGAGTATTTTTAATGAATTTTTAAAGTGAGTATGTGCGAAAATCAGTGCAACTGCAAAAATTACTTGGTGCTCAACAGTAAACTTGTAATACTTGGTAGTAGAAGAGTTAATGGTCTTAACCCAGGGTAAGCAGAAGGTCTTTCTCCTTTCTCTTTTAATTCTAATAGGGAATGCGCCCTCCTAGTTCTGTCGCGTCTATCGTCAGAAGTGGCGTCTGCGACATATTGATCCAGATCCAGACTCCCACTTCAGACCTACCGCACTTTTCTGAGACATTGCCCTTTGTAAATATCAAAATTACCCTCATATTACAAACTCCTTCCCACTTAAGACATTTTGGATGATAAAAAACAAAAACATTTACTTATACGTTTTTATTATAAATTTTTTTGCTCTCCTCAGTCTTCCGTCGGTATACAGTGGAACCTCCCTTATAAGACTCCCTCCCATAATAAGACTCCCTCCCGTATAAGACCTACTTCTCTGAGACATTGCCCTTCTTTCAGGCATGGGAATTAGAGAAGACAACAAAGACTGGAAATTGGGGTCTGGAAGCAGGCATAGGAACAAGGAATAAAAAAAAAAACAACTGAAAACCGTGTGTGTTGGGATACAGCCCCCAGAAAATGAAGCTTCTTCTGTTATCTAAGCCTTAAAAACAGTATTAGAGATAAGACTGATATATTTAGTTCATTGTCCAATTTCATGTATAACCAATAACTTAAGTTTTACTCATTGGGCTTCTTTTTTTTCTATCTCATAAATGTCCTCTTGGACCATCAAAAAAAGCTGAAACTTGCACAAAAAAAGACTGAAGAGGACCATCCAAAAAGCTGAAATCAGCCAAAAGACTGACAATTCCCATGCCCGTCTTTGTAAGTGATAAAATTACCTCCCTTATAAGACCTCATTTGGGATGATTTCGGAAGGTCTTATAAGGGAGGTTCCACTGTATATGCCAGAATTGGTTTCTCTGCCGACGTACCATGATGCACATTTTCCAAGTGTTTTTTTTCTTTTATAGGGAGATTCCACTGTACAACAAACTCAGACTGACAATAGTGACATGGGCTATTAGCATATATACAACATGAAAGTGATAAAACTGTCTTAACGAAGCTGCCACATTTAAAATTTAAAAAAAAAAAAAAAATTCCCTGCCCCGATAATTTACAATAATGTGCGTATAGCATAATAATACACACAGACACCACCCATCCAACCCCTACACACACACATGCGCGCGTGCGCACTGTTAATGGACAATGTTTGTCTCTGCCCTGAGATCAAAATATGGAAGTTAGTAGAAGACACTTTTCACTCGGGCTCATAGTTTGAAAAGAAAAAAAAAGAAGAAGAAAAAGCTGCCTTTGGCTTTCAAAAGATATACTACTAGTATACCTTTGAAATCTATACAAAAAGAAAAAAAGAAACGAGCATGAAGCCCCCAGACTCTCTGCCCTGAGATCAAAATGTGCGTATGGCGTATAATAAACATAAACACACAGACACCACCCATCCACCCCCCCTACACACACACACGCGCGCGCGCGCGCACACACTGTTAATGGACGATTTTTGTCTCTGCCCTGAGATCCAAATAAGGAAGTTAGAAGACACTTTTCACTCGGGCTCAAAGTTCGTTATATGCCCATGAAAAGAAAAAAAAAAAGCTGCCTTTGGCTTTCAAAAGATATACTACTAGTATACCTAAGAAATCTATACAAAAAAATACAAAAACGAGCATGAACCCCCAGTTAGTCTGTTATAGTCCCGTCAACAGCTATGGTTATCTCATGAGTAGGGGTCGTGGGAGACCCCCGCTATCCGGACAGGGATAAACACATGGTGACTCATTAACAAGTAGGGGTCGTGGGAGACCCCCGCCATCCGGACAGGGATAAACACCTAGGAATTCGCTCTTTGCTGAGTAGGGGGTCGTGGAAGACCCCCGCCATCGTGTCCGTGTAGTCAAAAGCATGATCCGGTAAAGGTCAACAACGTACAAAACCTGAAAACATAAAAAAAATATAGTACAATTCATAACATGACACTTCCCTCATTGTACCCTATAGCACATAATTCCAGACAGTGCTGGAAACGTAAGCCATTCCGCTCTATTTATCGAGTCCAGATTGAGACGAAATGGAAGATTAACAGAAGTTGGGTTGAGGGCCAGCCACACAGCAGCAAAATCGTACGACTGTACGATACGATTCGATCATGTGGTCTCCCCAAGAACAAATTGTGATTCGCGCTTCGAGATGACATGATCGAATCGTATCGTACAGTCGTACAATTTTTAGCTGACGTGTGGCTGGCCCTTAACTCATTCGCATTGCAACGATTTTGAATTATTAAAAAAAACTCACAAATCACTCCAGCCATACAGTGATACACACAAACAAAACATACATAAACAAAAGGAGAAATGAAAGAAGATGACGGGTTTTTACTTCAGGCTTAGACTTAGGGAAGTGGTAGATCAGACTTTGACTTTAGACTATATAGAAAAACTTTCCGCACCGATTGGTTCCCCCACAACGAACCACTACAAAAGCAAAGTCAGAGGCAAAATTGTGGTCTAAGGGAGTGAAGCGAGTTTAGAAGTGACCAAAGTATGGTGTGCAGACAGATTTACTTCCCTTGAAGCAAATCCATCAAATTGACAGCTTTGACTTGAATGAGTTAAAGGGCCAGCCACACGTCAGCTAAAATCGTACGACTGTACGATACGATTCGATCACGTCATCTCGAAGCGCGAATCACAATTTGTTCTTGGGGGACCACGTGATCGAATCGTATCGTACAGTCATACGATCTTGAGCTGTGTGGCTGGCCCTCAACCCAACTTCTGTTAATCTTCCATTTCGTCTGTGGGCTTCATGCTCGTTTTTGTGTCCATCATAATGCACAGCAGCATTCTTCGCTCCCTTAGACAACAATTTTGACTCTGACTTTGCTTTCGTGGTGGTTCGTTGTGGGGGAACCAATTGGTGTAGATTTTTTCTACAAAAAGTCTGATCTACCACTTCCCTGTGTAAGTATTTTACCTGAAGTAAAAACCCGTAATCTTCTTTCATTTCTCCTTGTTACCAACCGTGATCGTAGAGAGCGGATTGGTAATGTTTTCACTCGTGTCTGAGGCGGACTATGTATGTATGTATGTATCCTCTCTAGCGTTTGAACGGATGGACTTAGGGTGCTCACATTTTGCATGCGGATAGGTAGTGGGAAGATCTAGGCCAAGTTCGATGATGAAGGTTATGGGTCAAAGGTCAAGGTCACTGGAGCCGAATAACGCTGCCGCGCGGTTGGTGATTTAGCGTCTTAACGCTCTAGTTTATGTTATGTATGTTTTGTTTGGGTGTATGGCTGGAGTGATTTGTGAGTTTTTTTAATAATTCAAAATCGTTGCGATGCGAATGAGTTAACTCTTAAAGTCCTTATACCGCCCTTGCCGAAATCCTGTACCACCCTTCTTCGACCCGATCTACCCACTTCTACCCACTGCTTTTATTCTTTAGTCATGTTACTAAGAAAGTGGGAGCTCTCTAGTGCAGAGAGAAAGCCTTAACGACAGCCGGAAAGCATTTGACTTCCTGTTGCAATGGCCGACATTTGCAAGGAGGTTGTTTGAAGGCTATTTTGGATCGATTTTCTTCAAATATTTTTGGAACAAATTTTATTCATCAAAATGGCGGCGTTCCGAACGATCGATGACGATGTTATCAATGTTTCTACCGAAAAATTGTGTGCCAATCATGCTTTTGGACTTAGTTATAGGGGCCAGAGTGAAGTGACTGTTGAGACTCGTGCTAGTACAGTGCCTACTATGGCTAATTTCGACTATCAATCGGCAGAAAATCTGGTGAACGATTCCGACAACCGGTCATCTGCCGAGCATTCGGACTCTGTTTTAGACAGTGAATTGGACAGTTTCAATGATTTTTTATCGGACTTAGAGTGGTTTAACACTTTGTACAAAGCATAGAGATATTTCTCACATGATAACTTCGATCGCGAATGATCAGCAGTAAGACCGACAGAACATAATTCTTACCTGTTTTTACCTGTTGATTGCATCCCCAAAATACTACAGAAAGGCTGAAGAGTCTAATAGGAGTCGGTGTCGGAATCGCTGGTCTCAACGAGGCGCAGACTGGCTCGCAGTTTGCGTAGTGCCGCGTCGCCGGAGTGAAGGCACTTGATCCCGCGCGGCATGGACCGGCAAGACGTCAGGTCCAGCGACTGCAGCTGACGGAAACGCTTCAACGCCAGACTGTGAAACAAGAAGGAAAGAAAGAAAAAGAAATCCATGATGAAGTACATTCATTAACCAGCAGGTACAAAAACGAATAAATAAATACATACGCACTTAACCCCTTCACTGTCGAGGGATAATGGATTTCTTGTATTGCTGTGTGCTGAGCCAAATTTGGCCTTACTTTATCCTATCCTGTTTTTGTTTGTGGCACAAGCCACAAACCTATAACTCACTTTGTCGGTCGGTCGGTCGGTCTGTCGGTCCAAAATTGTCGCACATTTCGCAAAATTGTCGCACATATTTTAAAGGAGAAAAAAATACTTGGACATAAAGTAGCATTTCAGTTGTCATATCTACATTCCTCGACGAAAATGGTGTTTTACATCCTCTTGGTCTGAATCAGACACATATGGGACATTTGTAAATACAAATATGGTGGGAACAAATACTGGAGGCAATGCCCGGAGGCAGTACAAAACCAGTAAAGTCCCGATTTTTTAATTAATGCAGATAGGTGTAGCGGTAACCACGCCTCGGTTAAACCTCATCGGCTATGGCACCGCTACAAGTATTTAATAATTGAAGTGATATATATATATATCTACATTCCTTACGTATGGAAAGAATTATATACTGAACAGAGCACATAATCGTCATTTTAAAGCGCACAAAATAATAAACATACGTAATACAGACACTACAACAGACACGACGAGTATGCGGTGCTTCTTTCGATGAGTATAAGTAGGATAAATAGTTTTAAATGTTTTCCAAAAGATATAAAAAGTTACGAAATGGTGCAGAGATAACATTCTGGTTTACAGATTAAAATTATTGAAAAGCCAGGGGAAGCGACTCAGTGCATATAATGATTGCAGTGGTAAAAATAGACCGCACTTCAAATCGAGGCTGCTCTTTAAAATGATGTTTCGTTTTCAATTGTCGCACGCCACAAACGATTGCGAATCCGCACTTGTTTATGTGCAGGTGCATTATTATTATATTGAATGTTATCCAAAGACTCTGTTCTCTTCATTTGGGGAGGTAAGGATAGGCCTTGCTTTATATATGTTATAGAGGAATCCCCAATATTACACAGATTTCTTTTGTCTTTTTACATGTCCTATAAAGTTTTTAACTATTATGTTCTTATTGTATTAGTATTTAGTATTAGGTACTTTATAGTCACAGAGGCACCCTTTTTCTTTTTTGCATGCGATTTTTGTCACTGATGAGGGGGGGGGGGGGGGGGGGGGGGGGGTTAAATTTGACCAAAATGACAACTTTTTCATTGCCACTGGGTTTAACCTATGCTAAGTGCATGGGCACACGGGACCTCGGTTTATCGTCTCATCCGAAAGACTCCACGTTCAGACCGTTAAGGCCTAGTGCAAAATGAGAGGAAAAAAATCCCCTGTACCCAGGTTCGAAAAACTCGGGTTTACTTGACACGAAGCGAACGCGCTACCACTGTGCCACTCTACACAGTGTTTGTGCCATGCCACAAATCAGCTTCTCACTTTTTGAGATAATACAGTAGTCCTGGGTTGCTTCACTCATCTGTCCACTGCTCATACAGTAGTCCTGGGTTGCTTCACTCATCTGTCCACTGCTCATACAGTAGTCCTGGGTTGCTTCACTCATCTGTCCACTGCTCATACAGTAGTCTTGGGTTGCTTCACTCATCTGTCCACTGCTCATACAGTAGTCTTGGGTTGCTTCACTCATCTGTCCACTGCCCATACAGTAGTCTTGGGTTGCTTCACTCATCTGTCCACTGCTCATACAGTAGTCTTGGGTTGCTTCACTCATCTGTCCACTGCTCATACAGTAGTCCTGGGTTGCTTCACTCATCTGTCCACTGCTCATACAGTAGTCCTGGGTTGCTTCACTCATCTGTCCACTGCTCATACAGTAGTCCTGGGTTGCTTCACTCATCTGTCCACTGCTCATACAGTAGTCCTGGGTTGCTTCACTCATCTGTCCACTGCCCATACAGTAGTCTTGGGTTGCTTCACTCATCTGTCCACTGCCCATACAGTAGTCTTGGGTTGCTTCACTCATCTGTCCACTGCCCATACAGTAGTCTTGGGTTGCTTCACTCATCTGTCCACTGCCCATACAGTAGTCCTGGGTTGCTTCACTCATCTGTCCACTGCCCATACAGTAGTCTTGGGTTGCTTCACTCATCTGTCCACTGCTCATACAGTAGTCCTGGGTTGCTTCACTCATCTGTCCACTGCTCATACAGTAGTCCTGGGTTGCTTCACTCATCTGTCCACTGCTCATACAGTAGTCTTGGGTTGCTTCACTCATCTGTCCACTGCTCATACAGTAGTCCTGGGTTGCTTCACTCATCTGTCCACTGCTCATACAGTAGTCTTGGGTTGCTTCACTCATCTGTCCACTGCTCATACAGTAGTCCTGGGTTGCTTCACTCATCTGTCCACTGCTCATACAGTAGTCTTGGGTTGCTTCACTCATCTGTCCACTGCTCATACAGTAGTCCTGGGTTGCTTCACTCATCTGTCCACTGCTCATACAGTAGTCCTGGGTTGCTTCACTCATCTGTCCACTGCTCATACAGTAGTCTTGGGTTGCTTCACTCATCTGTCCACTGCTCATACAGTAGTCCTGGGTTGCTTCACTCATCTGTCCACTGCCCATACAGTAGTCTTGGGTTGCTCCACTCATCTGTCCACTGCTCATACAGTAGTCCTGGGTTGCTTCACTCATCTGTCCACTGCTCATCCATTTGTTGAGGTCACAAGTTAAAAACAAAAGATGTAGAAAGGGAAAGAAACTAATAATTTAACCCTTTCGCCGCCAGCCATTTTTCAGCAACAAAATTCCATTCAACTTACCTGGGTAGATAAAAAAAAAATCTGTCTGTAATATTCAGGATTCCTCTGTGACATATTTAAAGTAAGGCCTATCCTTACCTCCCAAAATGAAGAGAACAGGGTCTTTGGATAACAGACCCTGATTTGATGCCTTTTAATCATTGTGGTGCAAAAATGCGAAGGAAACTGTCAGCAAAAGCCAACGTCACACACACGCACGCGCGCGCGCACACACACACACACATGCATGCGTGCGCACACATACAAAAAGAGACAGATCAAAATAGAACAAGACTGGGAATTATACTACTTGTGGCGGTGCCATAGCCGATGAGGTTTAACCGAGGCGTGGTCACCGCTACAGCTATCTGTATTAATTTTTAAAAATCGGGACTTTACTGGTTTCGTACTGCCTCCGGGCATTGCCTCCAGTATTGTTCCCACCATATTTGTATTTACAAATGTCCCATATGTGTCTGATTCAGACCAAGAGGACGTAAAGCACCATTTTCGCTCGTAGAACAAGACTGGTACTTGTGACTTAAGTCAGGGGAAAAAAACCAAAGTCCGGAAGTCGACTTATCCGTTTGACGTTTAGAAAAAATCTCGTTGACATAGACGAACGTCGAGTTATACGTTGTCGAGATATCTGTTATTAAAGTCTTTTAAAGAGCACTTTTGGCCGGGAAATGATAAATCCGTCGACTTACGCAAAAGTCGACTTAAGCATGTGTTTAACTTATAAGTATTAAGCTGTATAACGCAAACCAAAACGGAGACAACTCCACTGACGTGACGCAGCGCTCAGAGGCGGAGGAGCCACCCAGGTTGAGGTGGGTGAGGGGGCAGGCATCACAGTCGGCCAGGGCTTCCAGGGCCCGCTCCATGCTGGCAGCCGAGGGGGTGACCCACGCCAGGTCCAACACACGCAGACTGGCACTCCACTGAAGGAAAAAAGAAAGAAAACAAATATATTAAAAAAATCCAAAATAAATCAGAAAGATCTGCCATATTTTTTCCGACTATGCAGCGATACCCCCCCCCCCCCCCCTCCCATAAGGTGCGCCCTATTATAAAGGTGAATATTTTTGCATATAATTATCATTAAGGATAATAATCTCTGTGCAGGTGTCTGTCCGCCTCCAACTTACAAAGTTTTGGCCATAGATCCAAAGACCATTATATTTTTTATCATCAGTTCCCACTGAAAGTTGTTGTTATTGTACCCTGGCTTCAAGACTCCAGGGATCACCCCAACAGCCGAAGCACTTAAACACTATGGTACAAATGCACCAGCTACAGATGAGAACATTTTTTATTACCTCGCCATGTTTGGGCAGCCACACTCCGACTTCGGAGGACTTTGGAAACTGATGATGCTACGCTAGGATCTCGTCATGGCTAAAGACAATCCCCGCATAACTATGCAGAGCAAAATGATGCAAATGCATCAGCTAGGGATGAGAGCATTACGAGTGTGACTGTTTTTGATTAACCCGTCGCATGAGCAGCCACACTCCGTCTTCGGGGGATATCTTGTCTTAACCCTTTCACCGCCAGCCATTTTCCAACCAAAAAATGTCTTTAAACTTAACTGGGTAGAGAAGAAAAATTGGTAAAGGTAAAGATGTGCCTGCCACCCCTCCTGCATTTCTCGGTTCATTGCAATTTTCCGTTTTTGCGATTATCGGATATAAGAAAACCCGGATATAAGAAAACAAAAAAATTATCTCCCTTCGATTTCCTTATAACCGGGTTCCACTGTAGTTTTAAAAAACAAGCTAAATTGCATTTATGAATACTGAAAACACACACACATGACCATGTAACAACTAACACACACATAAACACACACAGAGATAATAGTACCCAGTATATTTCCGTCTACCCCATCTGGATTTAAAAAAAAACAATGTTTATATTACCTACTCACTGGGGGGGGGGGGGGGGGTATTGGCCCCAAGTCCAGAGACTAGTAATAATTGGTTCAAAAAGCTAATACCTAATGACAGGTTGAGAGAGAGAGAGAGAGAGACTTTTTTAAATGAGGATAAGCATGGCTTTTTAGGAGTATAAGATGAACTATTAACTTAATTAAGTACAACTCAAAGCAAAACATAAAGAAGTCAATCAAGAAACAGAGACTGAGAGAGAGAGAGAGAGAGAGAGAGAGAGAGAGAGAGAGAGAGAGAGAGAGAGAGAGAGAGAGAGAGAGAGAGACTGGCATTGTAATCATTAGAAGAGAAATAGAAAAATATGTGACGTTTCTTTTCTTTTCAATAAACAAAAACTCTTTAATAATAAATGCCTACCTCTACATTGATAGAACTGTTGTCCGTTTTGGAAGAGAAACATTACGCTATTGAAGGCGTCTTCTTCACAGCGGGAGACTTCTACTTTCGTCTTACGCCTGTCCGTCTACTCGCGCTGGGTGATGTCACTTCGATCCCCGTGCGAAATTTTGAAATCATTCCGACATACTGTGCAGAAGGCATAACTTTTTTTTTTCGCCTTGTCAAGACTCGTAAATATACGGAAAATTCTTCTTATATCGGGGAACAAACTTTTGGTAGGCCCGACTGTTCAATTTGCGCTTTTCTTTAACGCCATCTTGGCAAGAAAGGAAAGTTTGTACGCATGCGCAGAATGTTTTTCGGGTCGGAAAAGATGGATCGATTGGAAAACCGCATGCACGTCGACTACTCAATTTTAAGCGCTTTTTTTTTGGGGGGGGGGGGGGGGGGGGGGGTGTGAAAATTTTGAATACGGAATTTGACACCACTAAACGGAATGGCCGGAATAGCGGCCGGAAACCGGAAAAATTCCGGGAAATACGGAAAGGTTGGCAGCTATGAAATTGAGATAAACACACACAGACACACATGGGCGCTCCTAGGGAAATTTCAAAACTCGTGCAAGCCCTGGCATAGTGCAGGGACAGCGCCCTGCCGGGGGGGGGGGGGGGGGGGGGGGGGGGGGGGGCAATGTCCCCTGGAAGCTGAAGGGAAACAACAGTTTCCAATGTAACTGACAGGCTCTCGTTGCACTTTCACTTCTGGTTAAACTTCATGACCAGCAAAATGCATCTTCTCAAATTCTCATAATCCGGTGATGCCGGCTCCAGGCAATAACAAAAATCCTGAACTTCAGGACATCCTGAAAGCTGGAGCATCCATGCGATGCAGACACACACACACACACACACAAACACCCATTGCTACCTGTCGCAAAGCCTCCACCAGCGCCTCCATATATCGTGGAACGCTGCTCCGGGCCAGATACAGCTCCTCCAGCTGCTTGATGGGGGAGGGGGCGCCCTCGGGGAGAAAGCTGTAGGTGGGGTTCATGTTGGTGCAGCCCCGTAGATCCAGCAGCCGCAGATGGTGGGTTTTGTGCAACAGCCTGAGAGAAAGGAAGAAAAACAAGAGGCTAATCCTGCAATGGCATAAGGTACTTCATTTCATTTTTTATTTCTTTTGGTGACCCATCTTCTGGGCCGTACAGTGGCGTTGCTCCCACGCCGCTCATTCTGAGTCCCAACTCGCAGCCACACCTGCGCACGTTCAGGTCGCAGAATCCGAGACCAGCAGTCCAAGGGAAGTGAATCTATGTTAGGCAGTCAGGAGGCAACCAACCGAGGAGACACTGCACTGCTGTTGACTCACTTCGGTGGAGTTCAGCGGAGCCTTAGGTACTTTATAGTCAGAGGCGTCTCTGTGAAATTTGGGGCTGCTCCCACCTAGAGAGAGAGCGTTGCAGCCAGAGGCGCGCCACCCTTTTTTTTTTGCATGCGATTTTTGTGCGATTGATAAGGAAGGAAAGGATGTGTGCGTGTGTGTGTGTGTGTGTGTGTGTGTGTGTTTGTGTGTGTGTGTGTGTGTGTGTGTAAATTTTGACCAAATAATAACTTTTTCGTTACCACTGGATTTAATGTGTGCTAACAGCATGGGCACACGGTACCTCAGTTTATTGCCTCATCCGAAAGACTCCACGTTCAGACAGTACACGTAAGGCCTAGTGCAGAATGAGAGGAATTCTTCACAATCTTGTTCTTGATCAAGATTCTCTCACAAAATTCTCTCCACTAACAAAACAAGGCTTGGCCTGAGGCTTTTTATAACTTAGGAAAAGAATAAAAATTATGTCAGTGGCCCATCTTCTTGGTCATAAAAGGACAAACAGAATAGAACAAAGATGGGCTATCTTATGCTGTACACAACAAATCTTGAATTATCTTCGAATTGAACATACCTTTTAACTCTTTCTACACTAACCTGCGCTCTCGTCGCAGGGCATGCGCACAACGCCTCGTTACTAAGGTAACGGGATATCGCATGTGAACTTAAAAAATTCATAGTTCATAGGTTAACAGTCATGAGTGCTTCGAAGTGGCTCAGAGGGCTACTACTACGTTTCATTCATGCCTCTGACACTGACTGGCTGGTTGTAGGCTATTTTGGGACCTTAAAATTATATTTTCGCTATTATGAGTGTCCCTGGCTTAACTCTTAAGTCCTCAGAAGACATTCACTAAGTCTGACTCTCTTCCCCAGAAGGATTTGGCAAAATGGAGCTGAAATGGGTATGCTTATTACAAAAAAATTATTGTAAAATTATTTGTGAATCAAAGTTTATGAAACTTTGCAATAGTGTTGTTATGATATTGTTTTCTGCATTGATGATGTTATTTTGGCCAACCTGATGTATTTGATGTATTTATTTTGATTGATTATTACGAAATATCAACAATAACGGTGTGTTCAATAAAGATGTAAAAAAAAAACATGTGTTGTGTGTTTGTTACTGAAACATTGCAAATTGAGTCACTAGAACGATCAAAGAGACACTGCAACCACAAAATAAACATATTACTTGCCTTTTTGTAGCATTCCGATGATGTAATCAAAAGGTGAAAAAAGTTTCTGAAACACTCACCTGTCGGTCTCATTACCGATCTTCAGATTTTCAACCACGATCGAAGTTTTCATTTGGAAAGCATCTACAAGCTTTGTAATAAGTGTTACAGTACCGTAAGTCCATTAAAATGCGTTAAATATATCTAATTCACTGTCTAAAACAGTGTCCGAATGCTCGGCAGATGACCGGTTGTCGGAATCGTTTGACTGATTTTCTGCCGATCGATAGTCAAAGTTAACCATAGTAGAGTACACTGCACTAGCCTAGCACGAGTCTCAACATTCCCTTCACTCTGGCCCCTATAACTAAGTCCAAAAGCACGATTGGCACACAATTTATCGGTAAAAACATCGATAACATCGTCATGCATCGTTCGGAACGCCGCCATTTTTATGAAAAAAATTTGTCGAAGAAAATTGATCAAATTTAGCCTTCAATCGAGCTCCGTGCACAATGGCCGCCATAGAAACGGGAAGTCGAATGCTTTCCGGATGTCGTTAAAGCTTACCTTCTCCATCAGAGAGTTCTCACTTCCTTAGCAATATGACTAAACAACGTGGGTGGATCGGCGCGGTTTCAAGCGGTTTAGGACCACGGGCCACTAGCGGTGTCAAGCAGTATAAGGCGTTAAGAGTTAACAAAACATGCATTTATTTTAAAATATTACAAATCAAAACTATAATAAAGTGGATGCTTTGAAACTGTTGCAGGTGTTAGTACTGTATATTGTGTACATATTGCCAAAATTTCACGTTTGTATCTGTTACCATTATTTAGAAAATAATTTGTTGGTAACCTATGCAAATCGGAACAGTAGAGAACGGTTGCAAGGGGAAGCAACTGGCCAGTATGGAATGAGTTAACTGAGAAGCAACATTCTGCTATTCTCGGGAAAGGGAGTTTTTGTTGTTGTTGCTTTGTCATGGCAATAAATGTGCATAACCCACCTAATGAGCGTTGAGTTGTTGAGCCCCTTCTGAAGGAAGTCGAATCTGACGCCGGGGGAGGCGGGGGCCATGGCGCAACTCAGCTCCTGCAGCTTGGTGAAGCCCGCTCCACCCTGTGAAAGATAAAAACCATCCTCATAAATTTGTCGTGTGTGATGATGCATTAACGTCGTGGTCCGACGCTTAACAGTGTGTATACAAAATCAGAGCCAATTATAGGATTTTGAAAAAGTATGGATACGAGGGGAAGGGGGGTGGGGGGAGGCATCCGATTCAATCTTCGCTAACCACTTCTTCAGCCACTCATCTTGGAACCGGTGTTCCCTCGCACTAGTGCTGTTATCTTTGGGCTGCTTCTCCGATACTGTTGATGCAGTAGCTGTTTCTGCAACATCTTCTGCACACTCGTTTGGCAGGATTTCTTTTTTTTTCTTTGCCGCCACAAAAATCAAAGTCGAAGAGCGTCGTTGTCCGCTTCATTCTGAAGAAAATTCAACATGGCGGGTAGGACTCTCGCAACTTATTGCCGGTAAAACGAGATGAATGCGATTGGTTGATGTACACTAACATTGTAAAGGAACCAATGAAATGTTGAGAAATCATTCATTCCTGCTCGATGCTTTCGGTTTGTGCAGGCGACAGATTTAGCAGATGACGAAGGAATTCCCACAGCTATCGGTAAAAAGTGCGGGTAGTTCTGCAAATATGCGGGCGTCGACCAGCGATTAGATCCGATTATTGCGGGAAGGAACAGATTTGGGGGGGATTGTACCAATCCTGCGCCCTAGAATCAGCTCTGAAAATCAGTGATTTTACAGGAGCATCAAAAAACGTGTTGTCATCTGCTACAATGTCATTCCCCATTTGATATATGCTTGACTCTTCTTCTTTACCGATGAGTAAACATGGGACATAATAAAAGTTGCCTAACACCTAAAGTTTTCGTGATAATTCAGTTACACGCTTCACGCCTGAGTTGTCAAACAATGGGAGATCGACAGCTGCAATCTCTGCACCGGCAGCTACACGGTTAGCGTGTCAAGACTGGTAGATTTTTGTTAATCTTTGTATCTATTTTAACTTAATACTTACCAACATTTAAAACATGTGGATTAGCTTTAACCGACCTGGAATTATACCATAGAATATAGAAAAACGAAAGTAGGCTGTGGCCTTAACCCCTTCACCGGATATGGGGCGGTAGTTATCCCACTTACATCCGGGTAGGGCATGGTCCACTGGCCTACTATATACGTCATTCAACAGATTTTTTTACAAAAAGCATCAGGAGGGAGGATGGGATGGAACATTTTTGTTTTAAGTGTTGGTAAGTATTAAGTTAAAATAGATAGCAAGATTAATAAAAAATCTACCAATCTAATTTAACCATACTGACCAACACTTAAAACAGATTACCAACGATGAGGAGGGTGATGCTCTAGAAAAAAGTAAGCCATGCACCCTTGCCTCAATGAGCGAAAGCTTTGAAAACATAATTTCAAAACTAAAAAACCCATAAGATATAAAAGTATTCCCCAAAAAAATCATATAAATGATATACCACCGTGTAACCGGGTAGTAACTGAGTAACACTTACATCACAGGGAAGGGAGACAGGAAGTTGGGCCACCACGACCTTCCTGATGAAGGAGTTGTCCTCTCCTCTGACGGCGATGTCCCTCAGATACTACTGGATGAAGGTGTTTTGAGACCTCCAGAAGGCAGCAGCAATGACTCTGACCATATGTATGCATCTTACAAGAGCCAAGGAGGTGCTGATTGCTCGCAATTCATGCGCCCTAACTAACAGGGCTCTCAGGAAGTTTCACTAAGGCCCTAGAATAGGCTATCTTGATACAGTCAAGAATCCATCTCGATATAGTGCCTTTAGCTAAGTCCTTGTGATACTTTTCGTTAAGGGACACGAACAACCTATGCCTAGTCCCACGGAAAGACTTGGTACGGGCTAAGTATGACTTGAGGGCTCTGACTGGACAGAGCGAACGGTCACCGTCATCAGGACCGAGGACGGAACAAAGACTGGAAATGCGAACCAGGGGAGGGCCGACATCCCCAGCTTGGTTCTTGGCCCAAAACTTTTCCGAGTCGCTGTAGCTTGAATTCATTTCATGAGCTCGTGGCATGTGTTTCAACGCCATCTTTGAACAACAAAGCCACGCGAGACCTGTTTCCCGCCAAATGACGTCAGACAGTTTGTTCTCACGCGAACCGAATAGGCTTCAATGAGGCAAGCCGACCTCAAACGAACCATTACTCGACAATAAAAAAAACGTAATTTTTGGAGTTTTTGTTGTTCAACCGTAGTGCCGTAGTTTGAGTTCTAAATTCGTAGCAACTACGGAAAAAACGTAGTGGTAGAGAGCTCTGCAGTCTTGAAAGTCAGAAGCTTCAGAGAAAGTGATGTCAAAGGTTCGCATTTATCTCTAAGGAAGTTCAAAACGAGAAAAACGTCCCACTGAGGAATGTGGATCTACTTGGAGGGGACCGCATCCAAGAAGTGAGACACCGGGAGAGCCGACAGGTTGTTCGCACGTTTAGAGCCTAGGGCTAATGTAATGGTGCTAAAGAGGGCAGCCCTATAGCCTGACAACGTTTGACAGGAGATGTTTCTGGGCAGACGAAGATGGGACAGAAACTCTAAAATCTCCACAGTGGAACTGGAAGGCCTGAGAGGATCAAACTTTCTTTCCAACAGGCGAACCAAGTCGTCCAGCGTAAACTGTACAGGTCACTGGTTGACTTGTGCCGAGAAGAAACAAAAAAATCCACCGTCCTGGTGGAGAAGCCCCGACGCCTGAGCCCTCACCCTAGCCAGGCGACAAGGTTGAGCTGTGATGGATCCTGATGGCCTACTCCGCTTCTGAGCAGAAGCAGAGTGGCCGGTGTGAGGCTGAGACGAAGCGGTCTGTCCCGAGCCAGAGCGAGAAGTTCCGTGAACCAATGGCTTGTCGGCCATAGAGGAGCTACCAGAATCATGTGGGGTGACTCCCGGAAGCATTTCTCCAGGACTCTGGGGATCATCGCCGTTTGAGGGAACGCGTAAAGCGACATTCCCGACCAGTTGAGGGAGAAGGCATTGAGTGCCAACGCTTGCGGATCTCGCACCAGAGATATGTACATAGGGAGGCAAGTGCTGTACTTCGTGGCAAAAAGATCTACCATTGGCTTGCCCCAGAGCCTCCAGACCGGGAACAGGGCCTGATGAGCGATGTGGTCATTTTTTTTTGGGGGGGGGGGCTGAATAAAAAAAAACCCACCTGAAGTTCAGTTTCTGATGAAATTAAAAATATTGAAATCGGTGTAAAGCTGAACAGAGATGAGATTCCCAGAGAACCAAAAAGGCGGGGGTCCGGAGGCAGGTGTAGGCCCCCGTTGGGGTCCAGGAGCAAAGCCCCCTGGTGGGTGTCAGGGGACAAAACTCCCTCAAGCTGAACAAGTTTTTTATTTTAACATGTAAAAATCCCCCTCTGGGACAGGAAAGTTATCAAAATCTTAATACGCTCGATCCTATTTTTTTTTTTAAAGAAAGAAAGAAAAAGAAGTAAACTCACAAAAAAACATTGACTCAGGGCTGGTGATTTTCTGGTAGCTAAAGAGAGAGACATAGTTAGACAGACAGAGACAGGGACAGGTGACAGAGAGACCCCCCACCCACCTCCTCCCTCCCAATTTTCTCAACAGATTTACACTGATCTAAAAAATGACCCCTGGGGTCACACAGTACACGGATTCCCCTGATGTAAGAATAGGCATCGCCTAAAATCTTTATCCTTGTCAAATAAAGTTGTCCAGTGTCCAGTGTCCTTTCAGTTTTCCACAGAGAGCTATTTGTTTCAAGTTATTTCTTTTAACAGAGGTAAATATTCTTATCATTGATTGTGGTTAGGGATAGGAAAAGACCTTACAAGTGGTATATACCACCATAAAACAATGTAAGCCTAATGGATAAAACACTTTACATTGGTTTATGCTGGTGACGAGTGTTAACAAAAGGCATGAACTGAAAAGGAGCTGAGAAAAGCTACTGTGGTCATCAGAAAGGAGGAAATTCTCCAATCAGGGGAAAAAAATCTCATCTCTGCTGAAAGAGTAGCACCCATGTATGCCACAATTACCCCCCCCCCCCCCCAAGGCTGCAGCACATTTATCGCATTGTACACTTACCTGGTGTGGCTGGTCCTCCCTGGACTTGATGTAGCAGTTGGCCAGGCGAAGCAGGCGCAGGGAGGGGCACTTCTCCTGCAGCTTCTCCACGTTCAGCACCAGGTGGCCGGTCGAGAACACGCAGTTACTGAGGTCCAGGGTGTCCAGGTTCCGGCAATGAGACTGAAAAAACAAAATCCAAACAGAAATTTGTTTTGTATTACTATTGACTGACTACCTCCCCCCCTCCCTCCCTCCCTCTCCCAAAGGGTCAGGCCTACCAACCCCCCAATAAACTGGGGAGGAATATTAGTAGTAGTAGTAGTAGTAGTAGTAGTAGTAGTAGTAGTAGTAGTAGTAGTAGTAGTAGTAGTAGTAGTAGTAGTAGTAGTAGTATAATAGTAGTAGTAGTAGAAGTAGTAGTAGCAGTAGTAGTAGCAGTAGCAGCAGAAGTAGTAGTAGTAGCAGCAGTAGTAGTAGTAGTAGCAGCAGCAGCAGCAGCAGCAGCAGCAGTAGTAGTAGTAGTAGTAGTAGTAGTAGTAGTAGTAGTAGTAGTCAGTAGTAGTAGTAGTAGCAGTCATAGTAGTAGTAGTAGTAGTAGTAGTAGTAGTAGTAGTAGTAGTAGTAGTAGTAGTAGTAGTAGCAGTAGTAGTAGCAGTAGCAGTAGTAGTAGTAGTAGTAGCAGCAGCAGCAGCAGCAGCAGCAGCAGCAGCAGCAGCAGCAGCAGTAGTAGTAGTAGTAGTAGTAGTAGTAGTAGTAGTAGTAGTAGTAGAAGTAGTAGTAGAAGTAGTAGTAGTTGTAGTAGTAGTAGTGTAACAGTGGGTGCAGCAGTCAGTCATACTGGAGACAACCCTGGGTTCGATGATCTCGCTCTTTATTACTTTCAAGTTTCAAGGAGCAGGGGCCTGGGCAATGGAATTGGAAAAGGGATAAAAGGGGAATCAGTGATGAGGATGGAGGGTAACAATGGCAGATGAAGATCCAAGGGGTAGAACCATGTAAGGAACTGGGAAAGGAAACCGGAGAGGAACTATGGGAAGGAACCATAGAGGAACCCCAAGAGGAACCCTGAAACAACATCCGCGTACAATGCAAACTGTAGTGTACTCATGCTACTTTGTCTCTATTAGTTTCAGCTAAGACAATTTCCATAGAAAACCTCATCATAATTGATTTGTGAATTTCAATCATAATCCAACATACTGATGTACAAATGTCCACAATAACTTGCCCGTAGGCTTAATGAAAGTGAAACTCTTGCTCTGAAATATGCCACAAGCCATTAAATAATGAACAACTCAAGTCCCATTCATTATTTACTAATATTGAGTAACAATGACATGTAGTGAACTAAACCAACATAAAAAAACTCCTTTGAATTAACCCAATGACTCCCAACCATTCGAACCGGGAATCGATCCCAGTTCCCGAGAGATGGGAATTAACTCCGAACGTCACACCAAATATTTTCATTAAAAAAATCACCCAGAATAAAGTCTAACTCACATTTCATTTCTGAAAGATGCATATTGAATAGCAATGATGATATTATTATTCCAAAGCTAACACACTGTCACACAACAAACCATGAATTGGAATAAAAAAATCCGTAATGGCACTCCGAGCATCGCGCCGAGTCAATACTGCGTCACAAAAAATTTGGGGTCACTTCGAAAAATCCGTTCAAAAAGACTAGTGGGTGCTTTCCCTTGCTGTAAGAACCAAAAACGGACCAGCGAGAGTCAGGAACAGGAAGAACTAAGTATATTGCATTGTGGGTAGGGAGAAAGTGAAAGTGAACGTACTAGACCTGGCGTTCAGCGGGCGCAATCGGCGCATACGGGCTGCATGAGTTGACAAAATTTGGTAGAATTTGGCGTCTGTGTCCTACAGAGGGTTATAATCACTATTCAACCTCAATAACCATTATAGCTTCCTCACTGTCCTCATTCCCTTTTGTATTTACAAACAGAAAACTAAAATGCCCCTTTAAAACTATTTTCACCAAAGCAGATTTTATAACTATCAAAAGTCTACAAATTGAATTCATATTATGAAAACCATCCTTCACAGGAATACTCAAATCTTCCTGTTCATGTTCACAAAAACCAAACCAAAATATTTTCAAGGCAGTGACAAACTCCCAATAAAATAAAATAACTTGAGCTTACCCAGAGTAATGGGAGAAAAGCACATCAAATCTTCAAGCTGAATGCAGTTCAACTTGACAGCTGACAAAAAACTTGAGCCAACATCCCTTCTCTTCATTTGTCTGATCACAGGGTGAAAGACAGTGGATAACATCAAGGCCTAGGTAGATTGTATTGGCTGAAAAGTGTTCACTAAAGTGACTTGTTAACTTCAACAAGGGAAATAATCCTAAGTTAATCATGCTTGGTCCTAGTCCACAAATATTAAAACAAAGTAAAACATACTTTCCTACAATCTAGTTTCTATTATATTCCCAAATCTCCAAGTCCTGTCTAATACCTACTCTACCACAGTAGAAGTAGAAGAAGTACTTTTTAGTAGTAGTAGTAGTAGTAGTAGTAGTAGTAGTAGTAGTAGTAGTAGTAGTAGTAGCAGCAGCAGCAGTAGTAGTAGTCGTAGTAGTAGTAGAAGTAGAAGTAGTAGAAGTAGAAGTAGCAGTAGTAGTAGTAGTAGTAGTAGTAGTAGTAGCAGTAGTAGTAGTAGTAGTAGTAGTAGTAGTAGTAGTAGTAGTAGTAGTAGTAGTAGTAGTAGTAGTAGTAGTAGTAGCAGCAGCAGCAGCAGCAATAGTAGTAGTAGCATCAGTAGTAGTAGTAGCTGCAGTAGTTGCAGTAGTAGTAATATTATAATAATAATAATGAATATTTAGGGCGCTTAATCTTAACAAAAGCCCTAAGTGCTTACAATCATGATAAAAACAATACTAACAAAATGAAAAGCTAGACAACACACAAAACACTCACACGAACTTGAGGTCACACACACACACACACACACACACACACACACACACACATGCGTGCGCGCGCACACACTCATGACTCAATGGATAACCTTTGCAGGAGGAGAAAGATTATGTTTTGAAGAGAGTTGTTTTGAATACAAAAACACCTTTAGATCAGTTTTCTTTTTTGGGGGGTTAAGGGTTCTAGGTCCTACAATTCTTATTCGCTCATCGATTTTTGATAGACAGCGCGAATTGTGCAGTAAATAATGGAAGCGAGGATCCAGAAGTCGTTCTCAAAAATGGTCAAGTTGGTTATGCACACACTAGTACTTGTGCCAATTTGTACATTGAGCAAACGAGAAGGGTTTGTTGTCTTTGTTGTTTATTATTATCAGAGATGAGAGTATAAAAAAGTCCAAAAGGAGGAAAAATAAGGCGGGAGTCCGGGGGTCGCAGAAGGCCCCCCGGTGGGGTCCAGCTGACAATTTTTTTCTTTTAATCAATCAAAAATCATCACTCAGGACAGTAAAGTATCAAAATATAAGTTGCTTTGACTTATAAAAAAATGTCTATTTCTTGTGTCAGCACTCCAAAAACCAGATATCCAACGCGTTACAGAAATCAGCGCCCCTACAGTTCCAAAAATCAGCGCCCCTACAGTTATTCACTATTACTTTGTCATCTCAGGATGTCAGAAACAATTCCACCAATATTCGTTACGATTGGTTCAGTAATTCAAGCTTTGGTGATTGAAACACACGCTTGCTCAAACGGACGCACACACAGACACACACACACTATGTCCTTAACCAGTATAGTTTATGTTTCATGCATGTATGTCTGGTTTATGCTTCTGTTTATAGATGGCTTGCTGGAAAAGCCCATGTATGTTTGCATATTCAATGTCAATCTTCAAATAAAATGTTGACTTGACTCGGCTTGACTTGACTTGACACACACACACATACACACATACACAAGCCAACAGAAAAAGAGATCAAGAAAAACAAGAGAGAGAAGAACAGATGATAGATACAGACCGTGACGGAACTGAGAATGGCGTTGACGCCGGTCAGCCTGTTTCCATCCAAGATCAGGTCCCTAAGGGAAGGGCCCCTCCTTTCCGTAAAGCGGGTCAAGGATTTCACCGAAACCGCATCCGTCTGATAAAAAAAAAAAATTTAAAAGTTGAAATTTGACTTAACTCTTTCACCGCCAATGTCGCATTTATGCACCACAACTATGTCACTAAAAGGCATCAAATCAGGACCTGTTATCTGAAGACCTTATTTTCTTCATTTTGGGAGGTAAGGAGAGGCTTAATGTTATGCATGTCACAGAGAAATTCCCAAAACTGCAGATCTACAGTTTCATTTCTACCCTGTAGTTCACCTTAATGGTATTTCTGAAGACCTTATTTTCTTCATTTTGGGAGGTAAGGACAGGCCTAATGTTATGCATGTCACAGAGAAATTCCCAAAACTGCAGATCTACAGTTTCATTTCTACCCTGTAGTTCACCTTAATGGTATTTCTGAAGACCTTATTTTCTTCATTTTGGGAGGTAAGGACAGGCTTAATGTTATGCATGTCACAGAGAAATTCCCAAAACTGCAGATCTACAGTTTCATTTCTACCCTGTAGTTCACCTTAATGGTATTTCTGAAGACCTTATTTTCTTCATTTTGGGAGGTAAGGAGAGGCTTAATGTTATGCATGTCACAGAGAAATTCCCAAAACTGCAGATCTACAGTTTCATTTCTACCCTGTAGTTCACCTTAATGGTATTTCTGAAGACCTTATTTTCTTCATTTTGGGAGGTAAGGACAGGCTTAATGTTATGCATGTCACAGAGAAATTCCCAAAACTGCAGATCTACAGTTTCATTTCTACCCTGTAGTTCACCTTAATGGTATTTCTGAAGACCTTATTTTCTTCATTTTGGGAGGTAAGGACAGGCTTAATGTTATGCATGTCACAGAGAAATTCCCAAAACTGCAGATCTACAGTTTCATTTCTACCCTGTAGTTCACCTTAATGGTATTTCTGAAGACCTTATTTTCTTCATTTTGGGAGGTAAGGAGAGGCCTAATGTTATGCATGTCACAGAGAAATTCCCAAAACTGCAGATCTACAGTTTCATTTCTACCCTGTAGTTCACCTTAATGGTATTTCTGAAGACCTTATTTTCTTCATTTTGGGAGGTAAGGAGAGGCTTAATGTTATGCATGTCACAGAGAAATTCCCAAAACTGCAGATCTACAGTTTCATTTCTACCCTGTAGTTCACCTTAATGGTATTTCTGAAGACCTTATTTTCTTCATTTTGGGAGGTAAGGAGAGGCTTAATGTTATGCATGTCACAGAGAAATTCCCAAAACTGCAGATCTACAGTTTCATTTCTACCCTGTAGTTCACCTTAATGGTATTTCTGAAGACCTTATTTTCTTCATTTTGGGAGGTAAGGACAGGCTTAATGTTATGCATGTCACAGAGAAATTCCCAAAACTGCAGATCTACAGTTTCATTTCTACCCTGTAGTTCACCTTAATGGTATTTCTGAAGACCTTATTTTCTTCATTTTGGGAGGTAAGGACAGGCTTAATGTTATGCATGTCACAGAGAAATTCCCAAAACTGCAGATCTACAGTTTCATTTCTACCCTGTAGTTCACCTTAATGGTATTTCTGAAGACCTTATTTTCTTCATTTTGGGAGGTAAGGACAGGCTTAATGTTATGCATGTCACAGAGAAATTCCCAAAACTGCAGATCTACAGTTTCATTTCTACCCTGTAGTTCACCTTAATGGTATTTCTGAAGACCTTATTTTCTTCATTTTGGGAGGTAAGGATAGGCTTAATGTTATGCATGTCACAGAGAAATTCCCAAAACTGCAGATCTACAGTTTCATTTCTACCCTGTAGTTCACCTTAATGGTATTTCTGAAGACCTTATTTTCTTCATTTTGGGAGGTAAGGATAGGCCTAATGTTATGCATGTCACAGAGAAATTCCCAAAACTGCAGATCTACAGTTTCATTTCTACCCTGTAGTTCACCTTAATGGTATTTCTGAAGACCTTATTTTCTTCATTTTGGGAGGTAAGGACAGGCTTAATGTTATGCATGTCACAGAGAAATTCCCAAAACTGCAGATCTACAGTTTCATTTCTACCCTGTAGTTCACCTTAATGGTATTTCTGAAGACCTTATTTTCTTCATTTTGGGAGGTAAGGATAGGCCTAATGTTATGCATGTCACAGAGAAATTCCCAAAACTGCAGATCTACAGTTTCATTTCTACCCTGTAGTTCACCTTAATGGTATTTCTGAAGACCTTATTTTCTTCATTTTGGGAGGTAAGGATAGGCTTAATGTTATGCATGTCACAGAGAAATTCCCAAAACTGCAGATCTACAGTTTCATTTCTACCCTGTAGTTCACCTTAATGGTATTTCTGAAGACCTTATTTTCTTCATTTTGGGAGGTAAGGAGAGGCTTAATGTTATGCATGTCACAGAGAAATTCCCAAAACTGCAGATCTACAGTTTCATTTCTACCCTGTAGTTCACCTTAATGGTATTTCTGAAGACCTTATTTTCTTCATTTTGGGAGGTAAGGACAGGCTTAATGTTATGCATGTCACAGAGAAATTCCCAAAACTGCAGATCTACAGTTTCATTTCTACCCTGTAGTTCACCTTAATGGTATTTCTGAAGACCTTATTTTCTTCATTTTGGGAGGTAAGGACAGGCTTAATGTTATGCATGTCACAGAGAAATTCCCAAAACTGCAGATCTACAGTTTCATTTCTACCCTGTAGTTCACCTTAATGGTATTTCTGAAGACCTTATTTTCTTCATTTTGGGAGGTAAGGACAGGCTTAATGTTATGCATGTCACAGAGAAATTCCCAAAACTGCAGATCTACAGTTTCATTTCTACCCTGTAGTTCACCTTAATGGTATTTCTGAAGACCTTATTTTCTTCATTTTGGGAGGTAAGGATAGGCTTAATGTTATGCATGTCACAGAGAAATTCCCAAAACTGCAGATCTACAGTTTCATTTCTACCCTGTAGTTCACCTTAATGGTATTTCTGAAGACCTTATTTTCTTCATTTTGGGAGGTAAGGACAGGCTTAATGTTATGCATGTCACAGAGAAATTCCCAAAACTGCAGATCTACAGTTTCATTTCTACCCTGTAGTTCACCTTAATGGTATTTCTGAAGACCTTATTTTCTTCATTTTGGGAGGTAAGGAGAGGCTTAATGTTATGCATGTCACAGAGAAATTCCCAAAACTGCAGATCTACAGTTTCATTTCTACCCTGTAGTTCACCTTAATGGTATTTCTGAAGACCTTATTTTCTTCATTTTGGGAGGTAAGGAGAGGCTTAATGTTATGCATGTCACAGAGAAATTCCCAAAACTGCAGATCTACAGTTTCATTTCTACCCTGTAGTTCACCTTAATGGTATTTCTGAAGACCTTATTTTCTTCATTTTGGGAGGTAAGGACAGGCTTAATGTTATGCATGTCACAGAGAAATTCCCAAAACTGCAGATCTACAGTTTCATTTCTACCCTGTAGTTCACCTTAATGGTATTTCTGAAGACCTTATTTTCTTCATTTTGGGAGGTAAGGACAGGCTTAATGTTATGCATGTCACAGAGAAATTCCCAAAACTGCAGATCTACAGTTTCATTTCTACCCTGTAGTTCACCTTAATGGTATTTCTGAAGACCTTATTTTCTTCATTTTGGGAGGTAAGGACAGGCTTAATGTTATGCATGTCACAGAGAAATTCCCAAAACTGCAGATCTACAGTTTCATTTCTACCCTGTAGTTCACCTTAATGGTATTTCTGAAGACCTTATTTTCTTCATTTTGGGAGGTAAGGAGAGGCTTAATGTTATGCATGTCACAGAGAAATTCCCAAAACTGCAGATCTACAGTTTCATTTCTACCCTGTAGTTCACCTTAATGGTATTTCTGAAGACCTTATTTTCTTCATTTTGGGAGGTAAGGACAGGCTTAATGTTATGCATGTCACAGAGAAATTCCCAAAACTGCAGATCTACAGTTTCATTTCTACCCTGTAGTTCACCTTAATGGTATTTCTGAAGACCTTATTTTCTTCATTTTGGGAGGTAAGGACAGGCTTAATGTTATGCATGTCACAGAGAAATTCCCAAAACTGCAGATCTACAGTTTCATTTCTACCCTGTAGTTCACCTTAATGGTATTTCTGAAGACCTTATTTTCTTCATTTTGGGAGGTAAGGATAGGCTTAATGTTATGCATGTCACAGAGAAATTCCCAAAACTGCAGATCTACAGTTTCATTTCTACCCTGTAGTTCACCTTAATGGTATTTCTGAAGACCTTATTTTCTTCATTTTGGGAGGTAAGGAGAGGCTTAATGTTATGCATGTCACAGAGAAATTCCCAAAACTGCAGATCTACAGTTTCATTTCTACCCTGTAGTTCACCTTAATGGTATTTCTGAAGACCTTATTTTCTTCATTTTGGGAGGTAAGGATAGGCCTAATGTTATGCATGTCACAGAGAAATTCCCAAAACTGCAGATCTACAGTTTCATTTCTACCCTGTAGTTCACCTTAATGGTATTTCTGAAGACCTTATTTTCTTCATTTTGGGAGGTAAGGAGAGGCTTAATGTTATGCATGTCACAGAGAAATTCCCAAAACTGCAGATCTACAGTTTCATTTCTACCCTGTAGTTCACCTTAATGGTATTTCTGAAGACCTTATTTTCTTCATTTTGGGAGGTAAGGACAGGCCTAATGTTATGCATGTCACAGAGAAATTCCCAAAACTGCAGATCTACAGTTTCATTTCTACCCTGTAGTTCACCTTAATGGTATTTTTTTGAAGAAAAAATTTTCTGGCATTTTGGGAGGGTAAAAGGACGAGGCAGTAATGTTATGCATGTCACAGAAAAATTCCACAAACGTGCAGATCTACAGTTTCATTTCTACCCTCTAGTTCACCTTAATGGTTCTGAAGACCTTATTTTCTTGATTTTGGGAGGTAAGGGGGTTTGTTATTCTTTTGAAATTCCCATTGCAGATCTACAGTTTCATTTCTACCCTGTAGTTCACCTTAATAATTTCTGAAGACCTTATTTTCTTCATTTTGGGAGGTAAGGACAGGCTTAATGTTATGCATGTCACAGAGAAATTCCCAAAACTGCAGATCTACAGTTTCATTTCTACCCTGTAGTTCACCTTAATGGTATTTTCTGAAGACCTTATTTTCTTCATTTTGGGAGGTAAGGATAGGCCATATGTTATGCATGTCACAGAGAAATTCCCAAAACTGCAGATCTACATTTCATTTCTACCCTGACCTTAATGGTATTTCTGAAGACCTTATTTTCTTATTTTGGGAGGTAAGGAAGGCTTGCTGATTTTTTTTTTTTTTTTAAGGCACCCTGGTTCAGAGAAAGAATGGTATTTTCCTGAAATAATTTTGGGAGGTAAGTCACAGATGTTATGCATGTCACAGAGAAATTCCCAAAACTGCAGATCTACAGATTTCTACCCTGTAGTTCACCTTAATGGTATTTCTGAAGACCTTCAGAGGTAAGGAGAGGCCTAACTAAATGTTATGCATGTCACAGAGATGTTCCCATGTCACAGAGGAATACAACTGCAGATCTACAGTTTCATTTCTACCCTGTAGTTCACCTTAATGGTATTTTTTTGCTAAAAAAAAATGGCTGGCAGTGAAAGGGTTAAACAAGGGAATGCAGTCACTGAAACGCAATTTTGGCAAAAAAAAATTGAACACATAAGCCGTGCACGCGCACCGGTGTCACGATCACTACTGAGTGGGTCTGGGGTTTCTTTTTCTTTTGCATTTTACCATAATGGGTAAGGCATGTATGTGTCCGGTTTTCAGTTTTCACTGGTCTCCCCACAGTTACACATTCCGATTTCGGAGGAGCTCAAATGAGAACTATTATTTGGAAGTATTTTTTTTTTTTTTTTTAAGGGCACTGGTATCCCCACTGTAAGATGAGGAGAATGGGCCAATAATGATAAGTCACAGAGATAGTAGATGATAGAAAGCGAAGAGGAAAAGGCAGAGTCAACGAGAGTGGCAGATTAGAGGAAGTTACAAGTGCAGAACTTCCAGAAGGTGAGGGAAATATTTTCTACAAAAGACACCCCCCACCCCGGTGTCACGATAAATAAGTAGTCGTATGAAATATTTACCTCTGCGCATGCGCACTAGAAGTAGAACAGTTACTTATCTCACATGATTACTACTAACCCTAACCCTATCCCTAACGAAGTTGAAACAATGGAAAGAACCAAGAAATAGAGCAGGAGAGTGTAAATCTACATATTTGCAGAGAAATCGATGTACAAAGCCATGCACTTAGTTTCGTAATGATTCACAATGGCGGACAAACAAACGATTCTGATTGGCTACGCGGCTAGAGGTAAAAATCTCATAAAGGTAAAAATACACGGCCACACCGGTATCCCCACGGGGAAGATTCTGACCATCACCCCCTGATTTTGAAGCTAGAATCAACAGTGCAGACCTGTTTACCCCTATTTTGCAAAGTTGTAATGTCTGAGACAAAAAAACGTAATTTTGAGAAAAAAACCTGTAATCCAAGTTCCAACGCATGACCAGTGAACGTCGATATCATAGGGTACCGATATCATACTGACATGAGTGTGCAATAGTGCCAATACTAAATGTCCGTCGAGCAGTAGACACAGAACACATGCTCGTCACCTAGTGCTGAACGACGCATTCCTGGAATTTTTAGGTCACTTTCCCGGAATTTCTGTGCCATTTAAGTGACTTTTGATGCCTTTTCTTTTGATTTTTTCGACCAGAAGCTTCAGAATGCACTCGTTTGGACGCCATTTTGTAACAGAAACGGAAATGGCGCGAAATGACTTTTCACCGCATCGTTTCAAAAACTTCGCTTACCGATGCAACTGTAGTGTTTTTTCTTCATATTTAGGATTTTATTTTCTCGTATTTTTTTCCCGTAGCTGTAATTACCGTAATTTGACCTTTTTCCCTGTAAAAATTACGGTAAAGGTAAACAGGTCTGAACATTGGAAAACTGACACACACATGCATGTGACAGACACAGGCGAAAGTACAGCAGAACCTCCCCTATAAGACCTCTAAAAATCATCCCGAATGAGGTCTTATAAAGGAGGGGTCTTAATAGGGAGGGGCCTTATAAGGGAGGGGCCTTATAAGGGAGGGGTCTTATAAGAGAGGGACCTTATAAGGGAGGGGCCTTAAAGGGAGGGGTCTTATACGGAGGGGTCTTATACGGGAGGAGCCTTATAAGGGAGGGGTCTTATATGGGAGGTCATTTTAATATTTACAAAGAATGGCAATGTGTCAGAGAAGTAGTAGGTCTCATATGGGAGGGAGTCTTATAATGGGAGGTCTTATAAGGGAGGTTCCACTGTACCACATTTTTCGGACTGTAAGGCGATGCGCTTTTTCCAAGAGTGAGACCCCCTGCGCCTTATAATATGACTACCATATTTTTCTTACTATAAAACGCACTTTGTTATAACGCACTTTGTTATAACGCACTTTGTGTGTGTGTGTGTCTGAAGAGTGCATGTTTTTAGTACATACATAGAAGATCAAGATAACCAATTCTTGTAATTGGACTTGCTTCTAAAAATATCACGAGTTGTGGATAGACGTTAAATTAGACACACACACACACACACACACACATGCGTGTGTACGCACACTCACGCAGGCACGCTTGCATGGAGAAACTGAAATAGAGGGACAGAAAGACATAGAGAGACAGTGACAAAGAGAAAGTGACAGAAACGTAAGAGAAGGAAAGCTTGCACTGGAGACAATCCGTGCTGTAAGGGTTGACACAGGTCGACAATCCGTGCCCTGAGACAATCCATGCCGTCTTAAGCGGCATGGATTGGCTCTGCTGCACGGATTGTCTCTGCTGCACAGGTGGACAATCCATGCAGCGGAGACAATCCGTGCCGCCACAACACCCCCTAAATTTTACCCCAAATTCAGATTTTGTTACTATATTATCGGTGAAATTCAAAACCCTGTACCTCGAGGGTTTTTTCTTTTTTCGGTCAGCTCTCTAATTTTCCCCGCCACCTTCCACCAAAAGCTCGTATCTCTAACGACTTTCTATCTGGGGTAAAATGAGGTTGTGAAAATAGAAGAAAAAACACGTAAGAAGTCCCAAATTCAGATATAGTTAAGGACAAAAACCTCGTATCTTCGTTCTTTTCAAGTATTAAGTTATAAAAAAAAAGAAGTAAATTTTAACAAAATGATGGACTAAACTCGCAATGTCTTGAACAACATATTCATCATAGTTAATCAATTGTGGTCAACGCGATTAATTTTTAAAACAGTTTCTTTCATTTTTCTCAAAACTACCAAAATTGAGATACAAGATTTTTGAATTTCACCGACGATATTTTCTTACTATATTCACAGTCATATCATAAAGGGTATCAATCTGGGAGAGAAAAAAAAGTATCACCTTATAGCCCGAAAGATACGGTACTATTTATGGATATAGTAAGAAATTACATTTTAATTTTGTACAAAATCTGGAGGGGCCACTGCAACTAGGGTTATTAACGCCCTTGATGGCAAGAGTTAAGCTCTTGTTGGTCAGCATCCAAATGGGCAGTCACTCTTGCAAAAGGCAGCCATTCAATGGGCCTCAAATAGGCTTATTGGCGAGAGCTATTACCTTGTTTGGTCAGTACTCAAGCATCTTCCCCACCCACCAAGGGCATTCACTCTTGCAAAAGGCAGCTATTAAGTGGCCTCAAATAGGGCTACTGGTGTGAGTTATGCCATTGTTTGGCTTCCCCCACCCTACTAAAGGCATTCACTCTTGCAAAAGGTGGTCGTTGCAGTGTTGAATGAAGTTCTGCTTAACGTCCTCCGGTCTGGAACTGACAGACATGGGACATTAGTAGACATAAAGATGGTGGGAACGATCCTGGAGGCAGTGCAACACCAGGAAAGTCCCGAGGTTTTAACAATACAGATATGTATAAGGTCGTTGCAGTGAGTGGCCAACAGCCTGAAATAGCATACTCTACGCTCCACTTTCGTGCACCGGGGGCAATGCATAGTCAATCAAAGGGCTCACCCTGGCAAAGGAAAGATCGAGGTGTTTCAGTTTCTGGCAGCTGTGGGCCAGGGTTGACACAGACGTCATGGACAGCTTGCTGCAGTGTGACAGGTTCACCGCTTCCAGATGGGGACAGTTCTCACACAACACCTGAAAAACAAAGGCAAAGCATGTTCACTTAACTCATTGAAGTCGTTCCGGACATAATATATGTCTGGAATTAATAGATAGCTGTCAATTTGATGCATTTGCTTCAAGGGAAGTAAATCTGTGTGCACACCACACCTTGGTCACTTTTAAACTCGTTTTGCCTCTGACTTTGCTTTTGTAGTGGTTCGTTGTGGTGGTGTGGAGAGTGTTTCTATATAAAGTCTATATAAAGTCTTTATATAAAAAAAAGTCTGATCTACCACTTCCCCATGTCTAAACCTGAAGTAAAAACACATAATTTTCTTTCATTTCTCCTTTTGTTTATGTACGTTTTGCTTGTGTGTATGGCTGGAGTGATTTGTGAGTCTTGTTAACAATTCAATAGAGTTAAAGTGTCAAATGCACATGCAAACATACAGAGCTATAAGCACACCCATGTCACAGCTGTTGACTAATCTAATACAGAAGTCATAGACAGCTTGCTGCAGTATGAAAGGTTCACCGCTTGCAGATGGGGACAGATCTCACACAACACCTCAAAAAACAAAATTTGTATGTTCACTTAACTCATTCCGGACGAATTACAAGCATACTCGGAACAGGAGAACGCCAGTCAGGGCTTATTTACCAGTATTCTCGGAACAGCAATTTTTCTGTGCCTAAAACCTGTCTAAATCCATGCATTTTTTTAAAAATCCAAACCACGTTTTTCGAGCTACATCCCTTCATCACTGTTCCAGCTTTCGGTTTTACTTATCATAGTGTTGGGTATTTCTATCTTCATTTTTAAGGTTAAAAATGTTTAATAAATCGGCCCTACATGAGCCTCAGAAAATACTCCAAACATTTTCATTAATAGTGATAGTACCGGTAATAAGGAGACTAATGATTCCGATTTCAATGCAAGTAATCATGATTACAAAGCGAAAAATAAACTTGGACCAATCAGTAATGTTGTCAAAACTGAACCGATGACAGTGTGTGTCAAATACACATGCAAACGTAGTCATAAGCACACCCATTTCATAGCTGTTGGCTAGATCTAATACAGAAGTCATGGACAGCTTGCAGCAGTAAGACAGATTCACCGCTTCAAAATGGGGACAGATCTCACAACACCTGAAAAGTGAAAAGCAAAACATAGTTCACTTAACCCCTTCAGGACTTCACTGCCTTAGGTAAACTTCATTACTGGCCTGGGGGCTGCCTAGGGGCAGGCCAGGGTTGTGGGCCTGTCTCACACGGGCGGGCCAGGGTTGTGGGCCTGTCTCACACGGGCGGGCCAGGGTTGTGGGCCTGTCTCACACGGGCGGGCCCGGGGTTGTGGGCCTGTCTCACACGGGCGGGCCAGGGTTGTGGGCCTGTCTCACACGGGCGGGCCGGGGGTTGTGGGCCTCTCACATGGGCGGGCCAGGGTTGTGGGCCTGTCTCACACGGGCGGGCCGGGGGTTGTGGGCCTGTCTCACACGGGCGGGCCGGGGGTTGTGGGCCTGTCTCACATGGGCAGTCAGGTGTGTGTGTGACAGCCCAAGGCGGTACATGTGGGCACTCAGTCGGCAGTGACCAGTCCTTAGTCGAAATATAGTGGTCGGCTGTTGACAAGGAATCTGATCATCAGGGCTGGGATTCATGATGCACGCTACCCATTGGTAAAGTCGCCAACCCATTGGTAAACTACCAACAGCGGGTACACTACCCATTGGCAGCGCTACCTGCATATTCATGAATAACCTACCCCTGCCCAGGCCCCTCAACTCCGTGGGTAAAGTTACCTCTCCTCCTAGCAAGGGTACAGCATGTGTAACTGGCTGTGGCTTGGGCAACTAACGTATATGTAGGTGTGAAATCTTTGTTGGCTGCCCATGCAGCACACACAAACTTGAATCATAGCCTGCCCCCGTCAGCTTGCCGCCTCAAAAAAAAAAAAAAAAAAAAAAAAAAAAAAGATGTAAAGAAAATGAAAAGAAAGGCGGGGACAGTGGCGGGTTTAAAAAAGAAAAAAGAATGACCAGCTCAGCCTATTACACCTAGCCTAGGGCAGTAGAGAGACAGACAGAGAGAGAAGGAAGTTTGGGGTGGGGTGGGGGTAGAGAGACAATGGAAGAAAGGTCGAAAAGGGTTGTGGTCCTTGGAAGGAAACCACTGAAACTAGTGAAAGCGCATGAGGGAATCCCCTTAGTATCTAAAAATAGACAGTGGGTAGCTCTACCCTTTGCTTGCACAGTGTGTTGTGAATACAGAGGTAACTTTACCCACTGGCCTGTCATGTACCCATTAATTGCTACCAATGGGTAGGAAATTTACCCATGGTTTACTCAAACGTTTCATGAATCCCAGCCCAGATGGGTGATTGTGGGGTTCCTCAAGGCTCAGTACTTGGACCAGTCCTCTTCATCATGTATACTAAACCTCTGTCCGAGTTGATCACTTCTCATTCAGTTGATTCTCAGTCTTTTGCTGATGATACACAACTCCACAAGCCTGTATCCCCATCTACCATTCTTCCTTCTATATCTTCACTGGAATTCTGTATTCGCAACATCAAATCATGGATGCTACAAAACAAACTGAAGCTTCAATGACGACAAAACGGAGGCCTGTTCCTTCATCCACTCTCCATCTAGACAACTTTCGTACCCAAAGCCTGATTCCATCTCTGTCTGTGACACTCAAATACCTTTTTCTCCTTCTGCTAGAAATCTTGGCTTCCACATCTCTCAAGATATGAGTGTTGACTCACAAGTTCAAACTATCTGTCGGTCAGCATACTGTGAGCTGCGTCGCATTGGGACGATTCGCCATCTCCTGTCTGTAGATACTGCTAAGATACTAGTCTGCGCTTTTGTTCTCTCTAAATTAGATTATTGTAATTCACTCTTGTATGGCTGCCCCCAACACCTCATTGACAAGCTTAAAAAAGTCCAGAACTCTGCTGCCAGACTTGTCCTCAAGGTCTCTAAGTATCATCATGTTCAACCACTCCTGATATCCCTCCATTGGCTTCCCATCAAAGCATGTATTGACTACAAAATTTCCACTCTATGTCATTCTTATTTCTCTGGAAATGCTTTCTGTCTATACTCCATCAAGGCAATTGCGGTCATCTTCAGATTCCAAAATTCTCTGTGTTCCTATTACACGAACAAAATTGTTTGGTGAGCACTCCTTTTCCTTTTTGGCCCCATCAGTTTGGAACTCCGTACCACGTGAAGTTCGTCATATCCAGTCCTTGCAATGTTTCAAATCAGCTCTCAAGACCCACCTATTCAAGCTACATCACAACCTTTAGACCACATTACTTCTCGATTCTATTCTCCCCCCCCCCCCCCCCCTGTTAGTTTTACTGTGTGTTGACTGCAATGTCTACATCAGCTTTGTTGCGAGAGAGTCAGACAGACAGAGAGAGAGAGAGAGAGAGAGAGAGAGAGAGAGAGAGAGAGAGAGAGAGAGAGAGAGAGAGGGGGGGGGGGAGAGAGAGTTGATGCTTTATTATGTATTGTGTTCTTGGGTGGGGCGAGTGGTGGTGATGATAATGGTGTGTGTGTCTGCATGCGTGTGTGCGCACACGCGTGTGTGCATGTGTGTGCACATGCGTGCCTGCGTGTATGTGTGGGTGGGGGGTGTTGTTATGTGTATGCCTATTGCATGTGTGTCAGCAATGTTTTGTTGTTGAATTTCTTGCTTTTACTTTTTGTTGTTGTTAAGCGCATAGAGCTCCACATTTGGTGGAGGAGTGCGCTATATAAATGATTCACTATTATTATTATTATCGTGTTTTCACCCATGTGAGATACTGTGTAAGCAATCTATTTTTTTTAATTTTCTTTAAAGCCAGACAGACCTGTATCGCCTCATCGGTGACTTGATTCCAGCCCCTCAGCGAGACCTCTCGGCACTGGGACAGTCTATTCTGGGCCAGGTATTTCAGCGTCTGGTCCGTGGAGCGGATCCAGCCAAAGGACAGGTCCACTTTGTGCCACAGGGAGGGCTTTCGGGTCAGGGCGTTCCACTCGCGACACACTCTCGCTGCCCTGAAAAAAAATCGGTGAAAGTGTGAGTGTGTGCATGAGTGTGTGCATGAGTGTGTGAGTGTGCATGGATGTGATTGTTTGCTGCCAGCATCATAATTATGAAGTAGGTGTTTTTGTGTCAAATGAAGAAGTAGACTAGATCACAAACGCGCGCATGCGCACGCGCACGCTCACACACAAACGCACGCACACTCTATCTCGCAATCCTTGAATCGAAAGAAATAATACAATTTGGCGCCTTTAATATTGTCAGGGACAAAATGGAAACAACTGTATGAACTTTATGATTTGGAACAAATAATTGACGTTCCGACCCGTATCACAAATCATTCAAGAACTCTAATTGACCACATCTATGTCAACAACTCTAATTGTCTTTTTGCTTGATCGTTTCTGAGTGAGTGAATAAAGATTTGTTTAAACCAACAACAAAGCTAATATAATAGAAGCGTCCTCTGTACAGACATGTTGTAGTGATCATTCCTCTGTTTGCATAACTTGGAAGAAAAAAGGTGTCAAAATTCCTAAGTCCGGTCACAAAGAAATATTTTATAGGTGCTTCAGGAACTTTGATCAAAATTCATTTCTGAATGACTTAATTAATTCAGATTTAGATTATGTTTATCAAATTAGGGACCCGGACTTAGCGATAGAGTTTTGGATACATACATTTCAGGAAATATATGACCAACATGCTCCCTTAATTAAAAAGAGTTAAACACACCAGCAAACCCCCTTGGTTAACTAAAGATATAGACAATGAGGGATATAAAAGAGATAGCTTACTTACTTCAAAAGACAGAAAGGCATTCAATAAACAGAGGAATAAAGTGAACTCAATGAAGAGAAGGGCAATGAAAACATACTTTCAAGATTTGGTAACTTCCTCCCAGAATCAGAAATCAATTTGGAAACTATCAACCTTTTGACAAACAGAAATTCTGACCATAAAGCGCATTGTCCTATATCAGAATTATCACCTGATGATCTAAACTCTCATTTCGCTAATGTTGCTGATAAGATAATCACCATTGACACAATTACATGAAAATGATTTACAAGAACTGGGTGATTACTGTCATTCAAAAAATATTTCAACACCCTTTACCATACTGCCCATTTCTGTGACTGAAACGTTGAATTACTAACCAGCACAGAAATAGCAAATTCAAAAATCTTGATCCATAGTTCTACTGTTAGTTGCTTCACATTCCCGTCCTCCACCACCACCACCACCACAACCCCAACCCATCTCTCACGCTTCCTCACCCACCCATAATCATTCCAAAACCTTCCATCTGCCCCTCCTCCATCTCCCTACCCCCCTAACACTCACCTGCACAGAAACGGCAAAGCACCGTGCGTGGAAACAACACACTTGAAAATCTGAATCCAGATCTCCAGGGGCAGTTGTTTCACATTCGCGCCCTCCTCCGCCACCACCACTTCTCCCCTCTCCATCCCTTTCTGCGCTCTCCGCGACAAGCTAGCTGTACGCATGCTGCGATCGCTAGGCTTGTCGGGTAGCTTTCTCCGCTTCGCCTTGGTGGGTTTTGTTTTTTGTTTGGTATTGTTTAATATTCTTGATGAAGAAGGGGAGTAGTTTTCTCCAGAAGGGCTGAAATCATGGATAGCAGACATACATTACATTATAATACATTATATATAAGCCATGCTTTTCTTCTGTATGTGTTAAACTTTTAAAAAAACTTCTTTTACCAGAACATAAAATATCTTCAAAATGAAAGGGATTGGAAAACCAATATTCACTTGAGAAGTGACTGCCGGTAACCAATTCTTTCATTCTTCATTTCTTGAACTCACGATATTAAACTTTCATCATAAATTCATGTCAGATCTATTATTCTTTTTAAAAGCAGTAATATTAACTCATTCAAGTCGTTCCGGACATATATGTCCGGAATTAATAAATAGAGCATGCTCTATCAATTTGATGCATTTGCTTCAAGGGAATTAAATATGTGTGCACAATATATATCTTGGTAACTTCTAAACTTGCTTCGCTCCCTTAGACCACAATCATGCCCCTGACTTTGCTTTTGTAGTGGTTTGATATGGGAGAACCAATCGGTGTACATAGACTAGAGTTTTTCTCTATATAAAATCAATAAACAATCAAAAATTGAAGAAGAAAAAACAAACACACCATTAAACTTTCCTCTTATGTATATACACATATATAATTTGCTTTGATAAAACTTTTTTTGTATCCAATGTATGTTTTGTGAACCTAAGAAACAAACTCAATTGAAACTGTGTAAAAACCCATAATCTTCTTTTATTTTCTCTTGCTTAAATGCATTTCTGTTTTGCTTGTGTGCAGTGATTTTTTTTAATAATTCAAAATCGTTGGATGCGAATGAGTTAATAGTATGGACTCTGCCCATTTCCCCAATCAGATCAGATCAGATCAGAGAATGAGGACAACTAGGCATTGTGGCCTCTTAATGTGTCCTTTCTGATCATTTGTATTATTTTTCATGATTGGCATGACTAGAACACTTTTAGATATGTCAATCATATATACATTTCAATTGTTGAATCTTGGGATCATTATTGAGGAGGTTTTCGAAACGATTAAGGTTAGGTGTCAGTTTTATATGTGCTGGAAGAGAATTCCAGTATTTAGTGACTCTTTTACTAAAGAAATTCTGTCTACTCTACTGTTAGTTCTGCTGTATTGGGTTAGTAATTTCAAATCATTGTTCCTAGTTTTTGAGTAGTTAGAAAGGTGTAACAAATGTTTGTTAGTAATATCAGAACTGTGAAATATTTTATAAACATTTATTAAATCACCACGTAGTCGCCGATATTTTAGGGATGGTAAATTCAGTTTATGTAACCTGTCACCATAATCTAAATTTCGTAATGCTTTTACTAGTTTGGTTGCTCTCCTTTGAACGCGTTCAATAGCCTGAGACTGTCTTTTTAGGAAAGGATTCCAAATTAAGTTGCCATATTCCAAATGAGGTCTTACCAAACTTTTATACAAATTTACAAACACCTCTCCATTCAGTCCTATGAAAGTCCTCCTTATTAATCCTAACATTTTGGTTGCTTTATTAATTGCGGATGTTAAATGCTTATCAAATTTCAGTTTTGGATAAAAAATCACTCCAAGATCTTTTCTTCTATACAAGATTCCAAAACGTGTCTGTCGTTACCATGTGTTATTTCGTACTCTGTTTGAGGATTATTTAGGCCCAAATGCATGACTTTACACTTGTTTGCGTTGAAGTAAAGATTCCACTTTGCAGACCAGTCAATAAGTTTGTTAATGTCATTTTGTAATTTATTAGAATTTTTTGATGAGTTGTATATTTTCGTGTCGTCTGCAAAGATTTTACTGCAGAAACTTTGTACTTCGTCGGGTAGGTCATTAATAAAAATTGTAAAAAGAATCGAATCCTCCCAGCCCTCCCTCCATGACCCACCCACCCTATTCCATCCATGCCCTTTCAATCATTCACTCTTCAGTCTTTGATCCTGTTTCCTTGCATCCCATCTATTTTCTGCAACCACGCCGATAATAATAATAATAATAATGAGGAAAATTTATATTAGCACCCATCCTACTACTTTACACAGAATTGAAATGGAATAAAAACATGAAACAAAAATCCAATAACATGAGCAGACAAAACAATACCAGTCAGACTTGGTTTGGTCGGTAAAAATGCACATAACAATCAGTAATAACAACTGCTGTGACTACTACAACTATGACTACTACTACTACTATGACTACTACTACTACTACTACTACTACTACTACTACTATGACTACTACTACTACTATGACTACTACTACTATTTATTATAATAGGCCTAATACTAGTAGTGCAAGTATGCATTGTCACACAAGTCGTAAACATGAAATAACAGTATATATAAATATTCACGACAACATACATGCATAAACCACACACACAAACAGCACAGACACACAATCGCACACACACACACACACCATGCATATATAATAAATTATATACTCATATAGGGGCCTACATGAATGCATCACATACACACGACACACACACCACAAACATGTACATGCACACATACACCACACACACATATGTGCGCGCACACACACACATACACACACACGCACATGCACACACGGACGGCAGATGGCTACATAATGCAGATCTGGCTACATTTTATTTGCAGTTTCTGCTTGATCAAAATCCCTCATGTTTATCGCAAAAAAAACATCAAAATGATGATGGTGGTTGCATACTACTCAAAGAAGAAGATCAATTTGTTGAATACTACTCACATTTCCACTACAGAATCATCAGAATCTTCCGGACGCTGATGCACCTGCTCCAGTTTGTAATCGGTGGTGTCATCCGAGTCGCTCGAGGGCCACTCCTCCCCGTGCAACTTGGGGTCTTTCTTCAGGCCCATTCCTTGACGATCAGCCATGTTTTCTTTGATGAGTTGTATTCTGTTGTTATAACATATTTTATTTCCCTCTCTCTTCTTTCCACTCCACAATGAGTTGTATTCTAGTATTCTTTCCTACATTTAATAATAATAATAATAATAATAATATAATAATAATAATAATAATAAATACTGCATTTACTGTCACTCAGTTCAGCTAATGCTGAATTTATTTTTTTTAAAGATGATTTTGGGACATGTACTGCATAAACTGGCAGCAATATCCGCATTAACAGTTTAACCCTTTCAAAGCCACTGTCGCCTCTTGGCACCACATTCATTTAACACCCATGTTGCTAACACGCATCAAATGATGGTCTGTTATCCAATTACCTTATAAAAGTTATATGTTCTTAATTTTGGGAAGTAAGCACAGGCCCTGTTCTGTGCATATCACAGAGGAATCCCCAATATTGCAGACAAAATCTTTTATTTACCCAGGTAAGCTTAGTGGAAAGTTTTGGCAAACAAATGGCTGGCATTGAAAGGGTTAAGAGAAGATCTTCTCTTATTTAAGTTAAACAGTACCTGCACAATGTCAAAGTTCTATTTTATGTTTTAATCTTGTATGTCTCCTTTTTCTTCTTTCTTAAACCTGTTGGTTTTTATGTCTGTAATGAGGCCTGAAGACTCGCGAGGGACAGGCGTCTGTGACGGAATGCGTACCGCCTGACCCACTTTCTCATCTACACCCCCCCCCCCCCCCCTACTATTCCGGCCCGCCATTCTTTCATCACGTCACCCTGCCTCTTTAATTGTAATCGTGTTACTTCAAACAATCCACCGATTCCAGGCGGCATCTTTTTCATCTCCATATTTCCTCCCATGCCACGCGGGTTTTGACACCGACATTTGTAGTACGAGGCATGTGATGATGATGTAATATGCTTGTGACTATAGCATCGTCTCGTGACTACTACTACTACTACTACGAACCAATCATAGGCCCATATAGATTTAAAACTCACAAGGGGAAATTAATAGTGGGAGACAAACTGCCTAACACTCTCTTGCACACAAGCAAGCTCAACATGGCTGAGTCAACACTGTAGGAGCCAACCCTCTGCTGTTAACTGCCAGTACTCCCAACTCGTAAGAACTATTGAATGTAGCTGGGGTGTAAAATACTTGATTGAGATTTATTTTTGTTTGATTCTATTTTTGATCTAGATCCTATGTTTCATGTTGAATAAGTAGGAGAGGTGTCAGTGATAAGAAGTGGTAAACATGTTTTAATTATATGCACTTATCCAGTCTTATGTTTGATTTCGACTTTAACTCTTTTGGTACAAGAACCGGATTCTATGCAAGGCAAGGCAAGGCAAAGAATTTATTTCACACCCACTTGGGGCACAGAAATATAAAACAAAGCGCACACACAAGAAAACATTCAAATTTCAAAATAGAGTGATGTCCATAACGTTTTTAGAAAAGCAAACAATTGAAACTTGAAACAAATATAAGACATGTCAAAAATATATTATGCACAGTGGAGTGGCATGTTTTTTTGCACATACACATTACCGGAAAGAGCTGTTTATGATTACAACAAATTGTTTAAGTCTTGTTAAGAGCTTCCTATTTTTTTAACCAAACAAAGTGTGGAATTTGTACGCGTTTGGCCGAACAAAATAATATCGAGAAAGATATCGCCTTCTTTCAACCTCAAAGAAGGGATAAACAAACAAATAATGAAATTCATCTGCTATATCATGCGAGTCACATTTTTCGCAAATCTTTTCACATCTAGGTATATCAACATAGCGTAGTTTATTCACGGGTAGGTTATTATTCATTCAATCATTGTTCTAAATTTCATTAGAGTTATTACGTTATTCTGTGGTAAAGCAAGGTAGTATGGATCGGTACCAAAGCAGAGCTCCCTACCACTACGTTTTTTCCATAGTTGCTACAAATTTATAACTCAAACTACGGCACTACGGTTGAACAACAAAAACTGGTTAAAAGAAAAAAAAAGAAAGGAGAAAGACATACTGCTTACTAGAGTTGAGAACCGGTTCAAAAATCTGAACCGGTTTTAAACCGGTTTTCCCTCTCCGAACCGGTTTTATCGAACCATTTTTTTTAAACAGTACTCGTATCACTAGTTTTACCTATGCAAACACATGTTTATCTGTCAGAATATTCACACACGCACGCACGCGCACACATACACACACACAATAAAGAAACTTATGACTTAATATGACACACACACACACACTCAACTCAACACTCAAAGTCAAAGTCAAAGCCATGCACCACCACAAACTAGAAACAGGTACTCTTGGTTTACAAACACTCAATCTGCGCTGAGACTGAGTCAGTGTTGTTTTTCGAAAAGAATGCGTTATTCTAAGAAAAACTTACTTTCAGTTTGCAGTTAAAAAAAATGGTTCACAGCAACTCGAACCGGTTTTTCGAACCGCGAAATCTTAGCACCAGTTTTTCGGTTCAAACCGGTTTTTTCCCCCACCTCTACTGCTTACCCTGGGTTAAGACCATTAAACCCCCCAGTACTGGTAAGACTCATTGTCTTAAGACAGTCAGAGGCTCCTTTGTGGAGGTTTATACTGGTCAACATGCTTCATTGTACTCCTTAACTGATGCTGATCAAGAGTATATGTGGGTTTTGGGGTCTGTAATCAACGTTTTTTAGTTATGGTAACTCGCTTTCATACAATCAGGCAGTCAGTCAGACAGACAAACAGACGCTTTATAACTAACGTGTTGAATACAAATAAAATTTATTATTAACTAAAACACATTCTCTATTGAATAAGCTTTATTTTGGTACCAAATTTATGTTAATTGGTCGTAAAATAAGCAAGTTATGGCTGGTTGAAGTTCAGATTCATCCAAATCTTGATCAACTTTTTCTTATACAGCTCATGTAAAAAAGACTAATTTCAAGAAGTCGTAACTTACTTATTTGTTGACCAATTTAGACAAATTTGGTATCATTTTAAAGGTCGTTTCATGCTCTTTCCAACGAATATAGGTTTGATTAAGGTTTGACAAAAAATAAATAAATAAATGTTTTTTATAACCATCCTACTCATGGTATTAGCCATGTGGCTTTCAACAATGAACTACTGTCGTAATTGACAGTCTGTGTTTTCCAAATTTTCACCCACAAATAATTCTACCATCATTACGCATTGTAAACCTGGACCAATAAACTTGGACTGTAACAGCTGGTTACAAACCCCATTACTACTAAGCAATTCACTAGAAGGTTGTGGAAACAACTAACAGCTCAAAGAAAGAAACCATGTGCTTCTTTGTGTAAAAGCACATGTTCATTCACACATGACTACAACCTGGCCTTTTATACACTAATCCTGTCTTCACTGTAATTTCATTTACAATATTACTCTATTAACTTTCTATATCCCTGAGACACTAAAGAATAAAATGGCAATACTTACTATACCTTGTCCAGGCACGCTCTAGGTCTTCTTTCTTTTCAATGAGACTTCTAAACTAGGTCTTCGTTCAAGTTTGGTGCAACAATGGCAGAAGAGTTCCAAAGGAAAAGGAAGTACTCTTGACACAGGAAGTTAAAACGCAGATTAGTTAAAATAAGAATTTGCAACAATAATGACATTCTACTTTTTTCTTTTAAAATAAATTTGCATAAAATCTTAGATATAAAGTAGAACTAAATAATCTCTACTGTGTACCTGTTTTCTTTAATATAAATTTATTTCATTTAAAATGACTTCCTAAAGCACTCCAAGGGAAGTAAATCAATTGTCTGTTAGTAGAACTTCTACTAGAAGAGTTATTTCTCCTATGTTCTCTCTTACTTTAGGAGTATGTTTTCGTTCGTGTATGTTTCTTTGTGTTTGTTTTTGGGTGTGTTTTTTCTGTCTGTCTGTCCTAATGATATCTTCCGAACCGCTTGACCGAATCGCTTCAAATTTTGTGTGGTGGTGTGTCACCATGAGAATAAGGCATCCGCACAAAGTTGTTGCCGTCGTGACCTTGACCTTGGCGTACGACATTGAAAACCGAAAATCTTTAAGGGGTCATAACTTCCACACCGTTGGTCTTAGAGTCTTCAAATTTGGCATGGAGGTACTTTGGCTCATGCCCGTTCTGATGATGGCATACCGAGCAAGGTCAAGATCAAGGTCCGGGAGATCGGTAGGCCGTGAAAGTGGTAGGGGTCTACACATTTTAAGCCATATTTTCCACATTTGTACTTGACAGAAGCGCTTCAGATTGTGTGTGGTGCTGTATTATATACCCTGGAGTAGAAAACATCCGAGCATAAAGTATCGCCATGCTGACCTTGACCTTGAAGTGTGACCTTGAAAACCGAAATTTCCTTCTTTGCGTTATATATTTCTTGTTCAAGCTGTATCTCGTGAACTAGAAGACAGAATCCCTTCCAATTTTGTGTCACGTCAGGATGTGACACTAAGAGTATAACACAATTGTACGATGTATACATTATCCCTCAGAAATAGAATGTCACCAAGCGGCAGACATGTTTCCGTTTTTCTTCACCCTCCTATATATCGTGAAATACTGTGTAGAATCACTCGAAATTTTGTAGGGAGGTGTAAAAGGACGAGTAGAAGACATTATAGTAAAAATTAGGCCATGTGGGATTTTCATGTCGCCGAGCGGCTGACATGTCTCCGAGTTAAGGGTGTACACCCCATTAAGGGTGTACACCCCACTAATTAAGGGTGTGCATCGCGGTAAAGAAGGGGGTCTAATGCTAAACGTAAAATACATCCTAGCACAAAATGTGCCACGTGGGGCTTAAATGTCGCCGAGTGGCAGACATGTCTCAGTGTTAAGGGTGTGCACCCCACCAATTAAGGGTGTGCATCCTGGAAAACGACTTGCACCCAGTCAAGGGTGTGTAGGTGCATCACCCAAAGGTCACAAGGAGGACGGGGACCAAAGATGTGAAGGGGGAAGGGAGGTACAGGGCGTGGCATGTACAGGGCGTAACCGGCAAAGGACATATCTGCCGCCCGGCGATGCCCTTGTTCTTTCTCTCTGTCTCTGTCTGTCTGTCTCTCTCTCTGTATGTGGTATGTAAATCCTTACATTCACCCCTCCAAAATGAGAATCTTCTTCTTCTTCTTCTTCGCCTCAGGCAGCCAACTTCAACACGCTAAAGATTCTGCTGCACTTTAGGGGGTAGTACGAAAAGGAAAGAAAATAGGTTCCGCAAAGATAGGGTAGAAAGTGAAATGATGAGATAGTAAGAATTCTTGGTTTAAGAAAAAAAGATATTGATGTCTTAGGTATAACTGAGATTTTGCCTAAAAGTAAAAAGTCTGATGAGGACATTGAACAATATGTTCTTGATGGTTATGCAGGTATTACTATTACAGAGGGTAGAGGTGTTTGTCTATTTGTAAAGGAAGGCTTATACCTTGCGAGACTTGACAAAACTTTTCTCTCCCAGTATAATCTGTAAAATCATTTTACCAAATAAGAAACATTTCATATGCTGTGTTGTATATAGAATAGATCACCAAATTGTTCAAGCGATGAGTGTCTTGACTTGAATAAGCTTGTAGATGCCATATTACATGAGCATAAATCAGATGATGTTCTTCTTATGGGAGATTTTAACTTTCCTGAAATAAATTGGGATCAAGAAATAATTGATTGTGGCCAAAATCACCCATCCAACAAGTTTTTTGAAACAGTACAGCAAAACTATTTATTTCAAAAAGTCATGGAACCTACTCATCACAGAGGTTTACAGCAAGCAAACATACTTGACCTTGTTTTAACAAATCATGAGGATTTTGTCTCATAAATAGAGTACTTAATTACCTCCTGTAGGAAAGAGCCACCACTCAGTCCTATGTTTTAACCTGTCACTCAATGGAAATTATCAAACTTTACTTGGAGCATCTAAGTATTTAGTGAGCAATGGGAACTACGGGGAGATGAGGCATTTTGTTCAATCAGTCACTTGGACTGACATTGTAAATGATGGCTACTCTGTTGATGATTGCTGGGACAATATAAGTAAAGTGTTGGTGGATGCTTGTGACAAATTTATTCCTAAGGTTAAGAACTCTCCCTTTCATACCCGCAAGAAAGACCCTATCCCATCTACATGACTTGACATTATAAGAAAAAAGAGAAGAGCTTTTACAACCTACAAGAAATTTAGGACAAATGAGAACTACAAAATATATGCTAGTGCTAGAAACCAAGTTAAATGGGTTTTCAAGAAACATGTTAAACAGAAGGAACATCATTTGGCCCGCGAAGCTAAGAATAATCCTAAAGCATTTTATAGTTACGTTTCAGTCAAAACTAAGCCTAGAGAGAAAATATCTAAGCTTGTTAAAGAAGACGGTACTTACACTGATTGTGATAAGGACAAGGCCCAAGTCTTGAATGCCTTCTTTAGCAGTGTTTTTACTCATGAATCTAACAATCCTATGCCCAACTTTGAGGCTAATTATATTACAGAGATAAATACAGTTACCGTAAGTCAAGGTGAGATGCATAAAGCGCATTAGGACTTAAAAATAGACAAGTCTCCAGGCCCTGATGAAATTCACCCCAGAGTTCTTAAAGAGCTTGCATCTGAACTATCTTTACCATTAACCTACTTGTTTATAGATCCCTTATGGTTATGGAGGGTAAACAACCAACTAAATAAAAAGTGGCGGAGGTCAAACCCATTTTAAAGAAAGGTCTCCCGTGAAAACTTTCAAGTGATGTTGAGTTGGATAATTCACTTGAAATAGTACTGGTGCCGCCTGTGCAGACGCCACCACCTCTTGTTGTTGACCGGATCCTGAGCTTTTTTCAAACTGAGTTATTCATTTTCCCTATTTCCCGTTTATGCTGCATCGTGAGGTCCGCTATTTTCTTTCTCAGGAGCGTGACATCATCAGCTTCCCTGCGGGGGAATTCCAGATTCTGCATCTCCCCGTTCACCGTCACTCCACCTCCAGTCTCCTCTCTCTCTCTCGCTCTCTCTCCATCTCTCAACATAGACATTAATTTGTTTTGGTTTGATTTTATTTTATTTTTAACTCCTTAATTGATATTTTGTTCTATGCGTACCCCCATGTCATCTAAGCTATGTAAGCCAATGACATTAAAACAGTTCAGTGTTCTCTCTCCATCTCTCTTTCTCTCTCCGTCTCTCTCTCTCTCATATCCATGTCCGCTCAGTCCATCTTTGTAGCTATCTCTTTCAAACTATGTAGAACTAACGCCAGATGTCTTATTGACCCTTTAGCTAAGAGTGGGCATGTATCATTTTAAAAAAAAAAATAAAAAAAATAAAAAAAGCAAGCAAATCAGCACTTTTGTTGTTGTTTGAACACGGAACATTTCATAAAGTTAACATTAACTGGTTTTGCTTCTGAGGTTCACAAATACAGACATTGGAAACAAAAAAGTTTTATCAAAGCAAATTGTTCTGCATTTCAAATGCACTAACTTTTCAGTCCTTCAGAGTAGGGGTACGGAGCTCAGCTATTCACCGAGATTTCTTTTTCATACTATATATATATATATATAAATATTAAGTGAAAAAATCAAAACAACAAAACTTTGACGAGACGTTTCGCTTTATTGCTTTATCGATCTACATTCTAAGTTACAAGAATGATTGACGTACTGTGGGGAAATGTCATCATACTGATGACAAATTCACACAATGACGTCAAGCTCTAAATAACACATTCGCTTCCCTTAAATTAAAGACCTCACATATTAAAAAGTTAAGTAAAAATAAACATGTGCATGTACATACACACGTGCTAACATCAAATTTGTTTCACTTAATGTTGCTCTCTCCCCCCCCCCCCCCCTTCTCTCTCTATCTGTCTCTCTCACACACACACACGCACTATCTGTCTCTCTCTCTGTCTCACATTTTCTCTCTTTATCTCACACACACACATAAACACACACACACAAACGCGTGCGCGCGCATACACACACCCACACCACACACGCACTATCCGTCTGTACCTCTCTGTCTCACTCTCTCTCTCTGACTTTCTAATGTGGAAACTGGCTCACTGTCCGTTGTGCAAGATCTCCAGCATCAACCATCTGCCCCTTAATGTACGTCAACTGCACACTGGGGCTCAGTACATGAGCCGCATGCATATTGTAGGTGGAATGTCTTATGTGGAGACTGGATGGTGTCAAACATTGGCCCATATAGTCAAAGGGTATTGAGGCCCTGGGGGTACAGTGTTTTGAGCTTGCTGATCCAAAATTGCTCTCTGTTGTGTCTGTGAGCATGGTTGTCTGTGAGGATCTGCTCAATGGGCATGCACTTCATGTCTTGCAGCGTGTGGTTTTGTGAGTTGAAGTGCTTGGTGACGTGAGTGCCCATGTTCTTTGCAATGTGGGACCTATGAAGGTAAAACCGGGTTCGCAGTGCGTTTTTTGTTTCACCCACATACTGAGCCCCCTGACAGCGTTGACAATAGAGCAGGTAGATGATGTTGGAAGACCTGCAGTTCATGCTGTGGCGGACAGTGAACCGTTCTCCTGTGGTGGAGCTGGAGAAGGACTTGCCCACCACCAAGTGTTCACGGCAGATGACACATCTGCCATCACACTTCACCACTCCAGCCTGTTCCTGGGTTGGACTGACTCGGGGAAGGGCAGAGGGCATGAGGAGGTTGCATATGCTCCTCGAGTTCCTCTCCCCAACAACAGGCACTTTGGGCACAGCTTTTACTATATATATATATGTATATATATATATAATATATATATAGTTTGCTTTGATAAAACTTTTCTGTGTCCAATGTCTTTATTTGTGAACCTCAGAAACAAAACCAGTTAACGTTAACTTTGAGTAATGTTCAGAGTTAAAAAAAAATTATTATATAAATTGTGCTGATTTACTTTTTCTCCCAATGGGGGAGGGACAGTGCCTTATGCATTGGGAGAAAAAGTAAATCAGCTCAATTCATATATATATATTTTTTTTTTTTGGAACTCTGAACATTACTCAAAGTATATATATATATATATATATATATATATATATATATATATATATATTATTATTGTGTTCATTTTACATAAGATTTTCATAAGATTTTTACTATTTCTGGTTTAACTTTGTGCTGGTTTGCTTTTATTATGGATTTTCGATTTGATGCAAAAAAGACACCATTCTCTTGTAGAATGTCTTTTTTGCTCAGGTTGGCATCCACTGGACAGTCAAATTGCAGGCCGATCATGCAAACTGATGAGACCTTCTCTTAGGTCGAAACAGCTGTCTTTGCATAAGGTACTGTCCCTCCCCCATTGGGAGAAAAAGTAAATCAGCACAATTTATATATATAAAAAAAATATTTTTTGAACACAGAACATTACTCAAAGTTAACGTTAACTGGTTTTGTTTCTGAGGTTCACAAATAAAGACATTGGACACAGAAAAGTTTTATCAAAGCAAACTATATATATATATATAGGAAAATTGTTTAAAACCTTTTTGTCCCTGTCTTTGAGTTTGAAACAAACATTAAAACCAGTTATATATGCTAACTTGGTATCTTGATCTATGTTCTCAAAAACATACAACATGACATTGATATAACTGTCTTAACGAAGCTGCCACATTTTTTTTAATAAAAACAAAACAAAAATCACCCCACCCCCGCCCCAATAATCTACAATAATGTGCGTATGGCGTATAATACAACATAAACACACAGACACCACCCATCCAACCCCTACACACACACACACACACACGCGCGCACACTGGTAATGGACAATTTTTGTCTCTGCCCTGAGATCAAAATATGGAAGTTAGAAGACACTTTTCACTCAGGTTCATAGTTCGTTATATGCCCATGAAAAGAAAAAAAAGAAGAAAAAGCTGCCTTTGCCTTTCAAAAGATATACTACAGACAACCCTCTATTTTACGACCCTCTGTTAAGCGACCACCTCTCATTTGAGACCGGATTTGTTGGCACAGATGCATTTTACTATGTAAACGACCTCTCTTAAACGACTTCCTCTAAAACGCGACTTACGACCGCCATTTTGTTGGTTTTTACGACCGTTGTTGTTGTCTGCATAGACTTCGAGCAAAGGGAAACAACCACGGTCAAGGGCCTGAAAGCGGAGTCGCTTCCCTTGTTGTAGAAAAGATGGCGGAAAGCGTAGGAAAAGCACGAAAACCACTGACTTTGAAAAAGAAAACCACTGACTTTGGACGAGAGTGGAGGTGATTAACAGAAGTCGGCGAAGTGAAACTGTAATACATCGATTGCACAATCCTATGGAGTTGGAAAGACCCAAATCCAGTTTTAATAATGACATATTATGTCATTGTATGTGTGCGTGAAGAAGAGAGTATGAACTGTGCTGAACTTTTTCTTTCTACGGCTGCCAGTGAAAACCTCCGTCATACGACCCCTCCAATTTACGACCGATTTTTCCGGACATTTTGGAAGTCTTAAAATAGAGGTTTGTCTGTACTAGTATACCTAAGAAATCTATGAAAAAGAAAAAAAGAAACGAGCATGAAGCCACCAGAGTCTCTGCCCTGAGATCAAAATAAGGAACGAAGATGACTGCTGGGTTCAATATAATTCACAACAAATTAAAACAAAGAGAGAACTTTTCTACAATACTGTCTGTTTTGGACAATCCAATCTGGTAGATCTTTATTTCATATTAATCGTCGTAAGTTTATTTGTCATCATTTTTACTTAAGTGATGTCACTGTCCACCGTCAATTTTATTATTGCATCACAAGTTGTTTACGTCTTTACGTCATGTGTGTCACTATGTCATATCTATTTTTAGCACTGGACAACGGGTTGAACCCGAAACGTCGTGTTTTGCTTTGCTCTTTGTTTTTTTATATCATTAAACCGTTTCTTCTGGGTTTTAATTTCGACTTTGTTTTAATTTGTTGCAAAATAAGGAAGTTAGAAGACACTTTTCACTCGGGCTCAAAGTTTGTTATATACCCATGAGAAAAAAAAAATGAAAAAAAAGCTGCCCTTGCCTTTCAAAAGATATACTACTAGTATACCTAAGAAATCTATAAAAAAAAAATACAAAAACGAGCATGAACCCCCAGTTAGTCTGTTATAGTCCCGTCAACAGCTATGGTTATCTCAGGACTGTCACAGCGTAAAGTTCGACCACGTATAACAAAACACAAATCCATGAATCTTAACAACGTACAAAACCTGAAAACATAAAAAATATAGTACAATTCATAACATGACACTTCCATCATTGTACCCTATAGCACATAATTCCAGACAGTGCTGGAAACGTAAGCCATTCCACTCTATTTATAGAGTCCAGGTTGAGACGAAATGGAAGATTAACAGAAGTTGGGTTGAGGGCCAGCCACACGTCAGCTCAAAATCGTACGACTGTACGATACGATTCGATCACGTGGTCTCCCCAAGAACAAATTGTGATTCACGCTTCGAGATGACGTAATCGTATCGTATCGTACAGTCGTACGATTTTAGCTGACGTGTGGCTGGCCCTTTAACTCATTCAAGTCAAAGCTGTCAATTTGATGCATTTGCTTCAAGGGAAGTAAATCTGTGTGCACACCATACTTTGGTCACTTCTAAACTCGCTTCACTCCCTTAGACCACAATTTTGCCTCTGACTTTGCTTTTGTAGTGGTTTGTTGTGGGGAAACCAATCGGTGTAGAGAGTTTTTCTATATAAAGTCTATATATAAAAAAGTCTGATCTACCACTTCCCTATGTCTAAACCTGAAGTAAAAACCCGTTATCTTCTTTCATTTCTCCTTTTGTTTATGTATGTTTTGTTTGTGTGTATGGCTGGAGTGATTTGCGAGGTTTTTTTAATAATTCAAAATCGTTGCGATGCGAATGAGTTAACCCTTTCAACGCTAGCCATTCCTCAGCCAAAATTTAACATTAAACTTACCTGGGTAGAGAAAATATTTCGTCTGCAATACTGGGGATTCCTCAGTGACGTGCATACAGTAAGACCTGTCCTTACCTCCCACAATTAGGAACACATGGGTGAAAGTGACAGATTTTGAAAATAAGGAAATAAGGAAAAAAAGGGGGGGGGGGGGGTAGGTGTCCAGGGGCCGCTTAGGCCTCAGTGGGGTGTAGGGGCAGCCACCTGCTTGGGGGATCTTTGGGGCAAACATCCCGGAAGCTGACAAGAATGTACAGATAAATGCCAATTTTGTGAGCTCTCCTGAGGTCTTTCATTCACATTTATGAAATGTTTTGAACTCTAAAATGACATTGAAGTTGAAAGTTCTAAGGAGCAGACACACTTTGTGGCTTTTGGTTGCTCAAATCGGTCGATTTCTAGCAGTTTTTTCCCCTTGCAAATTTTAAAATAAGGAATTCCTTATTTTCTTATTTTGAAATTAAGGAAATCCTTGCTGAGAAGGAAAACTTTCACCCATGGGAACATAAGGTCACTGGATACCAGACCCTCATTTGATGCCTTTTAGTGACATGGGTGTCAAATCATTGTGGTGCCAAGAGGCGACAGTGGCGATGAAAGGGTTTAAGGAAGAGTCTAATAGGAGTCGGTGTCGGAATCGTTGGTCTCAATGAGGCGCAGACTGGCTCGCAGTTTGCGTAGCGCCGCGTCGCCGGAGTGAAGGCACTTGATCCCCCGCGGCAGGGACCGGCAAGACGTCAGGTCCAGCGACTGCAGCCGACGGAAACGCTTCAACGCCAGACTGTGAAACAAGAAAGAAGGAAAGAAAAAGAAATCCATGATGAAGTACAACCAGCAGGTACAAAAACGAATAAATAAATACATACCGTAAAATGCAGACTATAAGCCGCTAATTTTGTTCCTCAACTTTGGCCCATGCGGCTGATTGATGCGGCTTATCTGTGGATATTTTTTTTCCATTCTACATTTATCAGTATGATTAAATCTGTTTCTGGCCACATTCTTCAGCCTATTTTGAGCTTATTTAGACTCAAAACTGGTTTTGGTAATCAATAGATTCAAATCTCAAGTTTAAAGTGCCAGAGAACATTAATTACTCATGTTCTGATATGAGAATTTCTATATTTGTGTTGGTTTGTGCACATACAATTTTCTCTGCGGCTTACAAACTGGTGCGGCTTATATGTGAATAAATACCTAATATTTTGTCAATTTAAGGGATGCGGTTTATAGACAGGTGCGTCTTATAGTCGGGTTTTTATGGTACACACTTAACCCCTTCACTGCAGAGGGATAATTGATTTCTTGTATCGCTGTGTGCTGAGCCAAAATCGGCCTTCAGGAGGGGTGCTTCACTGATCTGTCCACTGCTCATCCACTGGTTTATGTCACAAGTATTTAACCCTTTCATCGCCAGAGTCGCCTCTTGGCACCACAATGATTTAACACCCATGTCACTAAAAGGCATCAAATGAGGGTCTGCTGACCAATGACCTTATTTTGGGAGGTAAGGATAGGCCCTATTACCTAATGGATAAAACACTTTAAATTGGTTTATGCTGGTGACGAGGGTTAGCAAAAGGCATGAACTGAAAGGAGCTGAGAAAAGCTACTAGCTACTGTGGCCCCCCTTTTTTTTTATTCTTGGGGGGGGGACGTCCCTGATTTTTCAAAATCCTAGAATCAGCTCTGTATAATATAATGCAAACCAAAACGGAGACAACTCCACTGACGTGACGCAGCGCTCAGAGGCGGAGGAGCCGCCCAGGTTGAGGTGGGTGAGGGGGCAGGAGTCACAGTCAGCCAGGGCTTCCAGGGCCTGCTCCATGCTGGCGGCCGAGGGGGTGATCCACGCCAGGTCCACCACACGCAGACTGGCACTCCACTGAAAGAAAAAGAAAAAAATTATATCCAAAATGATTTAGAAAGATCCGCCATATTTTTTTTCGACTATGCAGCGATATTCCCCACCCCCCCCCCCCACCCCCAAGGTGCACCCTATTATAAGTCATTACTATATGTTTGCATATACCGTATTTTTCAGATCATTAGGCGCTGCTGTGTATAAGGCGAATAGGGCAATTTTCAAGAAAAATCTGAAAAAATCCAAGTAAAAGGCGCCCTCGTTTATAAGGCGATACACACCTCGCAAAAGAAAGTTGAAGTTTGAAGCCCGTACACGTCCTGTAAACGCTTACCGACCGCCATTATTGTTGTCATAAACGAGAGTTGGCTCCCTTCTCAAATAATCGAAACTTCTGTTTTTGCGACTTCCGGTTGTTGTGTTTGGACAATTCTTAGCAAAAACTGGTAGAATTATGGCATTTTAAGCTCTACAACGATGTTTTTTACATCCAATGAAGGGTTGTGGCATCTGTTGGACGGTATCTCGGACGATAACAGGGATTTTGAAGCATTTTAACGCGAGTATTCGTCGTATCAGCGACCCGTTGCCACTTTCGATGTTGTGACTCACAGTAGACTGTACTGAGTACGGCAATCGTTGCCTCTCTTCTCATGATTTTGTTCACTAATAGGGCGCCCTTGTTTATTAGGCGCATAGGTCGAAATTGGGGGGGAAAATATTGCCTTATAGTCTGAAAATTATGGTAATTATCATAAAGCATAATAATCTCTGTGCAGGTCTCTCTCCGCTTCAATCTTACAAAGTTTTGGCCATGGATCTAACGAACATATTTTTTTTTTTTTTCCTTTTTTGTTTGTTTGTTGCTGTCCCATCATCTGGGCTGTACAGTGGCGTTGCTCCCACGCCGCTCGTTCCGAATCCCAATTCGCAGCTACACCCCGGGTTTGTTCAAGTCGCAGAAACCGAGACCAGCAGTCCAAGGGGAGCGAATCTATGTTAGGCCGTCAGGAGGCAACCAACCGAGGAGACACTGCACTTCTGCTGAGTCACTTCGGTGGAGTTCAGTGGAGCCTGTTCAGGACACCACCTACTAAGCCCCCTACTGACAACACTATTCTCTTAGTCGCGGAGCCAGCGTGAGTGAGGTCCTCCTCCGAGGGCGCCACCACGACCGTCCACCGACAGCTCCCCAGAACACACTGATCCCCATGACTTTGACCCGAACGCACCAAGGCATAGGCTGGATTGGAAACCGAAACTGAGGTCACCATGAGAGCAGGGCATGCAAAGCCACAGAATTTGAGACATTTTTTTATTTTATGATTGATGGAAAATGAGGCCGATGATAACGATGATGATGATGCTATGGAGTTCCGTATCGGTCTGAGACTGCATGACAGGGCTGTATTCTACGCTTCCTTTCATAATGATATCCCGGCGTTAACCAGGCCCGAGAACTACAGACACCTGCAGTGTTGGTCTTGCAATTAGAGCAACACTCTCAGAATCGCATCCGTTAAGCGGATGAAGCTCGACTGTGTGGTTTCAGTCTTCCCATTGAGCCCATAGCCACTCACTCTGGGTAGGAGTCGGTCCACCTGACCGAAAAAAACCCTCGCCTCTGATGGGATTCGAACCCAAGACCTCCCAGCCAGTAGTCCGCTATGCTAACCACTACACCACGGCGGCTGGTTAAAAAGAACATATTTTTTATCATCAGTTCCCACTGAAACAGTAAAAGCCGTTGTTGTTGTTGTTGTTATTGTACCCTGGCTTAACCCTTTAACACCGGCTTTCACCGCCAGCCATATTTCAGCCAAAACTTTTCATTTAATTTACCTGGGTAGAGAACAAAATCCATCTGCAGCGTTGGGGATTCTTCTGTGAGTGTGACATATACAAAATAAGGTCTATCCTTACTTCCCAAAAACTAAGACAATAGGGTGTTTGGATAATGGACCCCGATTTGATGCTTTTTAGTGACTTGGGGTGTTAAATCACTGTGGTGCTAAAAATGCGACTTTGGCGGTGACACAGGGTTTAAAGACTACAGGGATCACCCCAACAGCCGAAGCACTTGAACAGTATGGTACAAATGCACCAGCTACGGATGGAGAACATTACATGTGTTGTGGCCTTTTTGATGACCTCGCCACGTTTTGGGCAGCCACACTCCGACTTCGGAGGATTTTGGAGACTGATGATGTTATGCTAGGATCTTGGTCATGGCTTAAGACAATCCCCGCATAAACTATGCAGAGCATAAAAAAACATAGGGCAAATGCATCAGCTAGGGGTGACAACATTACGTGTGTGACTGACGTTTTTGATTAACCCGTCGCATGAGCAGCCACACTCCGTCTTCGGGGGATGTCTTGTTTTAATCTGCCATCACTGTTGACTGAAATGTTTGATTTCATAAGACCGTCGACCCGGATGACAAGATGACCAATCCTGAAGACTTTCTATCAGCTTTCCCAATCCTGATTTCAGGCGCACTCCTGAACTACTTTCACCCATGTACTCCTACCTGCTGCAAAGCCTGTCCCACCGCCTGCTTATATCATGGAATACTGCTCCAGGGAAAAGATACAACTTCTCTACTCGTACAAAAAGAAAGAGGTTGCGATACACACACAGACACAGACATGTACACCAGCGTGGGATCTGTGACACATCAGAGGGAGGGGGGGGGGGGGGGGTTGGCGGGGTTTACAAACAAATGCGGGGGTCTGGACGCCGGCGTAGGTTCCCGGTGTGGTCCAGGGGCGTTGCCCCTGGTGGGGGTCAGGGGGCAACGCCCCCTGAAGCTGAAGCTGTTTTTTTTTTTAACAAAATAAAGTGCCAAAATTTCCCTTTAAATTGTACCTGAGAACAACAAAACAGTAAATGTGATTCTCTGTCTCTTTTTGGGGTTGGGGTGGGGGTGGGGGTTATGGAACCCAGGTAACCCCACCCCCACCCACCCCTGGATCCGGCCCTGTACACACACACACACCCATTGCTACCTGTCGGCAAAGCCTCCACCAGTGCCTCCATATATCGAGGAACGCTGCTCCGGGCAAGATACAACTCCTCTACTCATACAGAGAAAGACATTGAGATAAACACACACAGACACACACAAACACCCATTGCTACCTGTCGCAAAACCTCTACCAGTGTGGTATATATATGGAGCATATATCGGGGAACACTGTTCCGGGCAAGATACAACTCCTCTACTCATACAGAGAAAGACATTGAGATAAACACACACAGACACACACAAACACCCATTGCTACCTGTCGCAAAACCTCTACCAGTGTATGTATATATATGGAGCATATATCGGGGAACACTGTTCCGGGCAAGATACAACTTCTCTATTCATACAGAGTAAGAAATTGAGATAAACACACAGACACACACACGTGCAGACACACACACAAACACCCATTGCTACCTGTCGCAAAGCCTCCACCAGTGCCTCCATATATCGTGGAACGCTGCTCCGGGCCAGATACAGCTCCTCCAGCTGCTTGATGGGGGAGGGGGCGCCCTCGGGGAGAAAGCTGTAGGTGGGGTTCATATTGGTGCAGCCCCGTAGATCCAGCAGCCGCAGATGGTGGGCTTTGTGCAACAGCCTGAGAGAAAGGAAGAAAAACAAGAGGCTAATCCTGCAATGGCAGTACATACTTTATTTTTATTTTTTTGCTGTCCCATCTTCTTGGGCTCTTTTCCCTATATGAGTACTATATGAGTAGTGAGGACAGAAACACTGGTTATGTCCCTTTTAACCCAATGACTCCCAACCATTCGAACCGGGAATCGATCCCAGTTCCCAAGAGATGGGAATTAACTCCGAACGTCACACCAAATCTTTTATTTAAAAAAATCACCCAGAATAGTCTAAAGTCTAACTCACATTTCATTTCTGAAAGATGCATATTGAATAGCAATGATGATATTATTATTCCAAAGCTAACACACTGCCACATAACAAACCATAAATTGGAATTAAAAAAATCCGTAATGACGCTCCGAGCATCACGCCGAGTCAATACTGCATCACGTCACGTGGAAAGAAGAAAAAAAATTTGGGGTCACTTCGAAAAATCTGTTCAAAAA
>CM065705.1:35927366-35945077 GCA_017654935.2 Phymorhynchus buccinoides | reverse complement strand
AGAGAGATGGAGAACCAGGTTTACAAATAACCGGTATATTTCACAGAATGTTTTGAAACGGTTACTCAATCTCTATCGTAAGCACGTAAGGTCTATTCTACCTTTCTTTATTTGTTCTTTGGAACCAGTTTTGTATTCAGAATGTTCAACCGTAGGCCGTAGGTTGAGTTATATGAATTTGTAGGCACACTAGGAAAAAACGTAGTGGATAGGGAGCTTGCTTCGCTAACTCGATCAATGAATACTTGCTTTACCACAGACTAACGTAATAACTCTAATGAAATCTAGAACAATGATGAATGAATAATAACCTACCCGTGATAAACTACGCTATGTGATATACCTAGATGTGAAAAGATTTGCGAAAAAATGTGACTAGCATGATATAGCAGATGAATTTAATTATTTGTTTGTTTATCCCTCTTTGAGGTTGAAAGAAGGCGATATCTTTCGATTATTAGTTTGTTCGGCCAAACGTACAAATTCCACACTTTGTTTGGTTAAAAAAATAGGGAAGCTCTAAACAAGACTTAAACAATTATGTTGTTAATCATAAACAGCTCTTGGCCGGGAAGTATGTGCAAAAAACATGCCACTCCACTGTTGCATAAATATTTTTGATGTCTTATTATTTGTTTCAAGTTTCAATTGTTTGCTTTCTAAAAACGGTTAGGACCATCACTCTATTTGAAATTTGAAGTTTTCTTGTGTGTGCCGCTTTGTTTTATATTTTCTGTGCCCAATGGGGTGGGATAAATACCACTCCCTTGCCTTTGCCCTTCCTTGCATATGGAAATCCGTTCTCTATGTACCAAAAGAGTTAAAGTCACGAAATCAAACATGAAGACCTGGAAAGTAAGTGCATATAAATTGAAATAACATGTTGTACACACGGCTGGCCATTAGATCACTGACACCCGCTACCCTACTAGTATCCAACTAATGAAAACATAGAGAACTGTCACTAGAGTCAAACTAATAGAATCAAATCAAAAATAAAATATACTTCAAAGAAGTATGTTACACGCCAGTATAAATTCAAGAGTATGTTCTTACAAGAGAGTGAGGGATTACCTGGCATTTAACAAGCCACTATTTGAATCGAAGTCGGGTTCGGTCTCCCTAATCAGCTGTTGACTCTAGAATGTGGAGAGTGCTTGTGTGCAAGAGAGTGTGTTAGGCCAGTTTGTCCTCCCACAATCATTTCACCTTGGGTGAACAGTTTATAATTCTATATGGGGCCTATGATTGGGTTCGGTAGTAATGAGTTCATAACTCACCGTCAGTATGTAGTTATCGTCACGAGCCGGATGCTACGATGCGTGTCAACAAGATAGTAGTTACATCCAGATGCCAAGTGCCCAAAGACGCCTTGCTGTGATACACAAAATGTCACTGGTCCATGTCAAAGACCCCGGTGGCCATGGCAGGGATAACCATGGAGATAGAAAAAAGAATGCCTGGCCTGGAATCGCGTGGATTGTTTAGAAGTAACACGAATTACATAAAGAAGAAGGCAGCAGAGTGACGTAGAGAAGAGAATGGCGGGGCGCCGGAATAGATAAGGGAGGGGCGTGGGGGGAGAGGAGTATGTAGTGAGAAAAAGTGGGTCAGGACGGTACGCATCCGTCCAGAACGCCTGGAATCACCCTCGTTCGAGTCTGCCAGGCTCATTACAGACATAAAAAACACAAACAGGTATATATCAAGAGAAAAGTGAGAAGTAAAAGGAGACATAAACAGAGATTAAAACCCTAAAAATAGAACTTTGACATTGTGACAGGTACTGTTTAACTTAAAATAAGAGAAGATCCTTGTCTCTTAACCCTTTCAATGCCAGCCATTTTTTAGCCAAATACTATTCCACTAATGCTCTTACCTGGGTAAAACTTGAAAAATAAGCATTTTGTTACATATCGCAATTAATATGGCGGATTCTTCCGTGAATACGCACAGAACAGGGCCTGATGCTTACTTCCCAAGAATTTGTAAAGCAACATAGTGAAGAACTTTTATAAGGTAATTGGATTAAACAGCACCAATCATTATCGATGCGTGTATAGCCACCACAATGGGGCTGGGCCCTAAGATGAACTGATGTGGATGCCACCGCGATGTGGACGGGAACAGTGGGCTATTCGATAGATGGAAGAGAGTCTTTTAAACTGTATTATATGCCGGGCATATAGTATAAATGCATGGCACTGCAACGAGTTCTCATTATCGCAGCCAGTACACAGCGGGGGCCCAACACTAGTAGACATCACTTGTGTTGTGAGTGTAGCTAGAACGATATGAAACAATTCAGCATTAGCTGAACTGAGTGACAGTAAATGCAGTATTTATTATTATGTCAATTATTATATTATTTATATTATTATTATTATTAAAATGTAGGAAAGAATACTCGACTACAACTCATTGTGGAGTGGAGGGATGAGAGAAGGAAATAAAATATGTTATAACAAATCAGAAATACAACTCATCAAAAGAAAACATGGCTGATCGTCAAGGAATGGGCCTGAGAGAAAGACCCCAAGTTGGCCACGGGGAGGAGTGTGCCCGTCGAGCGACTCGGATGACAACACACCGATTACAAACGCTGAAAGAGACATATAAGGTGGCACAGATAACAACGAAGGGACGAGCCAGACGGAAAGAGTTCATAGATGGCATCTGCTGTAGTGGAAGATGGAGTCCGTAGGTATGTCAACCAAATTTGATCTTCTTATATTTGATGACGTATAGCAACCACCATCATAATTTTGAGGTGTTTTTGCGATAAAAAATGTGAAGGATCTTTCATCAAGCAGAAACTGACCAAATAAAGTAGCAGATCTAGCATTATGTAGCCATCTCGCCGCCCCGTGTGTGCATGTGAGTGTGTGTGTATGCGTGTGTGTGAGCGCCATATGTGTGTGTGGTGTATGTGTGAATGTTACATGTGTGGGTGTGTGTGTCTTGTGTATGTGATGCATTCATGTGGCCCCTAATGAGTATATGAGTGTATGTATGCATGGGGTGTGTGTGTGTGTGTGCGATTGTGTGTCTGTGCTGTTTGTGTGTGTGGTTTATGCATGTATGTTGTCGTGAATATTTATATATACTGTTATTTCATGTTTACGACTTGTGTGACAATGCATACTTGCACTACTAGTATTAGGCCTATTATAGTAATAGTAGTAGTAGTATTTTGTAGTAGTAGTAGTAGTTTGTATTATTATTAGTAGTTTGTAGTAGTAGTAGTAGTTTGTAGTAGTTGTAGTCATAGTTGTAGTAGTCACAGCAGTTGTTATTACTGATTGTTATGTGCATTTTTACAGGCCAAAAGAAGTCTGACCGGTATTGTTTTATCTGCTCATATTACTGGATTTTTGTTTCATGTTTTTACTCCATTTCAATTCTGTGTAAAGTAGTAGGATGGGTGCTAATGTATTTTCTCGTCATTATTATTCCCATTATTATCGGCTGTGGTTGCAGAAAATCGTATGGGCTGCAAGGAAACAGGATCAGAGACTGAAGAGTGAATGATTGAAAGGTGGCATGGATGGAATAGGGTGGGTGGGTCATGGAGGGAGGGCTGGGAGGATTCGATTCTTTTTACAATTTTTATTAATGACCTACCCGACGAAGTACAAAGTTTCTGCAGTAAAATCTTTGCAGACGACACGAAAATATACAACTCATCAAAAAATTCTAATAAATTACAAAATGACAATAACAAACGTGTGGACTGGTCTGCAAAGTGGAAGGTGAGGGCGTAAACATAGCAGTCAACGCACAGATCCGCACCTATACTGACACACGCACGAGCGTAGCGAGCGCGACACTATAGCCGACAACGCACCAGCCACACATTGATGTTATCACAACCCCACCACACACAGAGAGTATGACCACGACCCATCCCAACCACACACGCGCACCGAATTGCCACTACACGAGCACACACCGGTTGAATCTTGTATAGAGAAAAGGATCTTGGAGTGATGTTTTAACCAAAGACTGAAATCTGGATAAAGCGATTTAAACATCACGCCAATAATAAAAGCAAACCCAAAATGTTAGGATTAATAAGGAGGACTTTCATAGGACTGAATGGAGAGGTGTTTGTAAATTTGTATAAACGTTTGGTGAGACCCCATTTGGAATATGGCAACTTACTTTGGAATCCTTTCCTAAAAAGACAGTCTCAGGCTATTGAACGCGTTCAAAGGAGAGCAACCAAACTAGTAAAAGCTTTACGAAATTTAGATTATGGTGACAGGCTAAGTAAACTGAATTTACCATCCCTAAAAATATCGGCCACTACCTGGTGATTTGATAAATGTTTATAAAAAATGTATCACAGTTCTGATATTACTAACAAACATTTGTTACACCTTTCTAACTACTCGAAAACTATGAATAATTATTTGAAACTACTAACCCTATAAAGCAGAACTAACATTAGGAAAGAATTTCTTTAGTAACAGAGTCTCTAAGTACTGGAATTCTCTTCCAGCACATATAAAACTGACACCTAACCTTAATCGTTTCGAAAACCTCCTCAATAATGATCCCAAGATTCAACAATTGAAATGTATATATGATTGACATATCTAAAAGTGTTCTAGTCATGCCAATCATGAAAAAGAATACAAATGATCAGAAAGGACACATTAAGAGGCCAAGAGGCCCAGTTGTCCTCATTCTCTGACCTGATCCTGACCTGATTGGGGGGAATGGGCAGATGTCCATACTATGTAACTCATTCGCATCCAACCGATTTTGGGAATTATTAAAAAAAATCTCATGCACACAAGCAAAACAAGCAAATGCATTTAAGCAGAGAAAATAAAAGAAGATTATTGGTTTTTACACAGTGTTCAATTGAGTTTTTGTTTCTTAGGTTCACAAAACATACATTGGATACAAAAAAAGTTTTATCAAAGCAAATTATATATATATAATATACATAAGAGGAAAAATATATGTTAATGGTGTGTTTGTTTTTTCTATATCAACTTTTTGATTGTTTATTGATTTTATATAGAGAAAAAACTCTAGTCTATGTAAAACCGATTGGTTCCCCATATCAAACCCACTACAAAAGCAAAGTTCAGGGGCATGATTGTGGTCTAAGGGAGCGAAGCAAGTTAGAAGTGACCAAGATATGTATTGTGCACACATATTTAATTCCCTGTGAAGCAAAAGCATCAAATCACGATAGAGCATGCTCGGATCGTTATTAATTCCGGACATATATGTCCGGAAACGACTTGAATGAGTTAATATTACTGCTTTTATGTAAAAGAATAATAGATCTGACATGAATTTATGATGAAAGTTTAATATCGTGAGTTCAAGAAATGAAGAATGAAAGAATTGGTTACCGGCAGTCACTTCTCAAGTGAATATTGGTTTTCCAATCCCTTTCATTTTGAAGATATTTTATGTTCTGGTAAAAGAAGTTTTTTTAAAAGTTTAACACATACAGAAGAAAAGCATGGCTTATATATAATGTATTATAATGTAATGTATGTCTGCTATCCATGATTTCAGCCCTTCTGGAGAAAACTACTCCCCTTCTTCATCAAGAATATTAAACAATACCAAACAAAAAACAAAACCCACCAAGGCGAAGCGGAGAAAGCTACCCGACAAGCCTAGCGATCGCAGCATGCGTACAGCTAGCTTGTCGCGGAGAGCGCAGAAAGGGATGGAGAGGGGAGAAGTGGTGGTGGCGGAGGAGGGCGCGAATGTGAAACAACTGCCCCTGGAGATCTGGATTCAGATTTTCAAGTGTGTTGTTTCCACGCACGGTGCTTTGCCGTTTCTGTGCAGGTGAGTGTTAGGGGGGTAGGGAGATGGAGGAGGGGGGGGGGGGGGGGGGGGGGGGGGGGGATATTATGGAAGGTTTTGGAATGATTATGGGTGGGTGAGGAAGCGTGAGAGATGGGTTGGGGTTGTGGTGGTGGTGGTGGTGGAGGACGGGAATGTGAAGCAACTAACAGTAGAACTATGGATCAAGATTTTTGAATTTGCTATTTCTGTGCTGGTTAGTAATTCAACGTTTCAGTCACAGAAATGGGCAGTATGGTAAAGGGTGTTGAAATATTTTTTGAATGACAGTAATCACCCAGTTCTTGTAAATCATTTTCATGTAATTGTGTCAATGGTGATTATCTTATCAGCAACATTAGCGAAATGAGAGTTTAGATCATCAGGTGATAATTCTGATATAGGACAATGCGCTTTATGGTCAGAATTTCTGTTTGTCAAAAGGTTGATAGTTTCCAAATTGATTTCTGATTCTGGGAGGAAGTTACCAAATCTTGAAAGTATGTTTTCATTGCCCTTCTCTTCATTGAATTCACTTTATTCCTCTGTTTATTGAATGCCTTTCTGTCTTTTGAAGTAAGTAAGCTATCTCTTTTATATCCCTCATTGTCTATATCTTTAGTTAACCAAGGGGGTTTGCTGGTGTGTTTAACTCTCTTTTTAATTAAGGGAGCATGTTGGTCATATATTTCCTTAAATGTATGTATCCAAAACTCTATCGCTAAGTCCGGGTCCCTAATTTGATAAACATAATCTAAATCTGAATTAATTAAGTCATTCAGAAATGAATTTTGATCGAAGTTCCTGAAGCACCTATAAAATATTTCTTTGTGACCGGACTTAGGAATGTTGACACCTTTTTTCTTCCAAGTTATGCAAACAGAGGAATGATCACTACAACATGTCTGTACAGAGGACGCTTCTATTATATTAGCTTTGTTGTTGGTTTAAACAAATCTTTATTCACTCACTCAGAAACGATCAAGCAAAAAGACAATTAGAGTTGTTGACATAGATGTGGTCAATTAGAGTTCTTGAATGATTTGTGATACGAGTCGGAACGTCAGTTATTTGTTCCAAATCATAAAGTTCATACAGTTGTTTCCATTTTGTCCCTGACAATATTAAAGGCGCCAAATTGTATTATTTCTTTCGATTCAAGGATTGCGAGATAGAGTGTGCGTGCGTTTGTGTGTGAGCGTGCGCGTGCGCACGTTTGTGATCTAGTCTACTTCTTCATTTGACACAAAAACACCTACTTCATAATTATGATGCTGGCAGCAAACAATCACATCCATGCACACTCACACACTCATGCACACACTCATGCACACACTCACACTTTCACCGATTTTTTTTCAGGGCAGCGAGAGTGTGTCGCGAGTGGAACGCCCTGACCCGAAAGCCCTCCCTGTGGCACAAAGTGGACCTGTCCTTTGGCTGGATCCGCTCCACGGACCAGACGCTGAAATACCTGGCCAGGAATAGACTGTCCCAGTGCCGAGAGGTCTCGCTGAGGGGCTGGAATCAAGTCACCGATGAGGCGATACAGGTCTGTCTGGCTTTAAAGAAAATTAAAAAAAATAGATTGCTTACACAGTATCTCACATGGGTGAAAACACGATAATAATAATAATAGTGAATCATTTATATAGCGCACTCCTCCACCAAATGTAGAGCTCTGTGCGCTTAACAACAACAAAAAGTAAAAGCAAGAAATTCAACAACAAAAACAAAAAATCGCTCACACACATGCAAAATAGGCATACACATACACACACCCCCCACCCACACATACACGCAGGCACGCATGTGCACACACATGCACACACGCGTGTGCGCACACACGCATGCAGACACACACACCATTATCATCACCACCACTCGCCCCACCCAAGAACACAATACATAATAAAGCATCAACTCTCTCTCCCCCCCCCCCTCTCTCTCTCTCTCTCTCTCTCTCTCTCTCTCTCTCTCTCTCTCTCTCTCTCTGTCTCTGTCTCTCTCTCGCAACAAAGCTGATGTAGACATTGCAGTCAACATGCAGTAAAACTAACAGGGGAGGGGGGGGGGGGGAGAATAGAGTCGAGAAGTAATGTGGCCTAAAGGTTGTGATGTAGCTTGAATAGGTGGGTCTTGAGAGCTGATTTGAAACATTGCAAGGACTGGATATGGCGAATTTCGCGTGGTACGGAGTTCCAAACTGATGGGGCCAAAAAGGAAAAGGAGTGCTCACCAAACAATTTTGTTCGTGTAATAGGAACACAGAGAATTTTGGAATCTGAAGATGACCGCAATTGCCTTGATGGAGTATAGACAGAAAGCATTTCCAGAGAAATAAGAATGACAGAGTGGAAATTTTGTAGTCAATACATGCTTTGATGGGAAGCCAATGGAGGGATATCAGGAGTGGTTGAACTTGATGATACTTAGAGGCCATGAGGACAAGTCTGGCAGCAGAGTTCTGGATTTTTTTAAGCTTGTCAATGAGGTGTTGGGGGCAGCCATACAAGAGTGAATTACAATAATCTAATTTAGAGAGAACAAAAGCGCAGACTAGTATCTTAGCAGTATCTACAGACAGGAGATGGCGAATCGTCCCAATGCGACGCAGCTCACAGTATGCTGACCGACAGATAGTTTGAACTTGTGAGTCAACACTCATATCTTGAGAGATGTGGAAGCCAAGATTTGTAGCAGAAGGAGAAAAAGGTATTTAATTTGAGTGTCACAGACAGAGATGGAATCAGGCTTTGGGTACGAAAGTTGTCTAGATGGAGAGAGGATGAAGGAACAGGCCTCCGTTTTGTCGTCATTGAAGCTTCAGTTTGTTTTGTAGCATCCATGATTTGATGTTGTGAATACAGAATTCCAGTGAAGATATAGAAGGAAGAATGGTAGATGGAGATACAGGCTTGTGGAGTTGTGTATCATCAGCAAAAGACTGAGAATCAACTGAATGAGAAGTGATCAACTCGGACAGAGGCTTAGTATACATGATGAAGAGGACTGGTCCAAGTACTGAGCCTTGAGGAACCCCACAATCACCCATCTGGGCTGGGATTCATGAAACGTTTGAGTAAACCATGGGTAAATTTCCTACCCATTGGTAGCAATTAAGGTACATGACAGGCCAGTGGGTAAAGTTACCTCTGTATTCACAACACACTGTGCAAGCAAAGGGTAGCTACCCACTGTCTATTTTTAGATACTAAGGGGATTCCCTCATGCGCTTTCACTAGTTTCAGTGGTTTCCTTCCAAGGACCACAACCCTTTTCGACCTTTCTTCCATTGTCTCTCTACCCCCACCCCACCCCAAACTTCCTTCTCTCTCTGTCTGTCTCTCTACTGCCCTAGGCTAGGTGTAATAGGCTGAGCTGGTCATTCTTTTTTCTTTTTTAAACCCGCCACTGTCCCCGCCTTTCTTTTCATTTTCTTTACATCTTTTTTTTTTTTTTTTTTTTTTTTTTGAGGCGGCAAGCTGACGGGGGCAGGCTATGATTCAAGTTTGTGTGTGCTGCATGGGCAGCCAACAAAGATTTCACACCTACATATACGTTAGTTGCCCAAGCCACAGCCAGTTACACATGCTGTACCCTTGCTAGGAGGATAGGTAACTTTACCCACGGAGTTGAGGGGCCTGGGCAGGGGTAGGTTATTCATGAATATGCAGGTAGCGCTGCCAATGGGTAGTGTACCCGCTGTTGGTAGTTTACCAATGGGTTGGCGACTTTACCAATGGGTAGCGTGCATCATGAATCCCAGCCCTGATGATCAGATTCCTTGTCAACAGCCGACCACTATATTTCGACTAAGGACTGGTCACTGCCGACTGAGTGCCCACATGTACCGCCTTGGGCTGTCACACACACACCTGACTGCCCATGTGAGACAGGCCCACAACCCCCGGCCCGCCCGTGTGAGACAGGCCCACAACCCCCGGCCCGCCCGTGTGAGACAGGCCCACAACCCTGGCCCGCCCATGTGAGACAGGCCCACAACCCCCGGCCCGCCCGTGTGAGACAGGCCCACAACCCTGGCCCGCCCGTGTGACAGGCCCACAACCCCGGCCCGCCCGTGTGAGACAGGCCCACAACCCTGGCCCGCCCGTGTGAGACAGGCCCACAACCCTGGCCCCCCGTGTTGAGACAGGCCCACAACCCTGGCCTGCCCCTAGGCAGCCCCCAGGCCAGTAATGAAGTTTACCTAAGGCAGTGAAGTCCTGAAGGGGTTAAGTGAACTATGTTTTGCTTTTCACTTTTCAGGTGTTGTGAGATCTGTCCCCATTTTGAAGCGGTGAATCTGTCTTACTGCTGCAAGCTGTCCATGACTTCTGTATTAGATCTAGCCAACAGCTATGAAATGGGTGTGCTTATGACTACGTTTGCATGTGTATTTGACACACACTGTCATCGGTTCAGTTTTGACAACATTACTGATTGGTCCAAGTTTATTTTTCGCTTTGAAATCATGGTTACTTGCATTGAAATCGGAATCATTAGTCTCCTTATTACTATCACTGTTAATGAAAATGTTTGGAGTATTTTCTGAGGCTCATGTAGGGCCGATTTATTAAACATTTTTAACATTAAAAATGAAGATAGAAATACCCAACACTATGATAAGTAAAACCGAAAGCTGGAACAGTGATGAAGAGATGTAGCTCGAAAAACGTGGTTTGGATTTTTAAAAAAACACGCATGGATTTAGACAGGTTTTAGGCACAGAAAAATTGCTGTTCCGAGAATACTGGTAAATAAGCCCTGACTGGCGTTCTCCTGTTCCGAGTATGCTTGTAATTCGTCTGGAATGAGTTAAGTGAACATACAAATTTTGTTTTTTGAGGTGTTGTGTGAGATCTGTCCCCATCTGCAAGCGGTGAACCTTTCATACTGCAGCAAGCTGTCTATGACTTCTGTATTAGATTAGTCAACAGCTGTGACATGGGTGTGCTTATAGCTCTGTATGTTTGCATGTGCATTTGACACTTTAACTCTATTGAATTGTTAACAAGACTCACAAATCACTCCAGCCATACACACAAACAAAACGTACATAAACAAAAGGAGAAATGAAAGAAGATTACAGTGTTTTTACTTCAGGTTTAGACATGGGGAAGTGGTAGATCAGACTTTTTTTATATAAAGACTTTATATAGACTTTATATAGAAACACTCTCCACACCACCACAACGAACCACTACAAAAGCAAAGTCAGAGGCAAAACGAGTTTAAAAGTGACCAAGGTATGGTGTGCACACAGATTTACTTCCCTTGAAGCAAATGCATCAAATTGACAGCTATCTATTAATTCCAGACATATATTATGTCCGGAACGACTTCAATGAGTTAAGTGAACATGCTTTGCCTTTGTTTTTCAGGTGTTGTGTGAGAACTGTCCCCATCTGGAAGCGGTGAACCTGTCACACTGCAGCAAGCTGTCCATGACGTCTGTGTCAACCCTGGCCCACAGCTGCCAGAAACTGAAACACCTCGATCTTTCCTTTGCCAGGGTGAGCCCTTTGATTGACTATGCATTGCCCCCGGTGCACGAAAGCGGAGCATAGAGTATGCTATTTCAGGCTGTTGGCCACTCACTGCAACGACCTTATACATATCTGTATTGTTAAAACCTCGGGACTTTACCTGGTGTTGCACTGCCTCCAGGATTTTTCCCACCATCTTTATGTCTACTAATGTCCCATGTGTGTCAGTTCCAGACCGGAGGACGTTAAGCAGAACTTCATTCAACACTGCAACGACCATCTTTTGCAAGAGTGAATGCCTTTAGTAGGGTGGGGGAAGCCAAACAATGGCATAACTCACGCCAGTAGCCCTATTTGAGGCGACTTAATAGCTGCCTTTTGCAAGAGTGAATGCCCTTGGTGGGTGGGGGAAGATGCTTGAGTACTGACCAAACAAGGGAATAGCTCTCGCCAATAAGCCTATTTGAGGCCACTGAATGGCTGCCTTTTGCAAGAGTGACTGCCCATTTGGATGCTGACCAACAAGGGCTTAACTCTTGCCATCAAGGGCGTTAATAACCCTAGTTGCAGTGGCCAATAAGGTGCGCCCCTCCAGATTTTGTACAAAATTAAAATTTAATTTCTTACTATATCCATAAATAGTACCGTATCTTTCGGGCTATAAGGCGATACTTTTTTTTTTCTCCCAGATTGAGACCCTTTATGATATGACTGTGAATATAGTAAGAAAATATCGTCGGTGAAATTCAAAAGCCTTGTATCTCAATTTTGGTAGTTTTGAGAAAAATGAAAGAAAACTGTTTTAAAAATTAACCGCGTTGACCACAATTGATTAACTATGATGAATATGTTGTTCAAGACATTTGCGAGTTTAGTCCATCATTTTGTTAAAATTTACTTCTTTTTTTTTATAACTTAATTCTTGAAAAGAACGAAGATACAAGGTTTTTGTTCTTAACTATATCTGAATTTGGGACTTCCTACGTGTTTTTTCTTCTATTTTCACAACCTCATTTACCCCAGATAGAAAGTCATTAGAGATACGAGCTTTTGGTGGAAGGTGACGGGGAAAATTAGAGAGCTGACCGAAAAAAGAAAAAAAAATCGAGGTACAGGGTTTTGAATTTCACCGATAATACAGTAACAAAATCTGAATTTGGGGTAAAATTTAGGGGGTGTTGTGGCGGCACGGATTGTCTCCGCTGCACTGATTGTCCACCTGTGCAGCAGAGACAATCCGTGCAGCAGAGCCAATCCATGCCGCTTAAGACGGCATGGATTGTCTCAGGGCACGGATTGTCGACCTGTGTCAACCCTTACAGCACGGATTGTCTCCAGTGGAAGCTTTCCTTCTCTTATTTTTCTGTCACTTTCTCTATGTCACTGTCTCTCTCTGTCTTTCTCTGTCCCTCTGTTTCAGTTTCTCCATGCAAGCGTGCCTGCGTGAGTGTGCGTACACACGCATGTGTGTGTGTGTGTGTGTGTGTGTGTGTGTGTCTAATTTAACGTCTATCCACAACTCGTGATATTTTAGAAGCAAGTCCAATTACAAGAATTGGTTATCTTGATCTTCTATGTATGTACTAAAAACATGCACTCTTCAGACACACACACACACAAAGTGCGTTATAACAAAGTGCGTTATAACAAAGTGCGTTTTATAGTAAGAAAAATATGGTAGTCATATTATAAGGCGCAGGGGGTCTCACTCTTGGAAAAAGCGCATCGCCTTACAGTCCGAAAAATGTGGTACAGTGGAACCTCCCTTATAAGACCTCCCATTATAAGACTCCCTCCCATATAAGACCTACTTCTCTGACACATTGCCATTCTTCTTTGTAAATATTAAAATTACCTCCCTTATAAGACCCCTCCCTTATAAGGCTCCTCCCGTATAAGACCCCTCCGTATAAGACCCCTCCCTTTAAGGCCCCTCCCTTATAAGGTCCCTCTCTTATAAGACCCCTCCCTTATAAGGCCCCTCCCTTATAAGGCCCCTCCCTTATAAGACCCCTCCCTTTATAAGACCTCATTCGGGATGATTTTTAGAGGTCTTATAGGGGAGGTTCTGCTGTACTTTCGCCTGTGTCTGTCACATGCATGTGTGTGTCAGTTTTCCAATGTTCAGACCTGTTTACCTTTACCGTAATTTTTACAGGGAAAAAGGTCAAATTACGGTAATTACAGCTACGGGAAAAAAATACGAGAAAATAAAATCCTAAATATGAAGAAAAAACACTACAGTTGCATCGGTAAGCGCCGTTTTTGAAACGATGCGGTGAAAAGTGATTTCGCGCCATTTCCGTTTCTGTTACAAAATGGCGTCCAAACGAGTGCATTCTGAAGCTTCTGGTCGAAAAAATCAAAAGAAAAGGCATCAAAAGTCACTTAAATGGCACAGAAATTCCGGGAAAGTGACCTAAAAATTCCAGGAATACGTCGTTCAGCACTAGGTGACGAGCATGTGTTCTGTGTCTACTGCTCGACGGACATTTAGTATTGGCACTATTGCACACTCATGTCAGTATGATATCGGTACCCTATGATATCGACGTTCACTGGTCATGCGTTGGAACTTGGATTACAGGTTTTTTTCTCAAAATTACGTTTTTTTGTCTCAGACATTACAACTTTGCAAAATAGGGGTAAACAGGTCTGCACTGTTGATTCTAGCTTCAAAATCAGGGGGTGATGGTCAGAATCTTCCCCGTGGGGATACCGGTGTGGCCGTGTATTTTTACCTTTATGAGATTTTTACCTCTAGCCGCGTAGCCAATCAGAATCGTTTGTTTGTCCGCCATTGTGAATCATTACGAAACTAAGTGCATGGCTTTGTACATCGATTTCTCTGCAAATATGTAGATTTACACTCTCCTGCTCTATTTCTTGGTTCTTTCCGTTGTTTCAACTTCGTTAGGGATAGGGTTAGGGTTAGGTAATCATGTAGAGATAAGTAATAATGTTTGTACTGATAAGTAATGTTCGCATGCGCAAATGCGCAGACGACTAAATATTTATCGTGACACCGGGGTGGGGGGTGTCTTTTGTAGAAAAATATTTCCCTCACCTTCTGGAAGTTCTGCACTTGTAACTTCCTCTAATCTGCCACTCTCTTTGACTCTGCCTTTTCCTCTTCGCTTTCTATCATCTACTATCTCTGTGACTTATCATTATTGGCCCATTCTCCTGCCTTAAAAAAAAAAAAAAAAAAATCTTCCAAATAATAGTTCTCATTTGAGCTCCTCCGAAATCGGAATGTGTTGGCTGTACGCAGTGGGGAGACCAGTGAAAACTGAAAACCGGACACATACGTACCTTACCCATTATGGCCTTTGGCCTGGGAATGCAAAAGAAAAAGAAATCCCAGACCCACTCAGTAGTGAAAGAGAGAGAGAGTGCGTGTGTGTGCGCGTGCGCGCCTGCACGGCTTATGTGTTCAATTTTTATTTGCCACGTTTGCGTTTCAGTGACTGCATTCCTCGTTTTGTTTAACCCTTTCACTGCCAGCCATTTTTTTTTAGCAAAAAAATACCATTAAGGTGAACTACAGGGTAGAAATGAAACTGTAGATCTGCAGTTTTGGGAATTTCTCTGTGACATGCATAACATTAGGCCTCTCCTTACCTCCCAAAATGAAGAAAATAAGGTCTTCAGAAATACCATTAAGGTGAACTACAGGGTAGAAATGAAACTGTAGATCTGCAATATTGGGAATTCCTCTGTGACATGCATAACATTAAGCCTCTCCTTACCTCCCAAAATTAAGAAAATAAGGTCTTCAGAAATACCATTAAGGTGAACTACAGGGTAGAAATGAAACTGTAGATCTGCAGTTTTGGGAATTTCTCTGTGAAATGCATAACATTAGGCCTATCCTTACCTCCCAAAATGAAGAAAATAAGGTCTTCAGAAATACCATTAAGGTGAACTACAGGGTAGAAATGAAACTGTAGATCTGCAGTTTTGGGAATTTCTCTGTGACATGCATAACATTAGGCCTATCCTTACCTCCCAAAATAAAGAAAATAAGGTCTTCAGATAACAGAACCATTAAGGTGAAACTACAGGGTAGGAAATGAAACTGTAGATCTGCAGTTTTTTGGGAATTTCCTCTGTGACATGCATAACATTAAGCCTGTCCTTACCTCCCAAAATGAAGAAAATAAGGTCTTCAGAAATACCATTAAGGTGAACTACAGGGTAGAAATGAAACTGTAGATCTGCAGTTTTGGGAATTTCTCTGTGAAATGCATAACATATAGGCCTATCCTTACCTCCCGAAAATGAAGAAAATAAGGTCTTCAGAAATACCATTAAGGTGAACTACAGGGTAGAAATGAAACTGTAGATCTGCAGTTTTGGGAATTTCTCTGTGACATGCATAACATTAAGCCTGTCCTTACCTCCCAAAATGAAGAAAAATAAGGTCTTCAGAAATACCATTAAGGTGAACTACATGGTAGAAAATGAAACTGTAGATCTGCAGTTTTGGGAATTTCTCTGTGACATGCATAACATTAAGCCTGTCCTTACCTCCCCAAAATGAAGAAAATAGGGTCTTCAAATACCAAAGTGAACTACCGAAAATACTGTAGGTCTTCTCTGAAATAACATTAAGGTGAACTAACATTAAGGGTAGAGGAAAATGAAACTGTAGATCTGCAGTTTTGGGAATTTCTCTGTGACATGCATATATTACATTAAGCCTCTCCTTACCTCCCAAAATGAAGAAAATTTAGAAGGTCTTCAGAAATACCATTAAGGTGAACTACAGGGTAGAAATGAAACTGTAGATCTGCAGTTTTGGGAATTTCATCTGTGACATGCATAACATTAAGCCTCTCATTACCTCCAAAAATGAAGAAAATAGGGTCTTCAGATAACATACAATTAAGGTGAACTACAGGGTAGAAATGAAACTGTAGATCTGCAGTTTTGGGAATTTCTCTGTGACATGCATAGCATTAGGCCTCTCCTTACCTCAAAAAATGAAGAAAATAAGGTCTTCAGAAAATACCATTAAGGTGAACTACAGGGTAGAAATGAAACTGTAGATCTGCAGTTTTGGGAATTTCTCTGTGACATGCATAACATTAAGCCTGTCCTTACCTCCCAAAATGAAGAAAATAAGGTCTTCAGAAATACCATTAAGGTGAACTACAGGGTAGAAATGAAACTGTAGATCTGCAGTTTTGTGGATTCCTCTGTGAGATGCATAACATTAGGGCCTATCCTTACCTCCCAAAATGAAGAAAATAAGGTCTTCAGAAATACCATTAAGGTGAACTACAGGGTAGAAATGAAACTGTAGATCTGCAGTTTTGGGAATTTCTCTGTGACATGCATAACATTAAGCCTCTCCTTACCTCCCAAAATTAAGAAAAAAAGGGTCTTCAGAAATACCATTAAGGTGAACTCAACTGGGTAGAGATGAAACTGTATTTCTGCAATATTGCGATTTCCTCTGTGAAATACATAACATTAGGTCTATCCTTGCCTCCCGAAATGAAGAAAATAAGGTCTTCAGATAATACCATTAAGGTGAACTACAGGGTAGAAATGAAACTGTAGATCTGCAGTTTTGGGAATTCCTCTGTGAAATGCATATTCCTTACCTCCCATAGCATTAGTCCTATCCTTACATCCCAAAATTAAGAAAAAAATAAGTTCTTCAGAAATTACCATTAAGGTGAACTACAGCGGTATAAATGAAACTGTAAGATCTGCAGTTTTTGAGAATTTCTCTGTGACATGCAGATAGCATTAGGCATATCCTTACCTCCCAAAAATGAAGAAAATAAGGTCTTCAGAAATACCATTAAGGTGAACTACAGGGTAGAAATGAAACTGTAGATCTGCAGTTTTGGGAATTTCTCTGTGACATGCATAAATTAAGGCATCTCCTTACCTCCCAAAATGAAGAAATAAGTCTTCCCTCAGAAATACCATTAAGGTGAACTACAGGTAGAAATGAACTGTAGATCTGCAGTTTGGAATTTCTCTGGACATGCATAACATTCAAGCCTGTTCCTACCTCCCAAAATGAAGAAAATAGGTCTTCAGAAATACCATTAAGGTGAACGACGGGTAGAATGAAACTGTAGATCTCCAGTTGTGGGATTCTCTCTGTGACCTGCATAACATTAAGCCTGTCCTTACCTCCCAAAATGAAGAAAATAAGGTCTCAGACAAACCCCAATTAAGGGGAACTACAGGGAGAAAGAAACTGTAGATCTGCAGTTTGGGAATTCTCTGTGACATGCAGAACATTAAGCTGTCTTACCTCCCAAAATGAAGAAAATACAGGCTTCAGATAATACCATTAAGGTGAACACAGGGTAGAAATGAAACTGTTAGATCTGCAGTTTTGTGAATTTCTCTGTGACATTGCATAACATT
>CM065705.1:35905140-35926866 GCA_017654935.2 Phymorhynchus buccinoides | reverse complement strand
CCTACAGAGGTTATAATCCCACTATTCAACCTCATAACCATTTAGCTTCCTCACTGTCCCATTCCTTTTGTTTTACAACAGAAAACTAAACTGCCCCTTTAAAACTATTTTTCACTCAGCTATTTTAATAACTATCAAAGTCTACAAATTGAAATTCATATTATGAAACCATCCTCATCGAGATACTCAAATCTTCCTGTTCATGTTCACAAAATCCAAACCAAAATATTTTCAAGGCAATCATTTACAATGACTGAATGAGTGACAAACTCCAATAAAATAAAATAACTTTAGCTTAGCTTACCCAGAGTAATGGGAGAAAAGCACATCAGATAATCTTCAAGCTGAATGCAGTTCAACTTGACAGCTGACAAAAAACTTGGGCCAACAGCCCTTCTCTTCGCTTGTCTGATCACAGAGTGAAAGTGAGTAGAAAACATCAAGGCCTGGGTAGATTCTATTGGCTGAAAAGTGTTCACTAAAGTAACTCTTGTTAACTTCAACAAGGGAAGTAATCCTAAGTTAATCATGCTTGGTCCTAGTCCACAAATATTAAAACAAAGTAAAACATACTTTCCTACAATCTAGTTTCTATTATATTCCCAAATCTCCAAGTCCTGTCTAATACCTACTCAACCACAGTAGAAGTAGAAGAAGTACTTTAGGTAGTAGTAGTAGTATATGTAGTAGTAAGTAGTAGTAGTAGCAGCATCCGTAGTCGTAGTAGCAGTTGTAATAGAAGTAATATAATTGAAGTAGCAGTATTAGTATTAGTAGTAGTAGTAGAAGTAGCAGTAGTAGAAGTAGAAGTAGTAGTGTAGTTAGTAGTAGTAGTAGTAGTAGCAGTAGTAGAGTAGTAGTAGTAGTAGAAGCAGTAGAATATATGGTAGCATTCGTAGTAGTATTAGCTGCAGTAGTTTTTCAGTAGTTTAATAATAATAATAATGAATATTTAGTGCGCTTAATCTTAACAAAAGCCCTAAGCGCTTACAATCATGATAAAACCAATACTAACAAAATGAAAAGCTAGACACCACACAAAACACTCACACGAACTTGAGTTCAAACACACACACACACACACACACGACACACACACCACACATCGTGCGCTAGCACTACACTCATGACTCACTGGATAACCTTTGCAGGAGGAGGGGAATGATTATGTTTTGAAGAGAGTTGTTTTGAATACAAAAACACCTTTAGATCAGTTTTCTTTTTTGGGGGGTTTTGTTTGGGGGGTTAAGGGTTCTAGGTCTATCTAGGTCTTCCTACATTTTATTCGCATTTTTCGCTCACTTTTTACGTTTTTTGATAGACAGCGCGAATTGTGCAGTAAATAATGGAAGCGAGGATCCAGAAGTCGTTCTCAAAAATGGTCAAGTTGGTTATGCACACACTAGTACTTGTGCCAATTTGTACATTGAGCAAACGAGAAGGGTTTGTTGTCTTTGTTGTTTATTATTATCAGAGATGAGAGTATAAAAAAGTCCAAAAGGAGGAAAAATAAGGCGGGTGAGGAGTCCTGCCCGGGGTCGCAGAAGGCCCCCCGGTGGGGTCCAGCTGACAATTTTTTTCTTTTAATCAATCAAAAATCATCACTCAGGACAGTAAAGTATCAAAATATAAGTTGCTTTGACTTATTGCTTTGTGTCAGCACTTATCAGCACTACAGCACTATCAAAAAAATGTCTATTTCTTGTGTCAGCACTCCAAAAACCAGATATCCAACGCGTTACAGAAATCAGCGCCCCTACAGTTCCAAAAATCAGCGCCCCTACAGTTATTCACTATTACTTTGTCATCTCAGGATGTCAGAAACAATTCCACCAATATTCGTTACGATTGGTTCAGTAATTCAAGCTTTGGTGATTGAAACACACGCTTGCTCAAACGGACGCACACACAGACACACACACACTATGTCCTTAACCAGTAGTATTTTTATGTTTTTCATGCATGTATGTCGGGTTTATGCTTCTGTTTATAGATGGCTTGCTGGAAAAGCCCATGTATGTTTGCATATTCAATGTCAATCTTCAAATAAAATGTTGACTTGACTTTACTTTGACTTGACTTGACACCACACATACACACATACACAAGCCAACAGAAAAAGAGATCAAGAAAAACAAGAGAGAGAAGAACAGATGATAGATACAGACCGTGACGGAATTGAGAATGGCGTTGACGCCGGTCAGCCTGTTTCCATCCAAGATCAGGTCCCTAAGGGAAGGGCCCCTCCTTTCCGTAAAGCGGGTCAAGGATTTCACCGAAACCGCATCCGTCTGATAAAAAAAAAAAATTTAAAAGTTGAAATTTGACTTAACTCTTTCACCGCCAATGTCGCATTTATGCACAACAATATGTCACTGAAAGGCATCAAATCAGGTCCTGTTTCCATTGAAGACCTTATTTTCTTAATTTTGGGAGGTAAGGGGAGGCTTAATGATTATGGCATGTCACAGAAAAATTCCCAAAACTGCAGATCTGTTACAAGTTCATTTCTTACCCTGTAAGTTCACCTTAATGGTATTTCCCAAGACCCTATTTTCATCATTTTGGGAGGTAAGGACAGGCCTAATGTTATGCCTTTCACAGAGAAATTCCCAAAACTCCAGATCTACATTTCCAGTCACTACCCTGTAGTTCAGCTTAACAGTATTTCTGAAGACCTTATTTTCTTCATTTTTGGGAGGTAAGGACAGGCCTAACGTTATACCCATGTCACAGAAAATTCCCAAAACTGCAGATCTACAGTTTCATTTCTACCCTGTAGTTCACCTTAATGGTATACACCAACACCTTATTTTCTTCATTTTGGGATTGTAAGGAAAGCCTATTGTTATGCATTTCACAGAGAAATTCCCTAAACTGCAGATCACCAGTTTCATTTCTACCCATCCAAGTTCACCTTAATGGTATTTCTGAAGACCTTATTTTCTTCATTTTGGGAGGCAAGGATAGACCTAAGGCTATATGCATGTCACAAAGGAATTCCCAAAATTGCAGATCTACAGTTTCATTTTACCCTGTAGTTCACCTTAATGGTAATTTCTGAGACCTTATTTTCTTAATTTTGGGAGGTAAGGATAGGCTTAATGTTATGCATGTAACAGAGGAAATTCCCAAACCTGCAGATCTACAGTTTCATTTCTACCCTGTAGTTCACCTTAATGGTATTTCTGAAGACCTTATTTTCTTCATTTTGGGAGGTAAGGATAGGCCCTAATGTTATGCATGTCACAGAAGAATTCCCAAAACTACAGATCTACAGTTTCATTTCTACCCTGTAGTTCTTAATGTTATTTCTGAAGACCATTATTTTCTTCATTTTGGGAGGGTAAGGACAGGCCCTATAATGCTTATGCAAATGTCACCAAAATTCCCCAAACTGCAGATCTACAGTTCATTCATTTCTAAACCCTGTATTTCACCTTATTTTGGTAGGTTCTGATAGACCTAACTTTTTTCTTCATTTTGGGAGGTAAGGAGAGGCTTAATGTAATATATATATTTCACAGAGGAATTCACAAAACTGCAGATCTACTAAGTTTCATTTCACCCATGTAGTTCACCTTAAATGGTATTTCTGAAGACCTTATTTTCTTCATTTTGGGATCTCGTCTGGTTAAGGATAGACCTATTGTTATGCATTTCACAGAGAAATTCCCAAAACTGCAGATCTACAGTTTCATTTCTACCCTGTAGTTCACCTTATGGTATTTCTGAAGACCTTATTTTCTTCATTTTGGGAGGTAAGGACAGGCTTAATGTTATGCATTTCACAGAGAAATTCCCAAAACTGCAGATCTACAGTTTCATTTCTACCCTGTAGTTCACCTTAATGGTATTTTCTGAAGACCTTATTTTCTTCATTTTGGGAGGTAAGGATAGACCTAATGTTATGCATATCACAGAGAAATTCCCAAAACTGCAGATCTACAGTTTCATTTCTACCCTGTAGTTCACCTTAATGGTATTTCTGAAGACCTTATTTTCTTCATTTTTTGAGGTAAGGATAGGCCTAATGTTATGCATGTCACAGAGGAATTCCCAATACTGCAGATCTACAGTTTCATTTCTACCCTGTAAGTTCACCTTAATGGTATTTCTAAGGAATACCTTATTTTCTTCATTTTGGGAGGTATGAGAGGCTTAATGTTATGCATGTCACAGAGAAATTCCCAAAAAACTGCAGATCTACAGTTTCATTTCTACCCTGTAGTTCAACCTTAATGGTATTTCTGAAGACCTTATTTTCTTCATTTTTGGGAGGTAAGGACAGGCCTTAATGCTTTATGCATGTCACAGAGAATCCCAAATACTGCAGATCCAAAACACTATTTCTTTCTACCCTGTAGTTCAGGACCTTAATGGTATTTCTGAAGACTTATTTTTCTTTCATTTATGGGAGGTAAGGACAGACCTAGTGTTTGATGATTCACATTTCACAGAGGAAATTCCCAAAACTGCAGATCTACAGTTTCATTTCTACCCTGTAGTTCACCTTAATCAGGGTCTGTTATCTGAAGACCCTATTTTCTTAATTTTGTGAAGTAAGGATAGGCCTAATGTTATGCATTTCACAGAGAAATTCCCAAAACTGCAGATCTACAGTTTCATTTCTACCCTGTAGTTCACCTTAATGGTATTTCTGAAGACCTTATTTTCTTCATTTTGGGAGGTACGGGATAGGCCTAATGTTATACCCATGTCACAGAGGAAATCCCAACACTGCAGATCTTACCAGTTTTCTTTTCTACCCTGTAGTTCACCTTAATGGTATTCCTGAAGACCCTTATTTTTCTTCTTTTTTTGGGAGGTAAGACACAGGCTTAATGTTATGCAATGTCACAGAGAAATTCCCAAAACTGCAGATCTACAGTTTCATTTCTACCCTGTAGTTCACCTTAATGGTATGGTTTTCTGAAGACCTTATTTTCTTCATTTTGGGAGGTAAGGATAGGCCTAATGTTATTCATGTCACAGAAGCAAATTCCCAAAACTGCAGCTGATCTACAGTTTCTTTCTCCCCCTGTAGTTCACCTTAATGGTATTTCTGAAGACCTTATTTTCTTCACCTCTTTTTCTTCAAATTTTGGGGGAGGTAAGGAACAGGGCTTATGTTTATGCATGTCACGAGCACTTAGGAGAAGCACTCAAGATATTCTACAGTTTCAGTTTCTAACCCTAAAAGTATCACTTCATGGTATTTCTGAAGACCCTATTTTCTCCATTTTGGGAGGTAAGGATCAAGGCCTAACGTTGAATAGCTGTCACTTAGAAATTTCCCAAACTGCAGATCTATTACAGTACCTCTATTTCTACCCTTTCGTTTCACCTTACATGGTATTTCTGAAGACTTATTTTCTTCATTTTGGGAGGCATCAGGATCAGTCTTAAATGTTATGCATGGACAAGAAATTGTCCAAAACGGCAGATAGGACAGATTTTCATTTCTACTACAGTAGTTCACCTTACTGGTATTTCTGAAACCTTATTTTCTTCATGTTGACAAGGCAAGGACTAGGTCTACATGTTATGCATGTCACAGAGAAATTCCCACCAACTGCAGATCTACAGTTTCATTTCTACCCTGTAGTTCACCCTAATGATTTTCCTGAATACCTTATTTTCTTCAATTTTGGGAGGTAAGGAGAGACTTTATTGTTATGCATCACAGAGAAATTCCCAAAACTGCAGATCTACAGTTTCATTTCTACCCTGTAGTTCACCTTAATGGTATTTCTGAAGACCTTATTTTCTTCATTTTTTGAGGGTAAGGAGAGGCTGGTAATGCTATGCGATACTGTCACAGAGAAATTCCCAAAACTCAGATCTACAGTTTCATTTCTACCCTGTACTTCACTTAAGGGTATTTCTGAAGACCTTAGTTTCTTCATTTTTCTGAGGTAAGGCAAGGCCTATGCTATACCATGTCCCAGAGAAATTCCAGACCAAAACTGCATATCACAGTTTCATTTCTACCCTCGTAGTTCCACCTTAATGGTATTATCTGAAGACCTTATTTTCTTCATTTTGGGAGGTAAGGACAGACCTAATGTTATGCATGTCACAGAGAAATTCCCAAAACTGCAGATCTACAGTTTCATTTCTACCCTGTAGTTCACCTTAATGGTATTATCTGAAGACCTTATTTTTCTTCATTTTGGGAGGTAAGGACAGCAAATCATTTTATGCATGTCACAGACCGGAATTCCCAAACACTGCAGATCTCCAGTTTCACGTTCTACACCCATGTAGTTAAACCTTAATGGGTGTTATCTGAAGACCTTATTTTCTTAATTTTGGGAGGTAAGGATAGACCTATTGTTATGCATTTCACAGAGAAATTCCCAAAACTGCAGATCTACAGTTTCATTTCTACCCTGTAGTTCACCTTAATGGTATTTCTGAAGACCTTATTTTTCTTAATTTTTGGAGGTAAGGATAGACCTATAGTTATGCATATCACAGAGGTCTTCCCAAAACTGCAGATCTACAGTTTCATTTGAAGACCCTATAGTTCACCTTTTTGGGAGTAAGGTTAGGCCTAATTTTCTTTACCCATGGGAGGTAAAGATATCAAATCAGGGTCTGTCATGTCAAGGAATTCCCAAATTTGGGAGGTAAGGGTAGACCTAACATTATCTGACCCATGTCAGTTCAGGCATCAAATCAGGGTCGTTATCTGAAGACTTATTTTCTTAATTTTGGGAGGTAAGGATAGACCTAACGTTATTTATTTCACCCACGTCCCAAAACTGCAGAACAGTATCATTTCTACCCTGTAGGTCACCTTAATGTTATTTCTGAAGACCTTATTTTCTTCATTTTGGAGGGTAAAGATTTCGACCTAATGCTTATGCATGTCACAGAGAAACGGCATCAACTGCAGATCTACTGTTTCATTTGAATACCCTATAGTTCTTAATAATGGGAGGTAAAGATAGACATTAAAGACTATCACCCATGGGAGGTAAAAAGCATCATTAATGTTATGCATGTCACAGAGAAATTCCCAAAACTGCAGATCTACAGTTTCATTTCTACCCTGTAGTTCACCTTAATGGTATTTCTAGGCCTAATGTTTTATGCATTTCACAGAGAAATTCCCAAAACTGCAGATCTACAGTTTCATTTCTACCCTGTAGTTCACCTTAATGGTATTTTTTTGCTAAAAAAAAATGGCTGGCAGTGAAAGGGTTAAACAAAACGAGGAATGCAGTCACTGAAACGCAAACGTGGCAAATAAAAATTGAACACATAAGCCGTGCAGGCGCGCACGCGCACACACACGCACTCTCTCTCTCTTTCACTACTGAGTGGGTCTGGGATTTCTTTTTCTTTTGCATTCCCAGGCCAAAGGCCATAATGGGTAAGGTACGTATGTGTCCGGTTTTCAGTTTTCACTGGTCTCCCCACTGCGTACAGCCAACACATTCCGATTTCGGAGGAGCTCAAATGAGACTATTATTTGGAGATTTTTTTTTTTTTTTTTTAAAGGCAGGAGAATGGGCCAATAATGATAAGTCAGAGAGATAGTAGATGATAGAAAGCGAAGAGGAAAAGGCAGAGTCAAAGAGAGTGGCAGATTAGAGGAAGTTACAAGTGCAGAACTTCCAGAAGGTGAGGGAAATATTTTCTACAAAAGACACCCCCCACCCCGGTGTCACGATAAATATTTATCTCTGCGCATGCGCATTAGAACAGTTACTTATCTCACATGATTATTACTAACCCTAACCCTATCCCTAACCCTAACCCTATCCCTAACGAAGTTGAAACAACAGGAAAGAACCAAGAAATAGAGCAGGAGAGTGTAAATCTACATATTTGCAGAGAAATCGATGTACAAAGCCATGCACTTAGTTTCGTAATAATTCACAATGGCGGACAAACAAACGATTCTGATTGGCTACGCGGCTAGAGGTAAAAATCTCATAAAGGTAAAAATACACGGCCACACCGGTATCCCCATGGGGAAGATTCTGACCATCACCCCCTGATTTTGAAGCTAGAATCAACAGTGCAGACCTGTTTACCCCTATTTTGCAAAGTTGTAATGTCTGAGACAAAAAAACGTAATTTTGAGAAAAAAACCTGTAATCCAAGTTCCAACGCATGACCAGTGAACGTCGATATCATAGGGTACCGATATCATACTGACATGAGTGTGCAATAGTGCCAATACTAAATGTCCGTCGAGCAGTAGACACAGAACACATGCTCGTCACCTAGTGCTGAACGACGCATTCCTGGAATTTTTAGGTCACTTTCCCGGAATTTCTGTGCCATTTAAGTGACTTTTGATGCCTTTTCTTTTGATTTTTTGATCAGAAGATACAGAAGCTTCAGAATGCACTCGCTTGGACGCCATTTTGAAACAGAAACGGAAATGGCGCGAAATGACTTTTCACCGCATCGTTTCAAAAGCTTCGCTTACCGATGCAACTGTAGTGTTTTTTCTTCATATTTAGGATTTTATTTTCTCGTATTTTTTTCCCGTAGCTGTAATTACCGTAATTTGACCTTTTTCCCTGTAAAAATTACAGTAAAGGTAAACAGGTCTGAACATTGGAAAACTGACACACACATGCATGTGACAGACACAGGCGAAAGTACAGCAGAACCTCCCCTATAAGACCTCTAAAAATCATCCCGAATGAGGTCTTATAAAGGAGGGGTCTTATAAGGGAGGGGTCTTATAAGGGAGGGGCCTTATAAGGGAGGGGCCTTATAAGGGGGGGGTCTTATAAGAGAGGGACCTTATAAGGGAGGGGCCTTAAAGGGAGGGGTCTTATACGGAGGGGTCTTATACGGGAGAGAGTCTTATAAGGGAGGGGTCTTATATGGGAGGTCATTTTAATATTTACAAAGAATGGCAATGTGTCAGAGAAGTAGTAGGTCTCATATGGGAGGGAGTCTTATAATGGGAGGGTCTTATAAGGGAGGTTCCACTGTACCACATTTTTCGGACTGTAAGGCGATGCGCTTTTTCCAAGAGTGAGACCCCCTGCGCCTTATAATATGACTACCATATTTTTCTTACTATAAAACGCACTTTGTTATAACGCACTTTGTGTGTGTGTGTGTCTGAAGAGTGCATGTTTTTAGTACATACATAGAAGATCAAGATAACCAATTCTTGTAATTGGACTTGCTTCTAAAAATATCACGAGTTGTGGATAGACGTTAAATTAGACACACACACACACACACACACACATGCGTGTGTACGCACACTCACGCAGGCACGCTTGCATGGAGAAACTGAAACAGAGGGACAGAGAAAGACAGAGAGAGACAGTGACATAGAGAAAGTGACAGAAAAATAAGAGAAAGAAAGCTTGCACTGGAGACAATCCGTGCTGTAAGGGTTGACACAGGTCGACAATCCGTGCCCTGAGACAATCCATGCCGTCTTAAGCGGCACGGATTGGCCTCTGCTGCACGGATTGTCTCTGCTGCACAGGTGGACAATCCATGCAGCGGAGACAATCCGTGCCGCCACAACACCCCCTAAATTTTACCCCAAATTCAGATTTTGTTACTGTATTATCGGTGAAATTCAAAACCCTGTACCTTGATTTTTTTTGATTTTTTCGGTCAGCTCTCTAATTTTCCCCGTCACCTTCCACCAAAAGCTCGTATCTCTAATGACTTTCTATCTGGGGTAAATGAGGTTGTGAAAATAGAAGAGAAAAACACGTAGGAAGTCCCAAATTCAGATATAGTTAAGGACAAAAACCTTGTATCTTCGTTCTTTTCAAGAATTTAAGTTATAAAAAAAAAGAAGTAAATTTTAACAAAATGATGGACTAAACTCGCAATGTCTTGAACAACATATTCATCATAGTTAATCAATTGTGGTCAACGCGGTTAATTTTTAAAACAGTTTTTTTTCATTTTTCTCAAAACTACCAAAATTGAGATACAAGGTTTTTTGAATTTCACCGACGATATTTTCTTACTATATTCACAGTCATATCATAAAGGGTCTCAATCTGGGAGAAAAAAAAAAGTATCGCCTTATAGCCCGAAAGATACGGTACTATTTATGGATATAGTAAGAAATTAAATTTTAATTTTGTACAAAATCTGGAGGGGCGCACCTTATTGGCCACTGCAACTAGGGTTATTAACGCCCTTGATGGCAAGAGTTAAGCTCTTGTTGGTCAGCATCCAAATGGGCAGTCACCCTTGCAAAAGGCAGCCATTCAATGGGCCTCAAATAGGCTTATTGGCGAGAGCTATTCCCTTGTTTGGTCAGTACTCAAGCATCTTCCCCCACCCACCAAGGGCATTCACTCTTGCAAAAGGCAGCTATTAAGTCGCCTCAAATAGGGCTACTGGCGTGAGTTATGCCATTGTTTGGCTTCCCCCTCCCTACTAAAGGCATTCACTCTTGCAAAAGATGGTCGTTGCAGTGTTGAATGAAGTTCTGCTTAACGTCCTCCGGTCTGGAACTGACACACATGGGACATTAGTAGACATAAAGATGGTGGGAAAAATCCTGGAGGCAGTGCAACACCAGGAAAGTCCCGAGGTTTTAACAATACAGATATGTATAACATATAAGGTCGTTGCAGTGAATGGCCAACAGCCTGAAATAGCATACTCTATGCTCCGCTTTCGTGCACCGGGGGCAATGCATAGTCAATCAAAGGGCTCACCCTGGCAAAGGAAAGATCGAGGTGTTTCAGTTTCTGGCAGCTGTGGGCCAGGGTTGACACAGACGTCATGGACAGCTTGCTGCAGTGTGACAGGTTCACCGCTTCCAGATGGGGACAGTTCTCACACAACACCTGAAAAACAAAGGCAAAACATGTTCACTTAACTCATTGAAGTCGTTCCGGACATAATATATGTCTGGAATTAATAGATAGCTGTCAATTTGATGCATTTGCTTCAAGGGAAGTAAATCTGTGTGCACACCATACCTTGGTCACTTTTAAACTCGTTTCGCCTCTGACTTTGCTTTTGTAGTGGTTCGTTGTGGTGGTGTGGAGAGTGTTTCTATATAAAGTCTATATAAAGTCTTTATATAACAAAAAGTCTGATCTACCACTTCCCCATGTCTAAACCTGAAGTAAAGACACATAATTTTCTTTCAATTCTCCTTTTGTTTATGTACGTTTTGCTTGTGTGTATGGCTGGAGTGATTTGTGAGTCTTGTTAACAATTCAATAGAGTTAAAGTGTCAAATGCACATGCAAACATATAGAGCTATAAGCACACCCATGTCACAGCTGTTGACTAATCTAATACAGAAGTCATAGACAGCTTGCTGCAGTATGAAAGGTTCACCGCTTGCAGATGGGGACAGATCTCACACAACACCTCAAAAAACAAAATTTGTATGTTCACTTAACTCATTCCAGACGAATTACAAGCATACTCGGAACAGGAGAACGCCAGTCAGGGCTTATTTACCAGTATTCTCGGAACAGCAATTTTTCTGTGCCTAAAACCTGTCTAAATCCATGCGTGTTTTTTTATAATCCAAACCACATTTTTCGAGCTACACTTCATCACTGTTCCAGCTTTCGGTTTTACTTATCATAGTGATGGGTATTTCTATCTTCATTTTTAATGTTAAAAATGTTTAATAAATCGGCCCTACATGAGCCTCAGAAAATACTCATTTTCATTAAGACTGATAGTAATAAGGAGACTAATGATTCTGATTTCAATGCAAGTAATCATGATTACAAAGCGAAAAATAAACTTGGACCAATCAGTAATGTTGTCAAAACTGAACCGATGACAGTGTGTGTCAAATGCACATGCAAACGTAGTCATAAGCACACCCATTTCATAGCTGTTGGCTAGATCTAATACAGAAGTCATGGACAGCTTGCAGCAGTAAGACAGATTCACCGCTTCCAAATGGGGACAGATCTCACACAACACCTGAAAAGCAAAACATAGTTCACTTAACCCCTTCAGGACTTCACTGCCTTAGGTAAACTTCATTACTGGCCTGGGGGCTGCCTAGGGGCAGGCCGGGGTTGTGGGCCTGTCTCACACGGACGGGCCAGGGTTGTGGGCCTGTCTCACACGGGCGGGCCGGGGGTTGTGGGCCTGTCTCACATGGGCGGGCCAGGGTTGTGGGCCTGTCTCACGCGGGCGGGCCGGGGGTTGTGGGCCTGTCTCACACGGGCGGGCCGGGGGTTGTGGGCCTGTCTCACATGGGCAGTCAGGTGTGTGTGTGACAGCCCAAGGCGGTACATGTGGGCACTCAGTCGGCAGTGACCAGTCCTTAGTCGAAATATAGTGGTCGGCTGTTGACGAGGAATCTGATCATCAGGGCTGGGATTCATGATGCATGCTACCCATTGGTAAAGTCACCAACCCATTGGTAAACTACCAACAGCGGGTACACTACCCATTGGCAGCGCTACCTGCGTATTCATGAATAACCTACCCCTGCCCAGGCCCCTCAACTCCGTGGGTAAAGTTACCTATCCTCCTAGCAAGGGTACAGCATGTGTAACTGGGTGTGGCTTGGGCAACTAACGAATAAGTAGGTGTGAAATCTTTGTTGGCTGCCCATGCAGCACACACAAACTTGAATCATAGCCTGCCCCCGTCAGCTTGCCGCCTCAAAAAAAAAAAAAAAAAAAAAAAGATGTAAAGAAAATGAAAAGAAAGGCGGGGACAGTGGCGGGTTTAAAAAAGAATGACCAGCTCAGCCTATTACACCTAGCCTAGGGCAGTAGAGAGACAGACAGAGAGAGAAGGAAGTTTGGGGTGGGGTGGGGGTAGAGAGACAATGGAAGAAAGGTCGAAAAGGGTTGTGGTCCTTGGAAGGAAACCACTGAAACTAGTGAAAGCGCATGAGGGAATCCCCTTAGTATCTAAAAATAGACAGTGGGTAGCTACCCTTTGCTTGCCCAGTGTGTTGTGAATACAGAGGTAACTTTACCCACTGGCCTGTCGTGTACCCATTAATTGCTACCAATGGGTAGGAAATTTACCCATGGTTTACTCAAACGTTTCATGAATCCCAGCCCAGATGGGTGATTGTGGGGTTCCTCAAGGCTCAGTACTTGGACCAGTCCTCTTCATCATGTATACTAAGCCTCTGTCCGAGTTGATCACTTCTCATTCAGTTGATTCTCAGTCTTTTGCTGATGATACACAACTCCACAAGCCTGTATCCCCATCTACCATTCTTCCTTCTATATCTTCACTGGAATTCTGCATTCGCAACATCAAATCATGGATGCTACAAAACAAACTGAAGCTTCAATGACGACAAAACGGAGGCCTGTTCCTTCATCCTCTCTCCATCTAGACAACTTTCGTACCCAAAGCCTGATTCCATCTCTGTCTGTGACACTCAAATACCTTTTTCTCCTTCTGCTAGAAATCTTGGCTTCCACATCTCTCAAGATATGAGTGTTGACTCACAAGTTCAAACTATCTGTCGGTCAGCATACTGTGAGCTGCGTCGCATTGGTACGATTCGCCATCTCCTGTCTATAGATACTACTAAGATACTAGTCTGCGCTTTTGTTCTCTCTAAATTAGATTATTGTAATTCACTCTTGTATGGCTGCCCCCAACACCTCATTGACAAGCTTAAAAAAATCCAGAACTCTGCTGCCAGACTTGTCCTCAAGGTCTCTAAGTATCATCATGTTCAACCACTCCTGATATCCCTCCATTGGCTTCCCATCAAAGCACGTATTGACTACAAAATTTCCACTCTATGTCATTCTTATTTCTCTGGAAATGCTTTCTGTCTATACTCCATCAAGGCAATTGCGGTCATCTTCAGATTCCAAAATTCTCTGTGTTCCTATTACACGAACAAAATTGTTTGGTGAGCGCTCCTTTTCCTTTTCGGCCCCATCAGTTTGGAACTCCGTACCACGTGAAGTTCGTCATATCCAGTCCTTGCAATGTTTCAAATCAGCTCTCAAGACCCACCTATTCAAGCTACATCACAACCTTTAGGCCACATTACTTCTCGATTCTATTCTCCCCCCCCCCCCCCCTGTTAGTTTTACTGTGTGTTGACTGCAATGTCTACATCAGCTTTGTTGCGAGAGAGTCAGACAGAGACAGAGAGAGAGAGAGAGAGAGAGAGAGAGAGAGAGGGGGAGAGAGAGAGAGAGGGGGGGGGGAGAGAGAGTTGATGCTTTATTATGTATTGTGTTCTTGGGTGGGGCGAGTGGTGGTGATGATAATGGTGTGTGTGTCTGCATGCGTGTGTGCGCACACGCGTGTGTGCATGTGTGTACACATGCGTGCCTGCGTGTATGTGTGGGTGGGGGGTGTTGTATGTGTATGCCTATTGCATGTGTGTCAGCAATGTTTTGTTGTTGAATTTCTTGCTTTTACTTTTTGTTGTTGTTAAGCGCATAGAGCTCTACATTTGGTGGAGGAGTGCGCTATTTAAATGATTCACTATTATTATTATTATCGTGTTTTCACCCATGTGAGATACTGTGTAAGCAATCTATTTTTTTAAATTTTCTTTAAAGCCAGACAGACCTGTATCGCCTCATCGGTGACTTGATTCCAGCCCCTCAGCGAGACCTCTCGGCACTGGGACAGTCTATTCTGGGCCAGGTATTTCAGCGTCTGGTCCGTGGAGCGGATCCAGCCAAAGGACAGGTCCACTTTGTGCCACAGGGAGGGCTTTCGGGTCAGGGCGTTCCACTCGCGACACACTCTCGCTGCCCTGAAAAAAAATCGGTGAAAGTGTGAGTGTGTGCATGAGTGTGTGCATGAGTGTGTGAGTGTGCATGGATGTGATTGTTTGCTGCCAGCATCATAATTATGAAGTAGGTGTTTTTGTGTCAAATGAAGAAGTAGACTAGATCACAAACGCGCGCACGCGCACGCGCACGCTCACACACAAACGCACGCACACTCTATCTCGCAATCCTTGAATCGAAAGAAATAATACTATTTGGCGACTTTAATATTGATTTAACATTGTCATGGACAAAATGGAAACAAATGTATGAACTTTATGTTTTGGAACAAATAATTGACGTTCCGACCCGTATCACAAATCATTCAAGAACTCTAATTGACCACATCTATGTCAACAACTCTAATTGTCTTTTTGCTTGATCGTTTCTGAGTGAGTGAATAAAGATTTGTTTAAACCAACAACAAAGCTAATATAATAGAAGCGTCCTCTGTACAGACATGTTGTAGTGATCATTCCTCTGTTTGCATAACTTGGAAGAAAAAAGGTGTCAAAATTCCTAAGTCCGGTCACAAAGAAATATTTTATAGGTGCTTCAGGAACTTCGATCAAAATTCATTTCTGAATGACTTAATTAATTCAGATTTAGATTATGTTTATCAAATTAGGGACCCGGACTTAGCGATAGAGTTTTGGATACATACATTTCAGGAAATATATGACCAACATGCTCCCTTAATTAAAAAAGAGTTAAACACACCAGCAAACCCCCTTGGTTAACTAAAGATATAGACAATGAGGGATATAAAAGAGATAGCTTACTGAAACTTCAAAAGACAGAAAGGCATTCAATAAACAGAGGAATAAAGTGAACTCAATGAAGAGAAGGGCAATGAAAACATACTTTCAAGATTTGGTAACTTCCTCCCAGAATCAGAAATCAATTTGGAAACTATCAACCTTTTGACAAACAGAAATTCTGACCATAAAGCGCATTGTCCTATATCAGAATTATCACCTGATGATCTAAACTCTCATTTCGCTAATGTTGCTGATAAGATAATCACCATTGACACAATTACATGAAAATGATTTACAAGAACTGGGTGATTACTATGTCATTCAAAAAATATTTCAACACCCTTTACCATACTGCCCATTTCTGTGACTGAAACGTTGAATTACTAACCAGCACAGAAATAGCAAATTCAAAAATCTTGATCCATAGTTCTACTGTTAGTTGCTTCACATTCCCGTCCTCCACCGACCACCACCACCAACAACCCCAACCCATCCTCTCACGCTTCCTCACCCACACCCATAATCATTCCAAAACCCTTCCATACACTGTCCCCCCTCCCCCACCCTCCCTATCTCCTACCCCGACCTAACACTCACCTGCACAGAAACGGCAAAGCACCGTGCGTGGAAACAAAAGAACACACTTGAAAATCTGAATCCTAGATCTCCAGGGGCAGTTCTGTTTTGACATTTGCGGCCCTCCTCCGCCACCACCAACTTCTCCCCTCTCCATACCTTTCTGCGACCTATTCTCTCCGCGATACAAGCTAGCTGTACGCATGCTGCGATCGCTAGGCTTGTCGGGTAGCTTTCTCCGCTTCGTCCTTGGTGGGTTTTGTTTTTTGTTTGGGTATTGTTTAATATTATTGATAGAAGAAGGGGAGTAGTATTTTCTCCAGAAGGGCTGAAATCCATGGATAGCAGACATACATTACATTATAATACATTCTAATATATATAGCCATGCTTTCTTTCTGTATGTGTTTAAACTTTTAAAAAAACTTCTTTTACCAACGCAAAACATAAAATATCTTCAAAATGAAAGGGATTGGAAAACCAATATTCACTTGAGAAGTGACTGCCGGTAACCAATTCTTTCATTCTTCATTTCTTGAACTCACGATATTAAACTTTCATCATAAATTCATGTCAGATCTATTATTCTTTTTAAAAGCAGTAATATTAACTCATTCAAGTCGTTCCAGGACATATATGTCAAGAATTAATAAATGAGCATGCTTCTAATCGATTTGATGCACTGAATTTGCTTCAAGGGAATTAAATATGTGTGCACAAATACCTCATATCTTGGTAACTTCTAAACTTGCTTCGCTCCCTTAGACCACAATGCAAATGCCACCGCCTGACTTTGCTTTTGTAGTGGTTTGATATGGGAGAACCAATCGGTGTACATAGACTAGAGTTTTTCTCTATATAAAGTCAATAAACAATCAAAAATTGAGAGAAGAAAAAAACAAACACACCATTAAACTTTCCTCTTATGTATATACACATATATAATTTGCTTTGATAAAACTTTTTTTGTATCCAATGTATGTTTTGTGAACCTAAGAAACAAACTCAATTGAAACTGTGTAAAAACCCATAATCTTCTGTTTATTTTCTCTTGCTTAAATGCATTTCTGTTTTGCTTGTGTGCAGTGATTTTTTTTAATAATTCAAAATCATTGAGATGCGAATGAGTTAATAGTATGGACTCTGCCCATTTCCCCAATCAGATCAGATCAGATCAGAGAATGAGGACACACTAGGCATTTGTGGCCTCTTAATGTGTCCTTTCTGATTATTTGTGTTATTTTTCATGATTGGCATGACTAGGACACTTTTAGATGTGTTAATCAGATATATACATTTCAATTGTTGAATCTTGGGATCATTATTGAGGAGGTTTTCGAAACGATTAAGGTTAGGTGTCAGTTTTAATATGTGCTGGAAGAGAATTCCAGTATTTAGTGACTCTGTTACTAAAGAAATTCTGTCTACTCTAATGTTAGTTCTGCTGTATTGGGTTAGTAATTTCAAATCATTGTTCCTAGTTTTTGAGTAGTTAGAAAGTTGTAACAAATGTTTGTTAGTAATATCAGAACTGTGAAATATTTTATAAACATTTATTAAATCACCACGTAGTCGCCGATATTTTAGGGATGGTAAATTCAGTTTATCTAACCTGTCACCATAATCTAATTTTCGTAATGCTTTTACTAGTTTGGTTGCTCTCCTTTGAACACGTTCGATAGCCTGAGACTGTCGTTTTAGGAAAGGATTCCAAATTAAGTTGCCATATTCCAAATGAGGTCTTACCAAACTTTTTATACAGATTTACAAACACCTCTCCATTTAGTCCTATAAAAGTCCTCCTTATTAATCCTAATATTTTGTTTGCTTTATTAATTGCGGATGCTTATCAAATTTCTGTTTTGGATCAAAAATCACTCCAAGATCTTTTTCTTCTATACAAGATTCCAAAACGTGTCTGTCGTTACCATGATTGTGTTATTTCGTACTCTGTTTGAGGATTATTTAGGCCCAAATGCATGACTTTACACTTGTTTGCGTTGAAGTAAAGATTCCACTTTGCAGACCAGTCAATAAGTTTGTTCATGTCATTTTGTAATTTATTAGAATTTTTTGATGAGTTGTATATTTTCGTGTCGTCTGCAAAGATTTTACTGCAGAAACTTTGTACTTCGTCGGGTAGGTCATTAATAAAAATTGTAAAAAGAATCGAATCCTCCCAGCCCTCCCCTCCAGTAATGACCCACCCCACCCTATTTCCATCCATGCCCTTTCAATCATTCACTCTTCAGTCTTTGATCCTGTTTCCTTGCATCCCATCTATTTTCTGCAACCACGCCGATAATAATAATAATAATAATGACGGGGAAAATCTTATATTAGCACCCATCGCTACTATGTTTACACAGAATTGAAATGGAATAAAAACATGAAACAAAAATCCAATAACATGAGCAGACAAAACAATACCGGTCAGACTTCGTTTGGCCGGTAAAAATGCACATAACAATCAGTAATAACAACTGCTGTGACTACTACAACTATGACTACTACTACTACTACTACTGTTACTACTACTACTACTATGACTACTACTGCCTTACTATGACTACTACTACTACTATGACTACTTACTACTATTTATTATAATAGGCCTAATACTAGTAGTGCAAGTATGCATTGTCACACAAGTCGTACAACATGAAATAACAGTAAAAAAAAAAGTGATAAATATTCTACTACAACATACATGCATAAACCAACACACACAAACAGCCACAGACACACATCGCACACACAGCACACACCACCATGCAATATTATATAAATTATATACTCATATAGGGGCCTACATGAATAGCATCACATACACACGAACCCCACACACACCCCTAAACCATGTACATCTGCACATCCATACACCACACACACATATGTGCTTGCGCGACACACACACATACACACACACGCACATGCACACACGGACGGCAGATGGCTACATAATGCAGATCTGGCTACATTTTATTTGCAGTTTCTGCTTGATCAAAATCCCTCATGTTTATCGCAAAAAAAACATCAAAATGATGATGGTGGTTGCATACTACTCAAAGAAGAAGATCAATTTGTTGAATACTACTCACATTTCCACTACAGAATCATCAGAATCTTCCGGACGCTGATGCACCTGCTCCAGTTTGTAATCGGTGGTGTCATCCGAGTCGCTCGAGGGCCACTTCCTCCCCGTGCAACTTGGGGTCTTTCTTCAGGCCCATTCCTTGACGATCAGCCATGTTTTCTTTGATGAGTTGTATACATTTTGTTATAACATATTTTATTTCCACTCTCTCTTCTTTCCACTCCACAATGAGTTGTATTCTAGTATTCTTTCCTACATTTAATAATAAATAATAATAATAATAATATAATAATAATAATAATAAATACTGCATTTACTGTCACTCAGTTCAGCTAATGCTGAATTTATTTTTTTTAAAGATGATTTTGGGACATGTACTGCATAAACTGGCAGCAATATCCGCATTAACAGTTTAACCCTTTCAAAGCCACTGTCGCCTCTTGGCACCACATTCATTTAACACCCATGTTGCTAACACGCATCAAATGATGGTCTGTTATCCAATTACCTTATAAAAGTTATATGTTCTTAATTTTGGGAAGTAAGCACAGGCCCTGTTCTGTGCATATCACGGAGGAATCCCCAATATTGCAGACAAAATCTTTTATTTACCCAGGTAAGTTTAGTGGAAAGTTTTGGCTAAAAAATGGCTGGCATTGAAAGGGTTAAGAGAAGATCTTCTCTTATTTAAGTTAAACAGTACCTGCACAATGTCAAAGTTCTATTTTTGTTTTAATCTTGTATGTCTCCTTTGTTCTTCTTTCTTAAACCTGTTGGATTTTATGTCTGTAATGAGGCCTGAAGACTCGCGAGGGACAGGCGTCTGTGACGGAATGCGTACCGCCTGACCCACTTCTCATCTACACCCTCCCCCCCCCCCCCCCCATACTATTCCGGCCCGCCATTCTTTCATCACGTCACCCTGCCTCTTTAATTGTAATCGTGTTACTTCAAACAATCCACCGATTCCAGGCGGCATCTTTTTCATCTCCATATTTCCTCCCATGCCACGCGGGTTTTGACACCGACATTTGTAGTACGAAGCATGTGATGTTGGTGTAATATGCTTGTGACTATAGCGTCGTCTCGTGACTACTACTACTACTACTACGAACCAATCATAGGCCCATATAGATTTAAAACTCACAAGGGGAAATTAATAGTGGGAGACAAACTGCCTAACACTCTCTTGCACACAAGCAAGCTCAACATGGCTGAGTCAACACTGTAGGAGCCAACCCTCTGCTGTTAACTGCCAGTACTCCCAACTCGTAAGAACTATTGAATGTAGCTGGGGTGTAAAATACTTGATTGAGATTTATTTTTGTTTGATACTATTTTTGATCTAGATCCTATGTTCAATAATGAATAAGGAGTAAATGTGTCAGTGAAAAGAATTGGTAAACATGTTCTAATTATGTGCACTTATCCGTCCTTATGTTTGATTTCGACTTAACTCTTTTGGTCAAGAAACGGAGTTTCTATGCAAGGCAAGGCGAGGCAAATGTTTTATTTCACACCCACTTGGGGCACAGAAATAGAAAACAAAGCACACACCGAAGAAAATATTCAAATTTCAAAATAGAGTGATGTCCATAACGTGGGTTTTTTAGAAAAGCAAACAATTGAAACTTGAAACAAATACAAGACATGTCAAAAATATATTATGCACAATGCAATGGCATGATTTTTTGCACATACACATTACCGGAAAGAGCTGTTTATGATTACAACAAATTGTTTAAGTCTTGTTAAGAGCTTCCTATTTTTTTAACCAAACAAAGTGTGGAATTTGTACGCGTTTGGCCGAACAAAATAATATCGAGAAAAATATCGCTTTCTTTCAACCTCAAAGAAGGGACAAACAAACAAATAATGAAATTCATCTGCTATATCATGCGAGTCACATTTTTCGCAAATCTTTTCACATCTAGGTATATCAACATAGCGTAGTTTATTCACGGGTAGGTTATTATTCATTCAATCATTGTTCTAAATTTCATTAGAGTTATTACGTTATTCTGTGATAAAGCAAGGTAGTATGGATCGGTACCAAAGCAGAGCTCCCTACCACTACGTTTTTTCCGTAGTTGCTACAAATTTAGAACTCAAACTACGGCACTACGGTTGAACAACAAAAACTGGTTAAAAGAAAAAAAAAGAAAGGAGAAAGACATACTGCTTACTAGAGTTGAGAACCGGTTCCAAAATCTGAACCGCGTTTTAAACCGGTTTTCCCTCTCCGAACCGATATTTCGAACCGGTTTTCTTAACCAGTACTCACATCAGTAGTTTAACCTATGCAAACACATATTTATTTGTCCGAATATTCACACACGCACGCACGCGCACACACACACACACACACAATAACGAAACTTATGACTTAATATGACACACACACACACACTCAACTCAAAACTCAAAGACAAAGCCATACACCACCACAAACTAGAAACAGATACTCTTGTTTACAAACACCTAATCTGTGCTGAGAATCAGTGTTGTTTTTCGAATAGAATGCGTTATTCTAAGAAAAACTTACTTTCATTTTGCAGTTAAAAAAATGGTT
>CM065705.1:35879897-35904640 GCA_017654935.2 Phymorhynchus buccinoides | reverse complement strand
TTATGCAACTTTTATTATGTCCCATGTTTACTCTCGTTAAAGAACGAGATCAAGCAATATCAAATGGGGATGACATTGTAGCAGATGACAACACGTTTTTTGATGCTCCTGTAAAAGCACTATTTTCAGAGCTGATTCTAGGGCGCAGGATTTGTACAATCCCCCCAAATCTGTTCCTTCCCGCATAATCGGATCTAATCTCTGGTCGACGACGTCCCGCATATTTGCAGAACTACCCACTTTTTTTACCGGCTAGCTGTGGGAATTCCTTCGTCATCTTGCTAAATCTGTCGCCTGCACAACCGAAAGCATCGAGCAGGAATGAATGTGTCTCAAATTTCATTGGTTCTTTAGCAATGTTAGTGGTACATCAACCAATCGCTTCATCCGTTTTTAATACCGGCAATAAGTTTGCGAGAGGGCCTACCACAACAGGTTGAATTTCTTCAGAATGAGCGGACAACGACGCTCTTTCGACTTTGATTTTTGTGGCGGCAAAGAAAAAAAAGAAATCCTGCCAACGGTGTGCAAAGATTGGCAGAAACAGCTACTGCATCAACAGTATCGGAGAAGCAGCCAAGTACACACTATGCGAGGGAACACCGGTTTCCAGCTGAGTGCTGAAGAGTGGTTGCAAGATTGAATCGGATGCCTCACCCACCCCCTTCCCCCTCGTATCCACCTACTTTTTCAAAATCCTATAATTGGCTCGGATTTTGTATACACACTGTTTAAGCGTCGGACCACGACGTTAATGCATCATCACCACGACAACTTTCTTGAGGATGGTTTTTTTAAAATATCTTTCCAGGGTGGAGCGGGCTTCACAAGCTGCAGGAGTCTGAGTTGCGCCATGGCCCCCGCCTCCCCCCGCAATCAGATTCGACTTCCTAGAAGGGGCTCAACAATCTCAAACGCTCTTAGGTGGTTTATGCACTTTATTGCCATGGACAAAGCAACAACAACAAAACTAACTTTCTCCCTTCCCGAGAATAGCATGAATTGTTGCTTCTCAGTTAACTCATTCCTACTGCCAGTTGCTTCCCTTGCAAACCGTTCTCTACTGTTCCGATTTGCATAGGTTACCAACAAGTTATTTTCTAAATAATGGTAACAAGATACAAAAGTGAATTTTGGCAATATGTACACATGTACAGCACGAACACCTGCACAGTTTAAGCATACCACTTTATTATAGTTTTGATTTGTATATTTTTTAAAATAAATGCATGTTTTTGTTAAATCTTAACCTTTACTGCTGAACACCGCTAGTGGCCGTGGTCCTAAACCGCTTGAAACCGGAGCCGATCCACCCAACGTTGTTTAAGTCTATTGCTAGGAAGTGAGTAACTCTCTGATGGTGAGAAGGTAAGCTTTAAACGACAGAATCCGAAAGCATTCGACTTCCCCGTTTCTATGGCGGCGATTGTGCACGGAGCTCGATTGAAGGCTAAATTTGGTCCATTTTCTTTGAATTTTTTTTCATTAAAATGGCGGCGTTCCGAACGATGCATGACGATATTATCGATGTTTTTACCGATAAATTGTGTACCAATCGTGCTTTTGGACTTAGTTATAGGGGCCAGAGTGAAGGGAATGTTGAGACTCGTGCTAGGCTAGTGCAGTGTACTCTACTATGGTTAACTTTGACTATCGATCGGCAGAAAATCAGTCGAACGATTCCGACAACTGGTCATCTGCCGAGTATTCGGACACTGTTTTAGACAGTGAATTGGATATATTTAATGTATTTTAATGGATTTACGGTACTGTAACACTTATTTCAAAGCTTGTAGATGCTTTCCAAATGAAAACTTTGATTGTGGTTGAAAATCTGAAGATCGGTAATGAGACCGACAGGTGAGTGTTTCAGAAACTTTTTTCATCTTTTGTTTACATCATCGGAATGCTACAAAAAGGTAAGTAATATGTTTATTTTGTGGTTGCAGTGTCTCTTTGATCGTTCTAGTGACTCAATTTGCAATGTTTCAATAACAAACACACAACACATGTTTGTTTTTTACATCTTTATTGAACACACCGTTATTGTTGATATTTCGTAATAATCAATCAAAATAAATACATCGAATACATCAGGTTGGCCAAAATAACATAATCAATGCAGAAAACAATATCATAACAACACTAATACAAAGTTTCATAAACTTTGATTCACAAATAATTTTACAATATTTTTTTTGTAATAAGCATACCCATTTCAGCTCCATTTTGCCAAATCCTTCTAGGGAAGAGAGTCGGACTTAGTGAATGTCTTCTGAGGACTTAAGAGTTAAGCCAGGGACACTCATAATAGCGAAAATATAATGTTAAGGTCCCAAAATAGCCTACAGCCAACCAGTCAGTGTCTAGAGGCACGAATGAAACGTAGTAGTAGCCCTCAGAGCCACTTCGAAGCACGCATGACTGTTAACATATGAACTATGAATTTTTAAAGTTCAAATGCGATATCCCGTTACCTTAGTAACAAGGAGTTGTGCGCATGCCCTGCGACGAAAGCACAGGTTAGTATAGAAAGAGTCGTTAAAAGCGCGCCTGTTCATTCGAAGATCATTCAAGATTTGTTGTGTACACATAAGATAGCCATCTTGTTCTATTCTAGTGTGTCCTTTTATGACCAAGAAGATGGGCCCACTGACATAAAGTTTTTTCTTTTCTTTTCCTAAAGTATAAAAAGCCTCAGGCAAGCCTTTGTTTGTTGGTGGATAGAAATTTGTGTGAGAGAATCTTGATCAAGGAACAAGATTGTTAAGAATTGCTCTCATTCTGCACTAGGCCTTAGTGTATACTACTGAAACGTGGTGTCTTTCGGATGAGGCCAATCAACTGGGGTACTGTGTGCTCATGCACTTAGCACACAATAAATCCAGTGGTAACGAAAAAGTTGTCAATTGGTCAAAATTTACACACACACACACACTAACACACACAAACACAGCAAGCACACACACACACACACACACGGCAACATCCTTTCCTTCCTATCAATCACACAAAAAATCGCAAGCACAAAACAAAAAAATGAAGTGGCGCACCTCTGGCTGCGGCAACGCTCTCTCTCTAGGTGGGAGCAGCCCCAAATTTTCACAGAGACGGCCTCTGACTATAAAGTACATAAGGCTCTGCTGAACTCCACCGAAGTGATTCAACAGCAGTGCAGTGTCTCCTCGGTTGGATGACTTCTGACGGCCTAATATAGATTTGCTCCTCTTAGACTACTGGTCTCGGATTCTGCGACCAGAAACGTGCAGAGGTGTGGCTGCGAGTTAGGACTCAGAAAGAGCGGTGTGGGGAGCATCGCCACTGTACGGCCCAGAAGATGGGTCACCAAAAGAAATAAAAAATGAAATGAAGTACCTTATGCCATTGCAGGATTAGCCTCTTGTTTTTCTTCCTTTCTCTCAGGCTGTTGCACAAAACCCACCATCTGCGGCTGCTGGATCTACGGGGCTGCACCAACATGAACCCCACCTACAGCTTTCTCCCCGAGGGCGCCCCCTCCCCCATCAAGCAGCTGGAGGAGCTGTATCTGGCCCGGAGCAGCGTTCCACGATATATGGAGGCGCTGGTGGAGGCTTTGGCGACAGGTAGCGATGGGTGTTTGTGTGTGTGTGTGTGTGTGTCTGCATCGCATGGATGCTCCAGCTTTCAGGATGTCCTGAAGTTCAGGATTTTTGTTATTGCCTGGAGCCGGCATCACCGGATTATGAGAATTTGAGAAGATGCATTTTGCTGGTCATGAAGTTTAACCAGAAGTGAAAGTGCAACGAGAGCCTGTCAGTTACATTGGAAACTGTTGTTTCCCTTCAGCTTCCAGGGGACATTGCCCCCCCCCTTCCCCCCCCCCCCCCCCCCCCCCCCCCCCCCCCCCCCCCCCCCCCCGGCAGGGCGCTGTTCCCTGCACTATGCCAGGGCTTGCACGAGTTTTGAAATTTCCTAGGAGCGCCCATGTGTGTCTGTGTGTGTTTATCTCAATTTCATAGCTGCCAACCTTTCCGTATTTCCCGGAATTTTTCCGGTTTCCGGCCGCTATTCCGGCCATTCCGTTTAGTGGTGTCAAATTCCGTATTCAAAATTTTCACACCCCCCCCCCCCCCCCCCCCCCCCCCCCCCCTTAGCCCCCTCCAACACTCAAAAAAAGCGCTTAAAATTGAGTAGTCGACGTGCATGCGGTTTTCCAATCGATCCATCTTTTCCGACCCGAAAAACATTCTGCGCATGCGTACAAACTTTCCTTTCTTGCCAAGATGGCGTTAAAGAAAAGCGCAAATCGAACAGTCGGGCCTACCAAAAGTTTGTTCCCCGATATAAGAAGAATTTTCCGTATATTTACGAGTCTTGACAAGGCGAAAAAAAAAAGTTATGCCTTCTGCACAGTATGTCGGAATGATTTCAAAATTTCGCACGGGGATCGAAGTGACATCACCCAGCGCGAGTAGACGGACAGGCGTAAGACGAAAGTAGAAGTCTCCCGCTGTGAAGAAGACGCCTTCGATAGCGTAATGTTTCTCTTCCAAAACGGACAACAGTTCAATCAATGTAGAGGTAGGCATTTATTATTAAAGAGTTTTTGTTTATTGAAAAGAAAAGAAACGTCACATATTTTTCTATTTCTCTTCTAATGATTACAATGCCAGTCTCTCTCTCTCTCTCTCTCTCTCTCTCTCTCTCTCTCTCTCTCTCTCTCTCTCTCTCTCTCTCTCAGTCTCTGTTTCTTGATTGACTTCTTTATGTTTTGCTTTGAGTTGTACTTAATTAAGTTAATAGTTCATCTTATACTCCTAAAAAGCCATGCTTATCCTCATTTAAAAAAATCTCTCTCTCCCTCTCTCTCTCAACCTGTCATTAGGTATTAGCTTTTTGAACCAATTATTACTAGTCTCTGGACTTGGGGCCAATACCCCCCCCCCCCCCCCCCCCCCCCACCCCCCCCCCCCCAGTGAGTAGGTAATATAAACATTGTTTTTTTTAAATCCAGATGGGGTAGACGGAAATATACTGGGTACTATTATCTCTGTGTGTGTTTATGTGTGTGTTAGTTGTTACATGGTCATGTGTGTGTGTTTTGAGTATTCATAAATGCAATTTAGCTTGTTTTTTAAAACTACAGTGGAACCCGGTTATAAGGAAATCGAAGGGAGATAATTTTTTTGTTTTCTTATATCCGGGTTTTCTTATATCCGATAATCGCAAAAACGGAAAATTGCAATGAACCGAGAAATGCAGGAGGGGTGGCACATCTTTACCTTTACCAATTTTTCTTCTCTACCCAGTTAAGTTTAAAGACATTTTTTGGTTGTGAAAAATGGCTGGCGGTGAAAGGGTTAAGACAAGATATCCCCCGAAGACGGAGTGTGGCTGCTCATATGACAGGTTAATCAAAAACGGTCACACACGTAATGCTCTCATCCCTAGCTGGTGCATTTGCATCATTTTGCTCTGCACAGTTATGCAGGGATTGTCGTTAGCCATGACGAGATCCTAGCGTAGCATCATCAGTTTCCAAAGTCCTCCGAAGTCGGAGTGTGGCTGCCCAAACATGGCGAGGTAATAAAAAATGTTCTCATCTGTAGCTGGTGCATTTGTACCATAGTGTTTAAGTGCTTCGGCTGTTGGGGTGATCCCTGGAGTCTTGAAGCCAGGGTACAATAACAACAACTTTCAGTGGGAACTGATGATAAAAAATATAATGGTCTTTGGATCTATGGCCAAAACTTTGTAAGTTGGAGGCGGACAGACACCTGCACAGAGATTATTATCCTTAATGATAATTATATGCAAAAATATTCACCTTTATAATAGGGCGCACCTTATGGGAGGGGGGGGGGGGGGGGGGGGTATCGCTGCATAGTCGGAAAAAATATGGCAGATCTTTCTGATTTATTTTGGATTTTTTTAATATATTTGTTTTTCTTTCTTTTTTCCTTCAGTGGAGTGCCAGTCTGCGTGTGTTGGACCTGGCGTGGGTCACCCCCTCGGCTGCCAGCATGGAGCGGGCCCTGGAAGCCCTGGCCGACTGTGACGCCTGCCCCCTCACCCACCTCAACCTGGGCGGCTCCTCCGCCTCTGAGCGCTGCGTCACGTCAGTGGAGTTGTCTCCGTTTTGGTTTGCGTTATACAGCTTAATACTTATAAGTTAAACACATGCTTAAGTCGACTTTTGCGTAAGTCGACGGATTTATCATTTCCCGGCCAAAAGTGCTCTTTAAAAGACTTTAATAACAGATATCTCGACAACGTATAACTCGACGTTCGTCTATGTCAACGAGATTGTTTCTAAACGTCAAACGGATAAGTCTACTTCCGGACTTTGGTTTTTTTCCCCTGACTTAAGTCACAAGTACCAGTCTTGTTCTACGAGCGAAAATGGTGCTTTACGTCCTCTTGGTCTGAATCAGACACATATGGGACATTTGTAAATACAAATATGGTGGGAACAATACTGGAGGCAATGCCCGGAGGCAGTACGAAACCAGTAAAGTCCCGATTTTTAAAAATTAATACAGATAGCTGTAGCGGTGACCACGCCTCGGTTAAACCTCATCGGCTATGGCACCGCCACAAGTAGTATAATTCCCAGTCTTGTTCTATTTTGATCTGTCTCTTTTTGTATGTGTGCGCACGCATGCATGTGTGTGTGTGTGTGCTGCGCAGCGCGCGTGCGTGTGTGTGACGTTGGCTTTTGCTGACAGTTTCCTTCGCATTTTTGCACCACAATGATTAAAAGGCATCAAATCAGGGTCTGTTATCCAAAGACCCTGTTCTCTTAATTTTGGGAGGTAAGGATAGGCCTTACTTTAAATATGTCACAGAGGAATCCTGAATATTACAGACAGATTTTTTTCTCTATCTACCCAGGTAAGCTTTAATGGAATTTTTTTGCTGAAAAATGGCTGGCGGCGAAAGGGTTAAAATTATTAGTTTCTTTCCCTTTCTACATCTTTTGTTTTTAACTTGTGACATCAACAAATGGATGAGCAGTGGACAGATGAGTGAAGCAACCCAGGACTACTGTATGAGCAGTGGACAGATGAGTGAAGCAACCCAAGACTACTGTATGAGCAGTGGACAGATGAGTGAAGCAACCCAGGACTACTGTATGAGCAGTGGACAGATGAGTGAAGCAACCCAAGACTACTGTATGAGCAGTGGACAGATGAGTGAAGCAACCCAAGACTACTGTATGAGCAGTGGACAGATGAGTGAAGCAACCCAGGACTACTGTATGAGCAGTGGACAGATGAGTGAAGCAACCCAAGACTACTGTATGAGCAGTGGACAGATGAGTGAAGCAACCCAGGACTACTGTATGAGCAGTGGACAGATGAGTGAAGCAACCCAAGACTACTGTATGGGCAGTGGACAGATGAGTGAAGCAACCCAAGACTACTGTATGAGCAGTGGACAGATGAGTGAAGCAACCCAGGACTACTGTATGAGCAGTGGACAGATGAGTGAAGCAACCCAGGACTACTGTATGAGCAGTGGACAGATGAGTGAAGCAACCCAGGACTACTGTATGAGCAGTGGACAGATGAGTGAAGCAACCCAAGACTACTGTATGGGCAGTGGACAGATGAGTGAAGCAACCCAAGACTACTGTATGGGCAGTGGACAGATGAGTGAAGCAACCCAAGACTACTGTATGAGCAGTGGACAGATGAGTGAAGCAACCCAAGACTACTGTATGGGCAGTGGACAGATGAGTGAAGCAACCCAGGACTACTGTATGAGCAGTGGACAGATGAGTGAAGCAACCCAGGACTACTGTATGAGCAGTGGACAGATGAGTGAAGCAACCCAGGACTACTGTATGAGCAGTGGACAGATGAGTGAAGCAACCCAGGACTACTGTATGAGCAGTGGACAGATGAGTGAAGCAACCCAGGACTACTGTATGAGCAGTGGACAGATGAGTGAAGCAACCCAAGACTACTGTATGGGCAGTGGACAGATGAGTGAAGCAACCCAAGACTACTGTATGGGCAGTGGACAGATGAGTGAAGCAACCCAAGACTACTGTATGAGCAGTGGACAGATGAGTGAAGCAACCCAAGACTACTGTATGAGCAGTGGACAGATGAGTGAAGCAACCCAGGACTACTGTATGAGCAGTGGACAGATGAGTGAAGCAACCCAGGACTACTGTATGAGCAGTGGACAGATGAGTGAAGCAACCCAGGACTACTGTATTATCTCAAAAAGTGAGAAGCTGATTTGTGGCATGGCACAAACACGTGTAGAGTGGCACAGTGGTAGCGCGTTCGCCTTCGTGTCAAGTAAACCCGAGTTTGAACCTGGGTACAGGGGATTTTTTCCTCTCATTCTGCACTAGGCCTTAACGGTCTGAACGTGGAGTCTTTCGGATGAGACGATAAACCGAGGTCCCGTGTGCCCATGCACTTAGCATAGGTTAAACCCAGTGGCAATGAAAAAGTTGTCATTTGGTCAAAATTTAACCCCCCCCTCCCCCCCTCCCCCCCCCCTCATCAGTGACAAAAATCGCATGCAAAAAAGAAAAAGGGTGCTCTGTGACTATAAAGTACCTAATACTAAATACTAATACAATAAGAACATAATAGTTAAAAACTTTATAGGACATGTAAAAAGACAAAAGAAATCTGTGTAATATTGGGGATTCCTCTATAACATATATAAAGCAAGGCCTATCCTTACCTCCCCAAATGAAGAGAACAGAGTCTTTGGATAACATTCAATATAATAATAATGCACCTGCACATAAACAAGTGCGGATTCGCAATCGTTTGTGGCGTGCGACAATTGAAAACGAAACATCATTTTTAAAGAGCAGCCTCGATTTGAAGTGCGGTCTATTTTTACCACTGCAATCATTATATGCACTGAGTCGCTTCCCCTGGCTTTTCAATAATTTTAAATCTGTAAACCAGAATGTTATCTCTGCACCATTTCGTAACTTTTTATATCTTTTGGAAAACATTTAAAACTATTTATCCTACTTATACTCATCGAAAGAAGCACCGCATACTCGTCGTGTCTGTTGTAGTGTCTGTATTACGTATGTTTATTATTTTGTGCGCTTTAAAATGACGATTATGTGCTCTGTTCAGTATATAATTCTTTCCATACGTAAGGAATGTAGATATATATATATATCACTTCAATTATTAAATACTTGTAGCGGTGCCATAGCCGATGAGGTTTAACCGAGGCGTGGTTACCACTACACCTATCTGCATTAATTAAAAAAAAATCGGGACTTTACTGGTTTTGCACTGCCTCCGGGCATTGCCTCCAGTATTGTTCCCACCATATTTGTATTTACAAATGTCCCATATGTGTCTGATTCAGACCAAGAGGATGTAAAACACCATTTTCGTCGAGGAATGTAGATATGACAACTGAAATGCTACTTTATGTCAAACTATTTTTTTCTCCTTTAAAATATGTGCGACAATTTTGCGAAATGTGCGACAATTTTGGACCGACAGACAGACCGACCGACCGACAAAGTGAGTTATAGGTTTGTGGCTTGTGCCACAAACAAAAACAGGATAGGATAAAGTAAGGCCAAATTTGGCTCAGCACACAGCAATACAAGAAATCCATTATCCCTCGACAGTGAAGGGGTTAAGTGCGTATGTATTTATTTATTCGTTTTTGTACCTGCTGGTTAATGAATGTACTTCATCATGGATTTCTTTTTCTTTCTTTCCTTCTTGTTTCACAGTCTGGCGTTGAAGCGTTTCCGTCAGCTGCAGTCGCTGGACCTGACGTCTTGCCGGTCCATGCCGCGCGGGATCAAGTGCCTTCACTCCGGCGACGCGGCACTACGCAAACTGCGAGCCAGTCTGCGCCTCGTTGAGACCAGCGATTCCGACACCGACTCCTATTAGACTCTTCAGCCTTTCTGTAGTATTTTGGGGATGCAATCAACAGGTAAAAACAGGTAAGAATTATGTTCTGTCGGTCTTACTGCTGATCATTCGCGATCGAAGTTATCATGTGAGAAATATCTCTATGCTTTGTACAAAGTGTTAAACCACTCTAAGTCCGATAAAAATCATTGAAACTGTCCAATTCACTGTCTAAAACAGAGTCCGAATGCTCGGCAGATGACCGGTTGTCGGAATCGTTCACCAGATTTTCTGCCGATTGATAGTCGAAATTAGCCATAGTAGGCACTGTACTAGCACGAGTCTCAACAGTCACTTCACTCTGGCCCCTATAACTAAGTCCAAAAGCATGATTGGCACACAATTTTTCGGTAGAAACATTGATAACATCGTCATCGATCGTTCGGAACGCCGCCATTTTGATGAATAAAATTTGTTCCAAAAATATTTGAAGAAAATCGATCCAAAATAGCCTTCAAACAACCTCCTTGCAAATGTCGGCCATTGCAACAGGAAGTCAAATGCTTTCCGGCTGTCGTTAAGGCTTTCTCTCTGCACTAGAGAGCTCCCACTTTCTTAGTAACATGACTAAAGAATAAAAGCAGTGGGTAGAAGTGGGTAGATCGGGTCGAAGAAGGGTGGTACAGGATTTCGGCAAGGGCGGTATAAGGACTTTAAGAGTTAACTCATTCGCATCGCAACGATTTTGAATTATTAAAAAAACTCACAAATCACTCCAGCCATACACACAAACAAAACATACATAACATAAACTAGAGCGTTAAGACGCTAAATCACCAACCGCGCGGCAGCGTTATTCGGCTCCAGTGACCTTGACCTTTGACCCATGACCTTCATCATCGAACTTGGCCTAGATCTTCCCACTACCTATCCGCATGCAAAATGTGAGCACCCTAAGTCCATCCGTTCAAACGCTAGAGAGGATACATACATACATACATAGTCCGCCTCAGACACGAGTGAAAACATTACCAGTCCGCTCTCTACGATCACGGTTGGTAACAAGGAGAAATGAAAGAAGATTACGGGTTTTTACTTCAGGTAAAATACTTACACAGGGAAGTGGTAGATCAGACTTTTTGTAGAAAAAATCTACACCAATTGGTTCCCCCACAACGAACCACCACGAAAGCAAAGTCAGAGTCAAAATTGTTGTCTAAGGGAGCGAAGAATGCTGCTGTGCATTATGATGGACACAAAAACGAGCATGAAGCCCACAGACGAAATGGAAGATTAACAGAAGTTGGGTTGAGGGCCAGCCACACAGCTCAAGATCGTATGACTGTACGATACGATTCGATCACGTGGTCTCCCCAAGAACAAATTGTGATTCGCGCTTCGAGATGACGTGATCGAATCGTATCGTACAGTCGTACGATTTTAGCTGACGTGTGGCTGGCCCTTTAACTCATTCAAGTCAAAGCTGTCAATTTGATGGATTTGCTTCAAGGGAAGTAAATCTGTCTGCACACCATACTTTGGTCACTTCTAAACTCGCTTCACTCCCTTAGACCACAATTTTGCCTCTGACTTTGCTTTTGTAGTGGTTCGTTGTGGGGGAACCAATCGGTGCGGAAAGTTTTTCTATATAAAGTCTAAAGTCAAAGTCTGATCTACCACTTCCCTAAGTCTAAGCCTGAAGTAAAAACCCGTCATCTTCTTTCATTTCTCCTTTTGTTTATGTATGTTTTGTTTGTGTGTATCACTGTATGGCTGGAGTGATTTGTGAGTTTTTTTAATAATTCAAAATCGTTGCAATGCGAATGAGTTAAAGGGCCAGCCACACGTCAGCTAAAAATTGTACGACTGTACGATACGATTCGATCATGTCATCTCGAAGCGCGAATCACAATTTGTTCTTGGGGAGACCACATGATCGAATCGTATCGTACAGTCGTACGATCTTGAGCTGTGTGGCTGGCCCTCAACCCAACTTCTGTTAATCTTCCATTTCGTCTCAATCTGGACTCGATAAATAGAGCGGAATGGCTTACGTTTCCAGCACTGTGTGGAATGATGTGCTATAGGGTACAATGAGGGAAGTGTCATGTTATGAATTGTACTATATTTTTTTATGTTTTCAGGTTTTGTACGTTGTTGACCTTTACCGGATCATGCTTTTGACTACACGGACACGATGGCGGGGGTCTTCCACGACCCCCTACTCAGCAAAGAGCGAATTCCTAGGTGTTTATACCTGTCCGGATGGCGGGGGTCTCCCACGACCCCTACTTGTTAATGAGTCACCATGTGTTTATCCCTGTCCGGATAGCGGGGGTCTCCCACGACCCCTACTCATGAGATAACCATAGCTGTTGACGGGACTATAACAGACTAACTGGGGGTTCATGCTCGTTTTTGTATTTTTTTGTATAGATTTCTTAGGTATACTAGTAGTATATCTTTTGAAAGCCAAAGGCAGCTTTTTTTTTTTCTTTTCATGGGCATATAACGAACTTTGAGCCCGAGTGAAAAGTGTCTTCTAACTTCCTTATTTGGATCTCAGGGCAGAGACAAAAATCGTCCATTAACAGTGTGTGCGCGCGCGCGCGTGTGTGTGTGTAGGGGGGGTGGATGGGTGGTGTCTGTGTGTTTATGTTTATTATACGCCATACGCACATTTTGATCTCAGGGCAGAGAGTCTGGGGGCTTCATGCTCGTTTCTTTTTTCTTTTTGTATAGATTTCAAAGGTATACTAGTAGTATATCTTTTGAAAGCCAAAGGCAGCTTTTTCTTCTTCTTTTTTTTTCTGTTCAAACTATGAGCCCCAGTGAAAAGTGTCTTCTAACTTCCATATTTTGATCTCAGGGCAGAGACAAACATTGTCCATTAACAGTGCGCACGCGCGCATGTGTGTGTGTAGGGGTTGGATGGGTGGTGTCTGTGTGTATTATATGCTATACGCACATTATTGTAAATTATCGGGGCAGGGAATTTTTTTTTTTTTTTTTAAATTTTAAATGTGGCAGCTTCGTTAAGACAGTTTTATCACTTTCATGTTGTATATATGCTAATAGCCCATGTCACTATTGTCAGTCTGAGTTTGTTGTACAGTGGAATCTCCCTATAAAAGAAAAAAAACACTTGGAAAATGTGCACCGTGGTACGTCGGCAGAGAAACCAATTCTGGCATATACAGTGGAACCTCCCTTATAAGACCTTCCGAAATCATCCAAAATGAGGTCTTATAAGGGAGGTAATTTTATCACTTACAAAGACGGGCATGGGAATTGTCAGTCTTTTGGCTGATTTCAGCTTTTTTGGATGGTCCTCTTCAGTCTTTTTTTGTGCAAGTTTCAGCTTTTTTGATGGTCCAAGAGGACATTTATGAGATAGAAAAAAAAGAAGCCCAATGAGTAAAACTTAAGTTATTGGTTATAAATGAATGCAAAATGAACTAAATATATCAGTCTTATCTCTAATACTGTTTTTAAGGCTTAGATAACAGAAGAAGCTTCATTTTCTGGGGGCTGTATCCCAACACACGGTTTTCAGTTGTATTTTATTCCTTGTTCCTATGCCTGCTTCCAGACCCTAATTTCCAGTCTTTGTTGTCTTCTCTAATTCCCATGCCTGAAAGAAGGGCAATGTCTCAGAGAAGTAGGTCTTATACGGGAGGGAGTCTTATTATGGGAGGGAGTCTTATAAGGGAGGTTCCACTGTATACCGACGGAAGACTGAGGAGAGCAAAAAAATTTATAATAAAAACGTATAAGTAAATGTTTTTGTTTTTTATCATCCAAAATGTCTTAAGTGGGAAGGAGTTTGTAATATGAGGGTAATTTTGATATTTACAAAGGGCAATGTCTCAGAAAAGTGCGGTAGGTCTGAAGTGGGAGTCTGGATCTGGATCAATACGTCGCAGACGCCACTTCTGACGATAGACGCGACAGAACTAGGAGGGCGCATTCCCTATTAGAATTAAAAGAGAAAAATAGAAAGGAGAAAGACCTTCTGCTTACCCTGGGTTAAGACCATTAACTCTTCTACTACCAAGTATTACAAGTTTACTGTTGAGCACCAAGTAATTTTTGCAGTTGCACTGATTTTCGCACATACTCACTTTAAAAAATTCATTAAAAATACTCGCTCGAATCATCACTAAAATTACCTGTGTCGATCTGCTGCTGCAAACCCAAGATCGTTTCAACAGATGCTCTTTTTTATTCGCCTAAGTTCAGATTCTGCCACTTCTTCCACAGTAAATCCAGTGAATGCTTCGTCATCACTGTCGCCATCTTGTAGAAGTTCACACCAAAAGTCATCGTCAGTTTCCATCGTCGAAAATCGATTGAAAATTACAAAATTTAGCCTACAAATGCAGATGGCAGAAGATTGTGCTTTCCCTGAGCGAACTGCGCATGTCACGGAAGTAAAGGATGTGATGTCACTTCATATAAATAGCGCAAAGGGGGACACCGGGGTTTCCCTAGTATCTGGCGGTCAAACCCGCCCATGGCTAGCAACGGTAAACAGTAAACCGGGCGGTTCAACCCGCCGACGGCAGACAGAAGAGTTAAAAAACCCCCAGTTCAGCCGGAAGGGCCCAGGCCCCACTTCCAGAAGTAAGCAAAAAGAAAGAAAAAAAAAGCCTAATCATGATCTAGTGGTCAGTCTTACTAGTCTTAATAGGGAAGGTCTTAATAGGGAGGTTCCACTGTATATAAGATTGTATTGTAACCGACTGCGCATTGTACAAAAATAACGGATTGCTCAACCCAAATAATTTGGGCAGTGTTATGCATTACTGGATTATGATGCGTGCGTGCGTGCATGTATGTGTGTGTGATTAGTCAGTGTGGTGTACAAGTTGAACAATATTTGGTTTAGAATTCATTGTGCGCCAACGTTGTTTGAGAACATTGATTTTTTTAAATATATGTTATATTCTTTTAATATGTATAATTAAATCATTTTATACATAAAGTAATGTTGTGTCTTTTTGTGTGTGAATAGACATTGTGTACATTATGTAAGTACACATGCGAAAGCTCATTTTGCCTCAGTACTTTTTACATGGTTAGAAAGATATATATAATATACATTTACACCAACATGCACAGAACAAAACCTGAACTGGTAACTCGAGACTACATTTTCCATTACTTCGTTTTTAATTTATTGAGCGTACAGTATTAACACACATACAGTGAACAAGAGACCCCAACGGTAAAATATTGAACATTAAAAGTTATTACAGACAAACCTCTATTTTAAGACTTCCAAAATGTCCGGAAAAATCGGTCGTAAATTGGAGGGGTCGTATGACGGAGGTTTTCACTGGCAGCCGTAGAAAGAAAAAGTTCAGCACAGTTCATACTCTCTTCTTCATGCACACATACAATGACATATTAAAACTGGATTTGGGTCTTTCCAACTCCATAGGATTGTGCAATCGATGTATTACAGTTTCACTTCGCCGACTTCTGTTAATCACCTCCACTCTCGTCCAAAGTCAGTGGTTTTCTTTTTCAAAGTCAGTGGTTTTCGTGCTTTTCCTACACTCTCCGCCAACTTTTCTACAACAAGGGAAGCGACTCCGCTTTCAGGCCCTTGACTGTGGTTGTTTCCCTTTGCTCGAAGTCTATGCAGACGACAACAACGGTCGTAAAAACCAACAAAATGGCGGTCGTAAGTCGCGTTTTAGAGGAAGTCGTTTAAGAGAGGTCGTTTACATAGTAAAATGCATCCGTGCCAACAAATCCGGTCTCAAATGAGAGGTGGTCGCTTAACAGAGGGTCGTAAAATAGGGGTTTGTGACTTTGTCTGTATCAATCACAATAGAATATTTTGTTATGAACAAAGAACAAAGGCTAAAAGCATCTTCGATGAAATAGGACACTTTGAAAATGGAATCACAACACTAAAAAGGCAGTAATAGGATATTAAGAATCATTTTATTTTTAAGAAAACAACATTGTTTGCATAAACACTGAAGACACTTTTTGGACAGAAGAAAAAGGATACTTTTTTTTAAAATTTAATAAAGAAGGCGTTAATCATGAAAATGTTGCGAAGGGCAATACCTTTGCATAGCAAACATCAAATCGTGCAGTGACGTTCCAATACTTTTCGTAAATGTAGCCATCATCTGATTGGCTTAACTCAATTAGTCACATACAAAATAACATAGTTTTTCCCTCAGGTATTTTTTTATCATTTTTCAAAAATCGAATGCACATACAAACATGCCATGTGTACTGTACAGAGTGAAAGATAAATCAGTATATTTGTGGAGACTTCTTACTTCGAACGAGTGAGCCGCATATATTTCACAATGTAAATAATCTGATGAAATGCGCTTTCGTCAGGAAAACAAAAACTTCCAACTAATCGGGCTTCTGCATGACCATTTTATTATGATCTTTCTTCTGTGGTGGTGACCAACTTCTTTATATAGAAGTAATTGTACACACTTTAGTAGTATCTAGTATCACAAAGCCACTCAAGTTTTGATAAAAGAATAAACTATAAACATTTGTTTGTTTGATGTTTGAATAAAGAGCTATATGGTCGCCGCCATATTGAATGAAGCAAATTCGAAGATTATGAGTAGTTCAATTTAAAGAAGTTAAAAAACAAAATTTGTGTTTGCAAGGACGGTTGTTTTTTTCGTCTGCCATTTTGAAAAATACGAAACAAAGTAACATGGCTTTGTATATCGATTTCTCGGCAAAAATGTAGATTTACACCCTCCCGCTCTATTTCTTGGTTCTTTCCGTGTAGATTGAGCACTTAAATATCTATATTTTAAAATAATAGTTGACTTATTTATCACATGAAAGAAGAATGGCTCTAGTGCGCTTTTGAAGGGTACTTATTTCACGGTAGGTACTTATTTCTCATGACACCCGGTATGCCAGATTGAGTCCTTGATCAAAATTTAGTAACCTGGTCCTGGAAAAGTCCTGGCTTTTTTTTACACACAGATTTGTATGAACTCTGTAAATATAACTTTATTTCTTGTTGAAACTTTTTCCCAGACCAAATTGAAAATGTGTCCCTACGGTATCATAAAAGCGAAACGAAAGAATTATAAAAAATTGATGAGGCAGAACCCAAAAAATCATTGACCTGAAAAATTGCAATATTTGACATAGACCACTGCACCATATAAAATGGCTAATAATTTAGCGAGAGAAAAAAACAACACGATAAACAGAATATCACATTTCTATGTACAACTTGGAGTGTAAACCTTCAAGATCAGAATGATTTGCTTATGTCATATTACATTCAGTACCGCTATAATAATAACAAGGGCATCGCCGAGCGGCAGCAACGCATTGTGACAATGCAAACCCGGCCAGAGTTATGTCCCCCCCCCCCCCCCAACAAACGCACCACTTTCCACCCTTACAGAACGCATAAAATACATAGCCCAAAATTTGAAGCGATTATGTTCAGTAGTTCACGAGATACAGCTGATCTTTTATACAAACTTCCTTGCACCATGGTACACCACCACACAAAATTTGAAGCGATTCTGTTCACTAGTTCACGAAATAAAGCTGGGGGGAAATTACATAGCCCAAAGAAGGAAATTTCGGTTTTCATGGTCAAACTTCAAGGTCAAGGTCAGCACGGTGTTGATTAACTTGAAAACTTGAAAACTTGAAAACTTGAACTTTATTTTTCAAGGATAAAGATTTTAGGCAACGCCTAGTCTTCCAATCTGTCCTTGGTACATATACGAACATAGAATACAAACATGGCAAGGCATGATATTACACATACAGATTTGAACATAAAGGTAGCACCTTTGTACATATACGAACATAGAATACAAACATGGCAAGGCATAAAATTACACATACATAATTGAACATAAAGGTAGCAAAGCAGGTATTATGATAAAGACAGGTTGAAATACGAATTTATAGAATTACGTACGCACAGGTATAATTGTTAATACTTGTGCGGGCATACATGCGTGTAACCATACACGCACACACCTGCACGTGCGCGCGGCACACGCAAGAATACATGCATATACGCACAGATATATGTCGAAGCACGTATAAAAGAACTATACATTTTAGAACAGGGTAAACTAATGCAGCCTATGGTATGAAACCGGTAGCAATTAGCAATAAAGTGCGGACAATTTAAACATTGATTAACGAAAGGAAGCTTCCTTTTCAAGCTGTCTACCCCTCTGCCAATTTTAATCAAAGTCCAAACAGTAGTTTTTAAGATAATCGATACACACACACACACACACACAAACCGATCGCAAAACCCCGGCCTCTGGCCAGGTAATAATGGCATGGGCGCTGCTGGGAAATTTCAAAAAATCCTGCAAGGGGGCGGCCCCGGCGGAGTGCAGGGGCAGCGCACACACACATTTACTGCTCTTTTTTTTTTTACCCCTCTAGACTAGTACAAGTGCTACATTCCTTTGAACATAGCCAAGGCTTATATAGGCCCTTTTTTTATTGTACAAGTGTGTGTGTGTGTAAGAAAATCGTTGCTTCTCATAATCTGGCTCTAGGCAATTTAACCTTTACCGGATCATGCTTTTGACTACACAGACACGATGGCGGGGGTCTTCCACCACCCCCTACTCAGCAAAGAGCAAATTCCTAAAGGGATGAGAGGTGTTTATCCCTGTCCGGATGGCGGGGGTCTCCCACGACCCCTACTTGTCAATGAGTCACCATGTGTTTATCCCTGTCCGGATGGCGGGGGTCTCCCACGACCCCTACTCAATGCACTGCAGTGCTCTTTAAAGTAGGGGTCGTGGGAGACCCCCGTCATCCGGACAGGTATATCAAAATTACGCGTCATATTACGTCATTTATATTTTATACACCTTAATGAAATTGAACACACTTCAAGCCATTTACGTTTTTGACAAAGTCATGAAATTTCATGAAGATTGCTTAAATAGTTTTAGAGATATAACATGTTTTGTGTGTCAAGGGGTCGTGGGCGACCCCAGAAGTCCGGTAAAGGTTAAAAATCCTGCAATTCAGGACACCCTGCAAGGAGCATCCATGTAATGGGCATTTCTAGCGCTTAATCTTAAATAAGCCCTAAGCGCTTACAATAATAAATAAGTTATTAATAAATTAATAAACCATCAATAGAAACAAATGAACGTCAAAAATATGTTAAACACAAGCACATACACACAGAAATAAAAAAATATTTGTATTGTTATTTTTAATCTGTTTGCCCCCAAAACTATTTAATCTTTTAAAAAAAACCATAAAGCTATGCTCTGTTTATAGTTAAAATGATAAGATCTACAGTATTTACAACAATAGTAGTGCAATTTTTGTTTCTGAAGTTTTGATAAAACAGAACACTGAAACAAAGTCTGACCATTTTTAATTAAATCCAATTACTCCATAAGGAAACCGTCTCTAAATCGCTTAGAAAACGAGCACATAAATTCCATCTTTAAACGGTTATATCTTCATATTGATCAGGATATAAGTGGCGATTTTTTACTATAATACTTCTTAAACATCATACTACCAATACCAGTTGGAATTGTTTTAGCCGTCTCAAATAATTTTTTAAAAAGGAAAAATCTCGTTTTCTAGGCTAATAATAATACAGACAAACTCCTATTTTACGACCCTCTGTTAAGCGACCACCTCTCATTTGAGACCGGATTTGTTGGCACAGATGCATTTTACTATGTAAACGACCTCTCTTAAACGACTTCCTCTAAAACGCGACTTACGACCGCCATTTTGTTGGTTTTTACGACCGTTGTTGTCGTCTGCATAGACTTCGAGCAAAGGGAAACAACCACGGTCAAGGGCCTGAAAGCGGAGTCGCTTCCCTTGTTGTAGAAAAGATGGCGGAGAGCGTAGGAAAAGCACGAAAACCACTGACTTTGAAAAAGAAAACCACTGACTTTGGACGAGAGTGGAGGTGATTAACAGAAGTCGGCGAAGTGAAACTGTAATACATCGATTGCACAATCCTACGGAGTTGGAAAGACCCAAATCCAGTTTTAATATGTCATTGTATGTGTGCATGAAGAAGAGAGTATGAACTGTGCTGAACTTTTTCTTTCTACGGCTGCCAGTGAAAACCTCCGTCATACGACCCCTCCAATTTACGACCGATTTTTTCCGGACATTTTGGAAGTCTTAAAATAGAGGTTTGTCTGTATAGTAAAAAAAAAAAATGTAATAACAAAATCTGAATGTTATTACAAATTTCGGGTGGGGTTGGGGGCTTATAATGAGAAAAATACGCCAACAAAAATAATAATTTTAAAAAAATGAAAAATCTCGTTTTCTTGGCTATTTGGAAACGGTTTCCTTCTGGAGGAATGCATTGACAAACTGTTAAATGCAATCCTATTTTTTTTATTAATACATTCACTCATTTTTTTTATCAATAAAAATCAACCGAATAAATCGACTATTATGCAATCCTATTTTTGATTAATAGAATAGGATAGGAACAAATATTTAAACAATAGGAGCACCAGACATTGGTATATATTTTTTGGGTGAGTGTGTATCATCAATATTAAGCGAGTGCTTGCTGACATGTGTACACGGTAAAGTGAATTTGAAATACTTGCTAGCACTATTATGCTTCACAACCACAAAATTATGTGACAACTAAAAACCACAAGTAAAAAGTAATGTCCCATAATGGCTTCGGCCAGGAGGACGTAAAGCTAAATTCGTCATTATGTGACAATACTGGGCTAATTTAAAAAAATAAAAAAAGCAGAATTAAAAGATCAGCCTCTACCAAAGCCAAATAATGAATACTGTCACTACTGGTATATAGTGGGACTATATTTCACTCCCCTCTTTTTAAAAAAAGCAGAAATACAAAATTCTAGCAGCCTTTTTTCTCTCCAAAACTTTCCATTAAACTTACGGTACGTGGGTACTGAAAAGATTTTGTCTGCAATATTATGAGATTTCTCTGTGAGGCATAAAATAGGCACCTCCCAAGATTAAGAACATAAGGTCACTCGTTAACAGACCCCTCATTTGATGCCTTTTACTAGTGACAAAGGCTGTTAGTAACCCTTTCACCGCCAATGTCGCATTTATGCACCACAATGATTTAACACCCATGTCACTAAAAGGGGCAAATCAAAAAATGAGGGTCTGTTATCCAAAGACCTTATGTTCTTAATGTTGGGAGGTAAGGACAGGCCCTATTTTTATGCATGTCACAGAGGAATCCCCAATATTGCAGACAGAATCTTTTCTCTACCCAGGTTAAGTTTAATGGAAAGCTTTGGCTAAAAAAACCTGGCTGGTGTTGAAAGGGTTAACACCACCATGCACTAATCGATTGTAGAAAGATTCCATACCTTCGTCGGTAGTCTTCTTCTACTGACGTAAACATATTACAGACAGATCCACTAGAATGAATAACATCTTCACAACCCAACATTTCAACATCCATACCGTAATATTCCAAGAAGGCAAAACGTAAAGTCTGCAATAATTGGTTGATCTGAAGAGAGACAAAGCCACCATAGCAAACTAAAAGTAGATTACAACGTCTTTCCCGAAGGCTGGTTACAAGCCAGAAATACAAAAACCTCTTGAAAACTTGTGAGCTCGATCAGGCTCATTCGTCTCGAGCGAGTTAAAAGACCTGGAACTGTTCATGAGATTTTCAAAGTTGTGTTTTATCTCATTTTTCTTTTCAATCTGTACAATTATTTATCTCGAAGATACATGCAAGTGATATACAATCATACATATAAAAATACAAGTACCGTATGTTTCGGACTATAAGGCGATATGTTTTCTCTCCAATTTCGGCCTATGCGCTTAATAAACGAGGGCGCCCTATTTGTGAACAAAATCGTGAGAAGAGAGGCAACGATTGCCGTGTTCAGTACAGTCTACTGTGAGTCACAACATCGAAAGTGGTAACGAGTCGCCGATATGACGAATACTCACGTTAAAATGCTTCAAAATCCCTATTATCGTCCGAGATACCGTCCAACAGATGCCACAACCCTTCATTGGATGTAAAAAGCATCGTTGTAGAGCTTAAAATGCCATAATTCTACCAGTTTTTGCGAAGAAAAGTCCAAACACAACAACCGGAAGTCGCAAAAACGGAAGTTCAATTATTTGAGAAGGGAGCCAACTCTCGTTTATGACAGCAGTAATGGCGGGCGGTAAGCGTTTACAGGACGTGTACGGGCTTCAAACTTCGACTTTCTTTTGCCTTATAAACGAGGGCGCCTTTTACTTTAATTTTTTCAGATTTTTCTTGAAAATTGCCCTATTCGCCTTATACACAGCAGCGCCTAATGATCCGAAAAATACAGTAGGTCTACTTACAGATAACAAAAAATAAATTTTTAACCTTTTTTTTCTTTTCTGGCAGTATTTTGAATCTATTTCGTGTGGGACTCTCTTTTACTATCACAGGTTGTCACAAGAAAAAAAAAGCATTCCATATTGAACACACAAAACATTTTTTAAATACTGACAGCGACAAACGCACATAAATGTGTCGTAAGTAGCGCAAAAACGATGCGTTGAAATAAAGCACAAATGACACATCACAAGCAGCACACACAATGCGTTGAAATAAAGCACAAATGACACATCACAAGCAGCACACACAATGCGTTGAAATAAAGCACAAATGACACATCACAAGCAGCACACACAATGCGTTGAAATAAAGCACAAGGTACCAAAAATATAATGAACCCCGTCATCACAAAACGCCTGAGAACCACAGTCGAGACACGCGAGCTTTAACCCTTTCGCCGCCATACATTTTTCGCAAAAATCATCATTAACCCTTTCGTCGCCACTGTCGCCTCTTGCCAACACAATGATTTAACACCCATGTCCAGTCTGTCAGGGCAGAATCAGGGTCTGTTATCCAAAGACCCTGTTCTCTTAAATTTTGGGAGGTAACGGATAGGCCTCACTTTAAATTATATGTCACAGAGGTAATCCCCAATATTATAGACACATTTTTTTGTCTCTTCCCAGGTTAAGTTTAATGGAATTGTTTTGCTGAAAAATGGCTGGCGGTGAAAGGTTTAACTTAACTGTGTATAGAAAAGAAGTTATCTGCAATAGTAGTCCTTTGTATAACAGACAGGCCCTGATTTGATGCCTTTTAGTGGCATGGGGGGGGGAGAGAAGGGGGGAAAGGGGGAAGGGGGGGGCCCATTAAACCATTGTGGTGCGAAAAGGCGATATTGGTTTGTGAAAGGGTTAAAAGTACGCATCACAATTTTTTTTTTTTAATCTAAATTTTTTTTTTTAAATCACACATAAACAACACACGCCAGATAACGTTTGCATAGAATCGGAATCGAAAGTGGAAAATATGCTACCAGAGAAAAAACCCACTCTTCCTCGTCGTTATTACTAAAAGGAAATGAGACCCTTAAATATTACATCCCTCCAGTTTCGCAAATATTTATCGTCTTATCCGTCGCTGTTCGACGCTAACCGTGTATTTACACAATTATTGATTTTACAGGAGCATCAAAAAAACATTATTGTCGTCTGCTACAAAGTCAATCCCCATTTGATATACGCTTGACCCTTCTTCTTTAACGATGAGTAAACATGCGACACAATGAAAGTTGCATTAACACCCAAAATTTTCATGATACATGTAATTCAGTTAACACGGTTAGTCACAAATTTAGTGCATTTTTTTTTTTTTGTTCTCTGACAATGGGAGATATACGAAAGCTGCTGGGCAGTTACACGATTAGTGTGACCCAGTTTCAACACGCTTGTCGATCAATACCTTATACGCTGTCAAAACCAAAACCAGCAACAACCCGCCGCATACACGATGATTTCCGCGGTATCATGTGACAAATTTGGGCATTTTCCTTGGTCGCAGACACAAGGTATTTATAGAAGACCCGTGTGAGGTCACTGGAAGGAGTTTTCAGTAAAAAAATCTATAAAGTTAGAAAAACGAAATAAATTGCAAGAGCAAAGAAGAACATGGCTGCTCCAAGTTGGAAAAAATTTATTATGATTTAATTAAAGTGCCCCTCCTCCCCGGAAGTGACGTAGCGAGTGGGATCCACGGCAGCTTAGTGGTATTGGCTGTGTAGACCAAGGAAGTAAATCTAGTCTGTTAAGACTATAAACTTTTTGTCTTTGGTAAATTGGATTTGCTCCAAATTGGAAGAATAAACTCATTCGTAGTGAAACGGTAACATGATAGAATAGATTTTTGAGGCATTGTCATTGGTCCAGACACAAGATATTTCTAGAAGGACCTAGCGTGAAGTCACGAAGGAGTTCAGTAAAAAATCTATTTTGTCAAAATTTTGTAGATACACGGTTAGCGTCAGGACAGAGGACGTTATGCATATACACCTTTCTTTTCTTCTTTTTTTTTATATAGGAGGAAATAAGGCCCCAGTAGCTTTACAAAATAAACGAAATGCGTAGCAACACTTCAATAAGAAATGACGTGTTACATGCAAGCACCTTCTATTTAAATATCTTTGCTTGCCAAGACAAGAAAACAAAAGTTTTTCAAGGGCAAATAGCGCGGAGATGCCATATTTAACTCACTGGCCAAATTATTTCCCTTATTCTGTGGGGACTGAGCATTTGACTAGGTTCGTAAAACGATCAACCAAAACCAAGTTATGAAGATATTAGCATCAATGTCCAGAAAAGATTAGGCAAAACACCCACGCACTAAGATCGTAAAAAAAAATAAAAATTTGTTTGAGATTTCTCATACCTTCGTCGTTGTCCTCCTATTGACGAAAACAGCTAACACATAGAAAGAAGGAAAATTTCACATTCTGATTTTGACCCCCCTCTACAAACCAAAGCTGAATGTAAGCTATTGCAATGAGTGGT
>CM065705.1:35841464-35879397 GCA_017654935.2 Phymorhynchus buccinoides | reverse complement strand
TTTTCTCTCGCTAAATTATTAGCCGTTTTGATTTCTGGCGTGTAACCAGCTTTCCAGAGCAACGTCATAATCTTTTTTTAGTTTGCTTTGACTTTTCTTTTCTTGAAATCAGCCAATCATTGCATAGCTTACATTCAGCTTTGGTTGTAGAGGGGGGTCAAAGATCAGAATGTTAAATTTTCCTTCTTTCTATGTGTTAGCTGTTTTCGTCAATAGGAGGACAAACGACGAAGGTATGGAATCTGATGTTTTACGATCGTTTAGTGCGTGGTGTTGCTAATCTTTTCTGAAAATATTGATTGCCTAACTCTTTCATAACTTGGTTTTGGTGATTGTTTTGCGTACCTAGTCAAATGCTCAGTCCCCACAGAATAAGGGGAAATAATTTGGCCAGTGAGTTAAAATATGGCATGCTCCGCTATTTGCCTTTGAAAACTTTTGTTTTCTTGTCTTGGCAGCAAAGATATTTAAATAGAAGGTGCTTGCATTGTAACACGCTCATTTCTTATGGAAGTGTATGGCTACGCATTTCGTTATTTTGCAAAGCTACGGGGGCCTTATTTCTCTATATAAAAAAAAAGAAGAAAAGAAATGTGTATATGCATAACGTCTCTGTCTGACGCTAACCGTGTATCTACAAAATTTGACAAAAATAGATTTTTTACTGAAACTCCTTCCAGTGACCTCACGCAGGTCTTCTATAAATATCTTGTGTCTGCGACCAATGAAAATGCTCAAATTTGTCACATGGTACCACGGAAATAATCGTGTATGTGGCTGGTTGTTGCTGGTTTTGACGCGATAAGCGTGTAACTGGTCACGCTAATCGTGTAACTGCCAGCAGCTGTCGTATCTCCCATTGTGAGAACAATGCACTAACTTTGTGACTAACCGTGTAACTGAATTATCACGAAAATGTTTGGGTGTTAATGCAACTTTTATTGTGTCACATGTTTACTCATCGGTAAAGAAGAAGGGTCAAGCGTATATCAAATGGGGATTGACTTTGTAGCAGGCGACAATGTTTTTTGATGCTCCTGTAAAATCACTGATTGTGTAAATACACGGTTAGCGTCGGACAGCGACGATAAATATTTGCGAAACTGGAGGGATGTAATATTTAAGGGTCTCATTTCCTTTTAGTAATAACGACGAGGAAGAGTGGGTTTTTTCTCTGGTAGCATATTTTCCACTTTCGATTCCGATTCTATGCAAACGTTATCTGGCGTGTGTTGTTTATGTGTGATTTTTAAAAAAAAATTTAGATTAAAAAAAAAAATTGTGATGGTACTTTTAACCCTTTCACAAACAATATCGCCTTTTCGCACCACAATGGTTTAACACCCATGCCACTAAAAGGCATCAAATTCAGGGCCTGTTATACAAAGACTCTATTGCAGATAACTTCTTTTCTCTACACAGTTAAGTTTAACCCTTTCACCGCCAGCCATTTTTCAGCAAAACAATTCCATTAAACTTAACCTGGGTAGAGAAAAAAAATGTGTCTATAATATTGGGGATTCCTCTGTGACATTTTTAAAGTGAGGCCTATCCTTACCTCCCAAAATTAAGAGAACAGGGTCTTTGGATAACAGACCCTGATTTGATGCCTTTTAGTGACATGGGTGTTAAAATCATTGTGGTGCAAAAATGCGACGTTTGGCGGTGAAAGGGTTAATGGTATTTTTGGCCTGAAAAATGTCTGGCGGCGAAAGGGTTAAAGCTCGCGTGTCTCGACTGTGGTTCTCAGGCGTTTTGTTCATTATGACCTTGGTTCATTATATTTTTGGTACCTTTGTGCTTTATTTCAACGCATTGTGTGTGCTGCTTGTGATGTGTCATTTGTGCTTTATTTCAACGCATTGTGTGTGCTGCTTGTGATGTGTCATTTGTGCTTTATTTCAACGCATTGTGTGTGCTGCTTGTGATGTGTCATTTGTGCTTTATTTCAACGCATTGTGTGTGCTGCTTGTGATGTGTCATTTGTGCTTTATTTCAACGCATCGTTTTTGCGCTACTTACGACACATTTATGTGCGTTTGTCGCTGTCAGTATTTAAAAAATGTTTTGTGTGTTCAATATGGAATGCTTTTTTTTTCTTGTGACAACCTGTGATAGTAAAAGAGAGTCCCACACGAAATAGATTCAAAATACTGCCAGAAAAGAAAAAAAGGTTACAAATTTATTGTTTGTTTTCTGTAAGTAGACCTACTGTATTTTTCGGATCATTAGGCGCTGCTGTGTATAAGGCGAATAGGGCAATTTTCAAGAAAAATCTGAAAAAAAATAAAGTAAAAGGCGCCCTCATTTATAAAAAAAAGAAAGTCGAAGTTTGAAGTTTGACACGTCCTGTAAACGCTTACCGACCGCCATTACTGCTGTCATAAACGAGAGTTGGCTCCTTTCTCAAATAATTGAAACTTCCGTTTTTTGCGACTTACGGTTGTTGTGTTTGGACTTTTCTTCGCAAAAACTGGTAGAATTATGGCATTTTAAGCTCTACAACGATGCTTTTTACATCCAATGAAGGGTTATGGCATCTGTTGGACGGTATCTCGGACGATAATAGGGATTTTGAAGCATTTTAACGTGAGTATTCGTCGTATCGGCGACTCGTTACCACTTTCGATGTTGTGACTCACAGTAGACTGTACTGAACACAGCAATCGTTGCCTCTCTTCTCACGATTTTGTTCACAAATAGGGCGCCCTCGTTTATTAGGCGCATAGGTCGAAATTGGAGAGAAACATATCGCCTTATAGTCCGAAACATACGGTACTTGTATTTTTATATGTATGATTGTATATCACTTGCATGTATCTTCGAGATAAATAATTGTACAGATTGAAAAGAAAAATGAATGATAAAACACAACTTTGAAAATCTCATGAACAGTTCCAGGTCTTTTAACTCGCTCGAGACGAATGAGCCTGATCGAGCTCACAAGTTTTCAAGAGGTTTTTGTATTTCTGGCTTGTAACCAGCCTTCGGGAAAGACGTTGTAATCTACTTTTAGTTTGCTATGGTGGCTTTGTCTCTCTTCAGATCAACCAATTATTGCAGACTTTACGTTTTGCCTTCTTGGAATATTATAGTATGGATGTTGAAATGTTGGGTTGTGAAGATGTTATTTATTCTAGTGGATCTGTCTGTAAGCTGTTTGTGTCAGTAGAAGAAGACAACCGACGAAGGTATGGAATCTTTCTAATTAGTGCATGGTGGTGTTAACCCTTTCAACACCAGCCATTTTTTTTTAGCCAAAGCTTTCCATTAAGCTTACCTGGGTACAGAAAAGATCCTGTCTGCAATATTAGGGTTTCCTTTGTCACATGTATAAAATAGGGCCTAGCCTTACCTCCCAACATTAAGAACATAAGGTCACTGGATAACAGACCCTCATTTGATGCCTTTCAGTGACATGGGTGTTCAACCAGTGTGGTGCATAAATGCGACATAATTGGTGGTGAAAGGGTTAATAACAGCCTTTGTCTCTTGTAAAAGGCATCAAATGAGGGTCTGTTAACGAGTGAACTGTTCTTAAAGACCCACAGAGCCGGCTGGATTAAGTCCTTGGTTTTTTTCTGGGTCGATGTGGTCCGCATTTAGACTTACCTCGTATACGATCGAGGCAGCTCTTTAAAGTGATGCCTCGTTTTCAATGTGTATGGGAGCAACACTTGGTCAAAATAAGATTTATTTTACCAGCTATAAGAAGGAAAACACGTGAAATACGTGATTTTGACAGCCAGCTCTGTAGGTCTTTAATCTTGGGAGGTGCCTATTTTATGCATGGCACAGAGGAATCTCTAATATTGCAGACAAAATCTTTTCTGTACCCACGTAAGTTTAATGGAAAGTTTTGGCCAAAAAAAAGGCTGCAAGTTATTATCTGGAGAAATGAGTACAATAACATGCTGGAATTGTGTTGCTAGAATTTTGTATTTCTGCTTTTTTTAAAATAGGGGAGTGAAATATAGTCCCACTATATACCACTAGTGACAGTATTCATTATTTGGCTTTGGTAGAGGCTGATCTTTTAATTCTGCTTTTGTATTTTTTTAAATTAGCCCAGTATTGTCACATAATGACGAATTTAGCTTTACGTCCTCCTGGCCGAAGCCATATGGGACATTACTTTTTACTTGTGTTTTATTTTGTTTTTTTTTTTTTTTTGTGTGGTTTTTTGCTGTCCCATCTTCTGGGCCGTACAGTGGCGTTGCTCCCACGCCGCTCGTTCCGATCCCAATTCGCAGCTACACCCGGGTTTTTAGTTGTCACATTATTTTGTGGTTGTGAAGCATAATAGTGCTAGCCAGTATTTCAAATTCACTTTATCGTGTACGCATGTCAGCAAGCACTCGCTTAATATTGATGATACACACTCACCCAAAAAATATATACCAATGTCTGGTGCTCCTATTGTTTAAATATTTGTTCCTATCCTATTCTATTAATCAAAAATAGGATTGCATAATAGTCGATTTATTCGGTTGATTTTTATTGATAAAAAAAATGAGTGAATGTATTAATAAAAAAAATAGGATTGCATTTAACAGTTTGTCAATGCATGACTTCAGAAGGAAACCATTTCCAAATAGCCAAGAAAACGAGATTTTTCATTTTTTAATTATTATTATTTTTGTTGGCGTATTTTTCTGACTGTAAGGCCCACCTCATTATAAGCCCTCACCCCCCACCCCACCCGAAATTTGTAATAACATTCAGATTTTGTTATTACATTTATTTTTTTTACTATACAGACAAAACCTCTATTTTAAGACTTCCAAAATGTCCGGAAAAATCGGTCGTAAATTGGAGGGGTCGTATGACGGAGGTTTTCACTGGCAGCCGTAGAAAGAAAAAGTTCAGCACAGTTCATACTCTCTTCTTCATGCACACATACAATGACATATTAAAACTGGATTTGGGTCTTTCCAACTCAATAGGATTGTGCGATCGATGTATTACAGTTTCACTTCGCCGACTTCTTTTAATCACCTCCACTCTCGTCCAAAGTCAGTGGTTTTCTTTTTCAAAGTCAGTGGTTTTCGTGCTTTTCCTACGCTCTCCGCCATCTTTTCTACAACAAGGGAAGCGACTCCGCTTTCAGGCCTTTGACCGTGGTTGTTTCCCTTTGCTCGAAGTCTATGCAGACGACAGCAATTGTCGTAAAAACCAACAAAATGGCGGTATTAAGTCGCGTTTTAGAGGAAGTCGTTTTAAGAGAGGTCGTTTACATAGTAAAATTCATCTGTGCCAACAAATCCGGTCTCAAATGAGAGGTGGTCGCTTAACAGAGGGTCGTAAAATAGGGGTTTTTTTATTAGCCTAGAAAACGATTTTTCCGTTTTTTTAAAATTATTTGAGACGGCTAAAACAATTCAACTGGTATTGGTAGTGTGATGTTTAAGAAGTATTATGTTAAAAAAATCCGTCACTTATATCCTGATCAATATGAAGATATAACCTTTTAAAGATGGAATTTAAGTACTCTGCGTTTTCTAAGCGATTTAGAGACGGATTCCTTATGGAGTAATTGGATTTAATTAAAAATGGTCAGACTTGGCTTTAGTGTTCTGTTTTATCAAAACTTCATAAACAAAAATTGCACTACTATTGTTGTATATACTGTAGATCTTATCATTTTAACTATAAACAGAGCATAGTTTAATATATTTTTCTTTTTTAAGATTAAAGTAGTTTGGGTGGCAAACAGATTAATGATAACAAATAAAAAATCTGTTATTTATTTATTTTATTACTGTAGATCTTATCATTTTAACTATAAACAGAGCATAGTTTATTTTTTTTTTTTTTTTAAAAGAGTAAAGTAGTTTTTGGGGGCAAACAGATTAATGATAACGATAAAAATCTTTGGTAAAGGTAAAGATGTGCCACCACCCTGCATTTCTCAGTTAAAATTGCAATTTTTCTGTTTTTGCCTTTCTTTCCAAACATTAAATAATGGCCTAGGGTTATGGATAGGGTTAGTATTCCAAAAAGTTTATTAGCTAAAAAGGTTTAATAAAATACAGCTTTATGTTCTGGTAAGAAAGGCAAAAACGGAAAAATACAATTAACCGAGAAATGCAGGGGGGGTGGCACATCTTGACCTTTAACCAAATCTTTTATTTATTTATTTATTTGTGTGTGTGCTTGTGTTTAACATAGTTTTGACGTTCATTTGTTTCTATTGATGGTTTATTAATAATTTCTACATTTATTATTGTAAGCGCTTAGGGCTTATTTAAGATTAAGCGCTAGAAATGGCCCATTACATGGATGCTCCTTGCAGGGTTGTCCTGAATTGCAGGATTTTTTAAACCTTTACCGGACTTCTGGGGTCGCCCACGACCCCTTGACACACAAAACATGTTATATCTCTAAAACTATTTAAGCAATCTTCATGAAATTTCATGACTTTGTCAAAAACGTAAATGGCTTTAAGTGTGTTAAATTTCATTAATGTGTATAAAATATAAATGACGTAATATGACGCGTAATTTTGATATACCTGTCCTGATGACGGGGGTCTCCCACGACCCCTACTTTAAAGAGCACTGCAGTGCATTGAGTAGGGGTCGTGGAAGACCCCCGCCATCCGGACAGGGATAAACACATGGTGACTCATTGACAAGTAGGGGTCGTGGGAGACCCGCGCCATCCGGACAGGGATAAACACCTCTCATCCCTTTAGGAATTTGCTCTTTGCTGAGTAGGGGTCGTGGAAGACCCCCGCCATCGTGTGTCTGTGTAGTCAAAAGCATGATTTGGTAAAGGTTTAAATTGCCTAGAGCCGGATTATGAGAAGCAACGATTTTCTTACACACACACACACTTGTACAATAAAAAAGGGCCTATCTAAGCATTTGCTATATTCAAAGGAATGTAGCAGCTTGTACTAGTCTAGAGGGGTGAACACAGAGCACTAAATGTGTGTGTGTGTGTGTGCACTGCTCCTGCACTCCGCCGGGGCCGCCCCCCTTGCAGGATATTTGAAATTTCCCAGCAGCACCCATGCCATTATTACCCGGCCAGAGGCCAGGGTTTTGCGAATTGGTTTTTGTGTGTGTTTGTGTGTATCGATTATCTTAAAAACTACTGTTTGGATTTTGATTAAAATTGGCAGAGGGGTAGACAGCTTGAAAAGGAAGCTTCCTTTCGTTAATCAACACAGTGCTGACCTTGACCTTGAAGTTTGACCATGAAAACTGAAGGGGGGGACATAACTCTGGCCGGTTTGCATTGTCACAATGTGTTGCTGCCGCTCGGCGATGCCCTTATTATTATAGCGGTACTGAATATAATATGACATAAGCAAATCATTCTGATCTTGAAGGCTTACACTCCAAGTTGTACATAGAAATGTGATATTCTGTTTATCGTGTTGTTTTTTTCTCTCGCTAAATTATTAGCCATTTTATATGGTGCAGTGGTCTATGTCAAATATTGCAATTTTTCAGGTCAATGATTTTTTGGGTTCTGCCTCATCAATTTTTTATAATTCTTTCGTTTCGCTTTTATGATACCGTAGGGACACATTTTCAATTTGGTCTGGGAAAAAGTTTCAACAAGAAATAGTTATATTTACAGAGTTCATACAGATCTGTTCCAAAAAAAAAGTCAGGACTTTTCCAGGACCAGGTTACTAATTTTCAAGGACTCAATCTGGCATACCGGTGTCATGAGAAATAAGTACCTACCGTGAAATAAGTACCCTTCAAAAGCGCACTAGAGCCATTCTTCTTTCGTGTGATAAATAAGTCAACTATTATTTAAAATATTGATATTTAAGTGCTCAATCTACACGGAAAGAACCCAGAAATAGAGCTGGAGGGTGTAAATCTACATTTTTGCCGAGAAATCGATATACAAAGCCATGCCATGTTTCGTATTTTTCAAAATGGCAGACGAAAAAAACAACCGTCCTTGCAAACACAAATTTTGTTTTTTAACTTCTTTAAATTGAACTACTCATCATCTTTGAATTTGCTTCATTCAATATGACGGCGACCATATAGCTCACTTTATTCAAACATTAAATAAACAAATCTTTATAGTTTATATTATGCTTTTTACAATCCTTTTTTATTTATATACTAAACCAAGTCTATCAAAACTTGAGTGGCTTTGTGATACTAGATACTAAAGTGTACATACGATTTACTTCTATATAAAGAAGTTGGTCACCACCACACAGAAGAGAAGAAAAATTATCATAAAGTGGTCAGCCTGTGGAAGTTGGAAGTTTTTGTTTTCCTGACGAAGCTCATTGCATCAGATTATTTACATTGTAAAATATATGCGGCTCACCTCGTTCGAAGTAAGAAGTCTCCACAAATATACTGATTTATCTTTCACTCTGTACAGTACACATGGCATGTTTGTATGTGTGCATTCGATTTTTGGAAAAAATAAAGATGACCTGTCCAAGGGAAAAACTCATTTTGTATGTGACTAATTGAGTTAAGTAAATCAGATGATGGCTACATTCAAAAAGTGTCGGAACGTCACCGTGTGATTTGATGTTTGCTATGCAAAGGGATTGCCCTTCGCAACATTTTCATGATTAACGCTTTCTTCATAAATTTTAAAAAAAAGTGTATCCATTTTCTTCTATCCAAAAAGTGTCTTCGATGTTTATGCAAACAATTTTTTTTTTAAATTTCAAATAAAATGATTCTTAATATCCTATTACTGCCTTTTTAGTGTTGTGATTCCATTTTTAAAGTGTCCTATTTCATCGAAGATGCTTTTAGCCTTTGTTCTTTGTTCATAACAAAATATTCTATTGCGATTGATACAGACAAACCCCTATTTTACGACCCTCTGTTAAGCGACCACCTCTCATTTGAAACCGGATTTGTTTGGCACAGATGCATTTTACTATGTAAATGACCTCTCTTAAACGACTTCCTCTAAAACGCGACTTACGACCGCCATTTTGTTGGTTTTTACGATCGTTGCTGTCGTCTGCATAGACTTCGGTTAAAGGGAAACAACCACGGTCAAGGGCCTGAAAGCTTGAGTCGCTTCCCTTGTTGTAGAAAAGTTGGCGGAGAGCGAAGGAAAAGCACGAAAACCACTGACTTTGAAAAAGAAAACCACTGACTTTGGACGAGAGTGGAGGTGATTAAAAGAAGTCGGCAAAGTGAAACTGTAATATCGATTGCACAATCCTATGGAGTTGGAAAGACCCAAATCCAGTTTTAATATGTCATTGTATGTGTGCATGAAGAAGAGAGTATGAACTGTGCTGAACTTTTTCTTTCTACGGCTGCCAGTGAAAACCTCCGTCATACAACGACCCCTCCAATTTACGACCGATTTTTTTCCGGACATTTTGGAAGTCCTTAAAATAGAGGTTTGTCTGTAAAGTAACTTTTAATGTTCAATATTTTACCGTTGGGGTCTCTTGTTCACTGTATGTGTGTTAATACTGTATGCTCAATAAATTAAAAACGAAGTAACGGAAAATGTAGTCTTGAGTTACGAGTTCAGGTTTTAGTTATGTTCATGTTGGTGTAAAAGTGTATATTATATATATCTTTCTAACCATGTAAAAAGTACTGAGGCAAAATGAGCTTTCGCATGTGCACTTACATAATGTACACAATGTCTATTCACACACACCCGGCCAAAAAGACACAACATTACTTTATGTATAAAATGATTTAATTATACATATTAAAAGAATATAACATATATTTAAAAAAATCAATGTTCTCAAACAACGTTGGCGCACAATGAATTCTAAACCAAATATTGTTCAACTTGTACACCACACTGACTAATCACACACACATACATGCACGCACGCACGCATCATAATCCAGTAATGCATAACACTGCCCAAATTATTTGGGTTGAGCAATCCATTATTTTTGTACAATGCTCAGTCGGTTACAATACAATCTTATATACAGTGGAACCTCCCTATTAAGACCTTCCCTATTAAGACTATTAAGACTGACCACTAGATCATGATTAGGCTTTTTTTTCCTTTCTTTTTGTTTACTTCTGGAAGTGGGGCCTGGGCCCTTCCGGCTGAACTGGGGGGTTTAAACTCTTCTGCTGCCGTCGGCGGGTTGAACCGCCCGGTTTACTGTTTACCGTTGCTAGCCATGGGCGGTGTTTGACCGCCAGATACTAGGGAAACCCCGGTGTCCCCCTTTGCGCTATTTATAAGAAGTGACATCACATACTTTACTTCCGTGACATGCGCAGTTCGCTCAGGGAAAGCACAATCTTCCGCCATCTTCATTTGTAGGCTAAATTTTGTAATTTTCAATCGATTCTTTGCGTGAGTCGACGATGGAAACTGACGATGACTTTTGGCATGAACTTCCACACAGTAAATCCAGTGAATGCTTCGTCGTCACTGTCGCCATCTTGTAGAAGTTCATGCCAAAAGTCATCGTCAGTTTCCATCGTCGAAAATCGATTGAAAATTGCAAAATTTAGCCTACAAATGCAGATGGCAGAAGATTGTGCTTTCCCTGAGCGAACTGCGCATGTCACGGAAGTAAAGTATGTGATGTCACTTCTTATAAATAGCGCAAAGGGGGACACCGGGGTTTCCCTAGTATCTGGCGGTCAAACCTGCCCATGGCTAGCAATGGTAAACAGTAAACCGGGCGGTTCAACCCGCCGACGGCAGCAGAAGAGTTAAACCCCCCAGTTCAGCCGGAAGGGCCCAGGCCCCACTTCCAGAAGTAAACAAAAAGAAAGGAAAAAAAAGCCTAATCATGATCTAGTGGTCAGTCTTAATAGTCTTAATAGGGAAGGTCTTAATAGGGAGGTTCCACTGTATATAAGATTGTATTGTAACCGACTGAGCATTGTACAAAAATAATGGATTGCTCAACCCAAATAATTTGGGCAGTGTTATGCATTACTGGATTATGATGCGTGCGTGCGTGCATGTATGTGTGTGTGATTAGTCAGTGTGGTGTACAAGTTGAACAATATTTGGTTTAGAATTCATTGTGCGCCAACGTTGTTTGAGAACATTGATTTTTTTAAATATATGTTATATTCTTTTAATATGTATAATTAAATCATTTTATACATAAAGTAATGTTGTGTCTTTTTGTGTGTGTGAATAGACATTGTGTACATTATGTAAGTGCACATGCGAAAGCTCATTTTGCCTCAGTACTTTTTACATGGTTAGAAAGATATATATAATATACATTTACACCAACATGAACATAACTAAAACCTGAACTCGTAACTCAAGACTACATTTTCCGTTACTTCGTTTTTAATTTATTGAGCATACAGTATTAACACACATACAGTGAACAAGAGACCCCAACGGTAAAATATTGAACATTAAAAGTTATTACAGACAAACCTCTATTTTAAGACTTCCAAAATGTCCGGAAAAATTGGTCGTAAATTGGAGGGGTCGTATGACGGAGGTTTTCACTGGCAGCCGTAGAAAGAAAAAGTTCAGCACAGTTGTTACTCTCTTCTTCATGCACACATACAATGACATATTAAAACTGGATTTGGGTCTTTCCAACTCCATAGGATTGTGCAATCGATATTACAGTTTCACTTTGCCGACTTCTTTTAATCACCTCCACTCTCGTTCAAAGTCAGTGGTTTTCTTTTTCAAAGTCAGTGGTTTTCGTGCTTTTCCTTCGCTCTCCGCCAACTTTTCTACAACAAGGGAAGCGACTCCGCCTTCAGGCCCTTGACCGTGGTTGTTTCCCTTTGCTCGAAGTCTATGCAGACGACAGCAACGATCGTAAAAACCAACAAAATGGCGGTCGTAAGTCGCGTTTTAGAGGAAGTCGTTGAAGAGAGGTCATTTACATAGTAAAATGCATCTGTGCCAACAAATCCGGTCTCAAATGAGAGGTGGTCGCTTAACAGAGGGTCGTAAAATAGGGGTTTGTCTGTATCAATCGCAATAGAATATTTTGTTATGAACAAAGAACAAAGGCTAAAAGCATCTTCGATGAAATAGGACACTTTAAAAATGGAATCACAACACTAAAAAGGCAGTAATAGGATATTAAGAATCATTTTATTTGAAATTTAAAAAAAAAATTGTTTGCATAAACATCGAAGACACTTTTTGGATAGAAGAAAATGGATACACTTTTTTTTAAAATTTATGAAGAAAGCGTTAATCATGAAAATGTTGCGAAGGGCAATCCCTTTGCATAGCAAACATCAAATCACACGGTGACGTTCCGACACTTTTTGAATGTAGCCATCATCTGATTTACTTAACTCAATTAGTCACATACAAAATGATAGTTTTTCCCTCAGGACATTTTTTTATTATTTTTCCAAAAATCGAATGCACATCATACAAACATGCAATGTGTACTGTACAGAGTGAAAGATAAATCAGTATATTTGTGGAGACTTCTTACTTCGAACGAGTGAGCCGCATATATTTTACAATGTAAATAATCTGATGCAATGAGCTTCGTCAGGAAAACAAAAACTTCCAACTCCACAGGCTGACCACTTTATGATAATTTTTCTTCTTCTTCTGTGGTGGTGACCAACTTCTTTATATAGAAGTAAATGTACACACTTTAGTATCTAGTATCACAAAGCCACTCAAGTTTTGATAGACTTGGTTTAGTATATAAATGAAAAAAGGATTGTAAAAAGCATAATATAAACTATAAACATTTTGTTTATTTAATGTTTGAATAAAGTGAGCTCTATGGTCGCCGTCATATTGAATGAAGCAAATTCGAAGATGATGAGTAGTTCAATTTAAAGAAGTTAAAAAACAAAATTTGTGTTTGCAAGGACGGTTGTTTTTTTCGTCTGCCATTTTGAAAAATACGAAACTAAGTGGCATGGCTTTGTATATCGATTTCTCGGCAAAAATGTAGATTTACACCCTCCCGCTCTATTTCTTGGTTCTTTCCGTGTAGATTGAGCACTTAAATATCTATATTTTAAATAATAGTTGACTTATTTATCACATGAAAGAAGAATGGCTCTAGTGCGCTTTTGAAGTGTACTTATTTCACGGTAGGTACTTATTTCTCATGACACCGGTATGCCAGATTGAGTCCTTGATCGAAATGTAGTAACCTGGTCCTGGAAAAGTCCTGACTTTTTTTTTGGAACAGATCTGTATGAACTCTGTAAATATAACTATTTCTTGTTGAAACTTTTTCCCAGACCAAATTGAAAATGTGTCCCTACGGTATCATAAAAGCGAAACGAAAGAATTATAAAAAATTGATGAGGCAGAACCCAAAAAATCATTGACCTGAAAAATTGCAATATTTGACATAGACCACTGCACCATATAAAATGGCTAATAATTTAGCGAGAGAAAAAAACAACACGATAAACAGAATATCACATTTCTATGTACAACTTGGAGTGTAAGCCTTCAAGATCAGAATGATTTGCTTATGTCATATTATATTCAGTACCGCTATAATAATAAGGGCATCGCCGAGCGGCAGCAACACATTGTGACAATGCAACCCGGCCAGAGTTATGTCCCCCCCTTCAGTTTTCATGGTCAAACTTCAAGGTCAAGGTCAGCACGGTGTTGATTAACGAAAGGAAGATTCCTTTTCAAGCTGTCTACCCCTCTGCCAATTTTAATCAAAGTCCAAACAGTAGTTTTTAAGATAATCGATACACAGACACACACAAACCAATCGCAAAACCCTGGCCTCTGGCCGGGTAATAATGGCATGGGTGCTGCTGGGAAATTTCAAAAATCCTGCAAGGGGGCGGCCCCGGCGGAGTGCAGGAGCAGTGCACACACACACACACACATTTACTGCTCTGTGTTCACCCCTCTAGACTAGTACAAGTGCTACATTCCTTTGAACATAGCAAATGCTTATAGGCCCTTTTTTATTGTACAAGTGTGTGTGTAAGAAAATCGTTGCTTCTCATAATCCGGCTCTAGGCAATTTAACCTTTACCAAATCATGCTTTTGACTACACAGACACGATGGCGGGGGTCTTCCACGACCCCTACTCAGCAAAGAGCAAATTCCTAAAGGGATGAGAGGTGTTTATCCCTGTCCGGATGGCGCGGGTCTCCCACGACCCCTACTTGTCAAAGAGTCACCATGTGTTTATCCCTGTCCGGATGGCGGGGGTCTCCCACGACCCCTACTCAATGCACTGCAGTGCTCTTTAAAGTAGGGGTCGTGGGAGACCCCCCGTCATCCGGACAGGTATATCAAAATTACGCGTCATATTACGTAATTTATATTTTATACACATTAATGAAATTTAACACACTTAAAGCCATTTACGTTTTTGACAAAGTCATGAAATTTCATGAAGATTGCTTAAATAGTTTTAGAGATATAATATGTTTTGTGTGTCAAGGGGTCGTGGGCGACCCCAGAAGTCCGGTAAAGGTTAAAAATCCTGCAATTCAGGACACCCTGCAAGGAGCATCCATGTAATGGGCATTTCTAGCGCTTAATCTTAAATAAGCCCTAAGCGCTTACAATAATAAATGTTATTAATAAATTAATAAACCATCAATAGAAACAAATGAACGTCAAAACTATGTTAAACACAAGCACACACACAAATAAATAAATAAATAAAAGATTTGGTAAAGGTCAAGATGTGCCACCCCCCCTGCATTTCTCGGTTAATTGTATTTTTCCCGTTTTTTGCCTTTCTTACCAAACATAAAGCTGTATTTTATTAACCTTTTTAGCTAATAACCTTTTTGGAATACTAACCCTATCCATAACCCTAGGCCATTATTTAAATGTTTGGAAAGAAAGGCAAAAACAGAAAATTGCAATTAACTGAGAAATGCAGGGTGGTGGCACATCTTTACCTTTACCAAAGATTTTTATCGTTATCATTAATCTGTTTGCCCCCAAAACTACTTTACTCTTTAAAAAAAATAAAAAATTAAACTATGCTCTGTTTATAGTTAAAATGATAAGATCTACAGTAATAAAATAAATAAATAACAGATTTTTTATTGTTATCATTAATCTGTTTGCCACCCAAACTACTTTAATCTTAAAAAAGAAAAATATATTAAACTATGCTCTGTTTATAGTTAAAATGATAAGATCTACAGTATATACAACAATAGTAGTGCAATTTTTGTTTATGAAGTTTTGATAAAACAGAACACTAAAGCCAAGTCTGACCATTTTTAATTAAATCCAATTACTCCATAAGGAATCCGTCTCTAAATCGCTTAGAAAACGAGTACTTAAATTCCATCTTTAAAAGGTTATATCTTCATATTGATCAGGATATAAGTGACGATTTTTTTAACATAATACTTATTAAACATCACACTACCAATACCAGTTGAATTGTTTTAGCCGTCTCAAATAATTTTAAAAAAACGAAAAATCGTTTTCTAGGCTAATAAAAAAACTCCTATTTTACGACCCTCTGTTAAGCGACCACCTCTCATTTGAGACCGGATTTGTTGGCACGGATGCATTTTACTATGTAAACGACCTCTCTTAAACGACTTCCTCTAAAACGCGACTTACGACCGCCATTTTGTTGGTTTTTACGACCGTTGCTGTCGTCTGCATAGACTTTGAGCAAAGGGAAACAACCACGGTCAAGGGCCTGAAAGCGGAGTCGCTTCCCTTGTTGTAGAAAAGATGGCGGAGAGCGTAGGAAAAGCACGAAAACCACTGACTTTGAAAAAGAAAACCACTGACTTTGGACGAGAGTGGAGGTGATTAACAGAAGTCGGCGAACTGAAACTGTAATACATCGATCGCACAATCCTATTGAGTTAGAAAGACCCAAATCCAGTTTTAATATGTCATTGTATGTGTGCATGAAGAAGAGAGTATGAACTGTGCTGAACTTTTTCTTTCTACGGCTGCCAGTGAAAACCTCCGTCATACGACCCCTCCAATTTACGACCGATTTTTCCGGACATTTTGGAAGTCTTAAAATAGAGGTTTTGTCTGTATAGTAAAAAAAATAAATGTAATAACAAAATCTGAATGTTATTACAAATTTCGGGTGGGGTGGGGGGTGAGGGCTTATAATGAGGTGGGCCTTACAGTCAGAAAAATACGCCAACAAAAATAATAATAATTAAAAAATGAAAAATCTCGTTTTCTTGGCTATTTGGAAATGGTTTCCTTCTGAAGTCATGCATTGACAAACTGTTAAATGCAATCCTATTTTTTTTATTAATACATTCACTCATTTTTTTTATCAATAAAAATCAACCGAATAAATCGACTATTATGCAATCCTATTTTTGATTAATAGAATAGGATAGGAACAAATATTTAAACAATAGGAGCACCAGACATTGGTATATATTTTTTGGGTGAGTGTGTATCATCAATATTAAGCGAGTGCTTGCTGACATGCGTACACGATAAAGTGAATTTGAAATACTGGCTAGCACTATTATGCTTCACAACCACAAAATAATGTGACAACTAAAAACCCGGGTGTAGCTGCGAATTGGGATTCGGAACGAGCGGCGTGGGAGCAACGCCACTGTACGGCCCAGAAGATGGGACAGCAAAAAACCCACAAAAAAAACAAAAAAACAAAATAAAACACAAGTAAAAAGTAATGTCCCATATGGCTTCGGCCAGGAGGACGTAAAGCTAAATTCGTCATTATGTGACAATACTGGGCTAATTTAAAAAAATACAAAAGCAGAATTAAAAGATCAGCCTCTACCAAAGCCAAATAATGAATACTGTCACTAGTGGTATATAGTGGGACTATATTTCACTCCCCTATTTTAAAAAAAGCAGAAATACAAAATTCTAGCAACACAATTCCAGCATGTTATTGTACTCATTTCTCCAGATAATAACTTGCAGCCTTTTTTTTGGCCAAAACTTTCCATTAAACTTACGGTACGTGGGTAGAAAAGATTTTGTCTGCAATATTAGAGATTCCTCTGTGCCATGCATAAAATAGGCACCTCCCAAGATTAAAGACCTACAGAGCTGGCTGTCAAAATCACGTATTTCACGTGTTTTCCTTCTTATAGCTGGTAAAAAATCTTATTTTGACCAAGTGTTGCTCCCATACACATTGAAAACGAGGCATCACTTTAAAGAGCAGCCTCGATCGTATACGAGGTAAGTCTAAATGCGGACCACATCGACCCAGAAAAAAACCAAGGGACTTAATCCAGCCGGCTCTGTGGGTCTTTAAGAACATAAGGTCACTCGTTAACAGACCCTCATTTGATGCCTTTTACAAGAGACAAAGGCTGTTATTAACCCTTTCACCACCAATTATGTCGCATTTATGCACCACAATGGTTGAACACCCATGTCACTGAAAGGCATCAAATGAGGGTCTGTTATCCAGTGACCTTATGTTCTTAATGTTGGGAGGTAAGGCTAGGCCCTATTTTATACATGTGACAAAGGAAACCCTAATATTGCAGACAGGATCTTTTCTGTATCCAGGTAAGCTTAATGGAAAGCTTTGGCTAAAAAATGGCTGGTGTTGAAAGGGTTAACACCACCATGCACTAATTAGAAAGATTCCATACCTTCGTCGGTTGTCTTCTTCTACTGACACAAACAGCTTACAGACAGATCCACTAGAATAAATAACATCTTCACAACCCAACATTTCAACATCCATACTATAATATTCCAAGAAGGCAAAACGTAAAGTCTGCAATAATTGGTTGATCTGAAGAGAGACAAAGCCACCATAGCAAACTAAAAGTAGATTACAACGTCTTTCCCGAAGGCTGGTTACAAGCCAGAAATACAAAAACCTCTTGAAAACTCGTGAGCTCGATCAGGCTCATTCGTCTCGAGCGAGTTAAAAGACCTGGAACTGTTCATGAGATTTTCAAAGTTGTGTTTTATCATTCATTTTTCTTTTCAATCTGTACAATTATTTATCTCGAAGATACATGCAAGTGATATACAATCATACATATAAAAATACAAGTACCGTATGTTTCGGACTATAAGGCGATATGTTTCTCTCCAATTTCGGCCTATGCGTTTAATAAATGAGGGCGCCCTATTTGTGAACAAAATCGTGAGAAGAGAGGCAACGATTGCCGTGTTCAGTACAGTCTACTGTGAGTCACAACATCGAAAGTGGTAACGAGTCGCTGATACGACGAATACTCACGTTAAAATGCTTCAAAATCCCTATTATCGTCCGAGATACCGTCCAACAGATGCCATAACCCTTCATTGGATGTAAAAAGCATCGTTGTAGAGCTTAAAATGCCATAATTCTACCAGTTTTTGCGATGAAAAGTCCAAACACAACAACCGTAAGTCGCAAAAACGGAAGTTCAATTATTTGAGAAAGGAGCCAACTCTCGTTTATGACAGCAGTAATGGCGGTCGGTAAGCGTTTACGGGCTTCAAACGTCGACTTTCTTTTTCTTTTTTTATAAATGAGGGCGCCTTTTACTTTATTTTTTTCAGATTTTTCTTGAAAATTTCCCTATTCGCCTTATACACAGCAGCGCCTAATGATCCGAAAAATACAGTAGGTCTACTTACAGAAAACAAACAATAAATTTGTAACCTTTTTTTCTTTTCTGGCAGTATTTTGAATCTATTTCGTGTGGGACTCTCTTTTACTATCACAGGTTGTCACAAGAAAAAAAAAGCATTCCATATTGAACACACAAAACATGTTTTAAATACTGACAGCGACAAACGCACATAAATGTGTCGTAAGTAGCGCAAAAACGATGCGTTGAAATAAAGCACAAATGACACATCACAAGCAGCACACACAATGCGTTGAAATAAAGCACAAATGACACATCACAAGCAGCACACACAATGCGTTGAAATAAAGCACAAATGACACATCACAAGCAGCACACACAATGCGTTGAAATAAAGCACAAATGACACATCACAAGCAGCACACACAATGCGTTGAAATAAAGCACAAGGTACCAAAAATATAATGAACCCCGTCATCACAAAACGCCTGAGAACCACAGTCGAGACACGCGAGCTTTAACCCTTTCGCCGCCAGACATTTTTCGGCCCAAAAATACCATTAACCCTTTCACCGCCAACGTCGCATTTTTGCACCACAATGATTTAACACCCATGTCAGGCATCAAATCAGGGTCTGTTATCCAAAGACCCTGTTCTCTTAATTTTGGGAGGTAAGGATAGGCCTTACTTTAAATATGTCACAGAGGAATCCCCAATATTATAGACACATTTTTTTCTCTACCCAGGTAAGTTTAATGGAATTGTTTTGGCTGAAAAATGGCTGGCGGTGAAAGGGTTAAACTTAACTGTGTAGAGAAAAGAAGTTATCTGCAATAGAGTCTTTGTATAACAGGCCCTGAATTTGATGCCTTTTAGTGGCATGGGTGTTAAACCATTGTGGTGCGAAAAGGCGATATTGTTTGTGAAAGGGTTAAAAGTACCATCACAATTTTTTTTTTTAATCTAAATTTTTTTTTAAAAATCACACATAAACAACACACGCCAGATAACGTTTGCATAGAATCGGAATCGAAAGTGGAAAATATGCTACCAGAGAAAAAACCCACTCTTCCTCGTCGTTATTATTAAAAGGAAATGAGACCCTTAAATATTACATCCCTCCAGTTTCGCAAATATTTATCGTCGCTGTCCGACGCTAACCGTGTATTTACACAATCAGTGATTTTACAGGAGCATCAAAAAACATTGTCGCCTGCTACAAAGTCAATCCCCATTTGATATACGCTTGACCCTTCTTCTTTACCGATGAGTAAACATGTGACACAATAAAAGTTGCATTAACACCAAAAATTTTCGTGATAATTCAGTTACACGGTTAGTCACAAAGTTAGTGCATTGTTCTCACAATGGGAGATACGACAGCTGCTGGCAGTTACACGATTAGTGTGACCAGTTACACGCTTATCGCGTCAAAACCAACAACAACCCGCCACATACACGATTATTTCCATGGTATCATGTGACAAATTTGAGCATTTTCATTGGTCGCAGACACAAGATATTTATAGAAGACCTGCGTGAAGTCACTGGAAGGAGCTTCAGTAAAAAATCTATTTTTGTCAAATTTTGTAGATACACGGTTAGCGTCAGACAGAGACGTTATGCATATACACATTTCTTTTCTTCTTTTTTTTTATATAGAGAAATAAGGCCCCCGTAGCTTTGCAAAATAACGAAATGCGTAGCCATACACTTCCATAAGAAATGAGCGTGTTACAATGCAAGCACCTTCTATTTAAATATCTTTGCTGCCAAGACAAGAAAACAAAAGTTTTCAAAGGCAAATAGCGGAGCATGCCATATTTTAACTCACTGGCCAAATTATTTCCCCTTATTCTGTGGGGACTGAGCATTTGACTAGGTTCGTAAAACAATCACCAAAACCAAGTTATGAAGAGTTAGGCATCAATATTTTCAGAAAAGATTAGCAACACCATGCACTAAACGATCGTAAAATATATTAGATTCCATACCTTCGTCGTTTGTCTCCTATTGACGAAAACAGCTAACACATAGAAAGAAGGAAAATTTCACATTCTGATCTTTGACCCCCCTCTACAACCAAAGCTGAATGTAAGCTATGCAATGATTGGTTGATTTCAAGAGAGGCAAGGTCAAAGCAAACTGAAAATAGGTTATGACTTCGCACTGGAAAGCTGGTTACACGCCAGAAATCAAAACGGCTAATAATTTAGCGAGAGAAAAAACCCTCTTCAAAACTCTTATGAGCCGGAGCCGGACCATTCGTCCTAAACGGTTGTGCAAGCCATGAGCCGGCTCCGGCTCATTCGTCCCGAGTGTGTTAAAAAAAATGTCAAGGGAAAAAAAAAAAAAAAAATTATGTCGTTATGAGAAGATAATCCGTTTGATAGCGAAAGCAACCTCTTTCATTCTTTTTCTGTCATTCAAATTCATCCCTCTTTCACAATGAATATGCGGGATGCAACCAACAGTTTTGAAAGAAAGCAGTTGACGAACAAAATGCCTCACAGTTGCAGCTGGTAAAACTTGACCGCGTTGTCCCTGAAGACGGCCTTTTCGTTTCCAGGGGATATCTTGCCGACCAATCGTCGCGCCAGGTTGAAGATGTCGGAGTATGAAGCTCCCGCCACCTTGCACACCGGCCAATCTGATCCAAACATGCAGCGACTGGGCTAAACTCCGTTCTCTTCGTTCTTTTCAAGTCTAAAAACTTTTTTTTTAGAACCCTTTCGCAAGCCAGCAATTTTTTTTAGCCATATTTTGCATTAAGCCTACATGTATAGAGATAAGATTTTGGTCTGAAATATGGGGATTCTTCTGTGATATAGTTGAATAAGGCCTATCTTTACCTCTCAGACTTTAAAACCCCAAGATCATTGGATAAAGACCCTCGTTTCAGACGTTTAAATGACATGGTTGTTCAAATCACTGTGGTGCAAAATTGCCGACATTGGTGATGAAAGGGTAAATTTTAACGAAATGCAGGACTACTTGCAACGTCCTTGGACAACATATTCATCATAGTTAATCAATTGTGATGAAGAGTTAATTTTTAATAAAAGTTTTTGTTTCAATTTTCTCAAACCTAACCAAATTGGTATAACGAGGATTTTGAATTTTTCAACGCTATGCATAATACTGCCGCAACCCAAATACAAAATGAAGGTTTTTAATGAAAGGATTAAATCTTATTTGTTGTTGTTGAACTTACGTTCCCTGCTTAAAGATCTCCAGGATCATCCCAACAACCGAAGCACTTAATACTATATGGTAACATACGCACCAATCTAGGATGAAACATTCCGTGCTTTTGACCGTTTTATTACCCGCCACATGGGCAGCCACACTCCTCTTCGGGGACTCAGAGACTGGGATGATGTTATGCGCGGAGCTTGCCACGGCCACCGAACATTCCCGCATAATGGCATAGCATAACATTTTGATGTCGCCTTGGTGTTCTGCCTAACATAACATTTTTCATGTAGCCTGGGTGTTCTAGCCTATGTTAATTGGTCTGAACATATAGTCAGCCCGATGGTTAATCTCTGTAAAGCGCTTAGAGCTTTGAACGAATAGCGCTATGAAATGTACAGTAATGAAGAATGGTGTAGAAAGGCACAGTGGTATCGCGTTCGCGTTCGTGTCATGTAAACCCGAGTTCGAACCTGGGTACGGGGATTTCCTCATCATTCTGCACTAGAGGCCTTAACGTGTCCTGAAGTCGTTGCGGATGAGACGATAAAAACCGAGGTCCCGTGTGCCCATGCACTTAGCATACGTTAACCCAGTGGCCAACGACAAAGTTGTCATTGGTAAAAAATGTAACCCCCCCCCCCCCCCGTCATCAGTGACACAAAATCGCATGCAAAAAAATTAACAAATTGGGTGGCGCACCTGTGGCTGCGACGCTCTCTTCCAGGTGGGAGCAACCCGAATTTCACGAGACGCGCCTCTGTACTTAAAGGACCTAATACCTATACCTAATACCTAATAATAAATAAATAAACGTATGTCTTTGGGCTGAGCATCAAAGATGTGCACTAAGAAAAGTGCTAGAGTTTACATGCAGTGCACTCAACACCCATGCTCAAGCCTCACTCTGCATAACGCCACCAAAGGCAAAGACATTCACGGCCAAGCACCCTGCCACGTTTTTGCCTGTTTTAGGAGGCTCTGCAACTGTTCTTTCTGTTCAGGGCAACACGTGCGCACTCGAAAGAATACTTACTCCCTTCTTGTCGGTCGAGATGCACGAACATAAAGGCAACTTGTGTCTAAGGGATGCAAAGCCGAGCTTAGAAGTGACCAGGTCTGGTGAAGCACACCGATTTACTTCCCTTGAAGCACATGCATTCAAATTGACAGCTATGGTATTAATTCCGGACTATTGGCCGGAAGGACTTGAAATGAGTTAAAGCCCCCCCCCCCTATTCGGTAAGAGGAGTAGGCCATGTTTGCCGGTGGATGGATGCCACAATTTCACCGGATAGGATGCCATCCTTTTGTGTGCCCATCGGCAGTCTAAGCATAAGACTTTGGGGCGTGGGGCGGGATGAACATCCCGATAAAGAAACAGCACACATAATACAACTAAAACCTACTTTGACGTAAGGCTCAAGTGTTCCTCTTTCCTTGTTTAAAATCAGCCTCGGTCCCATAAACCAGATCGAAACAGCAACACACATACACAACCCACAACACACACAGTGCGTGAAAACCCCACAAGTTGTGGCGATTTACACTATTTTACGTAAGTGGCTGTCTTCTATAAGGGAATAAAATACACTTTTTCCTTCTATAAATCCTACATCTTTTTCTGTCCCGGTATGTACACTTGACACTTGGAGCGCAAGAGCTTCTTAGTGCGCGTGCACTACAACTGCACTTGTGATAATTATTATTAGGCGATAATTCGCATCCATTTCTTTTTTGCCGCCCCATTTAAGATTTTCCCGAGCGTAGATCGCTCCCATATTCGATACATTAACACGTATAGGACACACACTTGTACAAAACCCCCACACACAATATTGTCCGTCACCGAAGGTACTGACGTTTTTTTAGTTGTTTGTTTGTAAAGTGAGAAAGCTATCTAACTTACCACACGTACCATATTTTTTTTTTTTTTTTAAAACACTATTAACCCTTTCACCGGCCAGCGCTGTTTTCAGGCCAAAAATATCTATTAAATTACCTGGGTAGAGAACAAATCCATCTGCAGTATTGGTGATTCTACTGTGACATATATAAAATTAGGTCCAATCCTTACCTCACAAAATTAAGAGAATCGGGTCTTTGGATAACAGGCCCTGTTTTGATGGCTTTTAGTGACATGGGTGGTTAAATTCATTGTGGTGCTAAAATGCCGACGGTTTGGCGGCGAAAGGGTTAAAGAGCAATTCTTTTCTTCACAGCTTGAGATCCATGCGCTTACAAACGATGGTGGTGTTTTTTTCTGGGAAAGATGTGAAAAAAAATACAGATGTCCCCATATTCAAATTGAGGCTGTTCTTCAAAAATGATATTTCGCCTTGCATTGGGGACATGATAGTCAAACCTGTGTCAGATAAAAAAGAAACAAGCGCTCTATACCATCTGCCGCCAAGGGCAACACGTCTGCAACACAATGACTTAACAGCATTGCCACCAAAAGACCTAAAATTAGGGTCTGTTATCCAAGCTACTGAACTGATAGGATCTCAATGAAACAAGCGCGAAGATGGCAATTAGTTGTGGCACGCCGCCTACTTTTACCACTCAATCAGCACTCCACCCCCCCAACCGCCCACCCCAAAATTAATCAGTAGTTGTTGGGTTCTTGTCAGTCTTGCCTTTCTTTCACAAACTGTATAGCATATGAGCACTTTAAACAAGCGCAAATCGCAATAGTTTGTGGCACGCGTCTATTTTTACCACTCCAATCATGAGTCATCTCCCCTGTCTTTTCAATAATTTTAATCTGTAAACCAGAATGTTATCTCCTGCACCATTTCGTAACTTTTTATATAATTTGGAAAACATTAAAAAAACTATTTATACTACTTATACTCAACGAAAGAAGCACCTGCAATACTCGTCGTGTCTGTTGTAGGTTCCGTATTGCGTATGTTTATTATTTTGTACTCTTTTTAAAATACATCATTTTTAAAGAGCGGCAATTAATTTTGAAGTGTAATTTTGAATTGGTGTAGCCTCGCATTTGTCAATAATTATGTGCGACAATTTTGGACAGAATGTGCGACAGTTTTGGACCGATAGACCGACAAAGTGAGTTTATAGGTTTGTGGCTTGAGCCACAAAAAAAAAAAAAACCCTCTAAAGTATTCTTCCAATAAGTTGAGGACAGCAATTGCTTTTGCAATTACAGTATGTCATTCATGTCGTCATTTAAAATGGTCCTTGGTATTATCATACTTACACAAAAAACAGTTCCCATTGATCAGTGTCGATATATTTAGAGAGGCAATACTGTGGGCTTTCCTAATCGTAAGTGACTGAACTTGATAATCTTATTCTACTACAAGACGGTTGTAGTTTCCAGTATGTTGTGTGTTCCCCGTAGAGTTGAGGTCGTATCTTGTTAGCACGAACTAACTATTCGATCTACGTGTGCAGAAAAAATGTTATATTCTATAAGTTGTTGGTTGTTGATCTTTTTCTCTCAGTGTCCTTATCATTTCTGTTTTCATAGTTACGACAAAAACTAATATGAAAGGCACTTGAGAGGCCGCGAGGCCTAGTTGCCCTCATTTACCCCTACCATAGACCTGACTGCCCTGACCATGACCTTATTTGTTCTTTTTGGAGATAAGAATCAAGGCCTTATTTGATACAATGTCGGCTAGGGATTGACAGTATTTCAGATGCCAACTTTTCCTTTGTCCGGGTAGTTTGAGAAAAAAAATGGGCTTAATAAATGGCTGCGGTGAAATGGGTTAAGTGCGAAATGATAGGGTCGCTTTTTTTTATGTAATATTAAAATTGGAATCATAACCTCTCTGTCCTCTTCCCCTCCACCACATGTGCACACACACACACACCCCCACACACACATACATGTGGCCACACACCACCATGTGTGGTGTTCATGTTTTTGGTGTGTGTGTGTGCGCTAGCATGTTATATGTGCTTCTTGTTGTGAGCATACAGGCACCACGTTCCCACTGCTGACTGCATCGCTCACATTTTGTCAGTAAATGTTAGGGGGTTGCTGCCAATCTTTTTCATATCCTCGGCCCACTCGTCAATTCGGCCATCTTTGATGTAAGGTTGGCCAACTGATCCACCACCATCTTCAATCTGTCAATCACGTTCCCACCATAGAGACATGTGATTTTGATTATTATGCTATTAAGGGAAACACTTTGGAACACACATTCATATTAGTACCATAATTTCCAATCTAGAAAACCCGCACCCGTCATTCATGTTGTTATGTATTAGGTACTTTTAGTCACAGAGAGCGTCTCTGTGAATTCGGGTTGCTCCCACCATGGAGAGCGTGTCACAGTCCACCCCCTCAGAGGCGGCGCCACCCATATTTTTTCTTTATTTTAATGCGATTTTTGTATGACTGATGAGGACGGAAAGGGGGGTGGGGGTGGGGGTAATTTTGAAATCAGTTACGACTCATCTGAAAAACTCGACTTCAGACCGTAAGGCCTGATGCCAAAGTGAGAGGAAAAAGCCCTGTACCCAGGTTCGAACTCGGTTTACTTTGACACAAGGCTATACCTAAAATAACCAATTTTTTGCAAATTCCCGCTACACTCACGTTAAGACAAACCCCTATTTTAACGACCCTTTGTTAGTCGACCACCTCTCATTTGAGACTTGGATTTGTTGCATGGATGCATTTAACTATGTAAAAACGACCTCTCTTAAACGACTTCCTCTAAAACGCGACTTACGACCGCCATTTTGTTTGTTTTTACAACCGTTGCTGTCGTCTGCATAGACTTCGAGCAAAGGGAAACACCACGGTCAAAGGGGCCTGAAAGCGAAGTCGCTTCCCTTGTGTAGAAAAGATGCGGAGAGTGTAGAAAAGCACTAAACCACTGACTTTTGAAACAGAAAACCACTGACTTTGAACGAGAGTGGAGTGATTAAAAGAATTCGGCGAAGGAAACTGTAATACATCGATTGCACAATCTATGGAGTTGGAAAGACCCAAATCCAGTTTATATTCATTGTATTGTGGCATGAAGAGAGAGTAATGAACTGTGCACGGGGGGGGGGGGGAGGGGTGAACTTTTTCTTTCTACGGCTGCCAGTGAAACCCCGTCATACGACCCCCTCCAATTTACGACCGATTTTTCCGACAATTTGGAAGTCTTAAAGAGAGGTTTGTCCTTATTACATTGTTGTTGTGGTTGCCTGTCTGTCATTCCAACATTGACTGCCACAGATAGCAGAGGGGGGCCGCTTGCTATTCTCCGGCGGGCTGGGCTACAATTTGTTTATGCGGAGAAACCTTGCCCACTCTCCACTCGGCCAAAGGGATTTTGTCGGTTGAGATGCAACGGACAACCCAGAAACGTAAAAAACCCGCATGGCTCTAAAAGAGTGAACTGGGAAAGAATGACAAATCTAAAATTGCAACAACACGAAGAATGACTAAAAATAGTCAAATTTAAATAGACGATTTTCGGAGTAAAAACCTGGGGGAGCACTTACGAAAATTAAAAGTTGTTTACCTCCTAGTTAAACTCCGGTCAAATACCATAGCATACAATGCAAAATGGCGTCAAAGCTTGAAAAACCACAGGATGCGAGTCAGCGACTGCTCCCGTTGGTTTTAATAGAAAAATTGGGTGGCCAGTTTTCACAAACGATTACACTGCACAAATGCGACGTAAAAGTTGCGGTCGGCCGTAAAAGTTGTTACAAAATAATGGGAATTATTGTGATCCTTTTCGTCTCTGCCTATAAATTGTTCGAATTTGAGTGTCAAAGTGCAATCGATTGATCACGACGCATGACGAGGTACTGTAATCAAAACGAAAGCTTGGCAATGCCGTGTTGTGTGTTGTGGTGGTTCTGTTTATTAAGCACAAATATAATGCCATAAATTTATAATGATGCACAGCAGTGCTCGAGTCTTGTACTGTATGTCTGCTCAAACACACGATGGCGGAGCTGGGGATCACCTGATGGTAGAGTACTTCTCCTGTTTGATGAACCGATTGAATTAGACGCAGATACTTGCCCCCACCATGAATTTACTTCCCCTTGATTATTTCCGAATAATCCTATCGCCATTCCTATCGAGAGAACTCTTACATGAGCCTCCCTTATAAGTACCTTCCCCAAACTCATCCTAAAATGAGGTCTTATAAGGTAGGGGTTTTCAGGCTGAAACTACTGTTTCCAAAAAATAGATTTTTTTTCAGGGCCAAGAAATCCTTCCACCGATTTTCAGCTAAGTCTAGAAGGTTTTGTTGAACGTTTGGTGTGTGTGGGGGGGGGGGGGGCAATATCCTCATTTCACAGTATTTCACATCCTACTTGGCATCCTAACTTTTCGTAGCTTTCGCCTTCCACAACCTCGCTACCTTCTTCCTCCGAGGCGGACCACTACTGCCTATCCCCTGGAAATGACAAACGGCGGGAAAAAAGCAAAAAAAAAACGAGCAGAAATGAAGATTGTGCCATGCAAACTAATGTTGTTGGTTCACGGGGTTTTTTTTTCGGCTATATTTTTTTTTTTTTTTTTTTTCCGGCGGATCTCACCCTCATTTCGAAGGAAAAAGAAAAACAAAACCGTCAGAGCTGTTTTCCGTTGCCTGGGTTTTATGAGAGGGGTCATTTTTTATAAAAAATACTTACAAAGAAGGGCAATGTCTCTGGGTATAGAGAGAGGTAATTTTTTATACTTACAAAGAAGGGGCAACGTCTCTTTTATAAGAGAGGTACTATTTTATACTTAAAAAAGAAGGCGAAATGTCCTCTTGGAAGTAGGTCTTATTGTGGGGGAGTGATGGTTTTTTTTTTTTATAATGGAGGTCTTATAAGGGAGGTTCCACTGTACTCACACTATTTCCTGCCCCGGCCACCCACACTAACCAAACACTTGGTATTTCGTAGAAGAAAGACTAGGAACATATTTTCGGCAAATTAGGTCTGAAACAAAACACACAAACAAATTCTCATTTACGACGTTCTCTCTATTTTACCTTACAACCGCATTAGAAACGGGTGTTTTCTCCGGTTGTTGACTGTACCCTGGCTAAAAGACACCTCGCAGGGATCATCCCCCAACAGCCGAAGCACTTGAACCACTATTGTACACAATGCATCAGCTAGGGATGAGAACCACTACTTGTGTATCCGTTTTTTTTGCCATTATCCTTATTTTGAAGCCCATCACATTGTGAACTTACGTCCTAACTCCGGGGGATTTATGGAGACTGAGATGTTATGCTAGGAGCTTGTCATTATGGCTTAAAAACCTTTCACTACACATCAAAGCCTGCAACAATCTCATTTTAGCACACACAATGGTTAAAAAAGAGTTGGTTTTAACACCCATTGCCACTAAAAGGCATCAAATCAGGTGCCTGTTATCCAAAGACCTAATTTTCTTAATTCTGGGAGTTAAAGGATAAAGGCCTAATTATGTCCACAGAGGATTCGCAATATTGCGAATATTTTATTTTCTCTACACAGTTAAGATTAATGTGGTTTGGGGCTGAAAAATAATGCTGCGTCTAAAAAGGGTTAAAAGGCAATCCCTGCTAATCTTTGCATAGCATTAACAACATTTTGTGTAGCCTTGGTGCTCTATGCCTTTATCTTCAACTGGTCCGTGAACTAGCGTTAAGACAAAAAGGCTAAAACTGGGTGCACTTATATTTTTGTTTGGCCACCAACTTCAAGTGCGGATTTCATTAAGACAATATGCAAAAATCCATTATGCGGATGTATAGGTAGTAAGGTTTGATAAAAAGGCCAACTTTTTTTCTTCTTTTTTTTTTGTGGTGTACATTTATTGCCTTTTTTTGCGTGGAAGGGTTTCTTTCCGGATTTTTAAGCGTTCGGATTGTTGCTAGTTGTGGGGTGTGGGTGGGGCCTTCCATCGATTACGATTTTATACAAAATGGTCTGTAGGTTCAAAAAAGAATAAAAAAGATTTCTTATCCTGGTTTAAACCCCGAATGACGCCCTAACCTTTTCGAACCGTGCATCGATCCCAGTTCCCCAAGAGATGGGAATTAACTCCGAACGTCAACACAACCAAATATTTTTCCATTAAAAAAATCACCCAGAATAAAGTCCTAACTCAATTTATTTCCATTTCTGACAGAGATCATATTGAATAGCAATGATGATATTATTATTCCCAAAGCTAACACAACAAACCATGGTTTTATGGATTAAAAAACATCCCGTAATGGGGCATTGGCACTATACCGAGTCATTCGTGCCGAGTCCACACATACGTCGCGTCACGTCCGTTGAAAGAAGAAAAAAATTTTGGTCCACTCTCATTCGAAAAATCCGTTCAAAAAAGACTTATTGGGGGGGTGCTTTCCCTTGGGCTTTTAAGAAACCAAAAACGGACCAGCGAGAGTCAGAACAGAAAAACTAACTTATTATCTTGACATTGTGGGGTAGAGGAAATTGAAAGTGAACGTACTAGACCTGGCGGTTCAGGCGTGCAGGCGGGCGCAATCGCGTCTTTAACGGGTTGCATGAGTTGCAAAAATTCATTAAAATTCGGTCGAATTTTTGGTCGGCTGTGTCCTGGGGGGGGGTAGAGAGTGATTACACAAATGTTTATTAAACAACACACTTTTGCAGTCAACAAAAAATACTATATTTTTGGGGTTATAAAAAAGGCGATATTGTTTTTCCTTTCTCCCCAATTTTCGGACCTATGCCGCCTATAAACCTAATAAACAGGGGTTACCTATTATTGGAACAAATCGTGAGAAAGAGACAGGCACTGAATGCCGTGGTTTCGTGTTCCAGTCTACTGTGAGTCATGACAGCGAAAGTGGTTAAAGAGTTCCCCGATACGACGCATATTCACATTAAAAAAAATGCCTTTCAAAAAAAATTATCAAATCCCCCTCTTATTCCGTCCGAGATATCCGTCCAAACAGAATTGCCATAACCACCCTTCATTTGATGTTAAAAAGCAAATCGTTGTAGAGCTTAAAAGCCTATAATTCTATCTATCAGTTTTTCTTTCCCCTGCGAAAAAATTGTCAAACACATTCAACAGGAAGCAGCACAAACGGAAGTTTGAATTATTTTGAAAGGGGAGCAAAAACCTCTCGTTTAAACGACAGCATAATAGGGGCAGCCGGTAGTGCTTTTCACAGGACGCCATACAGGTGCTTAAAAAGGTTTGAGCTTTCTTTGGCGAGGTGTGTATCGCTTATAAACTAGGGAAACGGGGCGGCCTTTTAGGTTGAAATTCCACTATTCGCCTTATACTAGCCTAATTATTCAGAAAAATAAAGGACTTATTGGCTCATCGAACAGTATTCTCTTAATAAAAGATTTTTAACCTCGACACAAGGGCACAAAGAACCACACTGTGACACTGACTAATGAAATCCCCATCATGATTCTTGTTGTTTTCCAACCCTTCATCTGATTCTAGGATTTTGAAAAAGGGGGGCGTTCCCCCCCTATGAATTGAAAAAAAAGGGGATTGGGGAGGGGAGGGTGGGTCAAGGTCGGGGGCCACTGATCAAGGAAAAACGGTTCCGAACATACAAATTTAATTGTTTATAATTGTTAAACATCGACCAGCAAGAACAAACACATCAAAACTGGTGACACTGCTAATAAAGCCCCCATCATGATTCCTGTTGTCTTCAACGTCCCTTGCTCTTTTTTTTCTGTGGTTTTTTTTTAGCACAAAAATGGATCGCAGCAAAATCAACAGAGAACACAAACAACATGAAGCACAAAAGAAATAATCAAATAAAAGAAAGACAAGAAAGAAAGAAACCTAGATGATCATTACAAGCACCTCCACCCAAATCGAAGGGAATGCCGCCGTTTTCCAGCACACACGTAATCCCGAAATGACGTCGCTTCTTTCTCGAGCAAGCCAGGTCTTCCTTCTCCATGTCCAGAGATTTGACGAATCCCACCCACCAACCATCTCCCCTTCAGGTCTGTCCGACTTGTCTCCAACTGCATAGGAAGCCAACCGATGACAAAAGATGATAAGAGGGACAGAAAGAACCGAAGAAAAAGGCCTTCACACAATAACCCTTTCTCACCCCGCCAAAGTCGCATTTTAGCACCACAGTGTATTAAAAAAAACCCTTTCAACCGCCAATGTCGCATTTTTTTCTTCAACAATCTTTATTATCCTCAAAATGAGAAATTAAATAGCACAATGGTTTTAGCACAATGGTTTTTAAGAACACCCATGTCCACTAAAAGGTATCAAATCATCAGTTGACACTGTTATCCAGACGCCCTATTTTTCTAATTTGGGTTTTGGGAGGTAGAGATAGGCCCAATAGTTACTATTTGTCAACAGAGGAATTCGCAATAGTGGCAGATATTTGTTTTTTTTCTATACTCCGTTAGGTTTAAAGTACTTTCTTGGCTTAAAAATGGCTGGCGGAAAAAAGGGTCAACAACCCCATGTCACTAAAAGGGCATCAAGTCACAGGGACCTTGTTACCAAACAGAACCCTATTCTCCCTTAATTTTTGGGAGGTAAGGATAAGCTTATTTGAAATATGTCCACAGAGGAATCCCAACGATATTACACGCCAATTTTGTTCTCTAACCCCTAGGTTAAATTTAAAATGGAAATTTTTCGCTGAAAGAATCGGCTGGCGTGTGTAATGTGGGTTAAATAACTGTCTTGAACGGATTGACAAAAACATGTTTTAAAAAAAAGCTAATAAAAAAAAAATGATGCTAAAAAAAAAAACAAAAAATCTTTTAAATAATAAAACGGCGATCTTTCTCACCTTACAGATAATGTTAGACTCATATCCAGACGATTCCGAGGAGTGGTACTCAGTGCAACGAGACGGGGCGCAGAGAATATTCAGTTATAAAGCCTCATTGAGTAGAGAGTTGGTATTTCTTCCGGCCCCATGGGCGGTGATACAGTCACCCTGAGGCATCACCCTGCACTACCACCAAACAAACAGCAAAGACATTCACTGCCTATAGTCAAAATTACAAACTGCCATGGTGTTTGCTTATTGTCATAGCTTAAATGACTTTCGTACTGAAAAAGCGGGTGCATCCCATAAGCGCGGGGCACGGTCTTACCTACTCTCTAAAAGCGCAGCTGTCCAAAAGATGAAGCTAGAACGAGCGCAATGTTTTGTCCCAATAGGCCGCATCTTTTGGAACCTAAGAAAGTTAACGAGGATGTCAAGAAAAGGAGCGCGTTGTAAAATGTGATGTGAACCCTAACCCTATCCCTAACCCTGTCCCTAACCCTGTGTGTTGTGTTGAATCGTGGCATATCTGAATTTTCTTTCTCTCCAAAAACAGCAAGAAGACTGAGTTTAGCAAACAGACATAGTGCAATGCAAAATGTCTGGTGAGAACGATTTCACCTATGGCGCAAGCTTATTAGCCTTATTAGCACGAAACCGCACACATTCACTGTGCCACTCCTTTTGGCATGAACACGCCTCTTATTAGCATGCAAAATGCGCTCTTTTAGTAGAGGCGCGCGCTTATTCAGCGGTGTGGCTCTTTTTCGACTGCTCCGGTAAAAAAAAAAAAAAAAAGCAACGCAAGGCACACTCCGAAAAAAACCCAATTAAACTCCTCTCCTTGTCGGGTTGAGATGCAACAGTACTGTCCAAAAGTTGTCTCCAACTGCACATACAGTGGAATCCGTTTAATTGGGCCATTCGGAATCGGCCAAAGCCGCTTAATCGTCCAGGTTCCTCTGAACGGTTTTTTTTTCTTCTAAACATGTGTTTATTTTTGTTTCGTTTTTATTATCACGGGCAAGCTGCATCTTCATTTCGCTTTTATGGCATATTGGCCACTTTTCTCATCTAATATTTTTTCCCTTTAATTAACTTACACCCCTTTTGTGAAGGGAGAAACAAACGAGGTCAGGACAACAACTGACAACACGCTTTTGGAACGAGTTTACATGGTTGTAGTGTGAAGGTGGAAGGTCATAGCTGCTGTCCAATTGAAGACCCCTTCATGGCGTTAAAATCACTCAAGAAAACAAAATCATTGCTTTTTACCAACCACATCAGTGTTTTTTTTTTTTTTTTCCAAGTTGTAGGATAAATAAACACACACACACAACTCCAACAAAGGGAAATTAATTTGAATTTGAAAATCTGCTAACATTTTATTTTGCAAACCCGTCATCCTCTTTTGACTTGCATAATCGCGTCATGAACCAGTATCTCGATGTTCGTGTTAAATATAATATCGGGGCCGACTTCGCTTTAAGCACCCATATTTTTTCCTGGTCCCAAAAAGTGGCCGATTAACGGATTCCACTGTATAGGATAGGTTTGATGAAAGAGAAAGAAGAAAACCGCTTACGTAAATACTGTCTTGAAATATAAACTTCTACGAACGGGATTTACCTTACAGGTAATTTTGAACTCATTCCTGTATGAATGGGTTTACACAAGAAATGGCTGCCGACCTGTCTCGTGCAACCGAGGTGCGTGCGATCATCTCACATAAGTTTACCCAAACCTGCCCTTTTTTGCCTGTCATGAAGTAGTAGCATAGAGCCCAGAAAAATGATCTGCCCGTTTTGACTTGTCACTATAGTGGCCTGGTTCAATTCAGTCCGAGTATACTCTGAACAGGAAACACCAGTGAGTGCCTAATTCCGAGTTTCTCGAGCAGAAAATTTCTGAGTCTAAAGCATTGTTCTGAAATCGATGTTTTTCCCTCAATCCTAAACCATGTGGGTTTTTTTTTTTGTTATTTCTCTTTCATTCCCTCTTCCAGGCTTCCGGGGTTAACTTGTGGTTGGCAATTTCCTTTTCAGTTGTTAATGTTAAAATGTCCAAGAAATGCCCTAACACGAGCCTCATAGAAGAATGCTCCATAAAAAAACAAGCGCGCAATAATCGCAATAGTTTTGTGGCACGCGTTCTAAAGTTTTACCACTCCAAGCATGAGTCACCTCCTCCTGGCTTTTTCAAAGTAATTGTTAATCTGTAAACCATGGCCTGTATTCAAGTGAGATAGCATGAGACTTAGCATCATGCTAACTTAGAAGCTTCTTCAAAAGTCCTATTAAATCCTACTAGGGACATTGGAAAGCTTCTAAAAAGGTTAGGCATCATGGCTAACAGCTCCATGCTCATGCTATCTCAACGTGATACAGAAAAAAAGGCCCAGAATGTTATCTCCTCATCTGCCAACCATTTCGTAACTTTTTGATAATCTTTGGAAAGAAAACATTTAAAAACTATGTATCCTACTTATACTCATCGAAAAGCACCCGCAATACCTCGTCGTGTCGTTGTAGTGTCTGTATACGGATGTTTATTATTTTGTACGCTTTTAAAATACCTACATTTTAAGAGCGACCTCAAATTTGAAGCGTAGATCCTCGATTTGAAGTGCGACAATTTTGGTCAAAATGTTCTACAATTTTGTTGAGACACGACGACCGACCGACAGACAGACCGACCGACAAAGTGATTATAGGTTTGTGGCTTGAGCCACAAACAAACAAACCACAAGCGATTTGGGGCGTTTTTTGAATTTGTGTTGTTCTAATCCCGAAGTCTCCTCTCTCGTGGAATTCTTAAAAAAACAGCATAGTGATTTCATATTCAGAATCGATCAGATCACATCAGATAATAGGGACGATATGATATATGCCGTTTAGGCTTTTTACAGTCCCATCATTTTTTTCATAAAATGTATTTGTTTTTCATTGACAAGGTCGTCGATTGCTGTTTTTTTGGTGATGAATTATAATCTCATATTCATATTCCAGTTTTTTGGGGGTAATCGTTACCAATTGTCTAGCAGATTTTTATTTTTTGAAAGAGATAGTTGCTTGGTGCTCTTTTAAAGTTAGTCGGGTATCTTACTTCCTTAAGGTGCAATCCTGTTACGAAAAGATTTTTTTTTTTTTCATAGTAGTACAACAATGTTCGAATAAATATTTTGTCGATAACTATTTCTCTCTTTTATCGTACTCAAAGAGACAAACGTAAAATATTTTTATGATAACCAGGCTTTACACCAGACCTCAAACTGTCTCTGTCCATCATTTTAACTGTGACCTGTGTCGATTCATTATCTCTCTTTCCTCTCCGCGTGGTCCCGCCCCCCCCCCCCCCCCCCGCCCCCCCTCCGCTCCCCTCCCCCCCCCACCCTCCCGCCACCAACCCTGCCCCCTCCCATCCCCCAAAACACGCGCCCCAGCCCCCCCCCACACGCCCCAGAAACACCCCCCCCCGCATTTTTGCGTACACTCACGAACCCGACACCCCCCACACGACCTACAAACACCCCCCCCGCCCACCCCCGAACTCCTCCCCACGCGCCCCCCCCCCCCCCACCTCCCCCCCCGTCCCAACCCCCACCCCCAACGTTCCCCCAAACGACCACTCCACCCCCCCCGGCCCCCTCCCCCCCCGCCCCCCACACCCCCACCCCCCCCCACCAACACCCCCCCCCCCCCCCCCACCCCCCCCCCCCCCCTTCCCCCCCTGCCCCCCCCCCCCCCCCTCCCCCCCCCCCCTCACCTTTCCCCCCCCCCCCCCCCGCCCCCCCCCCCTGTGTCCCCCCCTAGCCAGCCGATACCGCAGACACTGGCAGGTGTACAGCCCCCCCCCCCCGGTCATCACTGCACACGTGCCACCCTGCCCCTCCGCTGCCGCCGCCCCCCCCCCCCCCCCCCCCCCCCCCCCCCCCCCCCCCCTCGGCCCCCCCCCCCCCCCCCTGTTCGAATGAACCCCAGTCAGAGCGTAACTAGTTGCCACATAGTTTCAACCCTCTTGAATCCCCCCCCCCCCCACCTGCCCCCCCTTCCGGCCGCGGACAGTACTACTAACCCTAATCCCCAAGTATCAGGTTGATCAAAGAGGCCCCCCACGAAACGGATCAGGCGAGACTACCCGAAAAGCCCCCACCTTCCCCCCCGTTCAGAATTAGATTACTTTTATTGTAAGAGGCAGTGTCAAACCCCCCCCAGTTTTCGTGCCATTAATATTGGTACAACCCAAGCCTCCGCTTATAGATAAACCTTCCCCACCCCCCATAAAAAAGAAAATCCCCCCGCCTCCCCCCCCCCCCCGGTTGGGGGGTAGGGATAGAAAATTGGGACCCCGGTACGAAAAAAGACTGTGGTGGACCCGAAAGGCCCACCCCCCCCCACCCCCCCCCCCCCCCCCCCTTCCCGCACTTTCCCCCCCCTCCCCCCCCCCCCCCCCCCCCCCGCTTTTTACAAAATCGATCCCCCCCCCCCCACGCCCCGCCCACTCCTCGGGGTTGCACCACCCCTGAAAAAAGCCCCCGCCCCCCCACCCTCCCCCCCCCCCCCCACCGCATATCTGTCCCGCCCCCCCCCCCCCCCCCCCCCCCCTCCCCCCCCCCCCACCCCCCCCCCCCCCCCCCCCCCCACTCCCATTAACACACGACATACACAGGGGAGGGTAGAGTACCCCCAGGACAGACACCAGAGACCCCCCCCCTTACCGGATCCTCCCCCTCGACACACCTTCCAACTCCCCCCCCCCCCCATCCCCCTCAGCATCTCCCCCCCCCCCCTCCCCCCCCCCCCCCCGCACAAAACCCCCCCCCCCCCCCGCCCCCCCCCCCCAGTGGCCCCCCCCCACCCCCCCCCCCATCTCCCCCCCCCCCTCCCACCCTATCCCTCCCCCCCCCCCTCACCCCCCCCCCCCAAAAAATAAAAACCCCCGCCCCCCCGCAATGGGCACCCCCCCCCTTATTAAATTAACCCCCCCCACCCCCCCCCCACACCCAAATGTGAAAGTTGTGCTGGATGGTGCGGCACGCTCCCCCACAACCCCCCCCACCCCGTGCCCCCGCCCCCCCATGAGATATACCCCATGCTCCCCACCTCCACCCCACCAACCCCCCCCCCCCCCCCCCTCCCAGCCACCCCCCCAATTCAAAAGGGTGCTGACCCTCATCACTTACCCCCCCATGGCTCTTGCTTGCTCCTGTTTGCTTAAGAGTGCTTGTGGAAAAGTATACTTGTGCCGAGGGTCAGCCCATACTTGGCACTCCGCTCCTCTTGCTTTCCCCCCCGACCAACCCCCCCCCACCCCACCCCCCCTTCCCCACCCACCGAACACAAGTAAACAACGCAAACACGAAAGACTGATCCATTCCCCCCCCCCCCACCCCCCCCCCCCCCCCCGGTATTATTTAAACTCTCCCCACCCCCCCCCACCCAAAACCTGCCCCCCACCCCCCCCCACAACAGACCCCCCCCCCCCACAGCTTCCACCCCGCCCCGACCCTCATCACCCCCAGTCATATTATCTTTACCTCCCCCCCCCCCCCCC
>CM065705.1:35784187-35833464 GCA_017654935.2 Phymorhynchus buccinoides | reverse complement strand
TTTCTCTGTGAAATGCATAACATTAAGCCTGTTCTTACCTCCCAAAATGAAGAAAATAGGGTCTTCAGATAACAGGTTCTGATTTGATGCCTTTTAGTGACATAGTTGTGGTGCATAATTGGCGGTGAAAGGGTTAAGTCAAATTTCAACTTTTTAAAATATTTTTTTATCAGACGGATGCGGTTTCGGTGAAATCCTTGACCCGCTTTACGGAAAGGAGGGGCCCTTCCCTTAGGGACCTGATCTTGGATGGAAACAGGCTGACCGGCGTCAACGCCATTCTCAATTCCGTCACGGTCTGTATCTATCATCTGTTCTTCTCTCTCTTGTTTTTCTTGATCTCTTTTTCTGTTGGCTTGTGTGTGTATGTGTGTGTGTATGTGTGTGTGTGTCAAGTCAAGTCAAGCCGAGTCAAGTCAACATTTTATTTGAAGATTGACATTGAATATGCAAACATACATGGGCTTTTCCAGCAAGCCATCTATAAACAGAAGCATAAACCAGACATACATGCATGAAACATAAACTATACTGGTTAAGGACATAGTGTCTGTGTGTGCGTCCGTTTGAGCAAACATGTGTTTCAATCACCAAAGCTTGAATTACTGAACCAATCGTAACGAATATTGGTGGAATTGTTTCTGACATCCTGAGATGACAAAGTAATAGTGAATAACTGTAGGGGCGCTGATTTTTGGAACTGTAGGGGCGCTGATTTCTGTAACGCATTGGATATCTGGTTTTTGGAGTGTTGACACAAGAAATAGACATTTTTGTATAAGTCAAAGCAAGTTATATTTTGATACTTTACTGTCCTGAGTGATGATTTTTGATTGATTAAAAGAACAAAATTGGCAGCTGGACCCCACCGGGGGCCTTCTGCGACCCCCGGACTCCCGCCTATTTTTCCTCCTTTTGGACTTTTTTATACTCTCATCTCTGATAATAATAAACAACAAAGACAACAAACCCTTCTCGTTTGCTCAATGTACAAATTGGCACAAGTACTAGTGTGTGCATAACCAACTTGACAATTTTTGAGAACGACTTCTGGTTCCTCGATTCCATTATTTACTGCACAATTCGCGCTGTCTATCAAAAGTCGATGCGCGAATAAGAATTGTAGGACCTAGAACCCTCAACCCCCCAAAAAAGAAAACTGATCTAAAGGTGTTTTCGTATTCAAAACAACTCTCTTCAAAACATAATCTTTCTCCTCCTCCTGCAAAGGTTATCCATTAAGTCATGTGTGTGTGCGCGCGCGCGCGCGCGCGCGCGCGCGCGTGTGTGTATGTGTGTGTGTGTGTGTGTGTTTTGTTGGTGTGTGTGTGTGTGTGTGTGTGTGTGTGTGTGTGTGTTTTTGACCTCAAGTTCGTGTGAGTGTTTTGTGTGTTGTCTAGCTTTTCATTTTGTTAGTATTGTTTTTATCATGATTGTAAGCGCTTAGGGCTTTTGTTAAGATTAAGCGCCCTAAATATTCATTATTATTATTATTATAATATTACTACTTCTGCAACTACTGCAACTACTACTACTACTACTGATGCTACTACTACTATTGCTGCTGCTGCTGCTGCTGCTACTACTACTACTACTACTACTACTACTACTACTACTACTACTGCTGCTGCTGCTGCTGCTGCTGCTGCTGCTGCTGCTGCTGCTGCTGCTGCTACTACTACTACTACTACTACTACTACTACTGGTGCTGCTTCTACTACTACTACTACTACTACTACTACTACTACTACTACTACTACTACTACTACTACTACTACTACTACTACTACTACTACTACTTCTAGTCTACTTCTACCACTACTGCTACTTCTACTTCTACTTCTACTACTTCTATTACAACTGCTACTACCAATACTGCTGCTGCTGCTACTACTACTACTACTACTACTACTACTACTACTACTACTACTACTACTACTACTACTACTACTAAAAGTACTTCTTCTACTTCTACTGTGGTTGAGTAGGTATTAGACAGGACTTGGAGATTTGGGAATATAATAGAAACTAGATTGTAGGAAAGTATGTTTTACTTTGTTTTAATATTTGTGGACTAGGACCAAGCATGATTAACTTAGGATTATTTCCCTTGTTGAAGTTGACAAGTCACTTTAGTGAACACTTTTCAGCCAATAGAATCTACCTAGGCCTTGATGTTATCCACTGTCTTTCACCCTGTGATCAGACAAGTGAAGAGAAGGGATGTTGGCTCAAGTTTTTTGTCAGCTGTCAAGTTGAACTGCATTCAGCTTGAAGATTTGATGTGCTTTTCTCCCATTACTCTGGGTAAGCTCAAGTTATTTTATTTTATTGGAGTTTGTCACTCATTCAGTCATTGTAAATGATTGCCTTGAAAATATTTTGGTTTGGATTTTGTGAACATGAACAGGAAGATTTGAGTATTCCTGTGAAGGATGGTTTTCATAATAATTAATATGAATTCAATTTGTGGACTTTTGATAGTTATAAAATCTGCTTTGGTGAAAATAGTTTTAAAGGGGCATTTTAGTTTTCTGTTTGTAAATATAAAAGGGAATGAGGACAGTGAGGAAGCTATAATGGTTATTGAGGTTGAATAGTGATTATAACCCTCTGTAGGACACAGACGCCAAATTCGACCAAATTTTGTCAACTCATGCAGCCCGTATGCGCCGATTGCGCCCGCTGAACGCCAGGTCTAGTACGTTCACTTTCACTTTCTCCCTACCCACAATGCAATATACTAAGTTAGTTCTTCCTGTTCCTGACTCTCGCTGGTCCGTTTTTGGTTCTTACAGCAAGGGAAAGCACCCACTAGTCTTTTTGAACGGATTTTTCGAAGTGACCCCAAATTTTTTGTGACGCAGTATTGACTCGGCGCGATGCTCGGAGTGCCATTACGGATTTTTTTTATTCCAATTCATGGTTTGTTGTGTGACAGTGTGTTAGCTTTGGAATAATAATATCATCATTGCTATTCAATATGCATCTTTCAGAAATGAAATGTGAGTCAGACTTTATTCTGTGTGATTTTTTTAATGAAAATATTTGGTGTGACGTTCGGAGTTAATTCCCATCTTTCGGGAACTGGGATCGATTCCCGGTTCGAATGGTTGGGAGTCATTGGGTTAATTCAAAGGAGTTTTTTTATGTTGGTTTAGTTCACTACATGTCATTGTTACTCAATATTAGTAAATAATGAATGGGACTTGAGTTGTTCATTTTTAATGGCTTGTGGCATATTTCAGAGCAAGAGTTTCACTTTCATTAAGCCTACGGGCAAGTTATTGTGGACATTTGTACATCAGTATGTTGGATTATGATTGAAATTCACAAATCAATTATGATGAGGTTTTCTATGGAAATTGTCTTAGCTGAAACTAATAGAGACAAAGTAGCATGAGTACACTACAGTTTGCATTGTACGCGGATGTTGTTTCAGGGTTCCTCTTGGGGTTCCTCTATGGTTCCTTCCCATAGTTCCTCTCTGGTTTCCTTTCCCAGTTCCTTACATGGTTCTACCCCTTGGATCTTCATCTGCCATTGTCGCCCTCCATCCTCATCACTGATTTCCCTTTTCCAATTCCATTGCCCAGGCCCCTGCTCCTTGAAACTTGAAAGTAATAAAGAGCGAGATCATCGAACCCAGGGTTGTCTCCAGTATGACTGACTGCTGCACCCACTGTTACACTACTACTACAACTACTACTACTTCTACTACTGCTTCTACTACTACTACTGCTATGACTACTACTACTACTACTACTGCTGCTGCTGCTGCTGCTGCTGCTGCTGCTGCTGCTGCTGCTACTACTACTACTACTACTACTACTACTACTTCTCTACTACTGCTACTACTACAGCTGCTACTACTACTTCTACTACTGCTATTATTACTGCTACTACTGCTACTGCTACTACTACTGCTGCTACTACTACTACTACTACTACTACTACTACTACTACTACTACTACTACTACTACTACTACTACTACTACTACTACTACTACTACTACTACTACTACTGCTGCTGCTGCTGCTGCTGCTGCTACTACTACTGCTACTACTGCTACTACTACTACTACTACTACTACTTCTACTACTACTACTACTACTACTTCTACTACTACTACTACTACTACTACTACTACTACTACTACTACTAAATATTCCTCCCCAGTTTATTGGGGGGTTGGTAGGCCTGACCCTTTGGGAGAGGGAGGGAGGGAGGGGGGGGGTGGTCAGTCAATAGTAATACAAAACAAATTTCTGTTTGGATTTTGTTTTTTCAGTCTCATTGCCGGAACCTGGACACCCTGGACCTCAGTAACTGCGTGTTCTCGACCGGCCACCTGGTGCTGAACGTGGAGAAGCTGCAGGAGAAGTGCCCCTCCCTGCGCCTGCTTCGCCTGGCCAACTGCTACATCAAGTCCAGGGAGGACCAGCCACACCAGGTAAGTGTACAATGTGATAAATGTGCTGCAGCCTTTGGGGGGGGGGGGGGTAATTGTGGCATACATGGGTGCTACTCTTTCAGCAGAGATGAGATTTTTTCCCCCTGATTGGAGAATTCCTCCTTTCTGATGACCACAGTAGCTTTTCTCAGCTCCTTTCAGTTCATGCCTTTTGTTAACACTCGTCACCAGCATAAACCAATGTAAAGTGTTTTATCCATTAGGCTTACATTGTTTTATGGTGGCATACCACTTGTGAGGTCTTTTCCTATCCCTAACCACAATCAATGATAAGAACATTTGCCTCTGTTAAAAGAAATAACTTGAAACAAATAGCTCTCTGTGGAAAACTGAAAGGACACTGGACACTGGAAAACTTTATTTGACAAGGATAAAGATTTTAGGCGATGCCTATTCTTACATCAGGGGAATCCGTGTACTGTGTGACCCCAGGGGTCATTTTTTAGATCAGTGTAAATCTGTTGAGAAAATTGGGAGGGAGGAGGTGGGTGGGGGGTCTCTCTGTCACCTGTCCCTGTCTCTGTCTGTCTAACTATGTCTCTCTCTTTAGCTACCAGAAAATCACCAGCCCTGAGTCAATGTTTTTTTGTGAGTTTACTTCTTTTTCTTTCTTTCTTTTAAAAAAAAAAATAGGATCGAGCGTATTAAGATTTTGATAACTTTCCTGTCCCAGAGGGGGATTTTTACATGTTAAAATAAAAAACTTGTTCAGCTTGAGGGAGTTTTGTCCCCTGACACCCACCAGGGGGCTTTGCTCCTGGACCCCAACGGGGGCCTACACCTGCCTCCGGACCCCCGCCTTTTTGGTTCTCTGGGAATCTCATCTCTGTTCAGCTTTACACCGATTTCAATATTTTTAATTTCATCAGAAACTGAACTTCAGGTGGGTTTTTTTTTATTCAGCCCCCCCCCCCCAAAAAAAAAATGACCACATCGCTCATCAGGCCCTGTTCCCGGTCTGGAGGCTCTGGGGCAAGCCAATGGTAGATCTTTTTGCCACGAAGTACAGCACTCGCCTCTCTATGTACATATCTCTGGTGCGAGATCCGCAAGCGTTGGCACTCAATGCCTTCTCCCTCAACTGGTCAGGAATGTCGCTTTACGCGTTCCCTCAAACGGCGATGATCCCCAGAGTCCTGGAGAAATGCTTCCGGGAGTCACCCCACATGATTCTGGTAGCTCCTCTATGGCCGACAAGCCATTGGTTCACGGAACTTCTCGCTCTGGCTCGGGACAGACCGCTTCGTCTCAGCCTCACACCGGCCACTCTGCTTCTGCTCAGAAGCGGAGTAGGCCATCAGGATCCATCACAGCTCAACCTTGTCGCCTGGCTAGGGCGAGGGCTCAGGCGTCGGGGCTTCTCCACCAGGACGGTGGATTTTTTGGTTTCTTCTCGGCACAAGTCAACCAGTGACCTGTACAGTTTACGCTGGACGACTTGGTTCGCCTTTTGTTCGGAAAGAAAGTTTGATCCTCTCAGGCCTTCCAGTTCCACTGTGGAGATTTTAGAGTTTCTGTCCCATCTTCGTCTGCCCAGAAACATCTCCTGTCAAACGTTGTCAGGCTATAGGGCTGCCCTCTTTAGCACCATTACATTAGCCCTAGGCTCTAAACGTGCGGACAACCTGTCGGCTCTCCCGGTGTCTCACTTCTTGGACGCGGTCCCCTCCAAGTAGATCCACATTCCTCAGTGGGACGTTTTTCTCGTTTTGAACTTCCTTAGAGATAAATGCGAACCTTTGACATCACTTTCTCTGAAGCTTCTGACTTTCAAGACTGCAGAGCTCTCTACCACTACGTTTTTTCCGTAGTTGCTACGAATTTAGAACTCAAACTACGGCACTACGGTTGAACAACAAAAACTCCAAAAATTACGTTTTTTTTATTGTCGAGTAATGGTTCGTTTGAGGTCGGCTTGCCTCATTGAAGCCTATTCGGTTCGCGTGAGAACAAACTGTCTGACGTCATTTGGCGGGAAACAGGTCTCGCGTGGCTTTGTTGTTCAAAGATGGCGTTGAAACACATGCCACGAGCTCATGAAATGAATTCAAGCTACAGCGACTCGGAAAAGTTTTGGGCCAAGAACCAAGCTGGGGATGTCAGCCCTCCCCTGGTTCGCATTTCCAGTCTTTGTTCCGTCCTCGGTCCTGATGACGGTGACCGTTCGCTCTGTCCAGTCAGAGCCCTCAAGTCATACTTAGCCCGTACCAAGTCTTTCCGTGGGACTAGGCATAGGTTGTTCGTGTCCCTTAACGAAAAGTATCACAAGGACTTAGCTAAAGGCACTATATCGAGATGGATTCTTGACTGTATCAAGATAGCCTATTCTAGGGCCTTAGTGAAACTTCCTGAGAGCCCTGTTAGTTAGGGCGCATGAATTGCGAGCAATCAGCACCTCCTTGGCTCTTGTAAGATGCATACATATGGTCAGAGTCATTGCTGCTGCCTTCTGGAGGTCTCAAAACACCTTCATCCAGTAGTATCTGAGGGACATCGCCGTCAGAGGAGAGGACAACTCCTCCATCAGGAAGGTCGTGGTGGCCCAACTTCCTGTCTCCCTTCCCTGTGATGTAAGTGTTACTCAGTTACTACCCGGTTACACGGTGGTATATCATTTATATGATTTTTTGGGGGAATACTTTTATATCTTATGGGTTTTTTAGTTTTGAAATTATGTTTTCAAAGCTTTCGCTCATTGAGGCAAGGGTGCATGGCTTACTTTTTTCTAGAGCATCACCCTCCTCATCGTTGGTAATCTGTTTTAAGTGTTGGTCAGTATGGTTAAATTAGATTGGTAGATTTTTTATTAATCTTACTATCTATTTTATCTTAATACTTACCAACACTTAAAACAAAAATGTTCCCTCCCATCCTCCCTCCTGATGCTTTTTGTAAAAAAATCTGTTGAATGACGTATATAATAGGCCAGTGGACCATGCCCTACCCGGATGTAAGTGGGATAACTACCGCCCCATATCCGGTGAAGGGGTTAAGGCCACAGCCTACTTTCGTTTTTCTATATTCTATGGTATAATTCCAGGTCGGTTAAAGCTAATCCACATGTTTTAAATGTTGGTAAGTATTAAGTTAAAATAGATACAAAGATTAACAAAAATCTACCAGTCTTGACACGCTAACCGTGTAGCTGCCGGTGCAGAGATTGCAGCTGTCGATCTCCCATTGTTTGACAACTCAGGCGTGAAGCGTGTAACTGAATTATCACGAAAACTTTAGGTGTTAGGCAACTTTTATTGTGTCCCATGTTTACTCATCGGTAAAGAAGAAGAGTCAAGCATATATCAAATGGGGAATGACATTGTAGCAGATGACAACATGTTTTTTGATGCTCCTGTAAAATCACTGATTTTCAGAGCTGATTCTAGGGCGCAGGATTGGTACAATCCCCCCCAAATCTGTTCCTTCCCGCAATAATCGGGTCTAAACGCGGGCCGACGCCCGCATATTTGCAGAACTACCCGCACTTTTTACCGATCGCTGTGGGAATTCCTTCGTCATCTGCTAAATCTGTCGCCTGCACAAACCGAAAGCATCGAGCAGGAATGAATGATTTCTCAACATTTCATTGGTTCCTTTACAATGTTAGTGTACATCAACCAATCGCATTCATCTCGTTTTACCGACAAGAAGTTGCGAGAGTCCTACCCACCATGTTGAATTTTCTTCAAAATGAAGCGGACAACGACGCTCTTCGACTTTGATTTTTGTGGCGGCAAAGTAAAAAAAAAAGAAATCCTCTGCCAAACGAGTGTGCAGAAGATGTTGCAGAAACAGCTACTGCATCAACAGTCTCGGAGAAGCAGCCCAAAGATAACAGCACTAGTGCGAGGGAACACCGGTTCCAAGATGAGTGGCTGAAGAAGTGGTTAGCGAAGATTGAATCGGATGCCTCCCCCCACCCCCCTTCCCCTCGTATCCATACTTTTTCAAAATCCTATAATTGGCTCTGATTTTGTATACACACTGTTAAGCGTCGGACCACGACGTTAATGCATCATCACACACGACAAATTTATGAGGATGGTTTTTATCTTTCACAGGGTGGAGCGGGCTTCACCAAGCTGCAGGAGCTGAGTTGCGCCATGGCCCCCGCCTCCCCCGGCATCAGATTCGACTTCCTTCAGAAGGGGCTCAACAACTCAACGCTCATTAGGTGGGTTATGCACATTTATTGCCATGACAAAGCAACAACAACAAAAACTCCCTTTCCCGAGAATAGCAGAATGTTGCTTCTCAGTTAACTCATTCCATACTGGCCAGTTGCTTCCCCTTGCAACCGTTCTCTACTGTTCCGATTTGCATAGGTTACCAACAAGTTATTTTCTAAATAATGGTAACAGATACAAACGTGAAATTTTGGCAATATGTACACAATGTACAGCACTAACACCTGCAACAGTTTCAAAGCATCCACTTTATTATAGTTTTGATTTGTAATATTTTAAAATAAATGCATGTTTTGTTAACTCTTAACGCCTTATACTGCTTGACACCGCTAGTGGCCCGTGGTCCTAAACCGCTTGAAACCGCGCCGATCCACCCACGTTGTTTAGTCATATTGCTAAGGAAGTGAGAACTCTCTGATGGAGAAGGTAAGCTTTAACGACATCCGGAAAGCATTCGACTTCCCGTTTCTATGGCGGCCATTGTGCACGGAGCTCGATTGAAGGCTAAATTTGATCAATTTTCTTCGACAAATTTTTTTCATAAAAATGGCGGCGTTCCGAACGATGCATGACGATGTTATCGATGTTTTTACCGATAAATTGTGTGCCAATCGTGCTTTTGGACTTAGTTATAGGGGCCAGAGTGAAGGGAATGTTGAGACTCGTGCTAGGCTAGTGCAGTGTACTCTACTATGGTTAACTTTGACTATCGATCGGCAGAAAATCAGTCAAACGATTCCGACAACCGGTCATCTGCCGAGCATTCGGACACTGTTTTAGACAGTGAATTAGATATATTTAACGCATTTTAATGGACTTACAGTACTGTAACACTTATTACAAAGCTTGTAGATGCTTTCCAAATGAAAACATCGATCGTGGTTGAAAATCTGAAGATCGGTAATGAGACCGACAGGTGAGTGTTTCAGAAACTTTTTTCACCTTTTGATTACATCATCGGAATGCTACAAAAAGGTAAGTAATATGTTTATTTTGTGGTTGCAGTGTCTCTTTGATCGTTCTAGTGACTCAATTTGCAATGTTTCAGTAACAAACACACAACACATGTTTGTTTTTTACATCTTTATTGAACACACCGTTATTGTTGATATTTCGTAATAATCAATCAAAATAAATACATCAAATACATCAGGTTGGCCAAAATAACATCATCAATGCAGAAAACAATATCATAACAACACTATTGCAAAGTTTCATAAACTTTGATACACAAATAATTTTACAATAATTTTTTTGTAATAAGCATACCCATTTCAGCTCCATTTTGCCAAATCCTTCTGGGGAAGAGAGTCAGACTTAGTGAATGTCTTCTGAGGACTTAAGAGTTAAGCCAGGGACACTCATAATAGCGAAAATATAATTTTAAGGTCCCAAAATAGCCTACAACCAGCCAGTCAGTGTCGAGGCATGAATGAAACGTAGTAGTAGCCCTCTGAGCCACTTCGAAGCACTCATGACTGTTAACCTATGAACTATGAATTTTTTAAGTTCACATGCGATATCCCGTTACCTTAGTAACGAGGCGTTGTGCGCATGCCCTGCGACGAGAGCGCAGGTTAGTGTAGAAAGAGTTAAAAGGTATGTTCAATTCGAAGATAATTCAAGATTTGTTGTGTACAGCATAAGATAGCCCATCTTTGTTCTATTCTGTTTGTCCTTTTATGACCAAGAAGATGGGCCACTGACATAATTTTTATTCTTTTCCTAAGTTATAAAAAGCCTCAGGCCAAGCCTTGTTTTGTTAGTGGAGAGAATTTTGTGAGAGAATCTTGATCAAGAACAAGATTGTGAAGAATTCCTCTCATTCTGCACTAGGCCTTACGTGTACGGTCTGAACGTGGAGTCTTTCGGATGAGACGATAAACTGAGGTACCGTGTGCCCATGCTGTTAGCACACATTAAATCCAGTGGTAACGAAAAAGTTATTATTTGGTCAAAATTTACACACACACACACACACACACACACACACAAACACACACACACACACACACACACACACACGCACACATCCTTTCCTTCCTTATCAATCGCACAAAAATCGCATGCAAAAAAAAAGGGTGGCGCGCCTCTGGCTGCAACGCTCTCTCTCTAGGTGGGAGCAGCCCCAAATTTCACAGAGACGCCTCTGACTATAAAGTACCTAAGGCTCCGCTGAACTCCACCGAAGTGACTCAGCAGCAGTGCAGTGTCTCCTCGGTTGGTTGCCTCCTGACGGCCTAACATAGATTCACTCCCCTTGGACTGCTGGTCTCGGATTCTGCGACCTGAACGTGCGCAGGTGTGGCTGCGAGTTGGGACTCGGAATGAGCGGCGTGGGAGCAACGCCACTGTACGGCCCAGAAGATGGGTCACCAAAAGAAATAAAAAATGAAATGAAGTACCTTATGCCATTGCAGGATTAGCCTCTTGTTTTTCTTCCTTTCTCTCAGGCTGTTGCACAAAACCCACCATCTGCGGCTGCTGGATCTACGGGGCTGCACCAACATGAACCCCACCTACAGCTTTCTCCCCGAGGGCGCCCCCTCCCCCATCAAGCAGCTGGAGGAGCTGTATCTGGCCCGGAGCAGCGTTCCACGATATATGGAGGCGCTGGTGGAGGCTTTGCGACAGGTAGCAATGGGTGTTTGTGTGTGTGTGTGTGTGTGTGTCTGCATCGCATGGATGCTCCAGCTTTCAGGATGTCCTGAAGTTCAGGATTTTTTTTATTGCCTGGAGCCGGCATCACCGGATTATGAGAATTTGAGAAGATGCATTTTGCTGGTCATGAAGTTTAACCAGAAGTGAAAGTGCAACGAGAGCCTGTCAGTTACATTGGAAACTGTTGTGTCCCTTCAGCTTCCAGGGGACATTGCCCCCCCCCCTTCCCCCCCCCCCCCCCCCCCCCCCGGCAGGGCGCTGTCCCTGCACTATGCCAGGGCTTGCACGAGTTTTGAAATTTCCTAGGAGCGCCCATGTGTGTCTGTGTGTGTTTATCTCAATTTCATAGCTGCCAACCTTTCCGTATTTCCCGGAATTTTTCCGGTTTCCGGCCGCTATTCCGGCCATTCCGTTTAGTGGTGTCAAATTCCGTATTCAAAATTTTTCACCCCCCCCCCCCCCCCCCCCCCCCCCCAAAAAAAAAAGCGCTTAAAATTGAGTAGTCGACGTGCATGCGGTTTTCCAATCGATCCATCTTTTCCGACCCGAAAAACATTCTGCGCATGCGTACAAACTTTCTTTTCTTGCCAAGATGGCGTTAAAGAAAAGCGCAAATTGAACAGTCGGGCCTACCAAAAGTTTGTTCCCCGATATAAGAAGAATTTTCCGTATATTTACGAGTCTTGACAAGGCGGAAAAAAAAAAGTTATGCCTTCTGCACAGTATGTCGGAATGATTTCAAAATTTCGCACGGGGATCGAAGTGACATCACCCAGCGCGAGTAGACGGACAGGCGTAAGACGAAAGTAGAAGTCTCCCGCTGTGAAGAAGACGCCTTCGATAGCGTAATGTTTCTCTTCCAAAACGGACAACAGTTCTATCAATGTAGAGGTAGGCATTTATTATTAAAGAGTTTTTGTTTATTGAAAAGAAAAGAAACGTCACATATTTTTCTATTTCTCTTCTAATGATTACAATGCCAGTCTCTCTCTCTCTCTCTCTCTCTCTCTCTCTCTCTCTCTCTCTCTCTCTCTCTCTCTCTCTCTCTCTCTCTCAGTCTCTGTTTCTTGATTGACTTCTTTATGTTTTGCTTTGAGTTGTACTTAATTAAGTTAATAGTTCATCTTATACTCCTAAAAAGCCATGCTTATCCTCATTTAAAAAAATCTCTCTCTCTCTCTCTCTCTCTCTCAACCTGTCATTAGGTATTAGCTTTTTGAACCAATTATTACTAGTCTCTGGACTTGGGGCCAATACCCCCCCCCCCCCCCTCCCCCCCCCCCCCCCCCCCCCCCCCCCCCCCCCCCCCCCCAGTGAGTAGGTAATATAAACATTGTTTTTTTTAAATCCAGATGGGGTAGACGGAAATATACTGGGTACTATTATCTCTGTGTGTGTTTATGTGTGTGTTAGTTGTTACATGGTCATGTGTGTGTGTTTTCAGTATTCATAAATGCAATTTAGCTTGTTTTTTAAAACTACAGTGGAACCCGGTTATAAGGAAATCGAAGGGAGATAAATTTTTTGTTTTCTTATATCCGGGTTTTCTTATATCCGATAATCGCAAAAACGGAAAATTGCAATGAACCGAGAAATGCAGGGGGTGGTGGCACATCTTTAACCTTTACCAATTTTTCTTCTCTACCCAGTTTAGTTTAAAGACATTTTTTGGTTGGAAAAAATGGCTGGCGGTGAAAGGGTTAAGACAAGATATCCCCCGAAGACGGAGTGTGGCTGCTCATGCGATGGGTTAATCAAAAACAGTCACACTCGTAATGCTCTCATCCCTAGCTGATGCATTTGCATCATTTTGCTCTGCATAGTTATGCGGGGATTGTCTTTAGCCATGACGAGATCCTAGCGTAGCATCATCAGTTTCCAAAGTCCTCCGAAGTCGGAGTGTGGCTGCCCAAACATGGCGAGGTAATAAAAAATGTTCTCATCTGTAGCTGGTGCATTTGTACCATAGTGTTCAAGTGCTTCGGCTGTTGGGGTGATCCCTGGAGTCTTGAAGCCAGGGTACAATAACAACAACTTTCAGTGGGAACTGATGATAAAAAATATAATGGTCTTTGGATCTATGGCCAAAACTTTGTAAGTTGGAGGCGGACAGACACCTGCACAGAGATTATTATCCTTAATGATAATTATATGCAAAAATATTCACCTTTATAATAGGGCGCACCTTATGGGATGGGGGGGGGGGGGGGGGGGGTATCGCTGCATAGTCGGAAAAAATATGGCAGATCTTTCTGATTTATTTTGGATTTTTTTAATATATTTGTTTTCTTTCTTTTTTCCTTCAGTGGAGTGCCAGTCTGCGTGTGTTGGACCTGGCGTGGGTCACCCCCTCGGCTGCCAGCATGGAGCGGGCCCTGGAAGCCCTGGCCGACTGTGACGCCTGCCCCCTCACCCACCTCAACCTGGGTGGCTCCTCCGCCTCTGAGCGCTGCGTCACGTCAGTGGAGTTGTCTCCGTTTTGGTTTGCGTTATACAGCTTAATACTTATAAGTTAAACACATGCTTAAGTCGACTTTTGCGTAAGTCGACGGATTTATCATTTCCCGGCCAAAAGTGCTCTTTAAAAGACTTTAATAACAACGGATATCTCGACAACGTATAACTCGACGTTCGTCTATGTCAACGAGATTTTTTCTAAACGTCAAACGGATAAGTCGACTTCCTGACTTTTGTTTTTTTCCCCTGACTTAAGTCACAAGTACCAGTCTTGTTCTACGAGCGAAAATGGTGCTTTACGTCCTCTTGGTCTGAATCAGACACATATGGGACATTTGTAAATACAAATATGGTGGGAACAATACTGGAGGCAATGCCCGGAGGCAGTACGAAAACCAGTAAAGTCCCGATTTTTAAAAATTAATACAGATAGCTGTAGCGGTGACCACGCCTCGGTTAAACCTCATCGGCTATGGCACCGCCACAAGTAGTATAATTCCCAGTCTTGTTCTATTTTGATCTGTCTCTTTTTGTATGTGTGCGCACGCATGCATGTGTGTGTGTGTGTGCTTAGCCTGCGCGTGCGTGCGTGTGTGTGACGTTGGCTTTTGCTGACAGTTTCCTTCGCATTTTTGCACCACAATGATTAAAAGGCATCAAATCAGGGTCTGTTATCCAAAGACCCTGTTCTCTTCATTTTGGGAGGTAAGGATAGGCCTTACTTTAAATATGTCACAGAGGAATCCTGAATATTACAGACAGATTTTTTTTTATCTACCCAGGTAAGTTGAATGGAATTTTGTTGCTGAAAAATGGCTGGCGGCGAAAGGGTTAAATTATTAGTTTCTTTCCCTTTCTACATCTTTTGTTTTTAACTTGTGACCTCAACAAATGGATGAGCAGTGGACAGATGAGTGAAGCAACCCAAGACTACTGTATGGGCAGTGGACAGATGAGTGAAGCAACCCAGGACTACTGTATGAGCAGTGGACAGATGAGTGAAGCAACCCAAGACTACTGTATGAGCAGTGGACAGATGAGTGAAGCAACCCAAGACTACTGTATGAGCAGTGGACAGATGAGTGAAGCAACCCAAGACTACTGTATGAGCAGTGGACAGATGAGTGAAGCAACCCAGGACTACTGTATGAGCAGTGGACAGATGAGTGAAGCAACCCAGGACTACTGTATTATCTCAAAAAGTGAGAAGCTGATTTGTGGCATGGCACAAACATGTGTAGAGTGGCACAGTGGTAGCGCGTTCGCTTCAGTGTCAAGTAAACCCGAGTTTGAACCTGGGTACAGGGGATTTTTTCCTCTCATTCTGCACTAGGCCTTAACGGTCTGAACGTGGAGTCTTTCGGATGAGACGATAAACCGAGGTCCCGTGTGCCCATGCACTTAGCATACGTTTAAACCCAGTGGCAATGAAAAAGTCTGTCATTTGGTCAAAATTTAACCCCCCCAAGTAAACCCCCCCCTCCCCCCCCCCTCATCAGATGACAAAAATCGCATGCAAAAAAGAAAAAGGGTGCTCTGTGACTATAAAGTACCTAATACTAAATACTAATACAATAAGAACATAATAGTTAAAAACTTTATAGGACATGTAAAAAGACAAAAGAAATCTGTGTAATATTGGGGATTCCTCTATAACATATATAAAGCAAGGCCTATCCTTACCTCCCCAAATGAAGAGAACAGAGTCTTTGGATAACATTCAATATAATAATAATGCACCTGCACATAAACAAGTGTGGATTCGCAATCGTTTGTGGCGTGCGACAATTGAAAACGAAACATCATTTTAAAGAGCAGCCTCGATTTGAAGTGCGGTCTATTTTTACCACTGCAATCATTATATGCACTGAGTCGCTTCCCCTGGCTTTTCAATAATTTTAATTTGTAAACCAGAATGTTATCTCTGCACCATTTCGTAACTTTTTATATCTTTTGGAAAACATTTAAAACTATTTATCCTACTTATACTCAGCGAAAGAAGCACTGCATACTCGTCGTGTCTGTTGTAGTGTCTGTATTACGTATGTTTATTATTTTGTGCGCTTTAAAATGACGATTATGTGCTCTGTTCAGTATATAATTCTTTCCATACGTAAGGAATGTAGATATATATATATCACTTCAATTATTAAATACTTGTAGCGGTGCCATAGCCGATGAGGTTTAACCGAGGCGTGGTTACCGCTACACCTATCTGCATTAATTAAAAAAATCGGGACTTTACTGGTTTTGTACTGCCTCCGGGCATTGCCTCCAGTATCGTTCCCACTATATTTGTATTTACAAATATCCCATGTGTGTGATTCAGACCAAGAGGATGTAAAACACCATTTTCGTCGAGGAATGTAGATATGACAACTGAAATGCTACTTTATGTCAAACTATTTTTTTCTCCTTTAAAATATGTGCGACAATTTTGCGAAATGTGCGACAATTTTGGACACGACAGACCGACAGACCGACAAAAGTGAGTTATAGGTTTGTGGCTTGTGGCTTGCTGCCACAAACAAAAACAGGATAGGATAAAGTAAGGCCAAATTTGGCTCAGCACACAGCAATACAAGAAATCCATTATCCCTCGACAGTGAAGGGGTTAAGTGCGTATGTATTTATTTATTCGTTTTTGTACCTGCTGGTTAATGAATGTACTTCATCATGGATTTCTTTTTCTTTCTTTCCTTCTTGTTTCACAGTCTGGCGTTGAAGCGTTTCCGTCAGCTGCAGTCGCTGGACCTGACGTCTTGCCGGTCCATGCCGCGCGGGATCAAGTGCCTTCACTCCGGCGACGCGGCACTACGCAAACTGCGAGCCAGTCTGCGCCTCGTTGAGACCAGCGATTCCGACACCGACTCCTATTAGACTCTTCAGCCTTTCTGTAGTATTTTGGGGATGCAATCAACAGGTAAAAACAGGTAAGAATTATGTTCTGTCGGTCTTACTGCTGATCATTCGCGATCGAAGTTATCATGTGAGAAATATCTCTATGCTTTGTACAAAGTGTTAAACCACTCTAAGTCCGATAAAAATCATTGAAACTGTCCAATTCACTGTCTAAAATAGAGTCCGAATGCTCGGCAGATGACCGGTCGTCGGAATCGTTCACCAGATTTTCTGCCGATTGATAGTCGAAATTAACCATAGTAGGCACTGCACTAGCACGAGTCTCAACAGTCACTTCACTCTGGCCCCTATAACTAAGTCCAAAAGCATGATTGGCACACAATTTTTCGGTAGAAACATCAATAACATCGTCATCGATCGTTCGGAACGCCGCCATTTTGATGAATAAAATTTGTTCCAAAAATATTTGAAGAAAATCGATCCAAAATAGCCTTCAAACAACCTCCTTGCAAATGTCGGCCATTGCAACAGGAAGTCAAATGCTTTCCGGCTGTCGTTAAGGCTTTCTCTCTGCACTAGAGAGCTCCCACTTTCTTAGTAACATGACTAAAGAATAAAAGCAGTGGGTAGAAGTGGGTAGATCGGGTCGAAGAAGGGTGGTACAGGATTTCGGCAAGGGCGGTATAAGGACTTTAAGAGTTAACTCATTCGCATCGCAACGATTTTGAATTATTAAAAAAACTCACAAATCACTCCAGCCATACACCCAAACAAAACATACATAACATAAACTAGAGCGTTAAGACGCTAAATCACCAACCGCGCGGCAGCGTTATTCGGCTCCAGTGACCTTGACCTTTGACCCATTCTTTGACCCATAACCTTCATCATCGAACTTGGCCTAGATCTTCCCACTACCTATCCGCATGCAAAATATGAGCATCCTAAGTCCATCCGTTCAAACGCTAGAGAGGATACATACATACATAGTCCGCCTCAGACACGAGTGAAAACATTACCAGTCCGCTCTCTGCGATCACGGTTGGTAACAAGGAGAAATGAAAGAAGATTACGGGTTTTTACTTCAGGTTTAGACATAATATATTAGGGAAGTGGTAGATCAGACTTTTTGTAGAAAAAATCTACACCAATTGGTTCCCCCACAACGAACCACCACGAAAGCAAAGTCAGAGTCAAAATTGTTGTCTAAGGGAGCGAAGAATGCTGCTGTGCATTATGATGGCCACAAAAACGAGCATGAAGCCCCACAGACGAAATGGAAGAATAACAGAAGTTGGGTTGAGGGCCAGCCACACAGCTCAAGATCGTACGACTGTACGATACGATTCGATCACGTGGTCTCCCCAAGAACAAATTGTGATTCACGCTTCGAGATCATGTGATCGAATCGTATCGTACAGTCGTACGATTTTAGCTGACGTGTGGCTGGCCCTTTAACTCGTTCAAGTCAAAGCTGTCAATTTGATGGATTTGCTTCAAGGGAAGTAAATCTGTGTGCACACCATACCTTGGTCACTTCTAAACTCGCTTCGCTCCCTTAGACCACAATTTTGCCTCTGACTTTGCTTTTGTAGTGGTTCGTTGTGGGGAAACCAATCGGTGCGGAAAGTTTTTCTATATAGTATAAATAAAAAGTCTGATCTACCACTTCCCTAAGTCTAAGCCTGAAGTAAAAACCCGTAATCTTCTTTCATTTCTCCTTTTGTTTATGTCTGTTTTGTTTGTGTGTATCACTGTATGGCTGGAGTGATTTGTGAGTTTTTTTAATAATTCAAAATCGTTGCGATGCGAATGAGTTAAAGGGCCAGCCACACGTCAGCTAAAATTGTACGACTGTACGATACGATTCGATCATGTGGTCTCGAAGCGCGAATCACAATTTGTTCTTGGAGACCACACGTGATCGAATCGTATCGTACAGTCGTACGATTTTAGAGCTGTGTGGCTGGCCCTCAACCCAACTTCTGTTAATCTTCCATTTCGTCTCAATCTGGACTCGATAAATAGAGCGGAATGGCTGTTTCCAGCACTGTCTGGAATTATGTGCTATAGGGTGCAATGAGGGAAGTGTCATGTTATGAATTGTACTATATTTTTTTATGTTTTCAGGTTTTGTACGTTGTTGACCTTTACCGGATCATGCTTTTGACTACACGGACACGATGGCGGGGGTCTTCCACGACCCCCTACTCAGCAAAGAGCGAATTCCTAGGTGTTTATCCCTGTCCGGATGGCGGGGGTCTCCCACGACCCCTACTTGTTAATGAGTCACCATGTGTTTATCCCTGTCCGGATAGCGGGGGTCTCCCACGACCCCTACTCATGAGATAACCATAGCTGTTGACGGGACTATAACAGACTAACTGGGGGTTCATGCTCGTTTTTGTATTTTTTTGGTATAGATTTCTTAGGTATACTAGTAGTATATCTTTTGAAAGCCAAAGGCAGCTTTTTTTCTTTCTTTTCATGGGCATATAACGAACTTTGAGCCCGAGTGAAAAGTGTCTTCTAACTTCCTTATTTTGATCTCAGGGCAGAGACAAAAATCGTCCATTAACAGTGTGCGCGCGTGTGCGCGCGTGTGTGTGTGTAGTAGGGGTTGGATGGGTGGTGTCTGTGTGTTTATGTTTATTATACGCCATACGCACATTTTGATCTCAGGGCAGAGAGTCTGGGGGCTTCATGCTCGTTTCTTTTTTTCTTTTTCATAGATCTCTTAGGTATACTAGTAGTATATCTTTTGAAAGCCAAAGGCAGCTTTTTCTTCTTCTTTTTTTTCTTTTCAAACTATGAGCCCGAGTGAAAAGGGTCTTCTACTAACTTCCATATTTTGATCTCAGGGCAGAGACAAACATTGTCCATTAACAGTGCGCACGCGCGCATGTGTGTGTGTAGGGGTTGGATGGGTGGTGTCTGTGTGTTTATATTGTATTATATGCCATACGCACATTATTGTAAATTATCGGGGCAGGGATTTTTTTGGATTTTTTTTTTTTTTTTAATAAAATGTGGCAGCTTCGTTAAGACAGTTTTATCACTTTCATGTTGTATATATGCTAATAGCCCATGTCACTATTGTCAGTCTGAGTTTGTTGTACAGTGGAATCTCCCTATAAAAGAAAAAAAACACTTGGAAAATGTGCATCATGGTACGTCGGCAGAGAAACCAATTCTGGCATTTACTGTGGAACCTCCCTTATAAGACCTTCCGAAATCATCCCAAATGAGGTCTTATAAGGGATGGTAATTTTATCACTTACAAAGACGGGCATGGGAATTGTCAGTCTTTTGGCTGATTTCAGCTTTTTGGATGGTCCTCTTCAGTCTTTTTTTGTGCAAGTTTCAGCTTTTTTGATGGTCCAAGAGGACATTTATGAGATAAAAAAAAGAAGCCCAATAAGTAAAACTTAAGTTATTGGTTATACATGAATGGACAATGAACTAAATATATCACTTATCTCTAATACTGTTGTTAAGGCTTAGATAACGGAAGAAGCTTCATTTTCTGGGGGCTGTATCCCAACACACACGGTTTTCAGGTGTGTTTTTTTTTTTTATTCCTTGTTCCTATGCCTGCTTCCAGACCCCAATTTCCAGTCTTTGTTGTCTTCTCTAATTCCCATGCCTGAAAGAAGGGCAATGTCTCAGAGAAGTAGGTCTTATATCGGGTGGGAGGGAGTCTTATTATGGGAGGGAGTCTTATAAGGGAGGTTCCACTGTATACCGACGGAAGATGGAGCAAGAAAAAATTATAAGAAAAATGTATAAGTAAATAAGTTTTTGGGTTTTTTAATCATCCAAAATAAGGTCTTAAGTGGGAGGGAGTTGTAATAGGGAGGTAATTTTGATATTTACAAAGGGCAATGTCTCAGAAAAGTGCGGTAGGTCTTAAGGGGGAGTCTGGATCTGGATCAATACGTCGCAGACGCCACTTCTGACGATAGACGCGACGGAACTAGGAGGGCGCATTCCCTATTAGAATTAAAAGAAAAAAATAGAAAGGAGAAAGACCTTCTGTTGGGTTAAGAACATTAACTCTTCTACTACCAAGTATTACAACTGTTTACTGTTGAGCACCAAGTAATTTTTGCAGCTGCACTGATTTTCGCACATACTCACTTTAAAAATTCATTAAAAATACTCGCTCGAATCATCACTAAAATTCCCTGTGTCGATCTGCTGCTGCAAACCCAAGATCGTTTCAGCAGCTCTTTTTTATTCGCCTAAGTTCAGATTCTGCCACTTCTTTCACAGTAAATCCAGTGAATGCTTCGTCGTCACTGTCGCCATCTTGTAGAAGTTCATGCCAAAAGTCATCGTCAGTTTCCATCGTCGAAAACGCGATTGAAAATTACAAAATTTAGCCTACAAATGAAGATGGCGGAAGATTGTGCTTTCCCTGAGCGAACTGCGCATGTCACGGAAGTAAAGGATGTGATGTCACTTCATATAAATAGCGCAAAGGGGGACACCGGGGTTTCCCTAGTATCTGGCGGTCAAACCCGCCCATGGCTAGCAACGGTAAACAGTAAACCGGGCGGTTCAACCCGCCGACGGCAGCAGAAGAGTTAAACCCCCCAGTTCAGCCGGAATGGCCCAGGCCCCACTTCCAGAAGTAAACAAAAAGAAAGGAAAAAAAAGCCTAATCATGATCTAGTGGTCAGTCTTAATAGTCTTAATAGGGAAGGTCTTAATAGGGAGGTTCCACTGTATATAAGATTGTATTGTAACCGACTGAGCATTGTACAAAAATAATGGATTGCTCAACCCAAATAATTTGGGCAGTGTTATGCATTACTGGATTATGATGCGTGCGTGCGTGCATGTATGTGTGTGTGATTAGTCAGTGTGGTGTACAAGTTGAACAATATTTGGTTTAGAATTCATTGTGCGCCAACGTTGTTTGAGAACATTGATTTTTTTAAATATATGTTATATTCTTTTAATATGTATAATTAAATCATTTTATACATAAAGTAATGTTGTGTCTTTTTGTGTGTGTGAATAGACATTGTGTACATTATGTAAGTGCACATGCGAAAGCTCATTTTGCCTCAGTACTTTTTACATGGTTAGAAAGATATATATAATATACATTTACACCAACATGAACATAACTAAAACCTGAACTCGTAACTCAAGACTACATTTTCCGTTACTTCGTTTTTAATTTATTGAGCATACAGTATTAACACACATACAGTGAACAAGAGACCCCAACGGTAAAATATTGAACATTAAAAGTTAATACAGACAAACCTCTATTTTAAGACTTCCAAAATGTCCGGAAAAATTGGTCGTAAATTGGAGGGGTCGTATGACGGAGGTTTTCACTGGCAGCCGTAGAAAGAAAAAGTTCAGCACAGTTCATACTCTCTTCATGCACACATACAATGACATATTAAAACTGGATTTGGGTCTTTCCAACTCCATAGGATTGTGCAATCGATATTACAGTTTCACTTTGCCGACTTCTGTTAATCACCTCCACTCTCGTTCAAAGTCAGTGGTTTTCTTTTTCAAAGTCAGTGGTTTTCGTGCTTTTCCTTCGCTCTCCGCCAACTTTTCTACAACAAGGGAAGCGACTCAAGCTTTCAGGCCCTTGACCGTGGTTGTTTCCCTTTGCTCGAAGTCTATGCAGACGACAGCAACGATCGTAAAAAACCAACAAAATGGCGGTCGTAAGTCGCGTTTTAGAGGAAGTCGTTTAAGAGAGGTCGTTTACATAGTAAAATGCATCTGTGCCAACAAATCCGGTCTCAAATGAGAGGTGGTCGCTTAACAGAGGGTCGTAAAATAGGGGTTTGTCTGTATCAATCGCAATAGAATATTTTGTTATGAACAAAGAACAAAGGCTAAAAGCATCTTCGATGAAATAGGACACTTTAAAAATGGAATCACAACACTAAAAAGGCAGTAATAGGATATTAAGAATCATTTTATTTGAAATTTAAAAAAAAAATTGTTTGCATAAACATCGAAGACACTTTTTGGATAGAAGAAAATGGATACACTTTTTTTTAAAATTTATGAAGAAAGCGTTAATCATGAAAATGTTGCGAAGGGCAATCCCTTTGCATAGCAAACATCAAATCACACGGTGACGTTCCGACACTTTTTGAATGTAGCCATCATCTGATTTACTTAACTCAATTAGTCACATACAAAATGAGTTTTTCCCTTGGACATTTTTTTATTATTTTCCAAAAATCGAATGCACATCATACAAACATGCTGAAACATGCAACGTGTACCGAGTGAAAGATAAATCAGTATATTTTTGGAGACTTCTTACTTTGAACGAGTGAGCCGCATATATTTCACAATGTAAATAATCTGATGAAACGCGCTTCGTCAGGAAAACAAAAACTTCCAACTCCACAGGCTGACCACTTTATGATAATTTTTCTTCTTCTTCTGTGGTGGTGACCAACTTCTTTATATAGAAGTAAATGTACACACTTTAGTATCTAGTATCACAAAGCCACTCAAGTTTTGATAGACTTGGTTTAGTATATAAATGAAAAAAGGATTGTAAAAAGCATAATATAAACTATAAAGATTTGTTTATTTAATGTTTGAATAAAGTGAGCTCTATGGTCGCCGTCATATTGAATGAAGCAAATTCGAAGATGATGAGTAGTTCAATTTAAAGAAGTTAAAAAACAAAATTTGTGTTTGCAAGGACGGTTGTTTTTTTCGTCTGCCATTTTGAAAAAATACGAAACTAAGTGGCATGGCTTTGTATATCGATTTCTCGGCAAAAATGTAGATTTACACCCTCCCGCTCTATTTCTGGGTTCTTTCCGTGTAGATTGAGCACTTAAATATCTATATTTTAAATAATAGTTGACTTATTCATTACATGAAAGAAGAATGGCTCTAGTGCGCTTTTGAAGTGTACTTACTTCACGGTAGGTACTTATTTCTCATGACACCGGTATGCCAGATTGAGTCCTTGATCGAAATGTAGTAACCTGGTCCTGGAAAAGTCCTGACTTTTTTTTTGGAACAGATCTGTATGAACTCTGTAAATATAACTATTTCTTGTTGAAACTTTTTCCCAGACCAAATTGAAAATGTGTCCCTACGGTATCATAAAAGCGAAACGAAAGAATTATAAAAAATTGATGAGGCAGAACCCAAAAAATCATTGACCTGAAAAATTGCAATATTTGACATAGACCACTGCACCATATAAAATGGCTAATAATTTAGCGAGAGAAAAAAACAACACGATAAACAGAATATCACATTTCTATGTACAACTTGGAGTGTAAGCCTTCAAGATCAGAATGATTTGCTTATGTCATATTATATTCAGTACCGCTATAATAATAAGGGCATCGCCGAGCGGCAGCAACACATTGTGACAATGCAACCCGGCCAGAGTTATGTCCCCCCCTTCAGTTTTCATGGTCAAACTTCAAGGTCAAGGTCAGCACGGTGTTGATTAACGAAAGGAAGCTTCCTTTTCAAGCTGTCTACCCCTCTGCCAATTTTAATCAAAGTCCAAACAGTAGTTTTTAAGATAATCGATACACAGACACACACAAACCAAATCGCAAAACCCTGGCCTCTGGCCGGGTAATAATGGCATGGGTGCTGCTGGGAAATTTCAAATATCCTGCAAGGGGGGCGGCCCCGGGTGGAGTGCAGGAGCAGCACACACACACACACATTTAGTGCTCTGTGTTCACCCCTCTAGACTAGTACAAGTGCTACATTCCTTTGAATATAGCAAATGCTTAAAGGCCCTTTTTTATTGTACAAGTATGTGTGTGTGTAAGAAAATCGTTGCTTCTCATAATCCGGCTCTAGGCAATTTAACCTTTACCAAATCATGCTTTTGACTACACAGACACGATGGCGGGGGTCTTCCACGACCCCTACTCAGCAAAGAGCAAATTCCTAAAGGGATGAGAGGTGTTTATCCCTGTCCGGATGGCGCAGGTCTCCCACAACCCCTACTTGTCAAAGAGTCACCATGTGTTTATCCCTGTCCGGATGGCGGGGGTCTCCCACGACCCCTACTCAATGCACTGCAGTGCTCTTTAAAGTAGGGGTCGTGGGAGACCCCCGTCATCCGGACAGGTATATCAAAATTACGCGTCATATTACGTCATTTATATTTTATACACCTTAATGAAATTGAACACACTTCAAGCCATTTACGTTTTTGACAAAGTCATGAAATTTCATGAAGATTGCTTAAATAGTTTTAGAGATATAACATGTTTTGTGTGTCAAGGGGTCGTGGGCGACCCCAGAAGTCCGGTAAAGGTTAAAAATCCTGCAATTCAGGACACCCTGCAAGGAGCATCCATGTAATGGGCATTTCTAGCGCTTAATCTTAAATAAGCCCTAAGCGCTTACAATAATAAATAAGTTATTAATAATTTAATAAAACATCAATAGAAACAAATGAACGTCAAAAATATGTTAAACACAAGCACACACACAAATAAATAAATAAATAAAAGATTTGGTAAAGGTCCCCAAGATGTGCCACCCCCCCTGCATTTCTCGGTTAATTGTATTTTCCCGTTTTTGCCTTTCTTACCAAACATAAAGCTGTATTTTATTAACCTTTTTAGCTAATAACCTTTTTGGAATACTAACCCTATCCATAACCCTAGGCCATTATTTAATGTTTGGAAAGAAAGGCAAAAACAGAAAATTGCAATTAACTGAGAAATGCAGGGTGGTGGCACATCTTTACCTTTACCAAAGATTTTTTATCGTTATCATTAATCTGTTTGCCCCAAAAAAAAACTACTTTAATCTTAAAAAAGAAAAATATATTAAACTATGCTCTGTTTATAGTTAAAATGATAAGATCTACAGTAATAAAATAAATAAATAACAGATTTTTTATTGTTATCATTAATCTGTTTGCCACCCAAACTACTTTAATCTTAAAAAAGAAAAATATATTAAACTATGCTCTGTTTATAGTTAAAATGATAAGATCTACAGTATATACAACAATAGTAGTGCAATTTTTGTTTATGAAGTTTTGATAAAACAGAACACTAAAGCCAAGTCTGACCATTTTTAATTAAATCCAATTACTCCATAAGGAATCCGTCTCTAAATCGCTTAGAAAACGAGTACTTAAATTCCATCTTTAAAAGGTTATATCTTCATATTGATCAGGATATAAGTGACGATTTTTTTAACATAATACTTATTAAACATCACACTACCAATACCAGTTGAATTGTTTTAGCCGTCTCAAATAATTTTAAAAAAACGAAAAATCGTTTTCTAGGCTAATAAAAAAACTCCTATTTTACGACCCTCTGTTAAGCGACCACCTCTCATTTGAGACCGGATTTGTTGGCACAGATGCATTTTACTATGTAAACGACCTCTCTTAAACGACTTCCTCTAAAACGCGACTTACGACCGCCATTTTGTTGGTTTTTACGACCGTTGCTGTCGTCTGCATAGACTTCGAGCAAAGGGAAACAACCACGGTCAAGGGCCTGAAAGCGGAGTCGCTTCCCTTGTTGTAGAAAAGATGGCGGAGAGCGTAGGAAAAGCACGAAAACCACTGACTTTGAAAAAGAAAACCACTGACTTTGGACGAGATTGGAGGTGATTAACAGAAGTCGGCGAACTGAAACTGTAATACATCGATTGCACAATCCTATGGAGTTGGAAAGACCCAAATCCAGTTTTAATATGTCATTGTATGTGTGCATGAAGAAGAGAGTATGAACTGTGCTGAACTTTTTCTTTCTACGGCTGCCAGTGAAAACCTCCGTCATACGACCCCTCCAATTTACGACCGATTTTTCCGGACATTTTGGAAGTCTTAAAATAGAGGTTTTGTCTGTATAGTAAAAAAAATAAATGTAATAACAAAATCTGAATGTTATTACAAATTTCGGGTGGGGTGGGGGGTGAGGGCTTATAATGAGGTGGGCCTTACAGTCAGAAAAATACGCCAACAAAAATAATAATAATTAAAAAATGAAAAATCTCGTTTTCTTGGCTATTTGGAAATGGTTTCCTTCTGAAGTCATGCATTGACAAACTGTTAAATGCAATCCTATTTTTTTTATTAATACATTCACTCATTTTTTTTATCAATAAAAATCAACCGAATAAATCGACTATTATGCAATCCTATTTTTGATTAATAGAATAGGATAGGAACAAATATTTAAACAATAGGAGCACCAGACATTGGTATATATTTTTTGGGTGAGTGTGTATCATCAATATTAAGCGAGTGCTTGCTGACATGCGTACACGATAAAGTGAATTTGAAATACTGGCTAGCACTATTATGCTTCACAACCACAAAATAATGTGACAACTAAAAACCCGGGTGTAGCTGCGAATTGGGATTCGGAACGAGCGGCGTGGGAGCAACGCCACTGTACGGCCCAGAAGATGGGACAGCAAAAAACCCACAAAAAAAACAAAAAAACAAAATAAAACACAAGTAAAAAGTAATGTCCCATATGGCTTCGGCCAGGAGGACGTAAAGCTAAATTCGTCATTATGTGACAATACTGGGCTAATTTAAAAAAATACAAAAGCAGAATTAAAAGATCAGCCTCTACCAAAGCCAAATAATGAATACTGTCACTAGTGGTATATAGTGGGACTATATTTCACTCCCCTATTTTAAAAAAAGCAGAAATACAAAATTCTAGCAACACAATTCCAGCATGTTATTGTACTCATTTCTCCAGATAATAACTTGCAGCCTTTTTTTTGGCCAAAACTTTCCATTAAACTTACTTGGGTACAGAAAAGATTTTGTCTGCAATATTAGAGATTCCTCTGTGCCATGCATAAAATAGGCACCTCCCAAGATTAAAGACCTACAGAGCTGGCTGTCAAAATCACGTATTTCACGTGTTTTCCCTCTTATAGCTGGTAAGAAATCTTATTTTGACCAAGTGTTGCTCCCATACACATTGAAAACGAGGCATCACTTTAAAGAGCAGCCTCGATCGTATACGAGGTAAGTCTAAATGCGGACCACATCGACCCAGAAAAAAACCAAGGGACTTAATCCAGCCGGCTCTGTGGGTCTTTAAGAACATAAGGTCACTCGTTAACAGACCCTCATTTGATGCCTTTTACAAGAGACAAAGGCTGTTATTAACCCTTTTCACCACCAATTATGTCGCATTTATGCACCACACTGGTTGAACACCCATGTCACTGAAAGGCATCAAATGAGGGTCTGTTATCCAGTGACCTTATGTTCTTAATGTTGGGAGGTAAGGCTAGGCCCTATTTTATACATGTGACAAAGGAAACCCTAATATTGCAGACAGGATCTTTTCTGTATCCAGGTAAGCTTAATGGAAAGCTTTGGCTAAAAAAAACTGGCTGGTGTTGAAAGGGTTAACACCACCATGCACTAATTAGAAAGATTCCATACCTTCGTCGGTTGTCTTCTTCTACTGACACAAACAGCTTACAGACAGATCCACTAGAATAAATAACATCTTCACAACCCAACATTTCAACATCCATACTATAATATTCCAAGAAGGCAAAACGTAAAGTCTGCAATAATTGGTTGATCTGAAGAGAGACAAAGCCACCATAGCAAACTAAAAGTAGATTACAACGTCTTTCCCGAAGGCTGGTTACAAGCCAGAAATACAAAAACCTCTTGAAAACTCGTGAGCTCGATCAGGCTCATTCGTCTCGAGCGAGTTAAAAGACCTGGAACTGTTCATGAGATTTTCAAAGTTGTGTTTTATCATTCATTTTTCTTTTCAATCTGTACAATTATTTATCTCGAAGATACATGCAAGTGATATACAATCATACATATAAAAATACAAGTACCGTATGTTTCGGACTATAAGGCGATATGTTTCTCTCCAATTTCGAGGCCTATGCGCTTAATAAATGAGGGCGCCCTATTTGTGAACAAAATCGTGAGAAGAGAGGCAACGATTGCCGTGTTCAGTACAGTCTACTGTGAGTCACAACATCGAAAGTGGTAACGAGTCGCCGATATGACGAATACTCACGTTAAAATGCTTCAAAATCCCTATTATCGTCCGAGATACCGTCCAACAGATGCCATAACCCTTCATTGGATGTAAAAAGCATCGTTGTAGAGCTTAAAATGCCATAATTCTACCAGTTTTTGCGATGAAAAGTCCAAACACAACAACCGGAAGTCGCAAAAACGGAAGTTTCAATTATTTGAGAAAGGAGCCAACTCTCATTTATGACAGCAGTAATGGCGGTCGGTAAGCGTTTACGGGCTTCAAACTTCGACTTTCTTTTTTTTTTTTATAAATGAGGGCGCCTTTTACTTTATTTTTTCAGATTTTTCTTGAAAATTTCCCTATTCGCCTTATACACAGCAGCGCCTAATGATCCGAAAAATACAGTAGGTCTACTTACAGAAAACAAACAATAAATTTGTAACCTTTTTTTCTTTTCTGGCAGTATTTTGAATCTATTTCGTGTGGGACTCTCTTTTACTATCACAGGTTGTCACAAGAAAAAAAAAGCATTCCATATTGAACACACAAAACATGTTTTAAATACTGACAGCGACAAACGCACATAAATGTGTCGTAAGTAGCGCAAAAACGATGCGTTGAAATAAAGCACAAATGACACATCACAAGCAGCACACACAATGCGTTGAAATAAAGCACAAATGACACATCACAAGCAGCACACACAATGCGTTGAAATAAAGCACAAATGACACATCACAAGCAGCACACACAATGCGTTGAAATAAAGCACAAATGACACATCACAAGCAGCACACACAATGCGTTGAAATAAAGCACAAGGTACCAAAAATATAATGAACCCCGTCATCACAAAACGCCTGAGAACCACAGTCGAGACACGCGAGCTTTAACCCTTTCGCCGCCAGACATTTTTCGGCCCAAAAATACCATTAACCCTTTCACCGCCAACGTCGCATTTTTGCACCACAATGATTTAACACCCATGTCAGGCATCAAATCAGGGTCTGTTATCCAAAGACCCTGTTCTCTTAATTTTGGGAGGTAAGGATAGGCCTCACTTTAAATATGTCACAGAGGAATCCCCAATATTATAGACACATTTTTTTTCTCTACCCAGGTTAAGTTTAATGGAATTGTTTTGCTGAAAAATGGCTGGCGGTGAAAGGGTTAAACTTAACTGTGTAGAGAAAAGAAGTTATCTGCAATAGAGTCTTTGTATAACAGGCCCTGAATTTGATGCCTTTTAGTGGCATGGGGGTTAAACCATTGTGGTGCGAAAAGGCGATATTGTTTGTGAAAGGGTTAAAAGTACCATCACAATTTTTTTTTTTAATCTAAATTTTTTTTTAAAAATCACACATAAACAACACACGCCAGATAACGTTTGCATAGAATCGGAATCGAAAGTGGAAAATATGCTACCAGAGAAAAAACCCACTCTTCCTCGTCGTTATTATTAAAAGGAAATGAGACCCTTAAATATTACATCCCTCCAGTTTCGCAAATATTTATCGTCGCTGTCCGACGCTAACCGTGTATTTACACAATCAGTGATTTTACAGGAGCATCAAAAAACATATTGTCGCCTGCTACAAAGTCAATCCCCATTTGATATACGCTTGACCCTTCTTCTTTACCGATGAGTAAACATGTGACACAATAAAAGTTGCATTAACACCCAAAATTTTCGTGATAATTCAGTTACACGGTTAGTCACAAAGTTAGTGCATTGTTCTCACAATGGGAGATACGACAGCTGCCGGCAGTTACACGATTAGCGTGACCAGTTACACGCTTATCGCGTCAAAACCAGCAACAACCCGCCACATACACGATTATTTCCATGGTACCATGTGACAAATTTGAGCATTTTCATTGGTCGCAGACACAAGATATTTATAGAAGACCTGCGTGAGGTCACTGGAAGGAGTTTCAGTAAAAAATCTATTTTTGTCAAATTTTGTAGATACACGGTTAGCGTCAGACAGAGACGTTATGCATATACACATTTCTTTTCTTCTTTTTTTTTATATAGAGAAATAAGGCCCCCGTAGCTTTGCAAAATAACGAAATGCGTAGCCATACACTTCCATAAGAAATGAGCGTGTTACAATGCAAGCACCTTCTATTTAAATATCTTTGCTGCCAAGACAAGAAAACAAAAGTTTTCAAAGGCAAATAGCGGAGCATGCCATATTTTAACTCACTGGCCAAATTATTTCCCCTTATTCTGTGGGGACTGAGCATTTGACTAGGTTCGTAAAACGATCACCAAAACCAAGTTATGAAGAGTTAGGCATCAATATTTTCAGAAAAGATTAGCAACACCATGCACTAAACGATCGTAAAATATTAGATTCCATACCTTCGTCGTTTGTCTCCTATTGACGAAAACAGCTAACACATAGAAAGAAGGAAAATTTCACATTCTGATCTTTGACCCCCCTCTACAACCAAAGCTGAATGTAAGCTATGCAATGATTGGTTGATTTCAAGAGAGGCAAGGTCAAAGCAAACTGAAAATAGGTTATGACTTCGCACTGGAAAGCTGGTTACACGCCAGAAATCAAAACGGCTAATAATTTAGCGAGAGAAAAAACCCTCTTCAAAACTCTTATGAGCCGGATCCGGGCCATTCGTCCTAAACGGTTGTGCAAGCCATGAGCCATGAGCCGGATCATTCGTCCCGAGTGTGTTAAAAAAAATGTCAAGGGAAAAAAAAAAAAAAAAATTATGTCGTTATGAGAAGATAATCCGTTTGATAGCGAAAGCAACCTCTTTCATTCTTTTTCTGTCATTCAAATTCATCCCTCTTTCACAATGAATATGCGGGATGCAACCAACAGTTTTGAAAGAAAGCAGTTGACGAACAAAATGCCTCACAGTTGCAGCTGGTAAAACTTGACCGCGTTGTCCCTGAAGACGGCCTTTTCGTTTCCAGGGGATATCTTGCCGACCAATCGTCGCGCCAGGTTGAAGATGTCGGAGTATGAAGCTCCCGCCACCTTGCACACCGGCCAATCTGATCCAAACATGCAGCGACTGGGACCGAAGCACTCCAACACATGCTAGTAGAATTTAAAAAAAGCATCAATATAAAATAATTTGTCTTTGAAATTAAAAAAACGTGAATCATTTATTTTTTATTTTTAGTTATACACATAGTCAGCTCTCTCATTTTCCCCGCCACCTTCCACCAAAAGCTCGTATCTCTAACAACTTTCTATCTGGGGTAAATGAGGTTGTGAAAATAGGAGAAAAACTCAAAACTCCGTATCTTCGTTCTTTTCAAGTCTGAAAACCTTTTTTTTTAACCCTTTCGCCGCCAGCAATTTTTTTTAGCCAATATTTTGCATTAAGCTTACATGGATAGAGATAAGATTTTGGTCTGAAATATTGGGGATTCTTCTGTGATATATTTGAAATAAGGCCTATCTTTACCTCTCAGAATTAAGAACCCAAGATCATTGGATAAAAGACCCTTGTTTCAAGACTTTTAATGACATGGGTGTTCAAATCACTGTGGTGCAAAATTGCGACATTGGTGATGAAAGGGTTAAATTTTAACGAAATGCAGGACTAAACTTGCAAAGTCTTGGACAACATATTCATCATAGTTAATCAATTGTGGTGAACGCAGTTAATTTTTAAAAGTTTTTGTTTCATTTTTCTCAAAACTACCAAAATTGAGATACGAGGATTTTGAATTTCACAGCTATGCAATAAATAACTGCACAAATACAAAATGAAGGTTGTTTAATGAAAAGGATTAATCTTCTTTGTTGTTGTTGACTTACGTACCCTGGCTTAAAGACTCCAGGGATCATCCCAACAACCGAAGCACTTGAATACTATATGGTAACAAACGCACCATCTAGGGATGAGAACATTACGTGTGTTTGACCGTTTTTATTACCCCGCCACATGGGCAGCCACACTCCGTCTTCGGGGGATTCAGGAGACTGGGATGATGTTATGCGAGGAGCTTGCCATGGCTACCGCAATCCCCGCATAACTATGCATAGCATAACAACATTTTGATGTAGCCTTGGTGTTCTAGCCTATGTTAATTGGTCTGACATATAGCAGCCCGATGGATTAATCTTCTTGTAAAGCGCTTAGAGCTTTGATGAATAAGCGCTATAGAAATGTACATAATGAAGATGGTGTAGAAAGGCACAGTGGTATCGCGTTCGCTTCGTGTCAAGTAAACCTGAGTTCGAACCTGGGTACAGGGGATTGTTTCCTCTCATTCTGCACTAGGCCTTAACGGTCTGAAGTCTTTCGGATGAGACGATAAACTGAGGTCCCGTGTGCCCATGCACTTAGCATACGTTAAACCCAGTGGCAACGAAAAAGTTGTCATTTGGTAAAAATTTACCCACCCCCACCCCCCGTCATCAGTGACAAAAATCGCATGCAAATTTTTTTATTAAAAAAAAATTGGGTGGTGCGCCTCTGGCTGCGACGCGCTCTCCAGGTAGGAGCAACCCGAATTTCACAGAGACGCCTCTGTGACTATAAAGTACCTAATACCTGTACCTAATAATAAATAAATAAAGGTATGCTTTGCTGAGCATCAACAATGCGCACTAAGAAAAGTCTAGAGTTAAATGCAGTGACACTTCTAACACCATGCTCAAGCCATCACTCTGCATTCTCACCAAAGGCAAAAAGACATTCACTGCCAAGCACCCTGCCATGTGTTTGTCTGTTTTTAGAGGCTCTGTCACTGTTTCTTCCGTTCAGGCAACACGTGCGCACTCGAAAGAATACTTACTCCCTTCTTGTCGGTCGAGATGCAACGAACAGAGGCAACATTGTGGTCTAAGGGAGCAAAGCGAGCTTACAAGTGACCAAGGTATGGTGAGCACACAGATTTACTTCCCTTGAAGCAAATGCATCAAATTGACAGCTATGTATTAATTCTGGACATATATGGCCGGAAGGACTTGAATGAGTTAAAGCCCCCCCCCCCCCCACTATTCGGTAAGAGGAGTAGGCCATGTTGTGCCGGTGGGATGGATGACACAAATTCACATAGCACGCGCCGCATCCATTGTGTGCCCCAATCGCAGTCTAAGCGAAGACTTTGAGCGTGGGGCGGGATGAACATCCCGAAGAAAGAAAGAAGAACAAACAACAAATACAACTAAAAACCTACTTTGACGTAAGGCTCAAAGTGCTCCTCTTTCCAGTTGTTTAAATCAGCCTCGGTCACCATACCAGATCTGAAACAGCAACACACACACACACACACACACACACACACACACACACACACACACACACACATGCGTGAAAACCCCACAAAGTGGGGCGATTTACACTATTTTACGGAAAAAGTGCTGTCTCTATATCGGGAATGAAAATACACTTTTTCCGTCGATAAATCCTACCAATATTTTCTGTCCCGGGTAGTACACTTGACACTTGGAGCGCAAGTGCAGTTTTAGTGTGCGTGCACTACAACTGCACTTGTGATAATTAATTATTGGTGAGAGAAAAAATGGGGCGACGATATTCGCTCCATTTCTTTTTTCGCCCCAGTTTAAGATTTTCCCGACGTGATCGCCCCAATTCGATACATTAACACGTACACACACACGTGTACACACACACACACAATATTTTAGTTGTTGTTGTAAAGTGAGAAAGCCTATCTAACTTACCACCACGTACCATATTTTACACTATTAACCCTTTCACCGCCAGCCATGTTTCAGCCCAAAAATATCCATTACATTTACCTGGGTAGAAAACAAAATCCACCTGCAGTATTTGGGGATTCTTCTGTGACATATACAAAATAAGGTCTATCCTTACTTCCCGAAACTAAGACACTAGGGTCTTTGGATAATAGACCCCAATTTGATGCCTTTTAGTGACATAGGTGTTAAATCACTGTGGTGCTGAAATGCGACTTTGGCGGTGAAAGGGTTAAAACAATTCTTTTCTTCCCCAGCTTGAGATCCATGCGCTTTACAACATGGTGAACAAAATAATAAGAAAGCGTAAAAAAAAACGAAATCTGAATTTTGTGTAAAATTTGATGGACGTAACTTATGATAAAGGTGCGCTTATCCCTTTCGCCGCCAATGTCGCATTTCTGCACCACGCTGATTTAACACCAATGCCACCAAAAGACATAAAATTAGGATCTGTTATCCAAGCTACTAAACTAATAAAATCTCTTAAAAACAAGCGCGAAATCGCAATAGTTTGTGGCACGCGGTCTATTTTTACCACTCCAATCATGAGTCACCTCCCCTGGCTTTTCAATAATTTTAATCTGTAAACCAGAATGTTATCTCTGCACCATTTCGTAACTTTTTATATCTTTTGGAAAACATTTAAAACTATGCATCCTACTTATACTCATCAAAAGAAGCACCGCATACTCGTCGTGTCTGTTGTAGTGTCTGTATTACGTATGTTTATTATTTTGTACGCTTTTAAAATACATCATTTTAAAGAGCGGCCTCAAGTGTAGCCTCGATTTGAAGTGCGACAATTTTGTCAAAATGTGCGACAATTTTTGGACCGACCGACCGACAGACAGACAGACCGACCGACAAAGTGAGTTATAGGTTTGTGGCTTGAGCCACAAACAATAAAGACTATGGTGAAAGGCTGCGCAGGCTGGATTTGCCATCCTTGAAATACAGGAGGCTGCGAGGAGACCTGATAAATGTTTATAAATGTTTTAACAATACTGACTTTACTAACAAAAGATTGTTTCAGCTCTCGAACTATTCGAAAACTAGAAACTGTGAATTAAAAATACTAATACAATACAGCAGAACTAACATTAGAAAACATTTTTTTGCTAACAGAGTTGCCAAGTATTGGAATAACCTCTCTGCACAAATCAAGCTTGCACCAAACCTTAACCAGTTTAAAAACCTCCTGGACAAAGACCCTAAATTGACAGAATTAAGATACCAACATGACTGATTGAGTCATCAAAAACCGTCACAGCTGTGCCCAATACTACAAAAACTAAATTGAAAGGGCACTTCAGTCAGAGGCCGCAAGGCCTAGTTGCCCTCATTACCCTGACCTGACCTGACCTGACCAATGACCTTATCATATAGTAAAAAGCCAACTGTCCGTCCGTGTGTGTGTGTGTGTGTGTGTGTGAAACACAAAACGGGCCTTATAACTCCGCCGTTTTTTCGACCGATTTGCTTCACATTTGCTGTGAGCCCTAACGGGGCGATGGCAACGGCAACCGAGGCGGCCGTGTCATTTGCGCGGTTTTGCAAATGCGTGAAACGCGCATCCGACAGCCTTTCGGCGCCCGTATCTCCGGTATTTCTGGACCGATTGCCTTCAAATTTGGCAGATATATGACCGGGGACGGTGACTATCAATGTGCCAAACCGGAAGCGAATCCATTACTTAGGTGCATAACAGCAGCATGATGCAAAACGGGCCTTATAACTCCGCCGGTTTTCAACCGAATCGCGTCAAATTTGCTGTCAGGCTTGCTGTCACCGGGGCAAAGTCTGGCAGCAAATTTGAAGAAAATCGTGAGCACGTCACTCTCAGAGCAGCGCCAACGGGAAACGGGGCTTTATAACTCTGCCGTTTCTTAACGAAATCGCTTCAAATTTGCTGTACTCAGTGTTACCAGTACTTGGCGTTACCGTTACTAGGCGTTACCATTACTAGGGAGAGCGCATCACTCTCAGAGCAGCGCCAATGCGAAACGGGGCCTTATAACTCCACCGTTTTTCTTAACCGAATCGTTTCAAATTTGCTGTACTCAGCGTTACCAGTACTTAGCATTACCGTTACTAGGCGTTACTGTTACTAGGCGTTACTGGTACTCGGCGTTGCGCTAGTGTTGTTAATTTTTGGAGATAAGAAAAGGCCTTATTTGATACATGTCATGCATAGGGGATCGACAGTATTTCAGATGCCAACTTTTCTTTGTCCGGGTAAGTTTGAGAAGAAAAAAAAAGGGCTAATAAATGGCTGGCGGTGAAAGGGTTAAAGTGCGAAATATAGGGTAACATTTTTTTTATGTGAATGTTAAGTTGGAATCATAACCTCTCTGTCTCTTCCCCTCTCACACACATGTACACACACACACACAAGCATAAAGTGTGTACATGTTGACATTTGTGTGTGTATGTGTGCGTGCATGCGTGAGTGTGTATGTGTGTGTGTTCATATGTGTGTGTGTGTGTGTGTGCACGCATGTCTATATGTGCATTCTTGATGTGAGCGTACAGGCACCTGCGTTCACACGCTGACTCGACTCACATTTTGCAGTAAATGTTGGGGTTGGCCGCAATCTTTTTCATATCCGCGGCCCACTCGTCAATTCGGCCATCTTTGATGTAAGGTTTGGCCAAATGATCCACCACCATCTTCAATCTGTCAATCAACGGTTTCCATAGAGACATGCGATTTTATATAATTATGCTAATTAAGGGAAACACTTTGGAACACACATTCATATGAGTACCATAGTTTCAAATCTAGAAACCGCACCCGTATTAATGTATGTATGTATTAGGTACTTTATAGTCACAGAGGCATCTCTGTGAAATTCGGGTTGCTCCCACCTGGAGAGCGTGTTACAGCCAGAGGCGCGCCACCCAAATTTATTTTTTTTTAATGCGTTTTTTGTATGACTGATGAGGAAGAAAAGGGGGGTGGGGGTAGAGGTAAATTTTGACTAAATGACAACTCTTTCGTTGCCACTGGGTTCAACGTGTGCTAAGTGCATGGGCGCATGGGACCTCGGTTTATCGTCTCATCTGAAAAACTCCATGTTCAGACCGTAAGGCCTAGTGCAAAGTGAGAGGAAAAATCCCCTGTACCCAGGTTCGAACTCGGGTTTACTTGACACAAGGCGATACCTAAAATAACCAATTTTTGCAAATTCCGCTACAACTCACGTTACAGACAAACCCCTATTTTACGACCCTCTGTTAAGCGACCACCTCTCATTTGAGACCGGATTTGTTGGCACAGATGCATTTTACTATGTAAACGACCTCTCTTAAACGACTTCCTCTAAAACGCGACTTACGACCGCCATTTTGTTGGTTTTTACGACCGTTGCTGTCGTCTGCATAGACTTCGAGCAAAGGGAAACAACCACGGTCAAGGGCCTGAAAGCGGAGTCGCTTCCCTTGTTGTAGAAAAGATGGCGGAGAGCGTAGGAAAAGCACGAAAACCACTGACTTTGAAAAAGAAAACCACTGACTTTGGACGAGAGTGGAGGTGATTAAAAGAAGTCGGCAAAGTGAAACTGTAATACATCGATTGCACAATCCTATGGAGTTGGAAAGACCCAAATCCAGTTTTAATATGTCATTGTATGTGTGCATGAAGAAGAGAGTATGAACTGTGCTGAACTTTTTCTTTCTACGGCTGCCAGTGAAAACCTCCATCATACGACCCCTCCAATTTACGACCGATTTTTCCGGACATTTTGGAAGTCTTAAAATAGAGGTTTGTCTGTATTACATTGTTGTTGTTGTTGCCTGTCTATCGTTTCCGACAATGACTGCCACAGATAGCAGAGGGGGGCAGCTGCTATTCCGTCGGGCTGGGCTACAATTTGTTTATAGCGGAGAAGCCTTGCCCAGGGTTACATCCCCACTCTCTCGGCCAAAGGGATTTGTCAGTTGAGATGCAACGAACAACCAAGAACGTAAAAAAACAAAAATGACATGGCTCTAAAAGAGTGAATGGGGAAGAATGACAAATCTAAATTGCCACGAACACGAAAGAATGACTAAAAATAGTCAAATTTAAATAGACGATTTTCGGAGATAAAAACTAGGGGAGAGCACTTAGCGAAAATTGAAGTTGTTTACCTCCATTATACTCGGTCAAATACCATAGCAACAATGCAACAATGGCGTCGAAGCTTGAAACCGCAGGATGCGAGTCAGCGACTTGCAAACAGGTTTTTTTTATAGAAAAATTAGGGGTGGCCAGTTTCCACAAACTGAGGAAACATGCAAAATGCGACGTAAAAGTTGTGGTCGGAGTGAATTTGTTACAAAATAATGGAATGATTGTGAGCCTTTTTTTCTGCCTATAAATTGTTCGTATTTGATGTGCAAGTGCAGTCGATTGATCACGAAGCCTGATGAAGTATTGTAATAAAAACGAAAGCTTGCAATGAAAAGTGTTGTGTTTTGTGGTGTTCATCTTAATTAAGCAAAAATATAAATGACAAATTTTAGAATGATGCACAGCAGTGCTCGATCTAAGTACTGTATGTCTGCTCAAACACACGAGGCGAGAGCTGGGGATCTACCTGATGGTAGAGTAACTTCTCCTGTTTGACCGATTGAATTAGACCAGATCACTCCCACACACCATGAAATTATTCCCCTTGATTATTTCCGAATAAATCCTATCGCCATTCCTATCGAGAGAACTAAGTACAGTGGAGCCTCCCTTATAAGACCTTCCAAAAAATCATCCAAAATGAGGTCTTATAAGGGAGGGGTTTTCAGGCATGAAAACTACTGTTCCCAAAAAAAGAGATTTTTTTCAGCCAAGAAATCCTTCCACCCGGATTTTCAGCTAACATCAGAAGTTTTGTTGAGCGTGTGTGTGTGTGTGGGGGGGGGGGGGCAAGTACTCATTTCACAGTATTTCACATCCTACTTCGCCTTCCAACAACTCGATACATGCGTTCTCGGTGGACACCATCTTGGAAATGACAACGGCGGAAGAGCAAAAACGCGTGAAATGAAGATTGTGCCGTGTAAACATAATGTTGGTTCGGGGTTTTTTCGGCGGAGATTTTTTTTTTTCCGGCGGAGATCGCTCGATTTCGCGGAAAAAAATTGGCGGAGACGGTGGAGCTGTTTTCGTGCCAGGGTTTTATAAGAGAGGTAATTTTTATACTTACAAAGAAGGGCAATGTCTCAGGAGAAGTAGGTCTTATGTGGGAGGGAGTCTTTTTTTTTATAATGGGAGGTCTTATAAGGGAGGTTCCACTGTACTCACATATTTTCCCCGGCCCCACACTAAAACAAACCTTGGTAGTTCGGTAGAAAGACGAGGAACATATTTCGTCAAATGAGGTCTGAAACAAACACACACAAAAATCTACATTTACACGTTCTCTCTATTTACCTGACAACGCATGAGAAACTGGGTGTTTTCGTTGTTGATGTACCCCGGCTAAAAGACTCCAGGGATCATCCCAACAGCCAATTAAAGCACTTGAACATTATGGTACAAATGCATCAGCTAGGGATGAGAACACTACTTGTGTGACCGTTTTTGATTATCTTGATTTGAGCCACACGACTCCGTCTCCGGGGGGGATTTTGGAGACTGATGATGTTATGCTAGGAGCTTGTCATGGTTTAACCCTTTCACCGCCAACGTCTCATTTTAGCACCACAATGGTTTAACACCCATGCCACTAAAAGGTATCAAATCAGGGCCTGTTATCCAAAGACCCTATTTTCTTAATTCTGGGAGGTAAGGATAGGCCTAATATATGTCACAGAGGAATTCGCAATATTGCAGATATTTTATTTTCTCTACCCAGTTAAGTTTAATGGTGGTTTGGGACTGAAAAATGGCTGGCGGCTAAAGGGTTAAAGGCAATCCCTGCATAACTTTGCATAGCATAACAACATTTTGATGTAGCCTTGGTGTTCTAGCCTATGTCAACTGGTCTGACATAGCCTTAAGACAAGGCTAAAACTGGGTGCAGTAGATTTTGTTTGGGCACAAATTCAAGTGCGACTTCATTAAGACAATATTGCAAAAATCCATTATGTGGATACAGACAAACCCCTATTTTACGACCCTCTGTTAAGTGACCACCTCTCATTTAAGACCGGATTTGTTGGCACGGATGCATTTTACTATGTAAACGACCTCTCTTAAACGACTTCCTCTAAAACGCGACATACGACCGCCATTTGGTTGGTTTTTCAGACCGTTGTTGTCGTCTGCATAGACTTCGAGCAAAGGGAAACAACCACGGTCAAGGGCCTGAAAGCGGAGTCGCTTCCCTTGTTGTAGAAAAGATGGCGGAAAGCGTAGGAAAAGCACGAAAACCACTGACTTTGAAAAAGAAAACCACTGACTTTGGACGAGAGTGGAGGTGATTAACAGAAGTAGGCGAGGTGAAACTGTAATACATCGATTGCACAATCCTATGGAGTTGGAAAGACCCAAATCCAGTTTTAATATGTCATTGTATGTGTGCATGAAGAAGAGAGTATGAACTGTGCTGAACTTTTTCTTTCTACGGCTGCCAGTGAAAACCTCCGTCATACGACCCCTCCAATATACGACTGATTTTTCTGGACATTTGGGAAGTCTTAAAATAGAGGTTTGTCTGTAGTATATATCGAGGGGTGAATGCCAGAACTGCCCATCTGTGCTCTTTATTCCTTTTGAGATAGACCGTTCTGGCAGGCACCCCTCGATATAGTAAGGTGTGATAAAAAGGCTAACTTTTTTTCTTCTTTTTTTTTGGTGCGCATTTATTGCCTTTTTGCGTGCAAATGGTTCTTTCGGATTTTAAGCGGTTCGGATATGTTGTAGTGTGGGTGGGCCTCCATCGCTTACATTTTATACAAAATGTCTGTAGGTTCAAAGAGAAGAGAAAAAGGATTTCTTATCTGGTTTAACCCAATGATGCCCAACCTTTCGAACCGGGAATCGATCCCAGTTCCCAAGAGATGGGAATTAACTCCGGACGTCACACCAAATATTTTCATTAAAAAAATCACCCAGAATAAAGTCTAACTCACATTTCATTTCTGAAAGATGCATATTGAATAGCAATGATGATATTATTATTCCAAAGCTAACACAACAAACCATGAATTGGAATTAAAAAAATCCGTAATAGCACTCCGAGCATCGCGCCGAGTCAATACTGCGTCTTGTCACGTGGAAAGAAGAAAAAAATTTGGGGTCACTTCGAAAAATCCGTTCAAAAAGACTAGTGGGTGCTTTCCCTTGCTGTAAGAACCAAAAACGGACCAGCGAGAGTCAGGAACAGGAAGAACTAACTTAGTATATTGCATTGTGGGTAGGGAGAAAGTGAAAGTGAACGTACTAGACCTGGCGTTCAGCGGGCGCAATCGGCGCTTACGGGCTGCATGAGTTGACAAAATTCGGTCGAATTTGGCGTCTGTGTCCTAGAGAGGGTTAAACAAATGTTTTATTAACACACTTTTGCAGCAACAAAATACTATAATTTTCGGGTTATAAGGCGATATTTTTTTCTCCCAATTTCGACCTATGCGCCTAATAAACGAGGGCGCCCTATTAGTGAACAAAATCGTGAGAAGAGAGGCAACGATTGCCGTGTTCAGTTCAGTCTACTGTGAGTCAGACATCGAAAGTGGTAACGAGTCACCGATACGACGAATATTCACATTAAAATGCTTCAAAATCCCTATTATCGTCCGAGATACCGTCCAAACAGATGCCATAACCCTTCATTGGATGTAAAAAGCATCGTTGTAGAGCTTAAAATGCCATAATTCTATCAGTTTTCGTGAAAAATTGTCAAAACACATCAACAGGAAGCAGCACAAACGGAAGTTTGATTATTTGAAAGGGGAGCCAACTCTCGTTTATGACAGCAGTAATGGCAGCCGGTAAGTGTTTACAGGACGCATACAGGCTTAAAAGTTTGACTTTCTTTTGCGAGGTGTGTATCGCCTTATAAACGAGGGCGCCTTTTAGTTGAAAATTACCCTATTCGCCTTATACATAGCCTAATGATCCGAAAAATAAGGTACTTATTGCTCATAGAACACAGTATATCTTAATTAAAAGATTTTAACTCGACACACAAAGAAACACACTGTGACACTGACTAATAAATCCCCATCATGATTCCTGTTGTTTTCAACGTCCCTTCTTTTTCTGTGGGTTTTTTTTACACAAAAATGGACAGCAGCAAATCAACAGAGAACACAAATAAATGAAAGACAGAAAGAAATATCAAAATAAAAGAAAAGAAAAGAAAGAAAGAAAACCTAGGATTGATCATTACACACCTCAACACCAAATCGAAGGGAATGCCCCGTTTTTCCAGCACACGTAATCCCGAAATGACGTCGCTTCTCGACAGCCAGTCTTCCTTCTCCATGTCCAGGATTTGACGAATCCCCACCACCTTTCCCTTCAGTCTGTCCAGAGTTGTCTCCAACTGCATAGGAGCAACCGATGACAAGATGATGAAGAGACAGAAAGAACGAAGAAAAAGGCTTAACCCTTTCACCGCCAAAGTCGCATTTTAGCACCACAGTGGTTTAACCCTTTCACCGCCAATGTCGCATTTTTTTCTTCAACAAATCTTTATTATCTCAAAATGAGAAATTAAATAGCACAATGGTTTTAGCACAATGGTTTAACACCCATGTCACTAAAAGGTATCAAATCAGGACCTGTTATCCAAAGACCCTATTTTCTTAATTTTGGGAGGTAGAGATAGGCCAAATGTTACATATTTGTCACAGAGGAATTCGCAATATTGCAGATATTTGTTTTTCTCTACTCAGTTAAGTTTAATAGTATTTTTTGGCTGAAAAATGGCTGGCGGCAAAAGGGTCAACACCCATGTCACTAAAAGGCATCAAGTCAGGACCTGTTATCCAAAGACCCTATTCTCTTAATTTTGGGAGGTAAGGATAAGCCTTACTTTAAATATGTCACAGAGGAATCCCCAACGATATTACAGACAGATTTTGTTCTCTACCCAGGGACGGTATTCATGTCGAGATAGCATGAGACTTAGCATGATGCTAACTTAGAAGCTCTTCCAAAAGTCCTATTAAATCCTATAGGACATTGGAAGAGCTTCTAAGTTAGCATGATGCTAAGTCTCATGCTATCTCGACATGAATACCGTCCCAGGTAAATTTAATGGACATTTTTCGCTGAAAATGGCTGGCGGTGAATGGGTTAAATAACTGTCTTGAACGTATTGACAAAAAATGTTTTAAAAAAAGCCTAATAAAAAAAATAATAATGCTAAAAAAAAAAAAAAAAAAAAAAAAAAATCTTTAAATAATAACGGCGATTCACCTTACAAATAATGTTAACTCATTCCAGACGAATTCCGAGTGTACTCAGTGCACGAGACAGGGGCAGAGAATATTCAGTATAAAGCCTCATTGAGAGAGAGTTAGTTCTTCCGGCACCATGGGCGAATACATTCACCTGAGGCATCACCCTGCACTCCCACCAAACGCAAAGACATTCACTGCCTATAGTACACTGCCATGTGTTTGCTATTTTCAGAGCTTAAATGACTTTCGTCTGAAAAAGCGGGTGCATCCCATAAGCGCGCGTCTTACCTACTCTCTAAAAGCGCGCGTCCAAAAGATGAAGCTAGAAAGAGCGCAATGTTTTGTCCAATAAGCGCGCATCTTTGGAACCTAAGAAAGATAACGAGGATGTCAAAAAGAGCGCGTTGTAAAATGTGATGTGAAACCCTAACCCTATCCCTAACCCTGTCCCTAACCCTGTGTGTTGTGTTGAATCGTGGACATATCGAAAGTTTCTTTCTCCAAAACAGCAAGAAGACTGAAGTTTAGCAAACAGACGAGTGCAAATGGCAAATGTCTGGTGAGAACGATTTCACCTATGCGCGCTTATTAGCACGAAAACCACACATTCACGTGCACTCCTTTTGGCATGAACACGCGCTCTTATTAGCATGCAAAATGCGCTCTTTTAGGCGCGCGCTTATTAGCGGTGTGCTCTTTTCGACTGCTCCGGTAAAAGCAACGCAGGCACACTCGAAAAAACCCAACTTACTCCTCTCTTGTCGGTAATGAGATGCAACAGTCTGTCCAAAGTTGTCTCCAACTGCACATACAGTGGAATCCGTTTAATTGGCCATCGGATAATCGGCCAAAGCCGCTTAATCGGCCAATTTCCTCTGGAACGGATTTTTTTCTTCTTAAGCATGTGTTATTTTGTTCGTTTTTACGGCCAAAGCTGAAATCTTCAATTTCGCTTTATTGGCCACTTTTTCTCTCTAATTTTTCCTCTTTACCCCTTTTTGAGAGGGAGAACAACAGAGGCAGACAAACTGACAACACGCTTTTGACGTTTACATGGTTGAGTGTGAAGTTGGAAGGTGAGCTGTTGTCAATTGAAAGACCCTGCATGGCGTTAAAATCACTCAAGAAAACAAAATCATTGTCTTTTACTCGTGTTTTTTTCCAAGTTGTAGGATTAATAAACACACACACACACATCACAAAAAGGGAAATAATTTGAATTTGAACTGCAACATTTAATTTTGACGTCATCGCTTTTGACTTGCATAATCGCGTCATACAGTATCTCGATGTTCGTTTTATCGGCCGATTCGCTTTATCAGCCATATTTTTCCTGGTCCCAAAAGTGGCCGATTAAGCGGATTCCACTGTATAGGAAGGTGATGAAGAGAAAGAAGAAAACCGCTTACGTAAATTACTGTCTTGAAATTATAAACTTCTACGACGATTTACCTTACAGGTAATTTTAACTTATTCCCAATGAATGGGGTTTTACACAGAAAATGACCTGCCCCTGTCTCGTGCACCGAGGTGCGTGCGTCATCTACATAAGATTACCGCCCTTTTTGCCTGTCATGAAGTAGTAGCATAGAGCCACAAAAAATGATCTGCCCTTGACTTGTCACTATAGGTGGCATGGTCAGTTCAGTCCGAGTACACTCGGAACAGGAGAACACCAGTGAGTGCCTAATTCCGAGTATTCTCGGAGCAGAAATTTCTGAGTCTAAACCTTGTCTGAATCGATGTTTTCTCAATCCAAACCATGTGGGTTTTTTTTTAAATTTCTCTTCATCACTCTTCCAGCTTTCGGTTAACTTGTGTTTGGCATTCCTTTTTCAGTTGTTAATGTTAAAAATGTCCAAGAAATGACCCTACACGAGCCTCAGAGAATGCTCCATAAAAAAACAAGCGCGAAATCGCAATAGTTTGTGGCACGCGGTCTATTTTTACCACTCCAATCATGAGTCACCTCCCCTGGCTTTTCAATAATTTTAATCTGTAAACCAGGGCCTGTATTCACGTTGAGATAGCATGAGACTTAGCATCATGCTAACTTAGAAGCTCTTCCAAAAGTCCTATTAAATCCTATAGGACATTGGAAGAGCTTCTAAGTTAGCATCATGCTAAGTCTCATGCTATCTCAACGTGAATACAGGCCCAGAATGTTATCTCTGCACCATTTCGTAACTTTTTATATCTTTTGGAAAACATTTAAAACTATGTATCCTACTTATACTCATCGAAAGAAGCACCGCATACTCGTCGTGTCTGTTGTAGTGTCTGTATTACGTATGTTTATTATTTTGTACGCTTTTAAAATACATCATTTTAAAGAGCGGCCTCAATTTGAAATGTAGCCTCGATTTGAAGTGCGACAATTTTGTCAAAATGTGCGACAATTTTGGACCGACCGACCGACCGACAGACCGACCGACCGACAAAGTGAGTTATAGGTTTGTGGCTTGAGCCACAAACAAAAAGACCACAAGCGATTTGGGGCGTTTTGAATTTGTGTTGTTCTAATCCCAGAAGTCTCTCTCGTGGAATCTTAAAAACAGCATAGTGATGTCATATTCAGATCAGATCAGATCACATCAGATAATAGGGACGATATAATATAGCCGTTAGGCTTTTAAAGTCCCATCATTTTTTCATAAAATGTATTTTGTTTCATTGACAAGGTCGTCGATTGCTGTTTTTTGTTGATGAATTAATCATCATATTCATATATCATTTTTTTGGTAATCGTTCCAATTGTCTAGCAGATTTTTGAAAGAGATAGTACTTGGTGCTCTTTTAAAGTTAGCGGGTATCTTATTCCATAAAGGGTGCAATTCTGTTACGAAATGATTTTTTTCTTGTATTAGTACAACAATGTTCAATAAATATTTTGTCGATACTATTTCTTGTTTTATCGTACTCAAAGACAACGTAGATATTTTATACAAGGCTTTACCAGACTCAAACTGTCTCTGTCCATCATTTTAACTGTCTGTCTGTGTGATTCATTATCTCTCTTTCTCTTATCTCTCTTTCTCAGTTTTTTTGTGTTGTTTTTCATTTTGGGGGGTGTTGCACCTACCATGGACTTACATTAGGATCTGTGACATCCACACCAGCCACGACCCCTTTGATGACGTCATGCTTCTCTGCCAACTCGCAAATCCAATCTGAAGGAGAAGACAAAAATAGTTGATTGATTATTGAAATTGAACAAAGGGTGAATACTCTCTTTCTAATTAACTCATGCTTTGTTTGTCTCACTTTGGTTCTGACCCACGCACTGCTAGGTGATTAGCATCGTAATCAACGTTGGTGGAGGGGAGTTAATTAGAAAGAGAGTATTCACCCTTTGTTTAATTTCGTTATCTCTTCTCTTGACCTCACTATTTCATTCTTTGATTGATTATTGCTTGTAAGTCTAATAAATAAGGTGAAAATGAAAGTGAAACCCAGTGGGTCATACCACCGAAGGAATAGAAAGGGTTCATATTAGTTAGTACCTTCTGGATTTTACCCAACTGAATTACCATTGCTTATTTTCTCATTGATCAGGATCAGGATCAGTACGTCGCAGGTGCCAATACTGGCAATAGTTGCGACGGAACTTAGGAGGGCGCATGTACCTATAGAAAACATAGAAAGGAAAGACCTAAACCTTGCACTGGGTTAAGACCAATAAACCCCCCAGTTCAGCCGGGAAGGAACAGGCCCCACTTCCAGCAACAGGGAGGGGGAGGAGAAGGGGGGAGGGGGAGGGGGGTGTCTAATTTTAGTGGTCAATTTGCGCAGGCTCAGATGGAGATCTGATCAGCGCTGATGTAAATGCGCTGATAGAGCCTGTGTTGACGGTGGCCTCGCTCAACTTGTTCCACTCCACAGCAGTCCGCACGAAGAAAGAGCTATGATGCTGCTCAGCTCTGTTCGACATTCTTGGACACGAAATCCATGCGAGTGGTTGATGACCTGTTGTTCGAGGATGCTTGTGGACCGGAAGCCTTCATACTTGGTCGGTTTGACCCTGCAACGCTTAATATTTGCTGGAGCGAGAAACTTTTCCGCTGGGAGTGCAGGAACGTGGCCCTCAGCTATCCTGTAGAAAAGGCTGAGACGTTGCTGCCTGCAACGTTCTTCCAGAGGAGGGAGGTTCAGTTCTGCTAGCATGTTGCTTATACGCAGCCTGGATTTCTGGTCTTGCAGTCCCTTGTGATGAAGCGGGCTGCCTGGCGCTGAACTCTCTCAAGTTTCTAAATGTCTTGCTTCAGGTGCGGGTTCCACACATTGGACATTGACTCTCTAAGTAACTAGGAGGCATTTTGCGCAAGCTCTTATTTAGTGCAGCAGCCTTGGAGATTAAGGCTGTGTACACAGTAGTATCGGAAATCACATGCGCAATCCGTAAATTAAAAAAAGCAAGAAGGGAAAATAAGACCGCATGTGTCCGTATTTCCCCTAATCCGTATATCATTTTCCTTCTTTCTTTTCCTTATTTATGGGTTTCCGTGCATAACTTCGCCATCTAATATACAATGTGTCCGCGGCCTAATAGGACTTAGATGTACCCTCTTCTTCTTCTTCATTGATCGCTCAGTTTCCTGTCAATTATGAGTGCAGATCCATCATGCTGCCGTTATGAGCCTAACTAAGAAAATAGTTAGGCTCAGCATGTCCCTCTTCGGTGCATGAGCCCCATTTGTTTGTTTGAACTGCATGCAGCCAGGCCATAAACGGATTGATTGCACAGCCAATTAATACCTGGATGAAGAAGTCATCCACCTCCCACCCCCTCCCTCCCCTCTCCCTCCCAGGAAACTGACAAGTCTGCCAGCAGCTGGTCAGTTTTTCACCCCTCCACCTCCCCCCCCCCCCCCCCCCTTTCCCAGAAGACAGGGTCGAGTTTTTCTAGATGACAGTCGCCGCACGCATAACTGTTACGCCGAAAGGGGTCTAAGAAACACTTTAGAAAACGTTTGCGGAAGAATATTACAAGCTCTTGTCTGATTGGTCAATTTATTTTTACATTTAAACAAACTTTAATGGACCAATCAACAACAAGAAATGTATTCTGATTCACCCCTACTAGTTCCGGATAGTTCGCTGCTTGCTCGGTGTTTGGCAAGAACAAAACGCCACGCGAACTATCGGCAAACGAAGGGTGTTTCTTAGACCGTTTTTGCCGATTTGAGCGAGCGCAACGTAATGTTAGCCCTTGTGAAATGGACCCCAGAAGAGACTGGTACCAGCCAGTCTGTCTCCATTTCTCCCACGCCCACCTCCTCCCCCCAGCAAAGACCCAGAGATCACCCCCAACCCCACCCACACACACCTCCCTGAGAAGAAAGAAAAAACGCTGCAAACCAAAAAGACTGCTGTGTTTTATGGACGGACAGAGAGACTGAATAACGGTTTCAACTGCAAACAGCCTACTCTACAATGAGTGAAACTTTGGTAAAGGTAAAGATGTGCCCCCCCCCCCCCCCCCCCCCCCCCCCCCCCCCCCCTGCATTTCTCGGTTAATTCTATTTTTCCGTTTTTGCCTTTCTTACCATACATAAAGCTGTATTTTAGGAACATTTTTAGCTAATAACCTT
>CM065705.1:35741041-35778687 GCA_017654935.2 Phymorhynchus buccinoides | reverse complement strand
GGCCACTATCTCTTTTTTTTTCGGCCCCCCCCCCCCCCCCGCCCCCCCCCACCCCCCCCCCCCCCCCCCCCCACCCCCCACAAAAAAAGCGCTTAAAAACTTGAGTAGTCGACGGGCATGCGGTTCGTTTCCAATCGATCCATCTTTTCCGACCCGAAAAACATTCTGCGCATGCGTACAAACTTTCCTTTCTTGCCAAGATGGCGTTAAAGAAAAGCGCAAATTGAACAGTCGGGCCTACCAAAAGTTTGTTCCCCGATATAAGAAGAATTTTCCGTATATTTACGAGTCTTGACAAGGCGAAAAAAAAAAAGTTATGCCTTCTGCACAGTATGTCAGAATGATTTCAAAATTTCGCACGGGGATCGAAGTGACATCACCCAGCGCGAGTAGACGGACAGGCGTAAGATGAAAGTAGAAGTCTCCCGCTGTGAAGAAGACGCCTTCGATAGCGTAATGTTTCTCTTCCAAAACGGACAACAGTTCTATCAATGTAGAGGTAGGCATTTATTATTAAAGAGTTTTTGTTTATTGAAAAGAAAAAGAAACGTCACATATTTTTCTATTTCTCTTCTAATGATTACAATGCCAGTCTCTCTCTATCTCTCTCTCTCTCTCTTCTCTCTCTCTATCTCTCTCTCTCTCTCTCTCTCTCTCTCCTCGTTTCTTGATCGACCTTCCCTTTTTCTTGATTGACTTCTTTATGTTTTGCTTTGAGTTGTACTTAATTAAGTTAATAGTTCATCTTATACTCCTAAAAAGCCATGCTTATCCTCATTTAAAAAAGTCTCTCTCCCTCTCTCTCAACCTGTCATTAGGTATTAGCTTTTTGAACCAATTATTACTAGTCTCTGAACTTGGGGCAATACCCCCCCCCCCCCCCCCCCCCCCCCCCCAGTGAGTAGGTAATATAAACATTGTTTTTTTAAAATCCAGATGGGGTAGACCCCCCCCCCCCCCCCGAAAATATACTGGGTACTATTATCTCTGTGTGTGTTTATGTGTGTGTTAGTTGTTACATGGTCATGTGTGTGTGTTTTCAGTATTCATAAATGCAATTTAGCTTGTTTTTTAAAACTACAGTGGAACCCGGTTATAAGGAAATCGAAGGGAGATAATTTTTTTGTTTTCTTATATCCGGGTTTTCTTATATCCGATAATCGCAAAAACGGAAAATTGCAATGAACCGAGAAATGCAGGAGGGGTGGCAGGCACATCTTTACCTTTACCAATTTTTCTTCTCTACCCAGTTAAGTTTAAAGACATTTTTTGGTTGGAAAATGGCTGGCGGTGAAAGGGTTAAGACAAGATATCCCCCGAAGACGGAGTGTGGCTACACACGTGGCGGGGTAATCAAAAACAGTCACACAAGTAATGCTCTCATCCCTAGCTGATGGCATTTGCATCATTTTGCTCTGCATAGTTATGCGGGGATTGTCTTTAGCCATGACGAGATCCTAGCAGTAGCATCATCAGTTTCCAAAGTCCTCCGAAGTCGGAGTGTGGCTGCCCAAACATGGCGAGGTAATAAAAAATGTTCTCATCTGTAGCTGGTGCATTTGTACCATAGTGTTTAAGTGCTTCTGCTGTTGGGGTGATCCCTGGAGTCTTGAAGCCAGGGTACAATAACAACAACTTTCAGTGGGAACTGATGATAAAAAATATAATGGTCTTTGGATCTATGGCCAAAACTTTGTAAGTTGGAGGCGGACAGACACCTGCACAGAGATTATTATCCTTAATGATAATTATATGCAAAAATATTCACCTTTATAATAGGGCGCACCTTATGGGAGGGGGGGGGGGGGGGGGGGGGTATATCGCTGCATAGTCGGGTGGGTGCAGTGGGGTAAAAAAATATGGCAGATCTTTCTGATTTATTTTGGATTTTTTTTAATATATTTGTTTTCTTTCTTTTTTCCTTCAGTGGAGTGCCAGTCTGCGTGTGTGGGACCTGGCGTGGGTCACCCCCTCGGCTGCCAGCATGGAGCGGGCCCTGGAAGCCCTGGCCGACTGTGATGCCTGCCCCCTCACCCACCTCAACCTGGGTGGCTCCTCCGCCTCTGAGCGCTGCGTCACGTCAGTGGAGTTGTCTCCGTTTTGGTTTGCGTTATACAGCTTAATACTTTTAAGTCGAACACATGCTTAAGTCGACTTTTGCGTAAGTCGACGGATTTATCATTTCCCGGCCAAAAGTGCTCTTTAAAAGACTTTGATAACAACGGATATCTCGACAACGTATAACTCGACGTTCGTCTATGTCGACGAGATTTTTTCTAAACGTCAAACGGATAAGTCGACTTCCTGACTTTTGTTTTTTTCCCCTGACTTAAGACTTTAAGTCACACCAGTCTTGTTCTACGAGCGGCGAAAATGGTGCTTTACGTCCTCTTTCGGTCTGAATCAGACACATATGGGGACATTTGTAAATACAAATATGGTGGGAACAATACTGGAGGCAATGCCCGGAGGCAGTGCAAAACCAGTAAAGTCCCGATTTTTAAAAATTAATACAGATAGCTGTAGCGGTGACCACGCCTCGGTTAAACCTCATCGGCTATGGCACCGCCACAAGTAGTATAATTCCCAGTCTTGTTCTATTTTGATCTGTCTCTTTTTGTATGTGTGCGCACGCATGCATGTGTGTGTGTGTGTGCGCGCCGCGCGCGTGCGTGTGTGTGACGTTGGCTTTTGCTGACAGTTTCCTTCGCATTTTTGCACCACAATGATTAAAAGGCATCAAATCAGGGTCTGTTATCCAAAGACCCTATTCTCTTAATTTTGGGGATGCTAGGTAAGGATAGGCCTTACTTTAAATATGTCACAGAGGAATCCCGAATATTACAGACAGATTTTTTTTTATCTACCCAGGTAAGTTGAATGGAATTTTGTTGCTGAAAATGGCTGGCGGCGAAAGGGTTAAATTATTAGTTTCTTTCCCTTTCTACATCTTTTTTTTTAACTTGTGACATCAACAAATGGATGAGCAGTGGACAGATGAGTGAAGCAACCCAAGACTACTGTATGGGCAGTGGACAGATGAGTGAAGCAACCCAGGACTACTGTATGAGCAGTGGACAGATGAGTGAAGCAACCCAAGACTACTGTATGAGCAGTGGACAGATGAGTGAAGCAACCCAGGACTACTGTATGAGCAGTGGACAGATGAGTGAAGCAACCCAGGACTACTGTATGAGCAGTGGACAGATGAGTGAAGCAACCCAGGACTACTGTATGAGCAGTGGACAGATGAGTGAAGCAACCCAGGACTACTGTATTATCTCAAAAAGTGAGAAGCTGATTTGTGGCATGGCACAAACATGTGTAGAGTGGCACAGTGGTAGCGCGTTTCGCTTCGTGTCAAGTAAACCCGAGTTTGAACTTGGGTACAGGGGATTTTTTCCTCTCATTCTGCACTAGGCCTTAACGGTCTGAACGTGGAGTCTTTCGGATGAGACGATAAACCGAGGTCCCGTGTGCCCATGCACTTAGCATAGGTTAAACCCAGTGGCAATGAAAAAAGTTGTCATTTGTTGTCAAAATTTGTTTTTTAATTTTTTGTTTTTTTTTTTATTTTTTTTAAAAAGACCTGTTCCACCCCCCCCCCCCCCCCCCTCATCAGTGACAAAAATCGCATGCAAAAAAGAAAAAGGGGTGCTCTGTTGACTATAAAGTACCTAATACTAAATACTAATACAATAAGAACATAATAGTTAAAAACTTTATAGGACATGTAAAAAGACAAAGAAAATCTGTGTAATATTTGGGATTCCTCTATATAACATATATAAAGCAAGGCTTATCCTTAGCTCCCAAAATGAAGAGAACAGAGTCTTTGGATAACATTTCAATATAATAATAATGCACCTGCACATAAACAAGTGTGGATTCGCAATCGTTTGTGGCGTGCGACAATTGATAAACGAAACATCATTTTAAAGAGCAGCCTCGATTTGAAGTGCGGTCTATTTTTACCACTGGCAATCATTATATGCATTGAGTCACTTCCCCTGGCTTTTCAATATTTTAATCTGTAAACCAGAATGTTATCTCTGCACCATTTCGTAACTTTTTATATCTTTTGGAAAACATTTAAAACTATTTATCCTACTTATACTCATCGAAAGAAGCACTGCATACTCGTCGTGTCTGTTGCAGTGTCTGTATTACGTATGTTTATTATTTTGTACGCTTTAAAATGACGATTCATGTGCTCTGTTCAGTATATAATTCTTTCCATACGTAAGGAATGTAGATATAGTATATATATCACTTGCAATATTAAATACTTGTAGCGGTGCCATAGCCGATGAGGTTTTAACCGAGGCGTGGTTACCGCTACACCTATCTGTATTAATTAAAAATCGGGACTTTACTGGTTTTGTACTGCCTCCGGGCATTGCCTCCAGTTTCGTTCCCACCATATTTGTATTTACATATGTCCCTTATGTGTCTGATTCAGACCTAGAGGATGTAAAACACCATTTTCGTCGAGGAATGTAGATATGACAACTGAAATGCTACTTTATGTCAAACTATTTTTTTCTCCTTTAAAAAATATGTGCGACAATTTTGCGAAAATGTGCGACAATTTTGGACCGACAGACAGACCGACCGATAGACCGACAAAGTGAGTTATAGGTTTGTGGCTTGTGCCACAAACAAAAACAGGATAGGATAAAGTAAGGCCAAATTTGGCTCAGCACACAGCAATACAAGAAATCCATTATCCCTCGACAGTGAAGGGGTTAAGTGCGTATGTATTTATTTATTCGTTTTTGTACCTGCTGGTTTAATGAATGTACTTCATCATGGATTTCTTTTTCTCTTTCTTTCCTTCTTGTTTCACATGTCTGGCGTTGAAGCGTTTCCGTCAGCTGCAGTCGCTGGACCTGACGTCTTGCCGGTCCATGCCGCGCGGGATCAAGTGCCTTCACTCCGGCGACGCGGCACTACGCAAACTGCGAGCCAGTCTGCGCCTCATTGAGACCAACGATTCCGACACCGACTCCTATTAGACTCTTCAGCCTTTCTGTAGTATTTTGGGGATGCAATCAACAGGTAAAAACAGGTAAGAATTATGTTCTGTCGGTCTTACTGCTGATCATTCGCGATCGAAGTTTTCATGTGAAAAGTATCTCTATGCTTTGTATAAAGTGTTAAACCACTCTAAGTCCGATAAAAAAATCATTGAAACTGTCCAATTCACTGTCTAAAACAGAGTCCGAATGCTCGGCAGATGACCGGTTGTCGGAATCGTTCACGCACGATTTTCTGCCGATTTGATAGTCGAAATTAACCATAGTAGTGAGCACTGCACTAGCATGAGTCTCGACAGTCACTTCACTCTGGCCCCTATAACTAAGTCCAAAAGCATGATTGGCACACAATTTTTCGGTAAAAACATTGATAACATCGTCATCGATCGTTCGGAACGCCGCCATTTTGATGAATAAAATTTGTTCCAAAAATATTTGAAGAAAATCGATCCAAAATAGCCTTCAAACAACCTCCTTGCAAATGTCGGCCATACCTATTGCAACAGGAAGTCAAATGCTTTCCGGCTGTCGTTAAGGCTTTCTCTCTGCACTAGAGAGCTCCCACTTTCTTAGTAACATGACTAAAGAATAAAAGCAGTGGGTAGAAGTGGGTAGATCGGGTCGAAGAAGGGTGGTACAGGATTTCGGCAAGGGCGGTATAAGGACTTTAAGAGTTAACTCAATTCGCATCGCAACGATTTTGAATTATTAAAAAAACTCACAAATCACTCCAGCCATACACCCAAACAAAACATACATAAACATAAACTAGAGCGTTAAGACGCTAAATCACCAACCGCGCGGCAGCGTTATTCGGCTCCAGTGACCTTGACCTTTGACCCATGAACTTCATCATCGAACTTTGGCCTAGATATTCCCACTACTTATCCGCATGCAAAATATGAGGCATCCTAAGTCCATCCGTTCAAACGCTAGAGAGGATACAAACATACATACATAGTCACGCCTCAGACACGAGTGAAAACATTACCAGTCCGCTCTCTGCGATCACGGTTGGTAACAAGGAGAAATGAAAGAAGATTACGGGTTTTTACTTCAGGTTTATACTTACGTAGGGAAGTGGTAGATCAGACTTTTTGTAGAAAAACTCTACACCAATTGGTTCCCCCACAACGAACCACCACGAAAGCAAAGTCAGAGTCAAAATTGTTGTCTAAGGGAGCGAAGAATGCTGCTGTGCATTATGATGGACACAAAAACGAGCATGAAGCCCACAGACGAAATGGAAGATTAACAGAAGTTGGGTTGAGGGCCAGCCACACAGCTCAAGATCGTACGACTGTACGATACGATTCGATCACGTGGTCTCCAAGAACAAAATTGTGATTCACGCTTCGAGATCACGTGATCGAATCGTATCGTACAGTCGTACGATTTTAGCTGACGTGTGGCTGGCCCTTTAACTCGTTCAAGTCAAAGCTGTCAATTTGATGGATTTGCTTCAAGGGAAGTAAATCTGTGTGCACACCATACCTTTAGTCACTTCTAAACTCGCTTCGCTCCCTTAGACCACAATTTTGCCTCTGACTTTGCTTTTGTAGTGGTTCGTTGTGGGGGAACCAATCGGTGCGGAAAGTTTTTCTATATAGTCTAAAGTCAAAGTCTGATCTACCACTTCCCTATGTCTAAACCTGAAGTAAAAACCCGTAATCTTCTTTCATTTCTCCTTTTGTTTATGTCTGTTTTGTTTGTGTGTATCACTGTCCTGTATGGCTGGAGTGATTTGTGAGTTTTTTTTAATAATTCAAAATCGTTGCGATGCGAATGAGTTAAAGGGCCAGCCACACGTCAGCTAAAAATTGTATGACTGTACGATACGATTCGATCATGTCGTCTCGAAGCGCGAATCACAATTTGTTCTTGGAGACCACGACGTGATCGAATCGTATCGTACAGTCGTACGATTTTGAGCTGTGTGTGGCTGGCCCTCAACCCAACTTCTGTTAATCTTCCATTTCGTCTCAATCTGGACTCGATAAATAGAGCACTTTTGTTTCCAGCACTGTCTGGACTTATGTGCTATAGGGTGCAATGAGGGAAGTGTCATGTTATGAATTGTACTATATTTTTTTATGTTTTCAGGTTTTGTACGTTGTTTGACCTTTACCGGATCATGCTTTTGACTACACGGACACGATGGCGGGGGTCTTCCACGACCCCCTACTCAGCAAAGAGCGAATTCCTAGGTGTTTATACCTGTCCGGATGGCGGGGGTCTCCCACGACCCCTACTTGTTAATGAGTCACCATGTGTTTATCCCTGTCCGGATAGCGGGGGTCTCCCACGACCCCTACTCATGAGATAACCATAGCTGTTGACGGGACTATAACAGACTAACTGGGGGTTCATGCTCGTTTTTGTATTTTTTTGGTATAGATTTCTTAGGTATACTAGTAGTATATCTTTTGAAAGCCAAAGGCAGCTTTTTTTCTTTCTTTTCATGGGCATATAACGAACTTTGAGCCCGAGTGAAAAGTGTCTTCTAACTTCCTTATTTGGATCTCAGGGCAGAGACAAAAATCGTCCATTAACAGTGCGCGCGCGCGCGCGTGTGTGTGTGTAGGGGGGGTGGATGGGTGGTGTCTGTGTGTTTATGTTTATTATACGCCATACGCACATTTTGATCTCAGGGCAGAGAGTCTGGGGGCTTCATGCTCGTTTCTTTTTTTCTTTTTCATAGATCTCTTAGGTATACTAGTAGTATATCTTTTGAAAGCCAAAGGCAGCTTTTTCTTCTTCTTTTTTTTCTTTTCAAACTATGAGCCCGAGTGAAAAGGGTCTTCTACTAACTTCCATATTTTGATCTCAGGGCAGAGACAAACATTGTCCATTAACAGTGCGCACGCGCGCATGTGTGTGTGTAGGGGTTGGATGGGTGGTGTCTGTGTGTTTATATTGTATTATATGCCATACGCACATTATTGTAAATTATCGGGGCAGGGATTTTTTTTGGATTTTTTTTTTTTTTTTAATAAAATGTGGCAGCTTCGTTAAGACAGTTTTATCACTTTCATGTTGTATATATGCTAATAGCCCATGTCACTATTGTCAGTCTGAGTTTGTTGTACAGTGGAATCTCCCTATAAAAGAAAAAAAACACTTGGAAAATGTGCATCATGGTACGTCGGCAGAGAAACCAATTCTGGCATTTACAGTGGAACCTCCCTTATAAGACCTTCAAAAATCATCCCAAATGAGGTCTTATAAGGGAGGTAATTTTATCACTTACAAAGACGGGCATGGGAATTGTCAGTCTTTTGGCTGATTTCAGCTTTTTGGATGGTCCTCTTCAGTCTTTTTTTGTGCAAGTTTCAGCTTTTTTGATGGTCCAAGAGGACATTTATGAGATAAAAAAAAGAAGCCCAATAAGTAAAACTTAAGTTATTGGTTATACATGAATGGACAATGAACTAAATATATCAGTCTTATCTCTAATACTGTTTTTAAGGCTTAGATAACGGAAGAAGCTTCATTTTCTGGGGGCTGTATCCCAACACACACGGTTTTCAGGTTTTTTTTTTTTATTCCTTGTTCCTATGCCTGCTTCCAGACCCCAATTTTCAGTCTTTGTTGTCTTCTCTAATTCCCATGCCTGAAAGAAGGGCAATGTCTCAGAGAAGTAGGTCTTATACGGGAGGGAGTCTTATTATGGGAGGGAGTCTTATAAGGGAGGTTCCACTGTATACCGACGGAAGATGGAGCAAGAAAAAATTATAAGAAAAATGTATAAGTAAATAAGTTTTTGGGTTTTTTAATCATCCAAAATAAGGTCTTAAGTGGGAGGGAGTTTGTAATACAAGGGTAATTTTGATATTTACAACGGGCAATGTCTCAGAAAAGTGCGGTAGGTCTTAAGGGGGAGTCTGGATCTGGATCAATACGTCGCAGACGCCACTTCTGACGATAGACGCGACAGAACTAGGAGGGCGCATTCCCTATTAGAATTAAAAGAGAAAAAAAAGAGAAAGGAGAAAGACCTTCTGTTGGGTTAAGAACATTAACTCTTCTACTACCAAGTATTACTTAGACTGTTTACTGTTGAGCACCAAGTAATTTTTGCAGCTGCACTGATTTTCGCACATACTCACTTTAAAAATTCATTGAAAATACTCGCTCGAATCATCACTAAAATTCCCTGTGTCGATCTGCTGCAAACCCAAGATCGTTTCAGCAGCTCTTTTTTATTCGCCTAAGTTCAGATTCTGCCACTTCTTCCACAGTAAATCCAGTGAATGCTTCGTCGTCACTGTCGCCATCTTGTAGAAGTTCATGCCAAAAGTCATCGTCAGTTTCCATCGTCGAAAATCGATTGAAAATTGCAAAATTTAGCCTACAAATGAAGATGGCAGAAGATTGTGCTTTCCCTGAGCGAACTGCGCATGTCACGGAAGTAAAGTATGTGATGTCACTTCATATAAATAGCGCAAAGGGGGACACCGGGGTTTCCCTAGTATCTGGCGGTCAAACCCGCCCATGGCTAGCAACGGTAAACAGTAAACCGGGCGGTTCAACCCGCCGACGGCAGCAGAAGAGTTAAACCCCCCAGTTCAGCCGGAAGGGCCCAGGCCCCACTTCCAGAAGTAAACAAAAAGAAAGGAAAAAAAAGCCTAATCATGATCTAGTGGTCAGTCTTAATAGTCTTAATAGGGAAGGTCTTAATAGGGAGGTTCCACTGTATATAAGATTGTATTGTAACCGACTGAGCATTGTACAAAAATAATGGATTGCTCAACCCAAATAATTTGGGCAGTGTTATGCATTACTGGATTATGATGCGTGCGTGCGTGCATGTATGTGTGTGTGATTAGTCAGTGTGGTGTACAAGTTGAACAATATTTGGTTTAGAATTCATTGTGCGCCAACGTTGTTTGAGAACATTGATTTTTTTAAATATATGTTATATTCTTTTAATATGTATAATTAAATCATTTTATACATAAAGTAATGTTGTGTCTTTTTGTGTGTGTGAATAGACATTGTGTACATTATGTAAGTGCACATGCGAAAGCTCATTTTGCCTCAGTACTTTTTACATGGTTAGAAAGATATATATAATATACATTTACACCAACATGAACATAACTAAAACCTGAACTCGTAACTCAAGACTACATTTTCCGTTACTTCGTTTTTAATTTATTGAGCATACAGTATTAACACACATACAGTGAACAAGAGACCCCAACGGTAAAATATTGAACATTAAAAGTTATTACAGACAAACCTCTATTTTAAGACTTCCAAAATGTCCGGAAAAATCGGTCGTAAATTGGAGGGGTCGTATGACGGAGGTTTTCACTGGCAGCCGTAGAAAGAAAAAGTTCAGCACAGTTCATACTCTCTTCTTCATGCACACATACAATGACATATTAAAACTGGATTTGGGTCTTTCCAACTCCATAGGATTGTGCAATCGATATTACAGTTTCACTTTGCCGACTTCTGTTAATCACCTCCACTCTCGTCCAAAGTCAGTGGTTTTCTTTTTCAAAGTCAGTGGTTTTCGTGCTTTTCCTACGCTCTCCGCCAACTTTTCTACAACAAGGGAAGCGACTCCGCCTTCAGGCCCTTGACCGTGGTTGTTTCCCTTTGCTCGAAGTCTATGCAGACGACAGCAACGATCGTAAAAACCAACAAAATGGCGGTCGTAAGTCGCGTTTTAGAGGAAGTCGTTTAAGAGAGGTCGTTTACATAGTAAAATGCATCCGTGCCAACAAATCCGGTCTCAAATGAGAGGTGGTCGCTTAACAGAGGGTCGTAAAATAGGGGTTTGTCTGTATCAATCGCAATAGAATATTTTGTTATGAACAAAGAACAAAGGCTAAAAGCATCTTCGATGAAATAGGACACTTTAAAAATGGAATCACAACACTAAAAAGGCAGTAATAGGATATTAAGAATCATTTTATTTGAAATTTAAAAAAAAAATTGTTTGCATAAACATCGAAGACACTTTTTGGATAGAAGAAAATGGATACACTTTTTTTTAAAATTTATGAAGAAAGCGTTAATCATGAAAATGTTGCGAAGGGCAATCCCTTTGCATAGCAAACATCAAATCACACGGTGACGTTCCGACACTTTTTGAATGTAGCCATCATCTGATTTACTTAACTCAATTAGTCACATACAAAATGAGTTTTTTTCCCTTGGACATTTTTTATTATTTTCCAAAAATCGAATGCACATCATACAAACATGCAACATGTACTGAGTGAAAGATAAATCAGTATATTTTTGGAGACTTCTTACTTCGAACGAGTGAGCCGCATATATTTTACAATGTAAATAATCTGATGCAATGAGCTTCGTCAGGAAAACAAAAACTTCCAACTCCACAGGCTGACCACTTTATGATAATTTTTCTTCTTCTTCTGTGGTGGTGACCAACTTCTTTATATAGAAGTAAATGTACACACTTTAGTATCTAGTATCACAAAGCCACTCAAGTTTTGATAGACTTGGTTTAGTATATAAATAAAAAAGGATTGTAAAAAGCATAATATAAACTATAAAGATTTGTTTATTTAATGTTTGAATAAAGTGAGCTATATGGTCGCCGTCATATTGAATGAAGCAAATTCGAAGATGATGAGTAGTTCAATTTAAAGAAGTTAAAAAACAAAATTTGTGTTTGCAAGGACGGTTGTTTTTTTCGTCTGCCATTTTGAAAAATACGAAACTAAGTGGCATGGCTTTGTATATCGATTTCTCGGCAAAAATGTAGATTTACACCCTCCAGCTCTATTTCTTGGTTCTTTCCGTGTAGATTGAGCACTTAAATATCTATATTTTAAATAATAGTTGACTTATTTATCACATGAAAGAAGAATGGCTCTAGTGCGCTTTTGAAGTGTACTTACTTCACGGTAGGTACTTATTTCTCATGACACCGGTATGCCAGATTGAGTCCTTGATCGAAATGTAGTAACCTGGTCCTGGAAAAGTCCTGACTTTTTTTTTGGAACAGATCTGTATGAACTCTGTAAATATAACTATTTCTTGTTGAAACTTTTTCCCAGACCAAATTGAAAATGTGTCCCTACGGTATCATAAAAGCGAAACGAAAGAATTATAAAAAATTGATGAGGCAGAACCCAAAAAATCATTGACCTGAAAAATTGCAATATTTGACATAGACCACTGCACCATATAAAATGGCTAATAATTTAGCGAGAGAAAAAAACAACACGATAAACAGAATATCACATTTCTATGTACAACTTGGAGTGTAAGCCTTCAAGATCAGAATGATTTGCTTATGTCATATTATATTCAGTACCGCTATAATAATAAGGGCATCGCCGAGCGGCAGCAACACATTGTGACAATGCAACCCGGCCAGAGTTATGTCCCCCCCCTTCAGTTTTCATGGTCAAACTTCAAGGTCAAGGTCAGCACGGTGTTGATTAACGAAAGGAAGATTCCTTTTCAAGCTGTCTACCCCTCTGCCAATTTTAATCAAAGTCCAAACAGTAGTTTTTAAGATAATCGATACACACAGACACACACAAACCAATCGCAAAACCCTGGCCTCTGGCCGGGTAATAATGGCATGGGTGCTGCTGGGAAATTTCAAATATCCTGCAAGGGGGGCGGCCCCGGCGGAGTGCAGGAGCAGTGCACACACACACACACACATTTAGTGCTCTGTGTTCACCCCTCTAGACTAGTACAAGTGCTACATTCCTTTGAACATAGCAAAGGCCCTTTTTTATTGTACAAGTGTGTGTGTAAGAAAATCGTTGCTTCTCATAATCCGGCTCTAGGCAATTTAACCTTTACCGGATCATGCTTTTGACTACACAGACACGATGGCGGGGGTCTTCCACGACCCCTACTCAGCAAAGAGCAAATTCCTAAAGGGATGAGAGGTGTTTATCCCTGTCCGGATGGCGCGGGTCTCCCACGACCCCTACTTGTCAAAGAGTCACCATGTGTTTATCCCTGTCCGGATGGCGGGGGTCTCCCACGACCCCTACTCAATGCACTGCAGTGCTCTTTAAAGTAGGGGTCGTGGGAGACCCCCGTCATCCGGACAGGTATATCAAAATTACGCGTCATATTACGTAATTTATATTTTATACACATTAATGAAATTTAACACACTTCAAGCCATTTACGTTTTTGACAAAGTCATGAAATTTCATGAAGATTGCTTAAATAGTTTTAGAGATATAATATGTTTTGTGTGTCAAGGGGTCGTGGGTGACCCCAGAAGTCCGGTAAAGGTTAAAAATCCTGCAATTCAGGACACCCTGCAAGGAGCATCCATGTAATGGGCATTTCTAGCGCTTAATCTTAAATAAGCCCTAAGCGCTTACAATAATAAATAAGTTATTAATAAATTAATAAACCATCAATAGAAACAAATGAACGTCAAAACTATGTTAAACACAAGCACACACACAAATAAATAAATAAATAAAAGATTTGGTAAAGGTCAAGATGTGCCACCCCCCTGCATTTCTCGGTTAATTGTATTTTCCCGTTTTTGCCTTTCTTACCAAACATAAAGCTGTATTTTATTAACCTTTTTAGCTAATAACCTTTTTGGAATACTAACCCTATCCATAACCCTAGGCCATTATTTAATGTTTGGAAAGAAAGGCAAAAACAGAAAATTGCAATTAACTGAGAAATGCAGGGTGGTGGCACATCTTTACCTTTACCAAAGATTTTTATCGTTATCATTAATCTGTTTGCCCCCAAAACTACTTTACTCTTTAAAAAAAAAAAAAAATTAAACTATGCTCTGTTTATAGTTAAAATGATAAGATCTACAGTAATAAAATAAATAAATAACAGATTTTTTATTGTTATCATTAATCTGTTTGCCACCCAAACTACTTTAATCTTAAAAAAGAAAAATATATTAAACTATGCTCTGTTTATAGTTAAAATGATAAGATCTACAGTATATACAACAATAGTAGTGCAATTTTTGTTTATGAAGTTTTGATAAAACAGAACACTAAAGCCAAGTCTGACCATTTTTAATTAAATCCAATTACTCCATAAGGAATCCGTCTCTAAATCGCTTAGAAAACGAGTACTTAAATTCCATCTTTAAAAGGTTATATCTTCATATTGATCAGGATATAAGTGACGATTTTTTTAACATAATACTTCTTAAACATCACACTACCAATACCAGTTGAATTGTTTTAGCCGTCTCAAATAATTTTAAAAAAACGAAAAATCGTTTTCTAGGCTAATAAAAAAACCCCTATTTTACGACCCTCTGTTAAGCGACCACCTCTCATTTGAGACCGGATTTGTTGGCACAGATGAATTTTACTATGTAAACGACCTCTCTTAAACGACTTCCTCTAAAACGCGACTTACGACCGCCATTTTGTTGGTTTTTACGACCGTTGCTGTCGTCTGCATAGACTTTGAGCAAAGGGAAACAACCACGGTCAAGGGCCTGAAAGCGGAGTCGCTTCCCTTGTTGTAGAAAAGATGGCGGAGAGCGTAGGAAAAGCACGAAAACCACTGACTTTGAAAAAGAAAACCACTGACTTTGGACGAGAGTGGAGGTGATTAACAGAAGTCGGCGAAGTGAAACTGTAATACATCGATCGCACAATCCTATTGAGTTAGAAAGACCCAAATCCAGTTTTAATATGTCATTGTATGTGTGCCTGAAGAAGAGAGTATGAACTGTGCTGAACTTTTTCTTTCTACGGCTGCCAGTGAAAACCTCCGTCATACGACCCCTCCAATTTACGACCGATTTTTCCGGACATTTTGGAAGTCTTAAAATAGAGGTTTGTCTGTATAGTAAAAAAAATAAATGTAATAACAAAATCTGAATGTTATTACAAATTTCGGGTGGGGTGGGGGGTGAGGGCTTATAATGAGGTGGGCCTTACAGTCAGAAAAATACGCCAACAAAAATAATAATAATTAAAAAATGAAAAATCTCGTTTTCTTGGCTATTTGGAAATGGTTTCCTTCTGAAGTCATGCATTGACAAACTGTTAAATGCAATCCTATTTTTTTTATTAATACATTCACTCATTTTTTTTATCAATAAAAATCAACCGAATAAATCGACTATTATGCAATCCTATTTTTGATTAATAGAATAGGATAGGAACAAATATTTAAACAATAGGAGCACCAGACATTGGTATATATTTTTTGGGTGAGTGTGTATCATCAATATTAAGCGAGTGCTTGCTGACATGCGTACACGATAAAGTGAATTTGAAATACTGGCTAGCACTATTATGCTTCACAACCACAAAATAATGTGACAACTAAAAACCCGGGTGTAGCTGCGAATTGGGATTCGGAACGAGCGGCGTGGGAGCAACGCCACTGTACGGCCCAGAAGATGGGACAGCAAAAAAAAACCCACAAAAAAAAACAAAAAAACAAAATAAAACACAAGTAAAAAGTAATGTCCCATATGGCTTCGGCCAGGAGGACGTAAAGCTAAATTCGTCATTATGTGACAATACTGGGCTAATTTAAAAAAATACAAAAGCAGAATTAAAAGATCAGCCTCTACCAAAGCCAAATAATGAATACTGTCACTAGTGGTATATAGTGGGACTATATTTCACTCCCCTATTTTAAAAAAAGCAGAAATACAAAATTCTAGCAACACAATTCCAGCATGTTATTGTACTCATTTCTCCAGATAATAACTTGCAGCCTTTTTTTTGGCCAAAACTTTCCATTAAACTTACGGTACAGAAAAGATTTTGTCTGCAATATTAGAGATTCCTCTGTGCCATGCATAAAATAGGCACCTCCCAAGATTAAAGACCTACAGAGCTGGCTGTCAAAATCACGTATTTCACGTGTTTTTCTTCTTATAGCTGGTAAAAAATCTTATTTTGACCAAGTGTTGCTCCCATACACATTGAAAACGAGGCATCACTTTAAAGAGCTGCCTCGATCGTATACGAGGTAAGTCTAAATGCGGACCACATCGACCCAGAAAAAAACCAAGGGACTTAATCCAGCCGGCTCTGTGGGTCTTTAAGAACATAAGGTCACTCGTTAACAGACCCTCATTTGATGCCTTTTACAAGAGACAAAGGCTGTTATTAACCCTTTCACCACCAATTATGTCGCATTTATGCACCACACTGGTTTAACACCCATGTCACTGAAAGGCATCAAATGAGGGTCTGTTATCCAGTGACCTTATGTTCTTAATTTTGGGAGGTAAGGATAGGCCCTATTTTATACATGTGACAGAGGAAACCCTAATATTGCAGACAGGATCTTTTCTGTATCCAGGTAAGCTTAATGGAAAGCTTTGGCTAAAAAAACAACTGGCTGGTGTTGAAAGGGTTAACACCACCATGCACTAATTAGAAAGATTCCATACCTTCGTCGGTTGTCTTCTTCTACTGACACAAACAGCTTACAGACAGATCCACTAGAATAAATAACATCTTCACAACCCAACATTTCAACATCCATACTATAATATTCCAAGAAGGCAAAACGTAAAGTCTGCAATAATTGGTTGATCTGAAGAGAGACAAAGCCACCATAGCAAACTAAAAGTAGATTACAACGTCTTTCCCGAAGGCTGGTTACAAGCCAGAAATACAAAAACCTCTTGAAAACTCGTGAGCTCGATCAGGCTCATTCGTCTCGAGCGAGTTAAAAGACCTGGAACTGTTCATGAGATTTTCAAAGTTGTGTTTTATCATTCATTTTTCTTTTCAATCTGTACAATTATTTATCTCGAAGATACATGCAAGTGATATACAATCATACATATAAAAATACAAGTACCGTATGTTTCGGACTATAAGGCGATATGTTTCTCTCCAATTTCGGCCTATGCGCTTAATAAATGAGGGCGCCCTATTTGTGAACAAAATCGTGAGAAGAGAGGCAACGATTGCCGTGTTCAGTACAGTCTACTGTGAGTCACAACATCGAAAGTGGTAACGAGTCGCCGATATGACGAATACTCACGTTAAAATGCTTCAAAATCCCTATTATCGTCCGAGATACCGTCCAACAGATGCCATAACCCTTCATTGGATGTAAAAAGCATCGTTGTAGAGCTTAAAATGCCATAATTCTACCAGTTTTTGCGAAGAAAAGTCCAAACACAACAACCGTAAAGTCGCAAAAACGGAAGTTCAATTATTTGAGAAAGGAGCCAACTCTCGTTTATGACAGCAGTAATGGCGGTCGGTAAGCGTTTACGGGCTTCAAACGTCGACTTTCTTTTTCTTTTTTTATAAATGAGGGCGCCTTTTACTTTATTTTTTTCAGATTTTTCTTGAAAATTTCCCTATTCGCCTTATACACAGCAGCGCCTAATGATCCGAAAAATACAGTAGGTCTACTTACAGAAAACAAACAATAAATTTGTAACCTTTTTTTCTTTTCTGGCAGTATTTTGAATCTATTTCGTGTGGGACTCTCTTTTACTATCACAGGTTGTCACAAGAAAAAAAAAGCATTCCATATTGAACACACAAAACATGTTTTAAATACTGACAGCGACAAACGCACATAAATGTGTCGTAAGTAGCGCAAAAACGATGCGTTGAAATAAAGCACAAATGACACATCACAAGCAGCACACACAATGCGTTGAAATAAAGCACAAATGACACATCACAAGCAGCACACACAATGCGTTGAAATAAAGCACAAATGACACATCACAAGCAGCACACACAATGCGTTGAAATAAAGCACAAATGACACATCACAAGCAGCACACACAATGCGTTGAAATAAAGCACAAGGTACCAAAAATATAATGAACCCCGTCATCACAAAACGCCTGAGAACCACAGTCGAGACACGCGAGCTTTAACCCTTTCGCCGCCAGACATTTTTCGGCCCAAAAATACCATTAACCCTTTCACCGCCAACGTCGCATTTTTGCACCACAATGATTTAACACCCATGTCACTAAAAGGCATCAAATCAGGGTCTGTTATCCAAAGACCCTGTTCTCTTAATTTTGGGAGGTAAGGATAGGCCTCACTTTAAATATGTCACAGAGGAATCCCCAATATTATAGACACATTTTTTTCTCTACCCAGGTTAAGTTTAATGGAATTGTTTTGGCTGAAAAATGGCTGGCGGTGAAAGGGTTAAACTTAACTGTGTAGAGAAAAGAAGTTATCTGCAATAGAGTCTTTGTATAACAGGCCCTGAATTTGATGCCTTTTAGTGGCATGGGTGTTAAACCATTGTGGTGCGAAAAGGCGATATTGTTTGTGAAAGGGTTAAAAGTACCATCACAATTTTTTTTTTTAATCTAAATTTTTTTTTAAAAATCACACATAAACAACACACGCCAGATAACGTTTGCATAGAATCGGAATCGAAAGTGGAAAATATGCTACCAGAGAAAAAACCCACTCTTCCTCGTCGTTATTATTAAAAGGAAATGAGACCCTTAAATATTACATCCCTCCAGTTTCGCAAATATTTATCGTCGCTGTCCGACGCTAACCGTGTATTTACACAATCAGTGATTTTACAGGAGCATCAAAAAACATATTGTCGCCTGCTACAAAGTCAATCCCCATTTGATATACGCTTGACCCTTCTTCTTTACCGATGAGTAAACATGTGACACAATAAAAGTTGCATTAACACCCAAACATTTTCGTGATAATTCAGTTACACGGTTAGTCACAAAGTTAGTGCATTGTTCTCACAATGGGAGATACGACAGCTGCCGGCAGTTACACGATTAGCGTGACCAGTTACACGCTTATCGCGTCAAAACCAACAACAACCCGCCACATACACGATTATTTCCATGGTATCATGTGACAAATTTGAGCATTTTCATTGGTCGCAGACACAAGATATTTATAGAAGACCTGCGTGAAGTCACTGGAAGGAGTTTCAGTAAAAAATCTATTTTTGTCAAATTTTGTAGATACACGGTTAGCGTCAGACAGAGACGTTATGCATATACACATTTCTTTTCTTCTTTTTTTTTATATAGAGAAATAAGGCCCCCGTAGCTTTGCAAAATAACGAAATGCGTAGCCATACACTTCCATAAGAAATGAGCGTGTTACAATGCAAGCACCTTCTATTTAAATATCTTTGCTGCCAAGACAAGAAAACAAAAGTTTTCAAAGGCAAATAGCGGAGCATGCCATATTTTAACTCACTGGCCAAATTATTTCCCCTTATTCTGTGGGGACTGAGCATTTGACTAGGTTCGTAAAACGATCACCAAAACCAAGTTATGAAGAGTTAGGCATCAATGTTTCCAGAAAAGATTAGCAACACCACGCACTAAACGATCGTAAAATATTAGATTCCATACCTTCGTCGTTTGTCTCCTATTGACGAAAACAGCTAACACATAGAAAGAAGGAAAATTTCACATTCTGATCTTTGACCCCCCTCTACAACCAAAGCTGAATGTAAGCTATGCAATGATTGGTTGATTTCAAGAGAGGCAAGGTCAAAGCAAACTGAAAATAGGTTATGACTTCGCACTGGAAAGCTGGTTACACGCCAGAAATCAAAACGGCTAATAATTTAGCGAGAGAAAAAACCCTCTTCAAAACTCTTATGAGCCGGAGCCGGACCATTCGTCCTAAACGGTTGTGCAAGCCATGAGCCGGCTCCGGCTCATTCGTCCCGAGTGTGTTAAAAAAAATGTCAAGGGAAAAAAAAAAAAAAAAATTATGTCGTTATGAGAAGATAATCCGTTTGATAGCGAAAGCAACCTCTTTCATTCTTTTTCTGTCATTCAAATTCATCCCTCTTTCACAATGAATATGCGGGATGCAACCAACAGTTTTGAAAGAAAGCAGTTGACGAACAAAACGCCTCACAGTTGCAGCTGGTAAAACTTGACCGCGTTGTCCCTGAAGACGGCCTTTTCGTTTCCAGGGGATATCTTGCCGACCAATCGTCGCGCCAGGTTGAAGATGTCGGAGTATGAAGCTCCCGCCACCTTGCACACCGGCCAATCTGATCCAAACATGCAGCGACTGGGACCGAAGCACTCCAACACATGCTAGTAGAATTTAAAAAAAGCATCAATATAAAATAATTTGTCTTTGAAATTAAAAAAACGTGAATCATTTATTTTTTATTTTTAGTTATACACATAGTCAGCTCTCTCATTTTCCCCGCCACCTTCCACCAAAAGCTCGTATCTCTAACAACTTTCTATCTGGGGTAAATGAGGTTGTGAAAATAGGAAGAAAAACTCAAAACTCCGTATCTTCGTTCTTTTCAAGTCTGAAAACCTTTTTTTTAACCCTTTCGCCGCCAGCAATTTTTTTTAGCCAATATTTTGCATTAAGCTTACATGGATAGAGATAAGATTTTGGTCTGAAATATTGGGGATTCTTCTGTGATATATTTGAAATAAGGCCTATCCTTACCTCTCAAAATTAAGAACCCAAGATCATTGGATAACAGACCCTCATTTCAAGACTTTTAATGACATGGGTGTTCAAATCACTGTGGTGCAAAATTGCGACATTGGTGATGAAAGGGTTAAATTTTAACGAAATGCAGGACTAAACTTGCAATGTCTTGAACAACATATTCATCATAGTTAATCAATTGTGGTAAACGCGGTTAATTTTTAAAACATTTTTTTTTTTCATTTTTCTCAAAACTACCAAAATTGAGATACGAGGATTTTGAATTTCACAGCTATGCAATAAATAACTGCACAAATACAAAATGAAGGTTGTTTAATGAAAAGGATTAATCTTCTTTGTTGTTGTTGACTTACGTACCCTGGCTTAAAGACTCCAGGGATCATCCCAACAACCGAAGCACTTGAACACTATGGTACAAATGCACCAGCTAGGGATGAGAACATTACGTGTGTGACCGTTTTTTTTTATTACCCCGCCACATGGGCAGCCACACTCCGTCTTCGGGGGATTCAGGAGACTGGGATGATGTTATGCGAGGAGCTTGCCATGGCTACCGCAATCCCCGCATAACTATGCATAGCATAACAACATTTTGATGTAGCCTTGGTGTTCTAGCCTATGTTAATTGGTCTGACATATAGCAGCCCGATGGATTAATCTTCTTGTAAAGCGCTTAGAGCTTTGATGAATAAGCGCTATAGAAATGTACATAATGAAGATGGTGTAGAAAGGCACAGTGGTATCGCGTTCGCTTCGTGTCAAGTAAACCTGAGTTCGAACCTGGGTACAGGGGATTTTTCCTCTCACTCTGCACTAGGCCTTACGGTCTGAACGTGTCTTTCGGATGAGACGATAAACTGAGGTCCCGTGTGCCCATGCACTTAGCATACGTTAAACCCAGTGGCAACGAAAAAGTTGTCATTTGGTAAAAATTTTACCCACCCCCCCCCCCGTCATCAGTGACAAAAATCGCATGCAAATTTTTTTATTAAAACAAAATTGGGTGGTGTGCCTCTGGCTGCGACGCGCTCTCCAGGTGGGAGCAACCCGAATTTCACAGAGACGCCTCTGTGACTATAAAGTACCTAATACCTGTACCTAATAATAAATAAATAAAGGTATGCTTTGCTGAGCATCAACAATGCGCACTAAGAAAAGTCTAGAGTTAAATGCAGTGACACTTCTAACACCATGCTCAAGCCATCACTCTGCATTCTCACCAAAGGCAAAAAGACATTCACTGCCAAGCACCCTGCCATGTGTTTGCCTGTTTTTAGAGGCTCTGTAACTGTTCTTTCCGTTCAGGCAACACGTGCGCACTCGAAAGAATACTTACTCCCTTCTTGTCGGTCGAGATGCAACGAACAGAGGCAACATTGTGGTCTAAGGGAGCAAAGCGAGCTTACAAGTGACCAAGGTATGGTGAGCACACAGATTTACTTCCCTTGAAGCAAATGCATCAAATTGACAGCTATCTATTAATTCCGAACATATATGGCCGGAAGGACTTGAATGAGTTAAAGCCCCCCCCCCCCACTATTCGGTAAGAGGAGTAGGCCATGTTGTGCCGGTGGGATGGATGACACAAATTCACATAGCACGCGCCGCATCCATTGTGTGCCCCAATCGCAGTCTAAGCAAAGACTTTGAGCGTGGGGCGGGATGAACATCCCGAAGAAAGAAAGAAGAACAAACAACAAATACAACTAAAAACCTACTTTGACGTAAGGCTCAAAGTGCTCCTCTTTCCAGTTGTTTAAATCAGCCTCGGTCACCATACCAGATCTGAAACAGCAACACACACACACACACACACACACACACACACACACACACACACACACACACACACATGCGTGAAAACCCCACAAAGTGGGGCGATTTACACTATTTTACGGAAAAAGTGCTGTCTCTATATCGGGAATGAAAATACACTTTTTCCGTCGATAAATCCTACCAATATTTTCTGTCCCGGATAGTACACTTGACACTTGGAGCGCAAGTGCAGTTTTAGTGTGCGTGCACTACAACTGCACTTGTGATAATTAATTATTGGTGAGAGAAAAAATGGGGCGACGATATTCGCTCCATTTCTTTTTTCGCCCCAGTTTAAGATTTTCCCGACGTGATCGCCCCAATTCGATACATTAACACGTACACACACACGTGTACACACACACACACAATATTTTAGTTGTTGTTGTAAAGTGAGAAAGCCTATCTAACTTACCACCACGTACCATATTTTACACTATTAACCCTTTCACCGCCAGCCATATTTCAGCCAAAAATTTCCATTAAATTTACCTGGGTAGAGAACAAAATCCATCTGCAGTATTTGGGGATTCTTCTGTGACATATACAAAATAAGGTCTATCCTTACTTCCCGAAACTAAGACACTAGGGTCTTTGGATAATAGACCCCAATTTGATGCCTTTTAGTGACTTAGGTGTTGAATTACTGGTGGTGCTGAAATGCGACTTTGGCGGTGAAAGGGTTAAAACAATTCTTTTCTTCCCCAGCTTGAGATCCATGCGCTTTACAACATGGTGAACAAAATAATAAGAAAGCGTAAAAAAAAACGAAATCTGAATTTTGTGTAAAATTTGATGGACGTAACTTATGATAAAGGTGCGCTTATCCCTTTCGCCGCCAATGTCGCATTTCTGCACCACAGTGATTTAACACCAATGCCACCAAAAGACATAAAATTAGGATCTGTTATCCAAGCTACTAAACTAATAAAATCTCTTAAAAACAAGCGCGAAATCGCAATAGTTTGTGGCACGCGGTCTATTTTTACCACTCCAATCATGAGTCACCTCCCCTGGCTTTTCAATAATTTTAATCTGTAAACCAGAATGTTATCTCTGCACCATTTCGTAACTTTTTATATCTTTTGGAAAACATTTAAAACTATGCATCCTACTTATACTCATCAAAAGAAGCACCGCATACTCGTCGTGTCTGTTGTAGTGTCTGTATTACGTATGTTTATTATTTTGTACGCTTTTAAAATACATCATTTTAAAGAGCGGCCTCAAGTGTAGCCTCGATTTGAAGTGCGACAATTTTGTCAAAATGTGCGACAATTTTGGACCGACCGACCGACAGACAGACAGACCGACCGACAAAGTGAGTTATAGGTTTGTGGCTTGAGCCACAAACAATAAAGACTATGGTGAAAGGCTGCGCAGGCTGGATTTGCCATCCTTGAAATACAGGAGGCTGCGAGGAGACCTGATAAATGTTTATAAATGTTTTTAACAATACTGACTTTACTAACAAAAGATTGTTTCAGCCCTCGAACTATTCGAAAACTAGAAACTGTGAATTAAAAATACTAATACAATACAGCAGAACTAACATTAGAAAACATTTTTTTGCTAACAGAGTTGCCAAGTATTGGAATAACCTCTCTGCACAAATCAAGCTTGCACCAAACCTTAACCAGTTTAAAAACCTCCTGGACAAAGACCCTAAATTGACAGAATTGAGATACCAACATGACTGATTGAGTCATCAAAAACCGTCACAGCTGTGCCCAATACTACAAAAACTAAATTGAAAGGGCACTTCAGAGGCCGCAAGGCCTAGTTGCCCTCATTACCCTGACCTGACCTGACCTGACCAATGACCTTATCATATAGTAAAAAGCCAACTGTCCGTCCGTGTGTGTGTGTGTGTGTGTGTGTGAAACACAAAACGGGCCTTATAACTCCGCCGTTTTTCGACCGATTTGCTTCACATTTGCTGTGAGCCCTAACGGGGCGATGGCAACGGCAACCGAGGCGGCCGTGTCATTTGCGCGGTTTTGCAAATGCGCGAAACGCGCATCCGACAGCCTTTCGGCGCCCGTATCTCCGGTATTTCTGGACCGATTGCCTTCAAATTTGGCAGATATATGACCGGGGACGGTGACTATCAATGTGCCAAACCGGAAGCGAATCCATTACTTAGGTGCATAACAGCAGCATGATGCAAAACGGGCCTTATAACTCCGCCGGTTTTCAACCGAATCGCGTCAAATTTGCTGTCAGGCTTGCTGTCACCGGGGCAAAGTCTGGCAGCAAATTTGAAGAAAATCGGGAGAGCGCGTCACTCTCAGAGCAGCGCCAACGGGAAACGGGGCTTTATAACTCTGCCGTTTCTTAACCGAATCGCTTCAAATTTGCTGTACTCAGCGTTACCAGTACTTGGCGTTACCGTTACTAGGCGTTACCATTACTAGGGAGAGCGCATCACTCTCAGAGCAGCGCCAATGCGAAACAAGGCCTTATAACTCCACCGTTTCTTTACCAAATCGTTTCAAATTTGCTGTACTCAGCGTTACCAGTACTTGGCATTACCGTTACTAGGCGTTACTGTTACTAGGCGTTACTGGTACTCGGCGTTGCGCTAGTGTTGTTAATTTTTGGAGATAAGAAAAGGCCTTATTTGATACATGTCATGCATAGGGGATCGACAGTATTTCAGATGCCAACTTTTCTTTGTCCGGGTAAGTTTGAGAAGAAAAAAAAAGGGCTAATAAATGGCTGGCGGTGAAAGGGTTAAAGTGCGAAATATAGGGTAACATTTTTTTTATGTGAATGTTAAGTTGGAATCATAACCTCTCTGTCTCTTCCCCTCTCACACACATGTACACACACACACACAAGCATAAAGTGTGTACATGTTGACATTTGTGTGTGTATGTGTGCGTGCATGCGTGAGTGTGTATGTGTGTGTGTTCATATGTGTGTGTGTGTGTGTGCACGCATGTCTATATGTGCATTCTTGATGTGAGCGTACAGGCACCTGCGTTCACACGCTGACTCGACTCACATTTTGCAGTAAATGTTGGGGTTGGCCGCAATCTTTTTCATATCCGCGGCCCACTCGTCAATTCGGCCATCTTTGATGTAAGGTTTGGCCAAATGATCCACCACCATCTTCAATCTGTCAATCAACGGTTTCCATAGAGACATGCGATTTTATATAATTATGCTAATTAAGGGAAACACTTTGGAACACACATTCATATGAGTACCATAGTTTCAAATCTAGAAACCGCACCCGTATTAATGTATGTATGTATTAGGTACTTTATAGTCACAGAGGCATCTCTGTGAAATTCGGGTTGCTCCCACCATGAGAGCGTGTTACAGCCAGAGGCGCGCCACCCAAATTTATTTTTTTTTAATGCGTTTTTTGTATGACTGATGAGGAAGAAAAGGGGGGTGGGGGTGGTAGAGGTAAATTTTGACTAAATGACAACTTTTTCGTTGCCACTGGGTTCAACGTGTGCTAAGTGCATGGGCACATGGGACCTCGGTTTATCGTCTCATCTGAAAAACTCCATGTTCAGACCGTAAGGCCTAGTGCAAAGTGAGAGGAAAAATCCCCTGTACCCAGGTTCGAACTCGGGTTTACTTGACACAAGGCGATACCTAAAATAACCAATTTTTGCAAATTCCGCTACAACTCACGTTACAGACAAACCCCTATTTTACGACCCTCTGTTAAGCGACCACCTCTCATTTGAGACCGGATTTGTTGGCACAGATGCATCTTACTATGTAAACGACCTCTCTTAAACGACTTCCTCTAAAACGCGACTTACGACCGCCATTTTGTTGGTTTTTACGACCGTTGCTGTCGTCTGCATAGACTTCGAGCAAAGGGAAACAACCACGGTCAAGGGCCTGAAAGCGGAGTCGCTTCCCTTGTTGTAGAAAAGATGGCGGAGAGCATAGGAAAAGCACGAAAACCACTGACTTTGAAAAAGAAAACCACTGACTTTGGACGAGAGTGGAGGTGATTAAAAGAAGTCGGCAAAGTGAAACTGTAATACATCGATTGCACAATCCTATGGAGTTGGAAAGACCCAAATCCAGTTTTAATATGTCATTGTATGTGTGCATGAAGAAGAGAGTATGAACTGTGCTGAACTTTTTCTTTCTACGGCTGCCAGTGAAAACCTCCATCATACGACCCCTCCAATTTACGACCGATTTTTCCGGACATTTTGGAAGTCTTAAAATAGAGGTTTGTCTGTATTACATTGTTGTTGTTGTTGCCTGTCTGTCGTTTCCGACAATGACTGCCAAGATAGCAGAGGGGGGGCAGCTGCTATTCCGTCGGGCTGGGCTACAATTTGTTTATAGCGGAGAAGCCTTGCCCAGGGTACATCCCCACTCTCTCGGCCAAAGGGATTTGTCAGTTGAGATGCAACGAACAACCAAGAACGTAAAAAAACAAAAATGACATGGCTCTAAAAGAGTGAATGGGGAAGAATGACAAATCTAAATTGCCACGAACACGAAAGAATGACTAAAAATAGTCAAATTTAAATAGACGATTTTCGGAGATAAAAAAAACTAGGGGAGAGCACTTCGTGAAAATTGAAGTTGTTTACCTCCATTATACTCGGTCAAATACCATAGCAACAATGCAACAATGGCGTCGAAGCTTGAAACCGCAGGATGCGAGTCAGCGACTTGCAAACAGGTTTTTTTTATAGAAAAATTAGGGGTGGCCAGTTGCCACAAACTGAGGAAACATGCAAAATGCGACGTAAAAGTTGTGGTCGGAGTGAATTTGTTACAAAATAATGGAATGATTGTGAGCCTTTTTTTCTGCCTATAAATTGTTCGTATTTGAAGTGCAAGTACAGTCGATTGATCACGAAGCCTGACGAGGTACTGTAATAAAAACGAAAGCTTGCAATGAAAAGTGTTGTGTTTTGTGGTGTTCATCTTAATTAAGCAAAAATATAAATGACAAATTTTAGAATGATGCACAGCAGTGCTCGATCTAAGTACTGTATGTCTGCTCAAACACACGAGGCGAGAGCTGGGGATCTACCTGATGGTAGAGTAACTTCCCCTGTTTGACCGATTGAATTAGACAAGATCACTCCCACACACCATGAAATTATTCCCCTTGATTATTTCCGAATAAATCCTATCGCCATTCCTATCGAGAGAACTAAGTACAGTGGAGCCTCCCTTATAAGACCTTCCAAAAAATCATCCAAAATGAGGTCTTATAAGGGAGGGGTTTTCAGGCATGAAAACTACTGTTCCCAAAAAAAGAGATTTTTTTCAGCCAAGAAATCCTTCCACCCGGATTTTCAGCTAACATCAGAAGTTTTGTTGAGCGTGTGTGTGTGTGTGGGGGGGGGGGGGGGCAAGTACTCATTTCACAGTATTTCACATCCTACTTCGCCTTCCAACAACTCGATACATGCGTTCTCGGTGGACGCCATCTTGGAAATGACAACGGCGGAAGAGCAAAAACGCGTGAAATGAAGATTGTGCCGTGTAAACATAATGTTGGTTCGGGGTTTTTTCGGCGGAGATTTTTTTTTTTCCGGCGGAGATCGCTCGATTTCGCGGAAAAAAATTGGCGGAGACGGTGGAGCTGTTTTCGTGCCAGGGTTTTATAAGAGAGGTAATTTTTATACTTACAAAGAAGGGCAACGTCTCAGGGAAGTAGGTCTTATGTGGGAGGGAGTCTTTTTTTTTATAATGGGAGGTCTTATAAGGGAGGTTCCACTGTACTCACATATTTTCCCCGGCCCCACACTAAAACAAACCTTGGTAGTTCGGTAGAAAGACGAGGAACATATTTCGTCAAATGAGGTCTGAAACAAACACACACAAAAATCTACATTTACACGTTCTCTCTATTTACCTGACAACGCATGAGAAACTGGGTGTTTTCGTTGTTGATGTACCCCGGCTAAAAGACTCCAGGGATCATCCCAACAGCCAATTAAAGCACTTGAACATTATGGTACAAATGCATCAGCTAGGGATGAGAACACTACTTGTGTGTCCGTTTTTGATTATCTTGATTTGAGCCACACGACTCCGTCTCCGGGGGGGATTTTGGAGACTGATGATGTTATGCTAGGAGCTTGTCATGGTTTAACCCTTTCACCGCCAACGTCTCATTTTAGCACCACAATGGTTTAACACCCATGTCACTAAAAGGCATCAAATCAGGGCCTGTTATCCAAAGACCCTATTTTCTTAATTCTGGGAGGTAAGGATAGGCCTAATGTTATGTCACAGAGGAATTCGCAATATTGCAGATATTTTATTTTCTCTACCCAGTTAAGATTAATGTGGTTTTTTGACTGAAAAATGGCTGGCGGCTAAAGGGTTAAAGGCAATCCCTGCATAACTTTGCATAGCATAACAACATTTTGATGTAGCCTTGGTGCTCTAGCCTATGTCAACTGGTCTGACATAGCCTTAAGACAAGGCTAAAACTGGGTGCAGTAGATTTTGTTTGGGCACAAATTCAAGTGCGACTTCATTAAGACAATATTGCAAAAATCCATTATGTGGATACAGACAAACCCCTATTTTACGACCCTCTGTTAAGTGACCACCTCTCATTTAAGACCGGATTTGTTGGCACGGATGCATTTTACTATGTAAACGACCTCTCTTAAACGACTTCCTCTAAAACGCGACATACGACCGCCATTTGGTTGGTTTTTCAGACCGTTGTTGTCGTCTGCATAGACTTCGAGCAAAGGGAAACAACCACGGTCAAGGGCCTGAAAGCGGAGTCGCTTCCCTTGTTGTAGAAAAGATGGCGGAAAGCGTAGGAAAAGCACGAAAACCACTGACTTTGAAAAAGAAAACCACTGACTTTGGACGAGAGTGGAGGTGATTAACAGAAGTCGGCGAAGTGAAACTGTAATACATCGATTGCACAATCCTATGGAGTTGGAAAGACCCAAATCCAGTTTTAATATGTCATTGTATGTGTGCATGAAGAAGAGAGTATGAACTGTGCTGAACTTTTTCTTTCTACGGCTGCCAGTGAAAACCTCCGTCATACGACCCCTCCAATTTACGACCGATTTTTCCGGACATTTGGGAAGTCTTAAAATAGAGGTTTGTCTGTAGTATATATCGAGGGGTGAATGCCAGAACTGCCCATCTGTGCTCTTTATTCCTTTTGAGATAGACCGTTCTGGCAGGCACCCCTCGATATAGTAAGGTGTGATAAAAAGGCTAACTTTTTTTCTTCTTTTTTTTTGGTGCGCATTTATTGCCTTTTTGCGTGCAAATGGTTCTTTCGGATTTTAAGCGGTTCGGATATGTTGTAGTGTGGGTGGGCCTCCATCGCTTACATTTTATACAAAATGTCTGTAGGTTCAAAGAGAAGAGAAAAAGGATTTCTTATCTGGTTTAACCCAATGATGCCCAACCTTTCGAACCGGGAATCGATCCCAGTTCCCAAGAGATGGGAATTAACTCCGAACGTCACACCAAATATTTTCATTAAAAAAATCACCCAGAATAAAGTCTAACTCACATTTCATTTCTGAAAGATGCATATTGAATAGCAATGATGATATTATTATTCCAAAGCTAACACAACAAACCATGAATTGGAATTAAAAAAATCCGTAATGGCACTCCGAGCATCGCGCCGAGTCAATACTGCGTCACGTCACGTGGAAAGAAGAAAAAAATTTGGGGTCACTTCGAAAAATCCGTTCAAAAAGACTAGTGGGTGCTTTCCCTTGCTGTAAGAACCAAAAACGGACCAGCGAGAGTCAGGAACAGGAAGAACTAACTTAGTATATTGCATTGTGGGTAGGGAGAAAGTGAAAGTGAACGTACTAGACCTGGCGTTCAGCGGGCGCAATCGGCGCTTACGGGCTGCATGAGTTGACAAAATTCGGTCGAATTTGGCGTCTGTGTCCTAGAGAGGGTTAAACAAATGTTTTATTAACACACTTTTGCAGCAACAAAATACTATAATTTTCGGGTTATAAGGCGATATTGTTTTTCTCCCAATTTCGACCTATGCGCCTAATAAACGAGGGGTTACCTATTAGTGAACAAAATCGTGAGAAGAGAGGCAACGATTGCCGTGTTCAGTTCAGTCTACTGTGAGTCAGACATCGAAAGTGGTAACGAGTCACCGATACGACGAATATTCACATTAAAATGCTTCAAAATCCCTATTATCGTCCGAGATACCGTCCAAACAGATGCCATAACCCTTCATTGGATGTAAAAAGCATCGTTGTAGAGCTTAAAATGCCATAATTCTATCAGTTTTCGCGAAGAATTGTCCAAACACATCAACAGGAAGCAGCACAAACGGAAGTTTGATTATTTGAAAGGGGAGCCAACTCTCGTTTATGACAGCAGTAATGGCAGTCGGTAAGCGTTTACAGGACGCGTACAGGGCTTCAAAGTTTGACTTTCTTTTGCGAGGTGTGTATCGCCTTATAAACGAGGGCGCCTTTTAGTTGAAAATTACCCTATTCGCCTTATACATAGCCTAATGATCCGAAAAATAAGGTACTTATTGCTCATAGAACACAGTATATCTTAATTAAAAGATTTTAACTCGACACACAAAGAAACACACTGTGACACTGACTAATAAATCCCCATCATGATTCCTGTTGTTTTCAACGTCCCTTCTTTTTCTGTGGGTTTTTTTTACACAAAAATGGACAGCAGCAAATCAACAGAGAACACAAATAAATGAAAGACAGAAAGAAATATCAAAATAAAAGAAAAGAAAAGAAAGAAAGAAAACCTAGGATTGATCATTACACACCTCAACACCAAATCGAAGGGAATGCCCCGTTTTTCCAGCACACGTAATCCCGAAATGACGTCGCTTCTCGACAGCCAGTCTTCCTTCTCCATGTCCAGGATTTGACGAATCCCCACCACCTTTCCCTTCAGTCTGTCCAGAGTTGTCTCCAACTGCATAGGAGCAACCGATGACAAGATGATGAAGAGACAGAAAGAACGAAGAAAAAGGCTTAACCCTTTCACCGCCAAAGTCGCATTTTAGCACCACAGTGGTTTAACACCCTTTCACCGCCAATGTCGCATTTTTTTCTTCAACAAATCTTTATTATCTCAAAATGAGAAATTAAATAGCACAATGGTTTTAGCACAATGGTTTAACACCCATGTCACTAAAAGGCATCAAATCAGGACCTGTTATCCAAAGACCCTATTTTCTTAATTTTGGGAGGTAAGGATAGGCCAAATGTTACATATTTGTCACAGAGGAATTCGCAATATTGCAGATATTTGTTTTTCTATACTCAGTTAGGTTTAATAGTATTTCTTGGCTGAAAAATGGCTGGCGGCAAAAGGGTCAACACCCATGTCACTAAAAGGCATCAAGTCAGGACCTGTTATCCAAAGACCCTATTCTCTTAATTTTGGGAGGTAAGGATAGGCCTTACTTTAAATATGTCACAGAGGAATCCCCAACGATATTACAGACAGATTTTGTTCTCTACCCAGGGACGGTATTCATGTCGAGATAGCATGAGACTTAGCATGATGCTAACTTAGAAGCTCTTCCAAAAGTCCTATTAAATCCTATAGGACATTGGAAGAGCTTCTAAGTTAGCATGATGCTAAGTCTCATGCTATCTCGACATGAATACCGTCCCAGGTAAATTTAATGGACATTTTTCGCTGAAAAATGGCTGGCGGTGAATGGGTTAAATAACTGTCTTGAACGTATTGACAAAAAATGTTTTAAAAAAAGCCTAATAAAAAAAATAATAATGCTAAAAAAAAAAAAAAAAAAAAAAATCTTTAAATAATAACGGCGATTCACCTTACAAATAATGTTAACTCATTCCAGACGAATTCCGAGTGTACTCAGTGCACGAGACAGGGGCAGAGAATATTCAGTATAAAGCCTCATTGAGAGAGAGTTAGTTCTTCCGGCACCATGGGCGAATACATTCACCTGAGGCATCACCCTGCACTCCCACCAAACGCAAAGACATTCACTGCCTATAGTACACTGCCATGTGTTTGCTATTTTCAGAGCTTAAATGACTTTCGTCTGAAAAAGCGGGTGCATCCCATAAGCGCGCGTCTTACCTACTCTCTAAAAGCGCGCGTCCAAAAGATGAAGCTAGAAAGAGCGCAATGTTTTGTCCAATAAGCGCGCATCTTTGGAACCTAAGAAAGATAACGAGGATGTCAAAAAGAGCGCGTGGTAAAATGTGATGTGAAACCCTAACCCTATCCCTAACCCTGTCCCTAACCCTGTGTGTTGTGTTGAATCGTGGACATATCGAAAGTTTCTTTCTCCAAAACAGCAAGAAGACTGAAGTTTAGCAAACAGACGAGTGCAAATGGTAAATGTCTGGTGAGAACGATTTCACCTATGCGCGCTTATTAGCACGAAAACCACACATTCACGTGCGCTCCTTTTGGCATGAACACGCGCTCTTATTAGCATGCAAAATGCGCTCTTTTAGGCGCGCGCTTATTAGCGGTGTGCTCTTTTCGACTGCTCCGGTAAAAGCAACGCAGGCACACTCGAAAAAACCCAACTTACTCCTCTCTTGTCGGTAATGAGATGCAACAGTCTGTCCAAAGTTGTCTCCAACTGCACATACAGTGGAATCCGTTTAATTGGCCATCGGATAATCGGCCAAAGCCGCTTAATCGTCCAGTTTCCTCTGGAACGGATTTTTTTCTTCTTAAGCATGTGTTATTTTGTTCGTTTTTACGGCCAAAGCTGAAATCTTCAATTTCGCTTTATTGGCCACTTTTTCTCTCTAATTTTTCCTCTTTACCCCTTTTTGAGAGGGAGAACAACAGAGGCAGACAAACTGACAACACGCTTTTGACGTTTACATGGTTGAGTGTGAAGTTGGAAGGTGAGCTGTTGTCAATTGAAAGACCCTGCATGGCGTTAAAATCACTCAAGAAAACAAAATCATTGTCTTTTACTCGTGCTTCTGTCAAGTTGTAGGATTAATAAACACACACACACACACACAAAAAGGGAAATAATTTGAATTTGAACTGCAACATTTAATTTTGACGTCATCGCTTTCGACTTGCATAATTGCGTCATACAGTATCTCGATGTTCGTTTTATCGTCCGATTCGCTTTATCGGCCATATTTTTCCTGGTCCCAAAAGTGGCCGATTAAGCGGATTCCACTGTATAGGAAGGTGATGAAGAGAAAGAAGAAAACCGCTTACGTAAATTACTGTCTTGAAATTATAAACTTCTACGACGATTTACCTTACAGGTAATTTTAACTTATTCCCAATGAATGGGGTTTTACACAGAAAATGACCTGCCCCTGTCTCGTGCACCGAGGTGCGTGCGTCATCTACATAAGATTACCGCCCTTTTTGCCTGTCATGAAGTAGTAGCATAGAGCCACAAAAAATGATCTGCCCTTGACTTGTCACTATAGGTGGCATGGTCAGTTCAGTCCGAGTACACTCGGAACAGGAGAACACCAGTGAGTGCCTAATTCCGAGTATTCTCGGAACAGAAATTTCTGAGTCTAAACCTTGTCTGAATCGATGTTTTCTCAATCCAAACCATGTGGGTTTTTTTTTAAATTTCTCTTCATCACTCTTCCAGCTTTCGGTTAACTTGTGTTTGGCATTCCTTTTTCAGTTGTTAATGTTAAAAATGTCCAAGAAATGACCCTACACGAGCCTCAGAGAATGCTCCATAAAAAAACAAGCGCGAAATCGCAATAGTTTGTGGCACGCGGTCTATTTTTACCACTCCAATCATGAGTCACCTCCCCTGGCTTTTCAATAATTTTAATCTGTAAACCAGGGCCTGTATTCACGTTGAGATAGCATGAGACTTAGCATCATGCTAACTTAGAAGCTCTTCCAAAAGTCCTATTAAATCCTATAGGACATTGGAAGAGCTTCTAAGTTAGCATCATGCTAAGTCTCATGCTATCTCAACGTGAATACAGGCCCAGAATGTTATCTCTGCACCATTTCGTAACTTTTTATATCTTTTGGAAAACATTTAAAACTATGTATCCTACTTATACTCATCGAAAGAAGCACCGCATACTCGTCGTGTCTGTTGTAGTGTCTGTATTACGTATGTTTATTATTTTGTACGCTTTTAAAATACATCATTTTAAAGAGCGGCCTCAATTTGAAGTGTAGCCTCGATTTGAAGTGCGACAATTTTGTCAAAATGTGCGACAATTTTGGACCGACCGACCGACAGACAGACCGACCGACCGACCGACAACAAAGTGAGTTATAGGTTTGTGGCTTGAGCCACAAACAAAAAGACCACAAGCGATTTGGGGCGTTTTGAATTTGGTTGTTCTAATCCCAGAAGTCTCTCTCGTGGAATCTTAAAAACAGCATAGTGATGTCATATTCAGATCAGATCAGATCACATCAGATAATAGGGACGATATAATATAGCCGTTAGGCTTTTAAAGTCCCATCATTTTTTTCATAAAATGTATTTTGTTTCATTGACAAGGTCGTCGATTGCTGTTTTTTGTTGATGAATTAATCATCATATTCATATATTAGTTTTTTGTAATCGTTCCAATTGTCTAGCAGATTTTTGAAAGAGATAGTACTTGGTGCTCTTTTAAAGTTAGCGGGTATCTTATTCCATATAAGGGTGCAATTCTGTTACGAAAAGATTTTTTTTTCATATTAGTACAACAATGTTCAATAAATATTTTGTCGATACTATTTCTTGTTTTATCGTACTCAAAGACAACGTAGATATTTTATACAAGGCTTTACCAGACTCAAACTGTCTCTGTCCATCATTTTAACTGTGACCTGTGTGATTCATTATCTCTCTTTCTCTTATCTCTCTTTCTCAGTTTTTTTGTGTTGTTTTTCATTTTGGGGGGTGTTGCACCTACCATGGACTTACATTAGGATCTGTGACATCCACACCAGCCACGACCCCTTTGATGACGTCATGCTTCTCTGCCAACTCGCAAATCCAATCTGAAGGAGAAGACAAAAATAGTTGATTGATTATTGAAATTGAACAAAGGGTGAATACTCTCTTTCTAATTAACTCATGCTTTGTTTGTCTCACTTTGGTTCTGACCCACGCACTGCTAGGTGATTAGCATCGTAATCAACGTTGGTGGAGGGGAGTTAATTAGAAAGAGAGTATTCACCCTTTGTTTAATTTCGTTATCTCTTCTCTTGACCTCACTATTTCATTCTTTGATTGATTATTGCTTGTAAGTCTAATAAATAAGGTGAAAATGAAAGTGAAACCCAGTGGGTCATACCACCGAAGGAATAGAAAGGGTTCATATTAGTTAGTACCTTCTGGATTTTACCCAACTGAATTACCATTGCTTATTTTCTCATTGATCAGGATCAGGATCAGTACGTCGCAGGTGCCAACACTGGCAACAGTTGCGACGGAACTTAGGAGGGCGCATGTACCTATAGAAAACATAGAAAGGAAAGACCTAGACCTTGCACTGGGTTAAGACCATTAAACCCCCCAGTTCAGCCGGGAAGGAACAGGCCCCACTTCCAGCAACAAGGGGGGGAGAGGAGAAGGGGGGAGGGGGAGGGGGGTGTCTAATTTTAGTGGTCAATTTGCGCAGGCTCAGATGGAGATCTGATCAGCGCTGATGTAAATGCGCTGATAGAGCCTGTGTTGACGGTGGCCTCGCTCAACTTGTTCCACTCCACAGCAGTCCGCACGAAGAAAGAGCTACGATGCTTGCTCTGTTCGACATTCTTGGACACGAAATCCATGCGAGTGGTTGATGACCTGTTGTTCGAGGATGCTTGTGGACCGGAAGCCTTCATACTTGGTCGGTTTGACCCTGCAACGCTTAATATTTGCTGGAGCGAGAAACTTTTCCGCTGGGAGTGCAGGAATGTGGCCCTCAGCTATCCTGTAGAAAAGGCTGAGACGTTGCTGCCTGCAACGTTCTTCCAGAGGAGGGAGGTTCAGTTCTGCTAGCATGTTGCTTAAACGCAGCCTGGATTTCTGGTCTTGCAGTCCCTTGTGATGAAGCGGGCTGCCTGGCGCTGAACTCTCTCAAGTTTCTAAATGTCTTGCTTCAGGTGCGGGTTCCACACATTGGACATTGACTCTCTAAGTAACTAGGAGGCATTTTGCGCAAGCTCTTATTTAGTGCAGCAGCCTTGGAGATTAAGGCTGTGTACACAGTAGTATCGGAAATCACATGCGCAATCCGTAAATTAGTAAAAAGCAAGAAGGGAAAATAAGACCGCATGTGTCCGTATTTCCCCTAATCCGTATATCATTTTCCTTCTTTCTTTTCCTTATTTATGGGTTTCCGTGCATAACTTCGCCATCTAATATACAATGTGTCCGCGGCCTAATAGGACTTAGATGTACCCTCTTCTTCTTCTTCATTGATCGCTCAGTTTTTCCTGTCAATTATGAGTGCAGATCCATCATGCTGCCGTTATGAGCCTAACTAAGAAAATAGTTAGGCTCAGCATGTCCCTCTTCGGTGCATGAGCCCCATTTGTTTGTTTGAACTGCATGCAGCCAGGCCATAAACGGATTGATTGCACAGCCAATTAATACCTGGATGAAGAAGTCATCCACCTCCCACCCCCTCCCTCCCCCTCTCCCTCCCAGGAAACTGACAAGTCTGCCAGCAGCTGGTCAGTTTTCACCCCTCCACCCCCCCCCCCCCCCCCCCCCCCCCCCCCCCCCACCCCCCCCCCCTTTCCCAGAAGACAGGGTCGAGTTTTTCTAGATGACAGTCGCCGCACGCATAACTGTTACGCCGAAAGGGGTCTAAGAAACACTTTAGAAAACGTTTGCGGAAGAATATTACAAGCTCTTGTCTGATTGGTCAATTTTTTTTACATTTTAAACTTTAATGGACCAATCAACAACAAGAAATGTATTCTGATTCATACCCTACTTAAGTTCCGGATAGTTCGCTGCTTGCTCGGTGTTTGGCAAGAACAAAACGCCACGCGAACTATCGGCAAACGAAGGGTGTTTCTTAGACCGTTTTTGCCGATTTGAGCGAGCGCAACGTAACGTTAGCCCTTGTGAAATGGACCCCAGAAGAGACTGGTACCAGCCAGTCTGTCTCCATTTCTCCCACGCCCACCTCCTCCCCCCAGCAAAGACCCAGAGATCACCCCCAACCCCACCCACACACACCTCCCTGAGAAGAAAGAAAAAACGCTGCAAACCAAAAAGACTGCTGTGTTTTATGGACGGACAGAGAGACTGAATAACGGTTTCAACTGCAAACAGCCTACTCTACAATGAGTGAAACTTTGGTAAAGGTAAAGATGTGCCCCCCCCCCCCCCCCCCCCCCCCCCCCCCTGCATTTCTCGGTTAATTCTATTTTTCCGTTTTTGCCTTTCTTACCATACATAAAGCTGTATTTTAGGAAAATGTTTAGCTAATAA
>CM065705.1:35711041-35736041 GCA_017654935.2 Phymorhynchus buccinoides | reverse complement strand
AAGAGAGTTTCACTCACTCACAGCCCTTGGAAAGCCTTAAATTTCAGCTTAACAACCTTCATGCTAAAAAAAGGTCTTTTTAACTCAAAATAGTGGCTATCTGGAAATAAAATTTTGAGTTTAAAAGCGATTGTCACTCACTGTATATCAGCAGGGGTTGCCCATAACACGACTGCATCGAGCGTCTTCAAACGAGAGGTTATGAAACCAACCAACAAATTATAATTTTACATTTTAACCCTTTCACCGCCAGCCATTCCTTAGCCAAAAATATCCAATAAACTTACATATAGGTAAAGAAAAGATTTTGTCTGAAATATTGGGGATTTCTTTAATACTTGTTTTTTAATTTTAAAAAAGGCCTGTCCTTAATTCCCCAAATCGAGAACACAAAAATAATTGGGTAACAGACCCTGAATTGAAGGTTTTTAATGACATGGGTGTTAAATCGTTGCGGTGCCGGAATGCGACGTTGGCGGCGAAAGGGTGAAACAAAAATGTCATCACAACCTCGATCTACGGAGATTAAAACGATAACTATGAACTAACCTGCCTCCTGGGGACAGTTGTTCAAGCACTGCACGAACACAGCGTGTCTCACGGGGGTGTCCTGTACAGCTTCCTCCAGATCCTCCGCGGCGAAATTGCGAAACAGAACCGACTCCTGCGCTGTGGGCCAGGGGTAAGGGAACTTCTGCAGATTCCATACATCTAAGGGAAAAAAACAAAAACACACACAAAAAACACAATACAGTGGAAGCTCCCTTATAAGACCTCCCATTATAAGACTCCCTCCCATATCAGACTTACTTCTTCTGAGACATTGCCCTTCTTTGTAAGTATTAAAATTACCTCCCTTATAAGACCCCTCCCTAATATAGTAATAAGACCTCATTTTGGATGATTTTTGAAGGTCTTATAAGGGAGGGTCCACTGTATAAGACTCCCTCCCATCTCAGACCTACTTCTTCTGAGACATTGCCCTTCTTTGTAAGTCTTAAAATTACCTCCCTTATAAGACCCCTCCCTAATAAGACCTCATTTGGGATGATTTTTGAAGGTCTTATAAGGGAGGTTCCACGGTCATTGATAAATTTACAAACCAACCAAAATTAGCATTTAGATAAAGAGCAGTGTCTCCTCCGACCTCAGCTGGTTGCCTCCTGACGGCCTAACATAGATTCACTCCCCTTGGACTGTTGATTTCAGATTCTGCGACCTGACAAGCTGAGGTGCGGCTGCGAGTTGGGAGTCCTCGGAATGAGCGGCGTGGGAGTGATGCCCACTGTACGGCCCAGACGATGGCTGTGGCCCTAACCTCTATAGTTATGAAGTGCTTTGAGAGAATTGTCCTACGGCATCTTTAACCTTTACCAGCCAGCATTCAGACCCCCTTCAGTTTGCTTATAAGTCACACAGGAGCATTGATCCTAACCCTGCTTCACAATGCTTTTATACATTTAAATGATTCAAAGTCTTTCGTTCGTATTCTTTTTATCGACTTTTCCTCTGCCTTTAACACTATTCAGCCACACCTTTTAGCTCTGAAGTTGTTAGACCTTCATGTTGATCCTAAATTGACCCTCTGGCTCGTTAACTTCTTCTCAATAGAAGCCAGTCAGTCCGTTATCAGTCAGTGCTCTCCTCTCCACTCTCTACTTCAACTGGTGCGCCTCAGGGTACTGTTCTCTCTCCTGTTCTTTTTACCTTGTATACCAACAACTGTAGAGGTACTGAGAATGTTCCTATCATAAAATATTCAGATGATTCGGCCATACAAGACATTTCAAATTCTGATTCTCACTACTTTAGTCAAGTTGCGAAATTCTGTCTGTGGTGTAAAGAAAACTATCTGGACCTCAATGTGCTCAAAACAAAAGAAATGTTAACAGACTTTAGGAAAGATCCACCCCCTGTGCCAAAGGTAGAAATTGATGGTGAAACAGTGGAAAGAGTTTCAGAATACAAATACTTAGGTACCATTTTGGACGACAAACTGACTTTCGACAAGAACACACAGAACATACATAAGAAATGTCAATCAAGATTGTTTATTTTGCACAGACTGAGAAACACTGGTGTTAACTCAAACATTTTGCATACGTACTATAGTAGCTGCATTGAGTCTGTGCTTACTGTTTCCTTTATGTGTTGGTTTGGAAGTCTGTGTTTGAAGAACAAGCGTGTGTTGGATGATGTGGTGAATGTGTGTAGTAAAGTTGTTGGAAAGAGAGAGATGGGTTTGAATGAGATGTACGAAAGACGAACCAAGCATAAAGCCAGGAAGATTGTAAATGACACCTCCCATGTTTTGAACGAACATTACGAACTATTACCTTCTGGACGTCGCTACAAAACTTTTAAAGTCAACTCCAGGGCACAGAAATCCTTCATCCCCAGATCCATCCACCTCCTAAACTCATGATCCTTTTAGGTTTAAATGTGTGTTCATCATGTTAAAAGAAACTATGCATGCTTATCCTTAGAAGTGTATGTATCCACATATAATGTGTATCTTTAAGTGTGTATTATGTGTAACTTTTGCTACTATTCATGAATGCTGAATGTTGATGTCTTTGTTATTCTGGCACCTCAACAAAATTTCTCCTTGGGAGATAATAAAGTGAATTTGATTTGATTTGATTTTGATTTGATAAATGAAAAAAAAATGAAAACAAATTGGATCACACCAATGAGGATGCTGGCTGATGCACTGCTAAGCTCAGGCCTTGACGACTGGTTCTAAACCTGTAGCAACCACCACCAGAAGAACAGCAACAAGACTTCCGCCCCAGACCAGACCAGACCAGCCATCCAGATGATGGAGGGCATTGCCTGTAGGGATCTTTTGATCGCTACCCCCCAAGCAACCTGGAACCCCAAGGTGGAACTGGCTTTGTTGACAATGTTGTCAATGTCAGGCATGGTAGTGGGGGCAAAGTGGTTTTCAAGGAAAATGTCCGGGGGTCCAGGGGACCGAAGAAAATTCAATAAAATTCAATAAATGAGAGTGAAATTTTCACTTTTTCATGCCATTTCAATGCATTTTTTAATAGTTTGGTTTCAAACTGTTTCGCGGATTTTCCGCGATTCGCGGAGGTCTACCATGCCTGCAATGTGAGCTGTCCATTTGAGGTCGTCAGTGAGGGTGAGTCCAAGATAGGGATCTCGCTGTTGAGGGTGTAGAAGTGTGATGACCTGGGTCTGATGCTGAGGGCATAGCACTTTTTTGCGTTCCCCAGTTAAATCCTCCCAATTAAGATGCCTACCCTTGTTCCAAATATGAGCTAAGCGATGCAGACACACAGAGACACAGACGCTACCCAAAACATTAGCCCTCCTCTGGTGGGCTAATGAGACTGGATGATTCAGTGATTGATACTTGATACTATCAATATTGAAGCACATAAGATATTCAATGGCCTTGTTGATTTATCTTGGAATAACATATTTAAATCACCTCAATGCAGTACAACAAGAAATTCATACGGTAAAGTTTTTATTAAGCAATGTAAAACTAAAACTAGAAAAAATTGTTTTACTAACAGAGTTGCTAATTGTTGGAATGATATAACTTTTGATTTAAAATGTGCACCTAATGTTAATATATTCAAAAATGGTCTTGATAATTCTAAAAAATTAGTAAATGTATTTAGAAGCATTGATTATTAATTTTTATATTATAGGAAAATTCTACCGTAAAACCTTGACCGCTAAAAAAATTAAAAATATATCAAATTGGAAATCGATGGGACTGCTAAAAAACTTAACGGCTTGATTAGTCCCTATTCTACTACTACTACTACTACTACTACTACTACTATTGAGTACTAATAGCAACCATTACGTGATCAACTGTTTTGCAGTGCTCTATGGCTGGTACCCACGTGTCGTCATATCCGGCCACAAGGAGCGCCATATTATGGGAGACCGCCATCTTAGTCCTTACCTTTTTTTGAAAAATGCCAGATCGATGCTGCGTATTTGGCTGTTCCAATTCGAAGCTTATCTAAACTGTATTTATAACATCTGGATGTTTTCTTTACATATTTAGATAACATTTTCACTTTGTTTACACACAAATAAGGACTAAGATGGCGACACTTCCGTTGGAAGGGTCGAGATGCGCACGCAGGTGGGTTGGAGCCATTTGCCTTTTGGTATTTATCGAGAATGGAAAATTGTCAACATGATCAATGTAACGACAGTGAAGGCTGAGACGGTCGAGGCATTTAAACAGCGCCTCCAGTCCAACGACCCAAGCTTTTAAAAAAAAATAATTTTGGTATTATTTTTTTTATTAATTTGTTATGCTCTCCCCTGGATTCAGTGATTGATACTTGATTCTATCAATACAATAGCAACCATTACGTGATTAACTGTTTTGCAGTGCTCTTGGTTTCAAATGCCAGAAGTGGTTACTGCCAACGTACCGACTACAGATACAGACAGATACAGATACAGTGACAATAACAGTGATCGCAATAAAACGCATAAAAGATCCATCCACGATTATAAGTCATTGTTCGGATTCATGACTTTAAAAAATAAAAGCATTGAGCGTAAACAAAAGTGGGTTACTCACCTCGAAATAAAAACAAATCAAAGAGCTCTACTTCTAGCCTAGGCCTGATTATTTTCATCTTTCTAAATTCTAAAGTATAATTTATACTTACGAAAATGAGCGTCAACACACTCAAATTCTACATCTCCAAAATCCATTTCTGTCCAAGACTCTGCTTTTGATTGTCGCGAATCGGATTGTTTCTTCGACCAGTGAAAACAAACGCCCCTCTCCTCTCTCTAGTTTGGAAGATAAACTTGGTGAAACGACACTGGTTGAAAATGAACGAAAGGTTAGAGTTCATAGCTCTTAGAGGTCAGGGAAAGGCAGAACTAAGGCTCAAATAAAATTTAAGCCACCTTCTAGGCGACATTTGATCGATGAAGAGGGTTTACAATTTCTTAAATGTTGTGTTTTATTCAAATAAATATAGAAACCTTCCACGAAAGGTTCGTAGATACAGCATAATCTATGGACTACTTGTGATCCTACGCAAGCATTCAGCGCAATGATCTACGGATGAAAAATGCTAGCAGACGACAGAAACAAAGGGAGGCTATGCAGATTTCAACTGCACGTTTTCGACCAACACCTACCCCTAAATTATCCCCAAGGCATAAAATAATTCAACAATAGAACGTCTTTCTGGAATGTCCTCGCTCGATAATGTCGTTGCTGTTGTTATGGCTGAAGTTGTAGTGTTTTTTTTCTTCTTCTAAAGTAAAATGGCTGCATATGTAAATGTAATACTGCGCTGAACACACACACACACGCGCACGCGCATGCACACGGCACACACGCAATGCACATATGCATGCGCGAGTACACATACATACACACACGCATACGACAAAAGGCAAAAGTTTAATATTTATCATATTCACAATTTTTTCTTCAATGACGTTTTAGTGTTCTGTTGCTTCAATGGTTAATGTGTGTATATTTGTGTGGACATAAATATATTCCAAATTAAAATTAGGGAAATTACACATGCAATGCAATCCACCAAAAATAGACAAATGCAAATGTATCAAGAGGGGTCGTAAAAGGGCCGCGAGGCCCATATTAGCCCTAGCTACTACTACTAGTAGTACTACTACATGAATTGCATGCTATTAAGGTGGGTTTTTAAAAAAATGGCTTTGTGTTATAGATGGTTTGATGAAAAAAAGAAAAGAAAAAAAAAGCCTATTCAATCTTCCATCCGGAAATACAATTTTGGACTTTGACGAGATCACACACACACACGCGCGCGCACATATCCGACACACACATACACACACACACACACACACACACACATGCCTACAAGCATTCATCATGGTCATACATCAGATGCACACACTGATATAAGCGCGCGCACACACATACACACTCACACAGAGAGAGAGAGAGAGAGAGAGAGAGAGAGAGAGAGAGAGAGAGAGAGAGAGAGAGAGAGAGAGAGAGAGAGAGAGAGAGAGAGACACACACACACACACACACACACACACACACACACACACACACACACACACACACACACACACACACACACACACACACACACGCACACACACACACAGAGAGAGAGACACAGCAGATTCATGTCATTCATGTATGCCGTGACAAAATCAGATAATACCATTTGATTTAGCTGTCTTTTCTTTATTTCAGGTCCCAATCTATTAGAGCTTACATTTCGAGGGGTAAGTAATTGCATATTTAAAGAAGGGTGATAACACTTTTAGGCTTTATCCTGATCCTGATCGCTTCTCGGCCTTTTGGCTAAGACAGTAATGTATGCCGTGACAAAATCAGATAATACCATTTGATTTAGCTGTCTTTTCTTTATTTCAGGTCCCAATCTATTAGAGCTTACATTTCGAGGGGTAAGTAATTGCCTATTTAAAGAAGGGTGATAACACTTTTAGGCTTTATCCTGATCCTGATCGCTTCTCGGCCTTTTGGCTAAGACAGTGATTCAGGAACATAATTTTTTGTTTATACCCTGGTTGGTTTGTTCAGCCCGTCGTACATGGCGAAAGCCGTTAAACTGAACTTCCACTTTTAGGCAATGGACGATTTTTGGAGAGAAAAAAACTAGGGGAGAGCACTTCGTGAAAATTAGAGTTGCTTACCTCCATTACTCAGTCAAATGCCATAGCAACAATGAAACAATGGCGTCGAAGCTTGAAACCGCAGGATGCGAGTCAGCGACTTGCAAACAATTTTTATAAAGAAAAATTAGGGGTGGCCAGTGGCCACAAACTGATAAAACTTGCAAAATGTGACATAAAAATATAAATGACATATGTTTTTTAGAATGACGCACGGTGTTCTAGCCTGCTCAAACACACGAGTCGATCGATAGACTACGAGAGCTGATGGTAGTGACTTCCCCTGTTTGACCGATTGAGTTAGGCAAGATCACTCCCATGCAAACACCATGAAATTACTCCCCTTCATTATTTCCGAACAATTCCTATTAGTATTACCCCTCGATTTATGCTCCAACAAGGTCGATTAGATATAGGGGAAGACGGGGTAAAAAGCCCATGGGCGGGTAAGAAGCCCATGCCAATTATCTCATGAAATAAAGCAAATTTGCCGATGAGACGAATGCTAAACACTAACACTCGTCTCATGGGCAAAATAGAGAGAGAGAGAGAGAGAAAGAGAGAGAGAGAGAGAGAGAGAAGAGAGAGAGAGAGAGAGAGAGAGAGAGAGAGAGAGAGAGAGAGAGAGAGAGACAGAGACAGAGACAGAGAGAGAGACAAAGAAGAGAGAGGACAGAGAGAGAGAGAGAGAGAGAGAGAGACAGAGAGAGAGACACAGAGAGAGAGAGACAGAGAGAGAAGAGAGAGACAGAGACAGAGAGAGAGAGACAGAGAGAGAGACAGAGAGAGAGAGAGAGAGAGAGAGACACAGAGAGAGAGAGACAGAGAGAGAGAGACAGAGAGAGAGAGAGACAGAGACAGAGAGAGAGAGAATTGAATTGAATGAATTGCATTTATAGAGCTAGCTCTCTAGAGGGTAATAGAATAAGCAATTTTTACATGCTTTTTAAAAAAATCCAGCCCTCTGGAGAAAAAACACCCCACCACTATAATTATATAAAAGTAGAAATGAAAATGGAAAACGAGTACAGACTATAAGCTATATATTATAAAGCATGCAAAATACAACCTTATGTAATAACACCGGCTACAATGACAAAATCTGATGTAATAAAACAAAAATATGGCTTAGAAGGTATTTAACACTGCTTTGCCGAGTGCCTATATTGAAGTCCTTGATTTTGTCCAAACTAATATTTTTGTGGATTTTACTCCCGATGATGAAATTGAAGCAATTCAAAAATCAGTGTTTTTGTTTGTGTGGAACAAGAAACGCGATAAAATTAACAGAAACACTGCAGCGAAAAACGTTTTAAATGGTGGTTCCTGAAATCAAAGAATATATCATTGCATTAAAACTTGCATGGATTAGAAGAGTATCAATTTGTTCACACAGATGGAAAAATATTATTTCTAGTATATGTCCAAAGGTCCTTTTTCTTGAAAAAAAACTGGGTTCTGAGTTTCCATGTAATCAATTGTCAAACAAGCTTTGGAAGAATGTGCTTGAAAGATATAAATTATTTGGATTGAAAACTCAGCCATGTACATCAGAAGAAATTGTATCAGAAAACATATTCTACAATGAAAACATAAAAGCAAATAGCACAAGCATATTTTATAATGGTTTATTTAAAAAAGATATTCATGCCATTGGACATCTAATGAGAGACAATGGAACTTTTTTGTCATATGAAGAGTTTAGAATTAAGTATAATGCAAGAATTGATTTCATCTCATATACAGGAATGATAAATGCTGTTAAAATGTTCATTCGGAAAACTGCAGTCACGATACAAAATAATACAATAAAAACCTCCACAACATGGAAACTAATTCATTCTGTGCATAAAGGTGCAAGGGTATACTATGACATACTTACGTCTTCAAATGAAACCCCGCTTTATTGTACGAAGTGGAATGATAAATTAACGCTAGAATTAGATTGGAAAAATATTTTCCAAAAGGTACAAAAATTAAAAGAAATCAAGATGAAATGGTTCCAAATTAAAATCCTACATAGGATTTTGGGCACAAATATTGTTTTATGTAAAATGAATGTTAACAATGATGAGTTATGCAGTTTTTGCCACGCTGAAAGAGAGAGCATTGAACACTTAATCTGGTTTTGTGAACATTCTATACTTTTTTGGAGACAACTCGAAAATCTTTTGAAAGACAAATGTGAACATGTTGTGGCACTTTAGATTTTCACTACCGTTAGTACTATTTGGATATATTGAACATTTTAAGTCCGATGCAGTTTTTGATCTGATTCTGATACTTGCTAAGTTTTTTTAATTTATCAATGCAAATATGGACAAAAGCTACCAAATCTATGCAGTTTTCTGTATTACTTAAAGACAAGATATCAAATTGAAAAATGCATTGCATATATGAATATGGAATACCAAGCGTTTTCTGAGAAGTGGCGGTTATATCTGCCATTAATGGATTTATAGTTAATATAAAAAAACTGCTTTTTTGTCCCTGTTTCTGTGGGGAAAGCTTTGGGAATATAAAATGCTTTTCTCTGTGACAAACCTATATGTCCTCTGCCTTAATTATTTGTTTACTGAGGTTATTCTTTCATTAATAATTACATTTATTCATATTCATATACTGTTTCTTAATATTCCTTTGTTAAAGCAACATTCTATTCCTTTGTTGAGGAATATAAAGATATACAATGTGTACATTATTGTCTATTGATATGTTGCTGATTTATTACCATGTCTCGCTTTTTTGTTGTTGTTGTTTGAATTATGCTATGTTCCTTGAAAAAAAAATGAAAGAGAAAAAAAAAAAGTAATAACACTACAATGACAAAATCAATCCTAATATTATAAACTACATTCATTTGTAACATGCAAAAAGTAAGAAGTAAGCACACACACACACACACACACGCACACGCACACACACACACACACACACACACACACACACACACACACACACACACACACACGGGGAAAAGCACAAATTTAGAAGTACACAAACACATGACAAAATCAATCCTAATCATACTTACGCATCTTTAAAATGGATACGTATTTGAAAGAAAACACATGCACGTAATAAACTCAAACCTGTAGAGTGGCACAGTGGTAAACGCGTTCGCCTTGAGTCAAGTAAACCCGAGTTCGAACCTCGGGTACAGGGGATTTTTCCTCTCAATCTGCACTGGGCCTTACGGTCTGAATGTGGAATCTCGTTTTGGATGAGACGAGAAACCGAGGTCCCGTGTGCCCATGCACTTAGCACACGTTAAACCCAGTGGCAACGAAAAAGTTGTTATTTGGTCAAAATTTACACACACACACACACCCTTTCCTTCCTCATCAGTCACACACAAAATCGCATGCCAAATAAAGGGGGTGGGGGCGCGCCTCTGGCTGCGAAGCTCTCTCCAGGTGGGAGCAACCCGAATTTCACAGAGATGCCTCTGTGACTATGAAGTAATACCTACCTACCTAAACCTAAATACCACTTGGGTAAGTTGGGGAGAAAACAAAAGAAAGAAAGAAAGAAAGAAAGAAAGGAAGGAAGCGAAAACAATGTGAATGAAAAATGGTGTCTTACGTCCTCTCGGTCATAGACACATTTGGGACATTTGTAAATACAATGATGGTGAGAACAATGCTGGAGGCAATGCCCAGAGGCAGTGCAACTCCAGTAAAGTCCCGATTTTTTTTTTTAACAATACAGATATGTGTAGCAGTAACCACGCCTCGGTTAAACCTCATCGGCTATGGTACTGCCACAAGTAATAACAGTACTATAGATAACGCGAAAACAGTGTGCTGAAGCTTGCTGTGTTTATGGCATCCACCCCACCCTTTGTTTTTTTACAATAATGTAGATGTTCGTCCCAAAACAAATCGCTTAAAAGATACTATTTATTTTTAAAAAAAGGCAGTCATATCAGTTTTTTTGTTTTATCACGATAAAAACAAAACCCCACATTCCAGTTACTGTGCACGGAGTTTGAGACATATAAATATATCTCTGCCATTGATTACCAAAACAAAAAAAGCAACAACAAGAAAAGCAACAGAAGTGAAAAACAGTCTGGCTTGTTGCCGAGCGTTATAGTCACTTTTCCATACTGGTTTCAGTGTGTACACAATAACTGTCAGTTTTCTTTTTGCTTGGGTTTTTAAAAAAACACCAAAAAACTATTGGTTGTGTTCTTCGTGTCATTGTTGTCCATGTTGTTGTTGTTGTGTGTGATGGTTGTTGTGGTGGTTGGTGGTGGTAGTTATTGCTGTTGCAGCTGCTGTTGTTGTGGTGTGTGTGTGTGTGTGTGTGTGTGTGTGTGTGTGTGTGTGTGGTGTGTGGGGGGGGGGGGGGGGGGGGTAGCTGCAAAAAGCCTGAATATACAAAGAGCTCGCACTCCGCAGCTGACTGAAACCGTTTTTTTTGTGGGTTTTTTTTTACTCCCACCCATTCACCTACACTACAGCCGGGGATCATTGTGAACTCACTCACTGCCTACAACAACACTAACACTTCCCACCTTCCCACCTTTTCACCTTCCAGGTGGGAAGTGAGGAAGTTGCCCGGATAGCACGCCGACCGTGGGCCAACGTTGGGCCGACGTCGGCCGGTCGGGAAATGGTCGGCCATGGTTGGCTGTACAAGAGTAGCAAGCACCCCCCCCCCCCCCCCACACACACACACACACCACCACCACCACCACCACCACCACGACAGCTACAAATAGCCTAAAATGTTACAAAGGGTGATAGCACACCGCTCAAATGCCGACGTCGGCAAATGATCAGATGTCGGACGGTCGGCAATTCGACCATTAGCCGACATCGGCATTTGAGCGGTGTGCTATTGGGGTGGCTTCATTCTTTGCAAGATTTGCATGCTGCGAAGTTATCACCCTTTGTAACATTTTAGGCCATTTGTAGCTGTTGTGGTGGTGGTGGGGGTGGTGCTTGCTGCTCCTGTTGTGGTGGTGACCGCGGTTGTTCAGCCCTTGCCGGGGAAGATGCAGAGGAGGGAATCAGCCGAGCCACTGAGTGGCTGACGGATTGCAGATGACCGCCTGCTCAGAGCGACCGACCGGGTGTGGCTGTGGAGCCCTGCGCTCCTGTCTCTCCACCAGGCGATGGGGAAGATGCAGAAGAGGAAGCGGAGCTGGTGGCTGAGGGATTGCAGATGACCGCCTGCTCAGAGCGAATGAGCGGGTGTGGCTGTGGAGCCTGCGCTCCTGTCTCTCCACCAGGCGATGGGGATGACGCAGAAGAGGAAGCGGAGCCGGTGGCTGAGGGATTGCAGATGACCACCTGCTCAGAGCCACCGACCGATTGTGGCTGAGGAGCCCTGGGGTTATGTCTCTCCACCAGGCGATCCACCTGATGCTGTAGGCTGATGATCCGCCTCTCCAGGGGCACCCAGGAGGGAGCAGGAGGATGGGGGTCATGCTCAGAGTCCGCGGATGAGTATCTGATTTCAAAGTGCGACACCTTGGAGAAGGCAGCCGAATCCAGACAAAGGTGGACAAAGTTGTTGGTGTTAACAGGCTGACTGGGGGTTGAGGGGCTCAAACTGTTGTTACTGGTGGCATCCTGTCATTGATCAAACATGCAGGCCGTGAGTACTATATATGGCACAGCTATCATGTCAGTGAGAGAACAAACTGTCAATGAGCCATGTCAGTGACAGTAGAGACTGTCAGTGTGAACAAAACGATGTCGTGGCAGTGATTGGACAAACTGCTAAGTGTGTCATGTCTGATGAAGCACAAAATAGTGATGACAAATACAGTGTCATAATGTCAGCAATAGAACAGAACATCAGTGAACATCATGCATGTCAGTGACAGTACAGACATAGTGTCGTTTCATTGTTATCCCCCGAAGTCGGAGTGTGGCTGCTCTCGTGGCGGGGTAATCAAAAACGGTCACACACGTAATGTTCTCATCCCTAGCTGATACATATGTACCATGGTGTTCAAGTGCTTCGGCTGTTCGGATGATCCCTGGAGTCTTTTAGCCAGGGTAGGACAACAACAACAACAACAACAACAACATTAACAACAACATTCCATTGTTAGCACAAAGAGTTGAGAGTCAGAGTGAAAACAGTGTTATGAAAACAGTCGTATAATATTCGTTGTATTTTACATTTTTAAAATTTACTAACAAAACAATGTGTTGTATCAGTGATTGTACAGACTTTTGTTGAAACAATGGCAACGCGAAGCTAGCTCTGTTACTGTTACTTTGTTACTGCTGCATTGTTTTGCTGCCACTTCCATAGTTTGATAGTTGTAGTGCAGGCTCTAAACCCCCTTTTCCTGGAGTCCTTGAAGTGATGCAATGCAATATCAATCAAGTAACTAACAGAGCAGCCAAAACCACAAACATAATCGATGAAAAAACTATGAAAGCAAACAACATCACTACAGACCAGTGTCCTTGCTCAGACCAACTGACATAGGCTAGAACACCAAGGCTACATCAAAATGTTGTTATGCTATGCATAATAATGAGGGGATTATCTTTAAGCCATGACAAGCTCCTAGCATAAAAGCACGACTCTCCAAAATCCCCCGAAGACGGAGTGTGGCTGGCCACGTGGCGGGGTAATCAAAAACGGTCACACACGTATTGTTCTCATCCCTAGCTGAGGCATTTGTACCACAGTGTTCAAGTGCCTTGGCTCTTGGGGTGATCCCTGAAGTTTTCTTTTAACCAGGGTACGTCAACTTGTTACAAACAACATCACTACAATGAAAATGATAATAGTAAGTAACTGCATTCAAGTCACGTAGTAAAAATCTTCTTCTGCGTTCCCAGGCCATATGACCATAATGGGTAAGGTACGTATGTGTCCTGTTTTCAGTTTTCACTGGTCTCCTTGCAGCGTACAGGCGACACATTCCGATTTCGGAGGAGCTCAAAGGAGAAAATTTATTTGGAATTTTTTTTTTTTTAAAGGCAGGAGAATGGGCCAATAAGTCAGAAAACAGTAGATAATAGAAAGCAAAGGGAAAAAGGCAGAGTCAAAGAGAGTAGCAGATTAGAGGAAGTTACAAGCACAGAACTTCAAGAAGGTGGGGGGATTATTTTTATGAAAGACTCCCCAGTATTCCCACGGACAGAGACTCGTGGAGGGGCGGGGTCGTCCAGTGCCCCGTATGAAGGCACGAGGCATCCACCCACTGCCCCTAGTAAGATTCAAGTCAGAAGATACCTGCGATGTAGCAATGGATTTAATCGATGACCCGGCCGGTTCTTCTTCCCAAGGGTCCTTTGCTCCAGCTTGGTTGTTGACACCTGTTTGAACGAGAAAGACATAGGCGTACCTATTGGCCACTGCAACGACCACCTTTTGCAAGAGTGAAAGCCCTTGGTAAATGCTTTAGTACTGACCAAACAAGGGAGTAACTCTCGCCAATAACCCTATTTGAGGCCACTTAATGGCTGCCTTTTGCAAGAATGAATTCCCTTTTGGATACTGACCAACAAGGGATTAACTCTTGCTGTCAATGGCGTTAATAACCCTAGTTGCTGTGGCCAATAGATAATAAGTTAAATTATGTTACACAGTGGAACCATCCTATTAAAGACCGACCACATCCATGAGTGAAAATCACGGTTTTCATGTGTTTCCCTCTCTCGCTGGTAAAATTGTTTTTTCTTATTTTGACCAGGTGTGGCTCCTGTTCAAGTGCCCCTAATTGAAAACGAGACAGACTTTGAAGAGCAGCCTCAATTTGAATTTGGGGGAAGTTGTATGTCGGTCACACATACCCAGAAAACAACAACCAAGGGACTTAATCTTGCTGGGCCAGTGGGTCTTTAAAATCGTCATATATTTTCAATGTGAAAATTAATTAGAATACATCTTTGTCTGCTCAATGATATTATTATCAATACTGAACATTCTTCCAAGTAGATCTCCCATTAACATTACACGCATTATTATATTGATTTCTAGTCACGCAAATGCATCAGTATATGTGAATCTTTCGATTGAAAATGAACAAACGATATAATAATGTTGGAATACACCAAAGGTTTTAAGTACACTGTCTGTGTATACACAAACAACTCAAATGTGTCTACCTCAAAGAAGCTTTAACGGTTTATTGGAAAACCAGATGCAACTTTCAAAAACATGTCAGCAAAATAATATTCACAAGTTTATGACCTAAAAGCACCATGCCTGAAATATACATTTTGGAGCTCACGCAGAATGCATATGAACAACATTTCAGTGAATACCATTTGACTGAATAGATTCGGGCCGTGCGTTTTGTATATATCTACTGTCTAGTCTGTCTTTGTTCAACTCTTACCTTGGAGCACCTCGAACTGCTTCATGCCTTTGACCTTTGTCTGCTCATTGTCGTGCCGGGAGCTTGTCCAAACCTGTGTCTCCCTATCCTCTGTTGTCCTCGCTCTGTTCCCCTCTGTCTGGACGATCTTTCCTTCCAACATGATGATGTCTGACTGTGTGTGTTGGTCCTTGGTGTAGACGACATTCGCCTGTTGCTCTGTGTCTGGGAGCTGGTGCTCTGTTCGGGGACCCTCTGTACGCGGTTGTTTGTTAACCATCAGCGTTTCCGCGTCTTCAGTCTGTTGTTGGCTTCGTTTATTCCTGCGCTGCGGTTCAAAATCAAGCGTCAGACTTCCCCCTGTATCTTTGATGACGAAATCCAGCACGGCCCTGCGAGTAGCATCTATGTTGGATGCCACGTCGCAGATGCTGATGGTGTTTTGATAGATGTTCACCACCGGTGATATCTTCCCAGCTTGGGGGTTCATCGTGTCCTTAGCAAACTGTTTCCACGTGTCAGACTGCGGGTGGCAGACGTCAACGTCGCTGAGCACGACATCGGTTGTCTGGAAACAGGACTGGAAGAGATATGTGAATTGTTTTATGCCAGTTTTCGAGGAGAGGACAGAAATGACTGGCTTGGATACTGACGCTATAGGTTTTATGAACTCCTGAGAAAATAAATCATATGAGAATGTGACCTGGCTCCTGTTGCTGATTGTAGTGGTCTGAGGAAGACTCCAAACACAGTGCACGCCATTGGTGTCTAGCATCCGTTGGAACCAGTTCTGGGCAGCAGGTTTCGTCATCATCATGGCGCTCAATTCGGTGAGCGGGATGGTGCCCAACGTCAGACCCAAGATGTACATTGTAGCTCTGAACACCAAATCATTCGTCGGTCCACTGAACACTATGCCATTCTTTACTTTGGCGCTTGTAAGCTGCAGTCCCGGATACATGGCAGCCAACTTGGTGAGGAACGCGTCTTCGCTGATCATGTTGTCATAGTTTTCAAGTTCGACCAAGGCATCAGTCTGCCCTTCAACAGACTCAGGTGATGACAAGCACTGTGCCCAATCACCGCTCCTGCATCTGTCAATACACCTGTCTCTGACATCAAGGGGAACACTGGAGGATGCTCTCATGAATGGCTTCAAGAACTTGATCAGTTTGATTGTAAGGAAAAGCAATTTATCAGTGGGGCTCAACACATGGTCTGGTGTATTCCAGAACCCAGCAGCAATGTAACCAGCGCTCGTGTAGCGAAAGAATAGGGCGCAGTGCTTGCTATTGATATCAAAAATATTACCGAAAAAAAGCTTTTGCTTCTGGTTAGCTCTTGCGATTTCGTTAACAATATCTTGGCCGACATTCACTTGCACAGTGCATGGCTGTCTGACAGTGACCTCACATCCATACACATCAGGCAGGACCAGCATGAAGCGCATATGATGACCGTCCATTGTGTGTCTGTTGAACAGCTCTGTTACAAGAGGAAACAATGTTACGGTATGAACACATTTATTAATCCGTTTAATCTGTTGCGGGGCAATGACATGAAACAATCATCAAACAATTAACACTTCAACTAAAACAATCTTGCACATTCAATCAACCTACTAATCGTAATTAACGAATAAAAAAAAGTGATTAGAATAGCTAAAAAGCACCTGACGATCAACCAATATAAATATTGGTTGTGTTCGATAATGAGAGATGGGGCATCGGGGTGTGTGGGTGAGGGGAGGTGCGAACGTTTGTTCATGTACGTTTTTAATATAATATTCTTGAGTAAATTGTAAAGCACTTAAAGCTTTGATGATATAAGCGCTATATAAATGTTCTTAATATAAAAAATATAAAAAAATAAACTTATCAATTGGTATAGGCCCCCTACGTGTTAAATATCAAATATATTGTGAACACTGATCCTGTTTGTTGAAAGCAACATGCGCATGATCGTGTGTGATGGTGCTTGTCATGACGTGTGTCTATTTTTTGGTCCTTGGCCCGACTCATGATAAGAGTATTGGAAGTGGACAAAACCCCACCTGAGGACCAGAAATGACTCACCCAAAGCGATAAAAATGTGTATCCATCTACAATCAGTGAAGGTCACCAGAGGTCCGTCCTTGGTGTTCTCCACCTTCGCCTTGCCAATGCCAAAGGTCGAGCATTGACGCTGAATGACGCCACGTTCAGGCAGGGGGCTGCCCTTCTCTGCGGGAACCACCAGGAACTGAAGATCACACTTGCGGTGGACTTTGTTGAGCCTGACATAGTCTCTGCAGATCTGCACATCATTCAAAACAGGTCATTACTGAATACAGGCACATAATTATGGGACATCAGTAAACATACAGATAGTGGGACGATCCTGGAGATATTGCAATACCAGGAAAGTCCTGATGTTTAGCAACCAATGATAGGCGTGTTATGTGAACGTAGGACATAACTATTGGGGTCAGCTTGCATTCCATTAGAAGACAAACTGTAAGCTGTCATAAGCTTGTTGATTTTGTTCCGCTATACGCGATTTTAAAGGCGAAAATCGACGGCGATAATCGCCCGCGATTAAATTTTATCGCCAGCAAAGTAATTCTGTACACCCATAGGCGCGATAATCGCGAGCAGTTAGTGGAAAATCGCTCGCGATTTTATTTTATTGCTTGGTGAAGCGAAACATATTTTTGCTGAAAATAGTCTGAAAGCGGGCAGAGCTAAAACATCACGCCATTTTTCCAGCCAGCGTGGCTTCCAAAAGCGTGCCAAAACTTGTAGTACAGGGTGAAAAACGTAGCTTGCAAATCAGAAGGCGCGATCGGGATTTTTAGCACGATTGTTGAAAAGCGCCATCGAAAATCGCCGGCGATTTATAGCGTCAATGGAATTGCAAGCAACTTTTTTCGTCGTTGTCGAAAGTCGCAGGCGATTTAAGCCAGCAAAAATAGCGCATATGGAATTCCAGCTGAGGGACCAAACAAGACATCAATCTTTTTAAGCAGTCCCATCGTATAGCCAAATTCAGATTATTTTCGGTCAAGGTAAAGACAAACAACAATACAATACAATACAACCATATTGTCCTTTGGTCAGATCCAAGCAGATTTAACTTGATTTGTTTTTTCTTTTCATGCAATTACTAAATAAGGCCTGTATACACGCAGACTATGTTATACACCTCTGCAAAATGAAATAAGTAAGTTTACGTCATTTTGGTTGCCTAAAAAATGTAAACAATCAACACAATGTGAATTAATTAATATTTAATTTGATGTCTTTTCACACGAATAGTGATTTTAGACAACACGCACAAATTGAACTGATTAAAACAAATACATGCAGGCCTAAAAAACAATTATAACACACAAAGCAAAACATATACAGTAAGCTTCCAATAGGCGTGGACAGCAGTAATTTCGCAATTGAAGCAATGTAATTTTCTGCGTCACTTAAGATATCCTTGGTATTATTATGCTTACGAAAAAAGTCCATTATTAAACATTCGGTATTTAGAGAGCAACATTGGGCATTCTAATAGTAAATGATGAATTGATATCTCTCAGTGCAGAGACAATTAGTTTCTATGTATTGAGTTTTCCATGACTTTGCATTGTAATAGTAAATGATGAATTGATAATCTGAGTGCAGAGACAATTAGTTTCTATGTATTTAGTTTTCCATTAATTTAGACGTATCTTGTACACTAAGCTAACTATGGATCTGCTGTATGCATCCAAATATTAGGGGAAGACGGGGTAAAAAGCGCATGGGCGGGTAAGAAGCCCACCCCAATTATCTCATGAAATAAAGCAAATTTCAGTCAAATTTGCCCATGAGACGAATGCTAGACATTAACGCTCGTCTCATGGGCAAAATGAGACTGAAATTTGCTTCATTTCATGAGATAATTGGGGTGGGCTTCTTACCCGCCCATGCGCTTTTTACCCCGTCTTCCCCTAGGTCTAAAGTCAGATGGATTTTTCCAACAAAGAGTAAGTTTCCTGTGTTGACAATACCAATTTATCATCTAAAAATGTGTTGGTGTTATTAAAGGCCCCTCTTTTAGCAGCTCTATTAGCAACCTCATTCCAAAAGAGCCCACAATGAGATGGCACTGCACCCAACACAATGTAATATCTACACAATTTACCGATCCTTGCTGCTTTTGTTGTTGCTTCTGCTCCTCATTCTGCTGTGATGGCACCCAACACAATGTAATATCTACACAATTTACCGATCCTTGCTGCTTTTGTTGTTGCTTCTGCTCCTCATTCTGCTGTGATGGCTCCCAGCACAATGTAATATCTACACAATTTACCGATCGTTGCTGCTTTTGTTGTTGCTTCTGCTCCTCATTCTGCTGTGATGGCACCCAACACAATGTAATATCTACACAATTTACCGATCGTTGCTGCTTTTGTTGTTGCTTCTGCTCCTCATTCTGCTGTGATGGCTCCCAAAACAATGTAATATCTATGCAATTTACCGATCCTTGCTGCTTTTGTTGTTGCTTCTGCTCCTCATTCTGCTGTGATGGCACCCAACACAATGTAATATCTACACAATTTACCGATCGTTGCTGCTTTTGTTGTTGCTTCTGCTCCTCATTCTGCTGTGATGGCTCCCAAAACAATGTAATATCTATGCAATTTACCGATCGTTGCTGCTTTTGTTGTTGCTTCTGCTCCTCATTCTGCTGTGATGGCTCCTGGCTGTCGTACCATTTCCAAGAAGTCTGTACGCTTGGATCAGACAGTGACGATTCATTTAGGAGAGGGTAGGGTACTTACTTGGTCGAAATCCATCCCTTCTCCAGCAGGACCGTTGGGCGAGGTCTTTTCTGGTCTCTGAGGTGAACTAAAGCAGGGACGAGAGGAAGAGTCCGGCTGATTTGTGGTGTCCTGACATTGGGCTGACGGCTGGGAAGATGGGGATCCTGGGAGGACACACAGACAGACAGTGTTACAGTGAAACCTCCTATCTTATAAGGGAGGTAATTTCAATACTTACAAAGAAGGGCAATGTCTCAGAGAAGCATAGGTCTTATAAGGGAGGCAATATTAATACTTACAAAGAAGGGCAATGTCTCAGAGAAGCATAGGTCTTATAAGGGAGGCAATATTAATACTTACAAAGAAGGGCAATGTCTCAGAGAAGCATAGGTCTTATAAGGGAGGTAATATTAATACTTACAAAGAAGGGCAATGTCTCAGAGAAGCATAGGTCTTATATTGGAGGTAATATTAATACTTACTAAGAAGGGCAATGTCTCAGAGAAGCATAGGTCTTATATGGGAGGGAGGTAATATTAATACTTACAAAGAAGGGCAATGTCTCAGAGAAGCTTAGGTCTTATAAGGGAGGTAATTTTAATACTTACAAAGAAGGGCAATGTCTCAGAGAAGCATAGGTCTTATAAGGGAGGCAATATTAATACTTACAAAGAAGGGCAATGTCTCAGAGAAGCATAGGTCTTATAAGGGAGGTAATTTTAATACTTACAAAGAAGGGCAATGTCTCAGAGAAGCAAAGATCTAATATAAGGGAGGTAATTTTAATACAGTGGAACCTCACTTATAAGACCTCCCATTATAAGACTTCCTCCCATATAAGACCTACTTATCTGATACATTGCCCTTCTTTGTAAGTATTAAAATTACCTCCATTATAAGACCCCTCCCTTATAAGACATCATTTTGGATGATTTTTGAAGGTCCTAGAAGAAATATTAAAAAAAAAAATAAAAAAAAAAAAAAAAAATAAAAAAAAGTGTCATAAAAAAGTACCGAAAGAAAAAAAAAAAAAAAAAAAAAAAAAAAATCGCCCGCCAAATACAAAAACTCCAAAAAAATAAAAAAAATAAACACTAAATATTACAAAAAAAAAAAAAAAAAACTAAAGATTTAAAAAAAAAAAAAAAAAACAAAAACAAATAAAATGGGAATTTTTAAAATAAACACTAAAAAATAAAAAAAAAAAAAAAAAAAAAAAGCAAAAAAAAAATAAAAAAACAAAAAAAAAAAAAAAAAAAAAAAAAAAAAAAAAAAAAAGTTTTTTTTTTAAAAAAAAAAAAAAAAAAAAAAATGTAAAAAAAAACGATCTAAAAAAAAAACACAAAAAAAAAACTAAAAAAAAAAAAAAAAAAAAAAAAAAAAAAACGAAAAAAGAAAAACTGCCAAAAAAAAAAAAATAAAAAAAAAAAAAAAAAAAAAAAAAAAAAAAAAAAAAAAAAAAAAAAAAAAAAAAAAAAAAAAAAAAAAAAAACAAAAAAAAAAAAAGTTTTTTAAAAAAAAAAAAAAAAAAGTAAAAAAAAGCCAAAAAAAAAAAAAAACAAAAAAAAAAGTTTTTTTTTTTAAAAAAAAAAAAAACAAAAAGAAAAAAAAAAAAAAAAAAAAAAAAAAAAAAAAAAAAAAAAAAAAAAAAAAAAACAAAAAAAAAAAAAAAAACAAATAAAAAAAAAAAAAAAAAAACAAAAAAAAAGAAAAAAAAAAAAAAAATAAAAATATAAAAAAAAAAAAAAAAAAAAAAAAAAAAAAAACAAATAAAAAAAAACCAAAGAAGGGCAGAGAGAGATAGACTTTCGGAGAGAGAGAGAGAAGAGAGAGAGAGAAGAGAGAGAGAGAGAGAGAGAGAGAGAGAGAGAGAACTCGGAACTCAGCACTCAGAAACTTTATTTTACAAGGAAAACAATTTAGGCGGGGCCTAGTCTTCCATTATGTCCTTGGTTCTAAGCAAGCAATACATAACTAATACTATAAATGAACGTTGAGACACAGGAAAATCAACAACAAAAAACTAACAACTAACAGTAAAATAGCAACAACATGGTAGTCAGAGCATCAACATCATCAAATAAAACAAACAAAATAGAAAACTAACCAACCAGTTAAACAAAGTAATAGATTAAAAACACATCTATTACTACAATATACTTCTCTTCTACTACAATTACTACTACTAGTGTTAGACGGAGCAAGAAGCCCATGGACGGGTAAGAAAGCCCATGCCAATTATCTCACGAAAAAAAGAAAATTTCAGTCAAATTTTACCCATGAGACGAATGCTATTGTTTAGCGTTCGTCTCATGGGCAAACCCGACTGAAACCTGCCTCACTCCATGAGACAACCGGAACGGGCCTCCCACCCGCCCATGGGCCATCTACCCCGTCTTCACCTACCGTCTTCACTACATATATTACTGTTACTACCATCATCACCACCATCGCCACCACCACCAATACTACTACTACTACTACTAATACTACTATTACTACTACTACTATTACTACTTTACTACTACTACTACTACTACGTCATACTACTACTACTACTACTACTACTACTATTACAATTACTATTACACTTGACTATTACTACCTCCACCACCATTATTACTAACTACCACTACCACTACTATTAATACTAGAGTGCCACAGTAATGTAACAATAACACAGTACGCAGAACATCACCATCAGTAATAATAACAAGCAAAACAGAAAACCAACCGACCAAACAAAACACAAATGAAGAGAAGAAAAAAAGAAAATGATCCACCACAATTTACTTCATCTACTACGACTACTACTACTGTATCTACTACTACTACTACTCCTAATCTACTACTACTTCTATGGGAGGGGAGTCTTATAATGGGGAGAGAGAGAGGAGAGAGAGAGAGAGAGAGAAGAGAGGAGAGACTAGAGAGAGAGAATGGTAGAGAGAGAGAGACGAGAGAGAGGAGAGAGAGAGAGATGAGAGAGAGGAGAGCGAGAGAGATAGAGAGAGAAAGAGACAGAGAGAAGAGAGAGAGCGAGAGAGAGAGAGAGGAGAGAGAGAGAGCAGAGAAGAGAGAGATCGAGGATGAGAGAGAGAGAGGGGGGAGAGATAGAGAGAGAGAGAGAGACAGAGAGAGAGAGAGAGAGAGAGACAGACACAGAGAGAGAGAGAGAGAGAAGGAGAGAGAGAGAGAGAGAGAGAGCGAGATTCCCAATGCACAAAGTTTACTGATCCAGGCCTTCTGCCCATGTCAGAGGGGAGGGGGTTACCAAAAGGAAAAAACAACAATTACAACAAATCAATGTGAGAGAGAGAGAGAGAGAGAGAGAGAGAGAGGAGAGAGAGAGAGAGAGAGAGAGAGAGAGAGAGAGAGAGAGAGAGAGAGAGAGAGAGAGAGAGAGAGAGAGAGATTTGAGACTTCCCCCGTTGCTAGGAAACTGCCTTTAAGTGAAACGTCACCTGGCATTAATGGTGTAGCTCGACCACTCCACCTAAACCGCCCAGTCCAAACCCTTTTCAATAAACCATCATTGTTGCACCCCTAATTCTCCTAGTTCTTCTTCTTCTTCTTCTACTTCTTCTTCCTTCTTCTTCTTCTTCTTTTTTCCTTCTTCTTCTTTAGTCTTCTTCGTTTCTTCTTCTTCTTCTTCTTCTTCTCTTCTTTTCTTCTTCTTCTTTCTTGTCTGGCTTGTCTTCTTCTTCGTTCTTCTTGTCTTCTTGTTCTTCTTCTTCTTCTTTGTCAGCGTCATCGTCGGTCCATCGCTCAGACAGTTTCCTGTCAATAGACGATTTTCGGAAAAAACTAGGGGAGAGCACTTCGTGGAAAATTAGAGTTGCTTACCTCCATTACTCGGTCAAATGCCATAGCAACAATGCAACAATGGCGTCGTCGAAGCTTGAAACCGCAGGATGCGAGTCAGCGACTTGCAAACATTTTTTTTTTGAAAAATTAGGGGTGGCCAGTTGCTACAAAGTGATAAAACTTGCAAAATGTGACGTAAAAATATAAATGGAATACATTTTTTTTAATGACACACGGTGTTCTAAGTGCTTGCAACACACGAGTGGATAGGCTACGAGAGCTGATGGTAGAATGACTTCCCCTGTTACGATTGAATTAGGCAAGATCACTCCCACACACACCATGAAATTACTCCCCTTGGATGTATTTCCGAACAAGTCCTATTATGAGAAGCCTCAAGAGTCAAACTAAGAAATAGTTAGTTCCAGCATGTCCCGAATTTCAGGTGGAGAAATTCTTTGTAAGAGTTGCTTGAAAGAATGGACCCGCAGGAGAATGGACCAGTAAGGCCGAAAGATAGTAGATGACAGTAAAGCAAAGGTGAAAAGGCAGAAGAATGGACAGTAAGGCAGAAAGCTAGCGGAAGACAGTAAGCAAAGGGAAAAAGGCAGGAGAATGGACCAGTAAGGCAGAAAAGATAGTAGAAGAGAGTACTAAGGGGGAAAAGGCAGGAGAATTGACCAGTAAAATAAGGCAAGAAAGATAGTAGATGACAGTTAAGCAAAGGGAAAAGGCAGGAGAATGGACCGGTTAGATAGAAAGATAGCAGATGACAGTAAGCAAAGGGAAAAGGCAGGAGAATGGACCAGTAAGGCAAGAAAGATAGTAGAGTGACAGAAAGCAAGGGAAAAAGGCAGGAGAATGGGCCAAAAAGTCAAGAAAGATAGTAGATGACAGAAGGCAAAGGGGAAAAGGCAGGAGAATGGAACAGTAAAGGCAGAGAAGATAGGCAGATGACAGTAAGCAAGGGGAAAAGGCAGGAGAATGGACCCGAGTAAGGCAGAAAGATAGTAAGATGACAGTGAGCAAAAGGAAAAGGGAAATGCGAGCTCGGAACCAACCCCTCTCACACCCCCACCCCTCCCCTTTCTCTTTACATCCACAAGTAAAATTTCAATGCCCCACATGGCCGAACGGCCTTAGAGGGCGTAAAGCACTGATTTCTAAAGGGAAAAGGCAGAGTAAAAAAAAAGTAATTAGAACTTCCTCCACATAGAGAAAATCCGTTTAACTCATTCCAAGTCGTTCCAGCCATACATGTGCGGAATTAACTATAAACACTGTCAATTTGATGATTTTGTTTCAAGGGAAGTAAATCATCCCACACAGAGATGAAAGTCCGTTTAACGTCCTCCGACCAGGAACAGGTAAGCTTTACACATGGGATATTTTTAAACTATAAAGATGGATGGACGATTCTGGAGGTACTGAAATGCCAGGAGGAAAGTCCC
>CM065705.1:35685024-35710541 GCA_017654935.2 Phymorhynchus buccinoides | reverse complement strand
CGAGCCATTTTCTTTTTTTTCAGCCTTGTCTAAGGTACATGCTTGGGGCAGACAGAGGGGGGGGGGGGGGAGGGAGGGAGGGAGGGAAATATCTGGAAACCAGGATCAACATTTACACACACACACACACACACATACACACAAACACACACACACACACACACACACACACACACACACACACACATACACACACACACACACACACACACACATACACCCGCCTTTCTTTCCTCATCAGTCACACACAAATCGCATGCAACAAAATAAATTGGGTGGCGCGCCTCTGGCTGCGACGCTCTCTCCAGGTGGGAGCAACCCGAATTTCACAGAGACACCTCTGTGACTAGACTATAAAGTACCTAATGCCTAATAATACCTAATAATACCTAATAATACCAATCTACGGAGGGTACCGCACCGACTCCTACAGTGCTGCAGCCAAAGGGATGGGTTGGCCTTTGGGGACCTTCCCCCAACTGTGACCAGCTTGTCCTCGAATCCTTTTTTTTGGGGGGGACCGAGAGAGTGGAGAAGCACCCCGGGCAAGGCATCTCGATCCATTAATATAGACAAATTGTATCCCGGCTATCCGGAATGGCAGCCATAGCTGTCAGTAGCATGCTACAATGGTCCTCACTGGCTGAAGCCAGATATGTCCTCAACAGGCACAGAAACACACCCACTGTCAGTAGCATGCTCCAACAGCTACAATAGTCCTCACTGACTGAAGCCAGATATGTCCTCAACAGGCACAGAAACACATCCAGTGTCAGTAGCATGCTCCTACAGCTACAATAGTCCTCACTGGCTGAAGCCAGATATGTTCTTAACAGGCACAGAAACACATCCAGTGTCAGTAGCATGCTACAATGGTCCTCACTGGCTGAAGCCAGACATGTCCTTAACAGGCACATAAACACATCCAGTGTCGGTAGCATGCTCTAACAGCTACAGTGGTCCTCACTGGCTGAAGCCAGATATGTTCTTAACAGGCACAGAAACACATCCAGTGTCAGTAGCATGCTACAATGGTCCTCACTGGCTGAAGCCAGATATGTTCTTAACAGGCACAGAAACACATCCAGTGTCAGTAGAATGCTACAATGGTCCTCACTGGCTAAAGCCAGATATGTCCTTAACAGGCACAGAAACACATCCAGTGTCAGTAGCATGCTCTAACAGCTACAGTGGTCCTCACTGGCTGAAGCCAGATATGTCCTTAACAGGCACAGAAACACATCCAGTGTCAGTAGCATGCTCCAACAGCTACAATGGTCCTCACTGGCTGAAGCCAGATATGTCCTTAACAGGCACAGAAACACATCCAGTGTCAGTAGCATGCTCTAACAGCTACAATGGTCCTCACTGGCTGAAGCCAGAGAATATGTCCTTAACAGGAAATGAAACACATCCAGTATCAGTAGCATGCTCCAATGGTCCTCACTGGCTGAAGCCAGGTATGTCTTTAACAGGCACATAAACACATCCAGTGTCAGTAGCATGCTACAATGGTCCTCACTGGCTGAAGCCAGATATGTCCTCAACAGGCACAGAAACACATCCAGTGTCAGTAGCATGCTCTAACAGCTACAATGGTCCTCACTGGCTGAAGCCAGATATGTTCTTAACAGGCACATAAACACATCCAGTGTCAGTAGCATGCTACAATGGTCCTCACTGGCTGAAGCCAGATATGTTCTTAACAGGCACAGAAACACATCCAGTGTCAGTAGCATGCTCCAACAGCTACAATGGTCCTCACTGGCTGAAGCCAGATATGTCCTCAACAGGCACAGAAACACACCCACTGTCAGTAGCATGCTCCAACAGCTACAATGGTCCTCACTGGCTAAAGCCAGATATGTCCTTAGCAGGCACAGAAACACATCCAGTGTCAGTAGCATGCTCCAACAGCTACAATAGTCCTCACTGGCTGAAGCCAGATATGTTCTTAACAGGCACAGAAACACATCCAGTGTCAGTAGAATGCTACAATGGTCCTCACTGGCTAAAGCCAGATATGTCCTTAACAGGCACAGAAACACATCCAGTGTCAGTAGCATGCTCTAACAGCTACAGTGGTCCTCACTGGCTGAAGCCAGATATGTCCTTAACAGGCACAGAAACACATCCAGTGTCAGTAGCATGCTCCAACAGCTACAATAGTCCTCACTGGCTGAAGCCAGATATGTCCTTAACAAGCACAGAAACACATCCAGTGTCAGTAGCATGCTCTAACAGCTACAATGGTCCTCACTGGCTGAAGCCAGAGAATATGTCCTTAACAGGAAATGAAACACATCCAGTATCAGTAGCATGCTCCAACAGTCCTCACTGGCTGAAGCCAGGTATGTCTTTAACAGGCACATAAACACATCCAGTGTCAGTAGCATGCTACAATGGTCCTCACTGGCTGAAGCCAGATATGTCCTCAACAGGCACAGAAACACATCCAGTGTCAGTAGCATGCTCTAACAGCTACAATGGTCCTCACTGGCTGAAGCCAGATATGTTCTTAACAGGCACATAAACACATCCAGTGTCAGTAGCATGCTACAATGGTCCTCACTGGCTGAAGCCAGATATGTCCTTAACAGGCACAGAAACACATCCAGTGTCAGTAGCATGCTCCAACAGCTACAATGGTCCTCACTGGCTGAAGCCAGATATGTCCTCAACAGGCACAGAAACACACCCACTGTCAGTAGCATGCTCCAACAGCTACAATGGTCCTCACTGGCTAAAGCCAGATATGTCCTTAACAGGCACAGAAACACATCCAGTGTCAGTAGCATGCTCCAACAGCTACAATAGTCCTCACTGGCTGAAGCCAGATATGTTCTTAACAGGCACAGAAACACATCTAGTGTCAGTAGCATGCTTCAACAGCTACAATAGTCCTCACTGGCTGAAGCCAGATATGTCCTTAACAGGCACAGAAACACATCCAGTGTCAGTAGCATGCTCTAACAGCTACAGTGGTCCTCACTGGCTGAAGCCAGATATGTTCTTAACAGGCACAGAAACACATCCAGTGTCAGTAGCATGCTACAATGGTCCTCACTGGCTGAAGCCAGATATGTCCTTAACAGGCACATAAACACATCCAATGTCGGTAGCATGCTCTAACAGCTACAATGGTCCTCACTGGCTGAAGCCAGATATGTCCTTAACAGGCACAGAAACACATCCAATGTCGGTTGCATGCTCCAACAGCTACAATGGTCCTCACTGGCTGAGCTCCACAGAGCATCCAGGCTCACCATGTTTTAATATAAAATTGTGAATGGATTGGCCTGCGTAAGGTGCAACACCCTCAAACCCCTACCTCCCAGCAGTAGAAGACAGAACCACAACATGCAATTTCAACGTGTATCTGCAAGAACCGACAACCGGCGCAACAACTCCTTCTAACAGGCACAGAAACACATCCAGTGTCAGTAGCATGCTCTAACAGCTACAATGGTCCTCACTGGCTGAAGCCAGATATGTTCTTAACAGGCACAAAAACACATCCCCCCAAACCATCCGCGATTGGAACTCCTTTCCACCAGAAACTGTCCCGTCCCCCACGCTCAGCTCCTTCACCTCGAAGGTGCTGAAGCTCCCCGCATAAAGACTATACACCTTTTTTTTCGTGTGGGACCAGGTGTTGTCGGACTAGCCAGGGGTGCCCAGCCACGCATGCCCTCTTATATATCTTTTGTTTTTGTTTTTCCCGCGCAGCATAAATTCTTTGAATCCCAGTAGATGTCAATAATTGCCGGTTATATTACGGCAGGTGAACATTACCGGAAGAAGAAGAAGGAGAAGAGAGACACAGAGAGAATTAAATTGAATTGAATTGAATTTTATTTATAGAGGGCAATAGAATAAGCAAATCGTACATGCTTTTTTTAAAATAAATTTTACATCCAGCCCTTTTAACTACTAAAAATGGACAAACAAAGCAAAACACGGTCATACATAGTAAGATAATAAAATCAAACCTAATCTTATATGTACATGCATGTAAGAGAGAGAGAAACAGAGAGAGAGAAAGAGAGAGAGAGAGGGGGGGGGGGGGGAAGGTCTTTTAAACTCAAAATAGTGGCTATCTGGAAATAAAATTTCAGTCCCTTCAATTTTGAGCTTAAAAGCGATTGTCACTCACTATATGGCTCCCGCCCACCTGCGTGCGCATCTCGACCCTTCCAACGAAAGTGTCGCCATCTTAGTCAGATTTGTGTGTAAACAGGATGGAAGTTTAGTTTAACGTCGCGTATCGGCTTTCGCCATGTACGACGGGCTGAACAAACCAACCAGGGTATAAACAAAAATTTATGTTCCTGAATCACTGTCTTAGCCAAAAGGCCGAGAAGCGATCAGAATTTAAAAGTGTAAACAGCATCGATCGGGCATTTTTCAAACAAACTATGGAGCGCTCCTTGTGGCCAGATATGACGACAAGTGGGTACAAGCCATACAAAGACTGTACAGGGGAAGATAAACATCCGGTCTCTTTTCCCTATATGAGTAGTGAGGACAGAAACACTGGTTATGTCCCTTTGAAACGTGACACATTTTACACGTCGATAGGCCAGTTGAATTCTCCGTTCAAGTTCCAGTCCGAGTTTTTGGATAGCCTCCACTGTGAATAGTGTACACGTCCCCACTAACGATAACTCTATCAGCCCGGTTCGCCGAGCTTTTAAGCAATCCATCTTACCCTTTTAGAATATCTTTGATGCAAATCAGCAGGGGTTGCCCATAACACGACTGCATCGAGCGTCTTCAAACGAGAGGCTATGAAACCAACCAACAAACGATAATTATACATTTTAACCCTTTCGCCGCCAGCCATTCCTTAGCCAAAATTATCCAATAAACTTACATATATAGGTAAAGAAAAGATTTTGTCTGAAATACTGGGGATTTCTTTACTACATGTTTTAAATAAAAAGGCCTGTCCTTAATTCCCCAAATCAAGAACACAAAAATAATTGGGTAACAATTACCCTGAATTGAAGGTTTTTAATGACATGGGTGTTAAATCGTTGCGGTGCCGGAATGCGACGTTGGCGGCGAAAGGGTGAAACAAAAATGTCATCACAACCTCGATCTACTGAGATTAAAACAATAACTATGAAATTGAACTAACCTGCCTCCTGGGGACAGTTGTTCAAGCACTGCACGAACACAGCGTGTCTCACGGGGGTGTCCTGTACAGCTTCCTCCAGATCCTCCGCGGCGAAATTGCGAAACAGAACCGACTCCTGCGCTGTGGGCCAGGGGTAAGGGAACTTCTGCAGATTCCATACATCTAAGGGAAAAAACCAAAAACACACACAAAAAACACAATACAGTGGAAGCTCCCTTATAAGACCTCCCATTATAAGACTCCCTCCCATATCAGACTTACTTCTTCTGAGACATTGCCCTTCTTTGTAAGTATTAAAATTACCTCCCTTATAAGACCCCTCCCTAATATAGTAATAAGACCTCATTTTGGATGATTTTTGAAGGTCTTATAAGGGAGGGTCCACTGTATAAGACTCCCTCCCACTTCAGACCTACTTCTCTGAGACATTGCCCTTCTTTGTAAGTCTTAAAATTACCTCCCTTATAAGACCCCTCCCTAATAAGACCTCATTTGGGATGATTTTTGAAGGTCTTATAAGGGAGGTTCCACGGTCATTGATAAATTTACAAACCAACCAAAATTAGCATTTAGATAAAGAGCAGTGTCTCCTCCGACCTCAGCTGGTTGCCTCCTGACGGCCTAACATAGATTCACTCCCCTTGGACTGTTCATTTCAGATTCTGCGACCTGACAAGCTGAGGTGCGGCTGCGAGTTGGGAGTCCTCGGAATGAGCGGCGTGGGAGTGATGCCCACTGTACGGCCCAGACGATGGCTGTGGCCCTAACCTCTATAGTTATGAAGTGCTTTGAGAGAATTGTCCTACGGCATCTTTAACCTTTACCAGCCAGCATTCAGACCCCCTTCAGTTTGCTTATAAGTCACACAGGAGCATTGATCCTAACCCTGCTTCACAATGCTTTTATACATTTAAATGATTCAAAGTCTTTCATTCGTATTCTTTTTATCGACTTTTCCTCTGCCTTTAACACTATTCAGCCACACCTTTTAGCTCTGAAGTTGTTAGACCTTCATGTTGATCCTAAATTGACCCTCTGGCTCGTTAACTTCTTCTCAATAGAAGCCAGTCAGTCCGCTATCAGTCAGTGCTCTCCTCTCCACTCTCTACTTCAACTGGTGCGCCTCAGGGTACTGTTCTCTCTCCTGTTCTTTTTACCTTGTATACCAACAACTGTAGAGGTACTGAGAATGTTCCTATCATAAAATATTCAGATGATTCGGCCATACAAGACATTTCAAATTCTGATTCTCACTACTTTAGTCAAGTTGCGAAATTCTGTCTGTGGTGTAAAGAAAACTATCTGGACCTCAATGTGCTCAAAACAAAAGAAATGTTAATAGACTTTAGGAAAGATCCACCCCCTGTGCCAAAGGTAGAAATTGATGGTGAAACAGTGGAAAGAGTTTCAGAATACAAATACTTAGGTACCATTTTGGACGACAAACTGACTTTCGACAAGAACACACAGAACATACATAAGAAATGTCAATCAAGATTGTTTATTTTGCACAGACTGAGAAACATTGGTGTTAACTCAAACATTTTGCATACGTACTATAGTAGCTGCATTGAGTCTGTGCTTACTGTTTCCTTTATGTGTTGGTTTGGAAGTCTGTGTTTGAAGAACAAGCGTGTGTTGGATGATGTGGTGAATGTGTGTAGTAAAGTTGTTGGAAAGAGAGAGATGGGTTTGAATGAGATGTACGAAAGACGAACCAAGCATAAAGCCAGGAAGATTGTAAATGACACCTCCCATGTTTTGAACAAACATTACGAACTATTACCTTCTGGACGTCGCTACAAAACTTTTAAAGTCAACTCCAGGGCACAGAAATCCTTCATCCCCAGATCCATCCACCTCCTAAGCTCATGATCCTTTTAGGTTTAAATGTGTGTTCATCATGTTAAAAGAAACTATGCATGCTTATCCTTAGACGTGTATGTATCCACATATAATGTGTATCTTTAAGTGTGTATTATGTGTAACTTTTGCTCCTATTCATGAATGCTGAATGTTGATGTCTTTGTTATTCTGGCACCTCAACAAAATTTCTCCTTGGGAGATAATAAAGTGAATTTGATTTGATTTGATTTTGATTTGATAAATGAAAAAAAATTGAAAAAAAATTGGATCACACCAATGAGGATGCTGGCTGATGCACTGCTGAGCTCAGGCCTTGACGACTGGTTCTAAACCTGTAGCAACCACCACCAGAAGAACAGCAACAAGACTTCCGCCCCAGACCAGACCAGACCAGCCATCCAGATGATGGAGGGCATTGCCTGTAGGGATCTTTTGATCGCTACCTCCCAAGCAACCTGGAACCCCAAGGTGGAACTGGCTTTGTTGACAATGTTGTCAATGTCAGGCATGGTAGTGGGGGCAAAGTGGTTTTCAAGGAAAATGTCCGGGGGTCCAGGGGACCGAAGAAAATTCAATAAAATTCAATAAATGAGTGAAATCTTCACTTTTTCATGCCATTTCAATGCATTTTTTAATAGTTTGGTTTCAAACTGTTTCGCGGATTTTCCGCAATTCGCGGAGGTCTACCATGCCTGCAATGTGAGCTGTCCATTTGAGGTCGTCAGTGAGGGTGAGTCCAAGATAGGGATCTGGCTGTTGAGGGTGTAGAAGTGTGATGATATGGGTCTGATGCTGAGGGCATAGCACTTTTTTGCGTTCCCCAGTTAAATCCTCCCAATTAAGATGCCTACCCTTGTTCCAAATATGAGCTAAGCGATGCAGACACACAGAGACACAGACGCTACCCAAAACATTAGCCCTCCTCTGGTGGGCTAATGAGACTGGATGATTCAGTGATTGATACTTGATACTATCAATATTGAAGCACATAAGATATTCAATGGCCTTGTTGATTTATCTTGGAATAACATATTTAAATCACCTCAATGCAGTACAACAAGAAATTCATACGGTAAAGTTTTTATTAAGCAATGTAAAACTAAAACTAGAAAAAATTGTTTTACTAACAGAGTTGCTAATTGTTGGAATGATTTAACTTTTGATTTAAAATGTGCACCTAATGTTAATATATTCAAAAATCGTCTTCATAATTCTCCAAAATTAGTAAATGTATTTAGAAGCATTGATTATTAATTTTTATATCATAGGAAAATTCTACCGTAAAACCTTGACCGCTAAAAAAATTAAAAATATATCAAATTGGAAATCGATGGGACTGCTAAAAAACTTAACGGCTTGATTAGTCCCTATTCTACTACTACTACTACTACTACTACTATTGAGTACTAATAGCAACCATTACGTGATCAACTGTTTTGCAGTGCTCTATGGCTGGTACCCACGTGTCGTCATATCCGGCCACAAGGAGCGCCATATTATGGGAGACCGCCATCTTAGTCCTTACCTTTTTTTGAAAAATGCCAGATCGATGCTGCGTATTTGGCTGTTCCAATTCGAAGCTTATCTAAACTGTATTTATAACATCTGGATGTTTTCTTTACATATTTAGATAACATTTTCACTTTGTTTACACACAAATAAGGACTAAGATGGCGACACTTCCGTTGGAAGGGTCGAGATGCGCACGCAGGTGGGTTGGAGCCATTTGCCTTTTGGTATTTATCGAGAATGGAAAATTGTCAACATGATCAATGTAACGACAGTGAAGGCTGAGACGGTCGAGGCATTTAAACAGCGCCTCCAGTCCAACGACCCAAGCTTTTAAAAAAAAAGAATTTTGGTATTATTTTTTTTATTAATTTGTTATGCTCTCCCCTGGATTCAGTGATTGATACTTGATTCTATCAATACAATAGCAACCATTACGTGATTAACTGTTTTGCAGTGCTCTGCCTCTTGGTTCAAATGCCAGAAGTGGTTACTGCCAACGTACCGACTACAGATACAGACAGATACAGATACAGTGACAATAACAGTGATCGCAATAAAACGCATAAAAGATCCATCCACGATTATAAGTCATTGTTCGGATTCATGACTTTAAAAAATAAAAGCATTGAGCGTAAACAAAAGTGGGTTACTCACCTCGAAATAAAAACAAATCAAAGAGCTCTACTTCTAGCCTAGGCCTGATTATTTTCATCTTTCTAAATTCTAAAGTATAATTTATACTTACGAAAATGAGCGTCAACACACTCAAATTCTACATCTCCAGAATCCATTTCTGTCCAAGACTCTGCTTTTGATTGTCGCGAATCGGATTGTTTCTTCGACCAGTGAAAACAAACGCCCCTCTCCTCTCTCTAGTTTGGAAGATAAACTTGGTGAAACGACACTGGTTGAAAATGAACGAAAGGTTAGAGTTCATAGCTCTTAGAGGTCAGGGAAAGGCAGAACTAAGGCTCAAATAAAATTTAAGCCACCTTCTAGGCGACATTTGATCGATGAAGAGGGTTTACATTTTCTTAAATGTTGTGTTTTATTCAAATAAATATAGAAACCTTCCACGAAAGGTTCGTAGATACAGCATAATCTATGGACTACTTGTGATCCTACGCAAGCATTCAGCGCAATGATCTAAGGATGAAAAATGCTAGCAGACGACAGAAACAAAGGGAGGCTATGCAGATTTCAACTGCACGTTTTCGACCAACACCTACCCCTAAATTATCCCCAAGGCATAAAATAATTCAACAATAGAACGTCTTTCTGGAATGTCCTCGCTCGATAATGTCGTTGCTGTTGTTATGGCTGAAGTTGTAGTGGTTTTTTTCTTCTTCTAAAGTAAAATGGCTGCATATGTAAATGTAATACTGCGCTGAACACACACACACACGCGCGCGCGCGCACGCGCATGCACACGGCACACACGCAATGCACATATGCATGCGCGAGTACACATACATACACACACGCATACGACAAAAGGCAAAAGTTTAATATTTATCATATTCACAATTTTTTCTTCAATGACGTTTTAGTGTTCTGTTGCTTCAATGGTTAATGTGTGTATATTTGTGTGGACATAAATATATTCCAAATTAAAATTAGGGAAATTACACATGCAATGCAATCCACCAAAAATAGACAAATGCAAATGTATCAAGAGGGGTCGTAAAAGGGCCGCGAGGCCCATATTAGCCCTAGCTACTACTACTAGTAGTACTACTACATGAATTGCATGCTATTAAGGTGGGTTTTTTTAAAAATGGCTTTGTGTTATAGATGGTTTGATGAAAAAAAGAAAAGAAAAAAAAAGCCTATTCAATCTTCCATCTGGAAATACAATTTTGGATTTTGACGAGATCACACACACACACGCGCGCGCACATATCCGACACACACATACACACACACACACACACATGCCTACAAGCATTCATCATGGTCATACATCAGATGCACACACTGATATAAGCGCGCGCACACACATACACACTCACAGAGAGAGAGAGAAAGAGAGAGAGAGAGAGAGAGAGAGAGAGAGAGAGAGAGAGAGAGAGAGAGAGAGAGAGAGAGAGAGAGAGAGACACACACACACACACACACACACACACACACACACACACACACACACACACACACACACACACACACACACACACACACACACACACACACACACACACACACACACACACACACACACACACAGAGAGAGAGACAGCAGATTCATGTCATTCATGTATGCCGTGACAAAATCAGATAATACCATTTGATTTAGCTGTCTTTTCTTTATTTCAGGTCCCAATCTATTAGAGCTTACATTTCGAGGGGTAAGTAATTGCCTATATAAAGAAGGGTGATAACACTTTTAGGCTTTATCCTGATCCTGATCGCTTCTCGGCCTTTTGGCTAAGACAGTAATTCAGGAACATAATTTTTTGTTTATACCCTGGTTGGTTTGTTCAGCCCGTCGTACATGGCGAAAGCCGTTAAACTGAACTTCCACTTTTAGGCAATGGACGATTTTTGGAGAGAAAAAACTAGGGGAGAGCACTTCGTGAAAATTAGAGTTGCTTACCTTCATTACTCAGACAAATGCCATAGCAACAATGAAACAATGGCGTCGAAGCTTGAAACCGCAGGATGCGAGTCAGCGACTTGCAAACAATTTTTATAAAGAAAGATTAGGGGTGGCCAGTGGCCACAAACTGATCAAACTTGCAAAATGTGACATAAAAATATAAATGACATATGTTTTTTAGAATGACGCACGGTGTTCTAGCCTACTCAAACACACGAGTCGATCGATAGACTACGAGAGCTGATGGTAGTGACTTCCCCTGTTTGACCGATTGAGTTAGGCAAGATCACTCCCATGCAAACACCATGAAATTACTCCCCTTCATTATTTCCGAACAATTCCTATTAGTATTACCCCTCGATTTATGCTCCAACAAGGTCGATTAGATATAGGGGAAGACGGGGTAAAAAGCCCATGGGCGGGTAAGAAGCCCATGCCAATTATCTCATGAAATAAAGCAAATTTGCCGATGAGACGAATGCTAAACACTAACACTCGTCTCATGGGCAAAATAGAGAGAGAGAGAGAGAAAGAGAGAAAGAGAGAGAGAGAGAGAGAGAGAGAGAGAGAGAGAGAGAGAGAGAGAGAGAGAGAGAGAGAGAGAGACAGAGAGAGAGAGAGACACAGAGAGAGAGACAGAGAGAGAGAGAGAGAGACAGAGACAGAGAGAGAGAGAGAGAGAGAGAGACAGAGAGAGAGAGAGAGAGAGAGACAAAGAGAGAGAGAGACAGAGAGAGAGAGACAGAGAGAGAGAGAGAGAGAGAGAGAGAGAGAGAGAGAGAGAGAGAGAGAGAGAGAGAGAGAGAGAGAGAGAGAGAGAGAGAGAGAGAGAATTGAATTGAATGAATTGCATTTATAGAGCTAGCTCTCTAGAGGGTAATAGAATAAGCAACATTTTACATGCTTTTTAAAAAAATCCAGCCCTCTGGAGAAAAAACACCCCACCACTATAATTATATAAAAGTAGAAATGAAAAAGGAAAACGAGTACAGACATAAGCTATATATTATAAAGCATGCAAAATACAACCTTATGTAATAACACCAGCTACAATAACAAAATCTGATGTAATAAAACAAAAATATGGCTTAGAAGGTATTTAACACTGCTTTGCCGAGTGCCTATATTGAAGTCCTTGATTTTGTCCAAACTAATATTTTTGTGGATTTTACTCCCGATGATGAAATTGAAGCAATTCAAAAATCAGTGTTTTTGTTTGTGTGGAACAAGAAACGCGATAAAATTAACAGAAACACTGCAGCGAAAAACGTTTTAAATGGTGGTTCCTGAAATCAAAGAATATATCATTGCATTAAAACTTGCATGGATTAGAAGAGTATCAATTTGTTCACACAGATGGAAAAATATTATTTCTAGTATATGTCCAAAGGTCCTTTTTCTTGAAAAAAACTGGGTTCTGAGTTTCCATGTAATCAATTGTCAAACAAGCTTTGGAAGAATGTGCTTGAAAGATATAAATTATTTGGATTGAAAACTCAGCCATGTACATCAGAAGAAATTGTATCAGAAAACATAAAACATATTCTACAATGAAAACATAAAAGCAAATAGCACAAGCATATTTTATAATGGTTTATTTAAAAAAGATATTCATGCCATTGGACATCTAATGAGAGACATGGAACTTTTTTGTCATATGAAGAGTTTAGAATTAAGTATAATGCAAGAATTGATTTCATCTCATATACAGGAATGATAAATGCTGTTAAAATGTTCATTCGGAAAACTGCAGTCACGATGCAAAATAATACAATAAAAACATTCACAACATGGAAACTAATTCATTCTGTGCATAAAGGTGCAAGGGTATACTATGACATACTTACGTCTTCAAATGAAACCCCGCTTTATTGTACGAAGTGGAATGATAAATTAACGCTAGAATTAGATTGGAAACATATTTTCCAAAAGGTACAAAAATTAAAAGAAATCAAGATGAAATGGTTCCAAATTAAAATCCTACATAGGATTTTGGGCACAAATATTGTTTTATGTAAAATGAATGTTAACAATGATGAGTTATGCAGTTTTTGCCACGCTGAAAGAGAGAGCATTGAACACTTAATCTGGTTTTGTGAACATTCTATACTTTTTTGGAGACAATTCGAAATTCTTTTGAAAGACAAATGTGAACATGTTGTGGCACTTTAGATTTTCACTACCGTTAGTACTATTTGGATATATTGAACATTTTAAGTCCGATGCAGTTTTTGATCTGATTCTGATACTTGCTAAGTTTTTTTAATTTATCAATGCAAATATGGACTAAAGCTACCAAATCTATGCAGTTTTCTGTATTACTTAAATACAAGATATCAAATTGAAAAATGCATTGCATATATGAATATGGAATACCAAGCGTTTTCTGAGAAGTGGCGGTTATATCTGCCATTAATGGATTTATAGTTAATATAAAAAAACTGCTTTTTTGTCCCTGTTTCTGTGGGGAAAGCTTTGGGAATATAAAATGCTTTTCTCTGTGACAAACCTATATGTCCTCTGCCTTAATTATTTGTTTACTGAGGTTATTCTTTCATTAATAATTACATTTATTCATATTCATATACTGTCTCTTAATATTCCTTTGCTAAAGCAACATCCTATTCCTTTGTTGAGGAATATAAAGATATACAATGTGTACATTATTGTCTATTGATATGTTGCTGATTTATTACCATGTCTCGCTTTTTTGTTGTTGTTGTTTGAATTATGCTATGTTTCTTGAAAAAAAAATGAAAGAGAAAAAAAAAAAGTAATAACACTACAATGACAAAATCAATCCTAATATTATAAACTACATTCATTTGTAACATGCAAAAAGTAAGAAGTAAGCACACACACACACACACACACACGCACACGCACGCACGCACGCACACGCACACACACACACACACACACACACACACACACACACACACACACACACACACACACACACACACACACACACACACACACACACACACACACACACGGGAAAAGCACAAATTTAGAAGTACACAAACACATGACAAAATCAATCCTAATCATACTTACGCATCTTTAAAATGGATACGTATTTGAAAGAAAACACATGCACGTAATAAACTCAAACCTGTAGAGTGGCACAGTGGTAAACGCGTTCGCCTTGAGTCAAGTAAACCCGAGTTCGAACCTCGGGTACAGGGGATTTTTCCTCTCAATCTGCACTGGGCCTTACGGTCTGAATGTGGAATCTCGTTTTGGATGAGACGAGAAACCGAGGTCCCGTGTGCCCATGCACTTAACACACGTTAAACCCAGTGGCAACGAAAAAGTTGTTATTTGGTCAAAATTTACACACACACACACCCTTTCCTTCCTCATCAGTCACACACAAAATCGCATGCCAAATAAAGGGGGTGGGGGCGCGCCTCTGGCTGCGAAGCTCTCTCCAGGTGGGAGCAACCCGAATTTCACAGAGATGCCTCTGTGACTATGAAGTAATACCTACCTACCTAAACCTAAATACCACTTGGGTAAGTTGGGGAGAAAACAAAAGAAAGAAAGAAAGAAAGAAAGGAAGGAAGGAAGCGAAAACAATGTGAATGAAAAATGGTGTCTTACGTCCTCTCGGTCATAGACACATTTGGGACATTTGTAAATACAATGATGGTGAGAACAATGCTGGAGGCAATGCCCAGAGGCAGTGCAACTCCAGTAAAGTCCCGATTTTTTTTAACAATACAGATATGTGTAGCAGTAACCACGCCTCGGTTAAACCTCATCGGCTATGGTACTGCCACAAGTAATAACAGTACTATAGATAACGCGAAAACAGTGTGCTGAAGCTTGCTGTGTTTATGGCATCCACCCCACCCTTTGTTTTTTTACAATAATGTAGATGTTCGTCCCAAAACAAATCGCTTAAAAGATACTATTTATTTTTAAAAAAAGGCAGTCATATCAGTTTTTTTGTTTTATCACGATAAAAACAAAACCCCACATTCCAGTTACTGTGCACGGAGTTTGAGACATATAAATATATCTCTGCCATTGATTACCAAAACAAAAAAAGCAACAACAAGAAAAGCAACAGAAGTGAAAAACAGTCTGGCTTGTTGCCGAGCGTTATAGTCACTTTTCCATACTGGTTTCAGTGTGTACACAATAACTGTCAGTTTTCTTTTTGCTTGGGTTTTTAAAAAAACACCAAAAAACTATTGGTTGTGTTCTTCGTGTCATTGTTGTCCATGTTGTTGTTGTTGTGTGTGATGGTTGTTGTGGTGGTTGGTGGTGGTAGTTATTGCTGTTGCAGCTGCTGTTGTTGTGGTGTGTGTGTGTGTGTGTGTGTGTGTGTGTGTGTGTGTGTGTGTGTGTGGTGGGTGGGGGGGGGGGGGTAGCTGCAAAAGCCTGAATATACAAAGAGCTCGCACTCCGCAGCTGACTGAAACCGTTTTTTTGTGGTTTTTTTTTTACTCCCACCCATTCACCTACACTACAGCCGGGGATCATTGTGAACTCACTCACTGCCTACAACAACACTAACACTTCCCGCCTTCCGCCTTTTCACCTTCCAGGTGGGAAGTGAGGAAGTTGCCCGGATAGCACGCCGACCGTGGGCCAACGTTGGGCCGACGTCGGCCGGTCGGGAAATGGTCGGCCATGGTTGGCTGTACAAGAGTAGCAAGCACCCCCCCCCCCCCCACACACACACACACCACCACCACCACCACCACCACCACCACGACAGCTACAAATAGCCTAAAATGTTACAAAGGGTGATAGCACACCGCTCAAATGCCGACGTCGGCAAATGATCAGATGTCGGACGGTCGGCAATTCGACCATTAGCCGACATCGGCATTTGAGCGGTGTGCTATTGGGGTGGCTTCATTCTTTGCAAGATTTGCATGCTGCGAAGTTATCACCCTTTGTAACATTTTAGGCCATTTGTAGCTGTTGTGGTGGTGGTGGGGGTGGTGCTTGCTGCTCCTGTTGTGGTGGTGACCGCGGTTGTTCAGCCCTTGCCGGGGAAGATGCAGAGGAGGGAATCAGCCGAGCCACTGAGTGGCTGACGGATTGCAGATGACCGCCTGCTCAGAGCGACCGACCGGGTGTGGCTGTGGAGCCCTGCGCTCCTGTCTCTCCACCAGGCGATGGGGAAGATGCAGAAGAGGAAGCGGAGCTGGTGGCTGAGGGATTGCAGATGACCGCCTGCTCAGAGCGAATGAGCGGGTGTGGCTGTGGAGCCTGCGCTCCTGTCTCTCCACCAGGCGATGGGGATGACGCAGAAGAGGAAGCGGAGCCGGTGGCTGAGGGATTGCAGATGACCACCTGCTCAGAGCCACCGACCGATTGTGGCTGAGGAGCCCTGGGGTTATGTCTCTCCACCAGGCGATCCACCTGATGCTGTAGGCTGATGATCCGCCTCTCCAGGGGCACCCAGGAGGGAGCAGGAGGATGGGGGTCATGCTCAGAGTCCGCGGATGAGTATCTGATTTCAAAGTGCGACACCTTGGAGAAGGCAGCCGAATCCAGACAAAGGTGGACAAAGTTGTTGGTGTTAACAGGCTGACTGGGGGTTGAGGGGCTCAAACTGTTGTTACTGGTGGCATCCTGTCATTGATCAAACATGCAGGCCGTGAGTACTATATATGGCACAGCTATCATGTCAGTGAGAGAACAAACTGTCAATGAGCCATGTCAGTGACAGTAGAGACTGTCAGTGTGAACAAAACGATGTCGTGGCAGTGATTGGACAAACTGCTAAGTGTGTCATGTCTGATGAAGCACAAAATAGTGATGACAAATACAGTGTCATAATGTCAGCAATAGAACAGAACATCAGTGAACATCATGCATGTCAGTGACAGTACAGACATAGTGTCGTTTCATTGTTATCCCCCGAAGTCGGAGTGTGGCTGCTCTCGTGGCGGGGTAATCAAAAACGGTCACACACGTAATGTTCTCATCCCTAGCTGATGCATTTGTACCATAGTGTTCAAGTGCTTCGGCTGTTCGGATGATCCCTGGAGTCTTTTAGCCAGGGTAGGACAACAAACAACAACAACAACAACAACAACAACATTAACAACAACATTCCATTGTTAGCACAAAGAGTTGAGAGTCAGAGTGAAAACAGTGTTATGAAAACAGTCGTATAATATTCGTTGTATTTTACATTTTTAAAATTTACTAACAAAACAATGTGTTGTATCAGTGATTGTACAGACTTTTGTTGAAACAATGGCAACGCGAAGCTAGCTCTGTTACTGTTACTTTGTTACTGCTGCATTGTTTTGCTGCCACTTCCATAGTTTGATAGTTGTAGTGCAGGCTCTAAACCCCCTTTTCCTGGAGTCCTTGAAGTGATGCAATGCAATATCAATCAAGTAACTAACAGAGCAGCCAAAACCACAAACATAATCGATGAAAAAACTATGAAAGCAAACAACATCACTACAGACCAGTGTCCTTGCTCAGACCAACTGACATAGGCTAGAACACCAAGGCTACATCAAAATGTTGTTATGCTATGCATAATAATGAGGGGATTATCTTTAAGCCATGACAAGCTCCTAGCATAAAAGCACGACTCTCCAAAATCCCCCGAAGACGGAGTGTGGCTGGCCACGTGGCGGGGTAATCAAAAACGGTCACACACGTATTGTTCTCATCCCTAGCTGAGGCATTTGTACCACAGTGTTCAAGTGCCTTGGCTCTTGGGGTGATCCCTGAAGTTTTCTTTTAACCAGGGTACGTCAACTTGTTACAAACAACATCACTGCAATGAAAATGATAATAGTAAGTAACTGCATTCAAGTCACGTAGTAAAAATCTTCTTCTGCGTTCCCAGGCCATATGACCATAATGGGTAAGGTACGTATGTGTCCTGTTTTCAGTTTTCACTGGTCTCCTTGCAGCGTACAGCCGACACATTCCGATTTCGGAGGAGCTCAAAGGAGAAAATTTATTTGGATTTTTTTTTTTAAAGGCAGGAGAATGGGCCAATAAGTCAGAAAACAGTAGATAATAGAAAGCAAAGGGAAAAAGCAGAGTCAAAGAGAGTAGCAGATTAGAGGAAGTTACAAGCACAGAACTTCAAGAAGGTGGGGGGATTATTTTTATGAAAGACTCCCCAGTATTCCCACGGACAGAGACTCGTGGAGGGGCGGGGTCGTCCAGTTCCCCGTATGAAGGCACGAGGCATCCATCCACTGCCCCATGTAAGATTCAAGTCAGAAGATACCTGCGATGTAGCAATGGATTTAATCGATGACCCGGGCGGCTCTTCTTCCCAAGGGTCCTTTGCTCCAGCTTGGTTGTAGACACCTGTTTGAACGAGAAAGACATAGGCGGACCTATTGGCCACTGCAACGACCACCTTTTGCAAGAGTGAAAGCCCTTGGTAAATGCTTTAGTACTGACCAAACAAGGGAGTAACTCTCGCCAATAACCCTATTTGAGGCCACTTAATGGCTGCCTTTTGCAAGAATGAATTCCCTTTTGGATACTGACCAACAAGGGATTAACTCTTGCTGTCAATGGCGTTAATAACCCTAGTTGCTGTGGCCAATAGATAATAAGTTAAATTATGTTACACAGTGGAACCATCCTATTAAAGACCGACCACATCCATGAGTGAAAATCACGGTTTTCATGTGTTTCCCTCTCTCGCTGGTAAAATTGTTTTTTCTTATTTTGACCAGGTGTGGCTCCTATTCAAGTGCCCCCAATTGAAAACGAGACAGAGACTTTGAAGAGCAGCCCCAATTTGAATTTGGGGAAGTTGTATGTGGGTCACACTTACCCAGAAAAACAACAACCAAGGGACTAAATCTTGCCGGGTCAGTGGGTCTTTAAAATCGTCATATATTTTCAATGTGAAAATTAATTAGAATACATCTTTGTCTGCTCAATGATATTATTATCAATACTGAACATTCTTCCAAGTAGATCTCCCATTAACATTACACGCATTATTATATTGATTTCTAGTCACGCAAATGCATCAGTATATGTGAATCTTTCGATTGAAAATGAACAAACGATATAATAATGTTGGAATACACCAAAGGTTTTAAGTACACTGTCTGTGTATACACAAACAACTCAAATGTGTCTACCTCAAAGAAGCTTTAACGGTTTATTGGAAAACCAGATGCAGCTTTCAAAAACATGTCAGCAAAATAATATTCATAAGTTTATGACCTAAAAGCACCATGCCTGAAATATACATTTTGGAGCTCACGCAGAATGCATGTGAACAACATTTCAGTGAACACCATTTGATTGAATAGATTCGGGCCGTGCATTTTGTATATATCTACTGTCTAGTCTGTCTTTGTTCAACTCTTACCTTGGAGCACCTCGAACTGCTTCATGCCTTTGACCTCTGTCTGCTCATTGTCTGTGGTCCAATACCCCGCTGTCACGTTCTGTTGCTCCTGTTGCTGTCTGTACCCAGCCTCTGTGTCCGTCTGTGCCTCCCTGTCCTGCGTGTTGTTTGCTCCTGTCGTCTGTTGCTCCTGTTGCTGTCTGTACCCAGCCTCTGTGTCTGTCTGTGCCTCCCCGTCCTGCGTGTTGTTTGCTCCTGTCGTCTGTTGCTCCTGTTGCTGTCTGTACCCAGCCTCTGTGTCTGTCTGTGCCTCCCCGTCCTGCGTGTTGTTTGCTTCTGTCGTTTGTTGCTCCTTGTGCCGGGGGCTTGTCCAAACCTGTGTCTCCCTCTCCTCTGTTCTCCTCGCCCTGTTCTCCTCTGTCTGGACGATCTTTCCTTCCAACCTGATGATGTCAGACTGTGTGTGTTGGTCCTTGGTATAGACGATATTCGTCTGTTGCTGATGCTCTGTTCGGAGACCCTCTGTACGCGGTTGTTTGCTAACCATCAGCGTTTCCGCGTCTTCAGTCTGTTGTTGGCTTCGTTTATTCCTGCGCTGTGGTTCAAAATCAAGCGTCAGACTTCCCCCTACATCTTTGATGACGAAAGCCAGCACGGCCCTGCGAGTAGCATCTATGTTGGATGCCACGTCGCAGATGCTGATGGTGTTTTGATAGATGTTCACCATCGGTGATATCTTCCCAGCTTGGGGGTTCATCGTGTCCTCAACAAACTGTTTCCACGTGTCAGACTGCAGGTGGCAGACGTCAACGTCGCTGAGCACGACATCGGTTGTCTGGAAACAGGACTGGAAGAGATATGTGAATTGCTTTATGCCAGTTTTTGAGGAGAGGACAGAAATGACTGGCGTGGATACTGACGCTATAGGTGCTGTGAACTCCTGAGAACATAAATCATATGGGACTGTGACCTGGCTCCTGTTGCTGATTGTAGTGGTCTGATGCAGTCTCCAAACACAGTGCACGCCATTGGTGTCTAGCATCCGTTGGAACCAGTTCTGGGCATCAGGTTTTGTCATCATCATGGCGCTCAATTCGGTGAGCGGGATGGTGCTCAACGTCAGACCCAAGGTGTACATTGTAGCTCTGCACACCAAATCACTCGGTCCACTGAACATCATGCCATTCTTTACTTCCCCGCTTGTAAGCTGCAGTCCCGGATACTTGGCAACCATCTTGGCGAGGAACGCGTCTTTGCTGATCATGTTGTCGTACCAGTTTCCCAATGTGACCAAGGCATCAGTCTGCCATTCAACAGACTCAGGTGATGACAAGCACTGTGCCGAATCACCGCTGCAGCATCTGTCAATACACCTGTCTCTGACACCAAGGGGAACTCTGGAGGATGCTGTCATGAATGGTTTCAAGAACTTGATCAGTTTGGTGATAAATAAAAGCAATCTAGCAGTGGGGATCAATGCACGTTTGTTTGGGTTCCAGAACCCAGCAGCAATGTAACCAGCGCTCGTGTAGCGAAAGAATGGGGTGAAGTGCTTGGTATTGAAGGCATAAACATCATCGAGAAATCGCTTTCGCATCTGGTCACACCCTGCGATTTCATTAACAATATCTTGGCCGACATTCACTTGCACAGTGCGTTGGTTTGTGACAGTGACCTCACAGCCATACACATCAGGCAGGACCAGCATGAAGTGCGCACAATGACCGTCCACTGTCTGTCTGTTGAGCAGCTCTTCTACAAAAGGAAACATGATTGTTACGGCATGAACACATTTAATAATACGTTTAATCTGTTGCGGGGCAATAGCATGAAACAATCATCAAACAATTAACACTTCAACTAAAACAATCTTGCACATTCAATCAACCTACTAATCGTAATTAACGAATGAAAAAAAGTGATTAGAATAGCTAAAAAGCACCTGACGATCAACCAATATAATATTGGTTGTGTTCGATAATGAGAGATGGGGCATCGGGGGGTGTGGGTGAGGGAAGGTGCGAACGTTTGTTCACGAACGTTTTTAATATAATATCCTTGAGTAAATTGTAAAGCACTTAGAGTTTTGATGATATAAGCGCTATATAAATGTTCTTAATATAAATAAATAAATAAAATAAACTTATCAATTGGTTTAGGCCCCCTACGTGTTAAATATCAAATAGATTGTGAACACTGATCCTGTTTGTTGAAAGCAACAGGCGCATGATCATGTGTGATGGTGCTTGTCTTGACGTATGTCTATTTTTTGGTCCTTGGCCCGACTCATGATAAGAGAAGTGGAAGTGGAAAAAAACCCCAACTGAGGACCAGAAATGACTCACCCAAAGCATGAATAACGTGAGGAATGTGTGTCCATCTGCAATCAGTGAAGGTCACCGGAGGTCCGTCCTTGGTGTTCTCCACCTTCACCTTGGTAAAGCCAAAGGTCGAGCATTGACGCTGAATGTCGCCAAGTTCAGGCAGGGGTCTGCCCTTCTCCACGGGAACCACCAGGAACTGACGATCAAACTCACTGTGGACTTGGTTGAGCGTGACAGAGTCTCTGCAGATCTGCACATCATTCAAAACAGGTCATGACTGAATACAGGCACATAATTATGGGACATCAGTAAATATACAGATAGTGGGACGATCCTGGAGATATTGCAATACCAGGAAAGTCCTGATGTCTAACAACCAATGATAGGCGTGTTACGTGAACGTAGGACATAACTATTGGGGTCAGCTTGCATTCCATTAGAAGACAAACTGTAAGCTGTCATAAGCTTGTTGATTTTGTTCCGCTATACGCGATTTTAAAGGCGAAAATCGACGGCGATAATCGCCCGCGATTAAATTTTATCGCCAGCAAAGTAATTCTGTACACCCATAGGCGCGATAATCTCGAGCAGTTAGTCTAAAATCGCTCGCGATTTTATTTTATTGCTTGGTGAAGCGAAACATATTTTTGCTGCCGTCGAAAATAGTCTGAAAGCGGGCAGAGCTAACACATCGCGCCATTTTTCCAGCCAGCGTGGCTTCCAAAAGCGTGCCAAAACTTGTACAGGGTGAAAAACGTTGCTTGCAGTTCAGAAGGCGCGATCGGGATTTTTAGCGCAATGGTTGAATAGCACCATCGAAAATCGCCGGCGATTTATAGCGTCAATGGAATTGCAAGCAACCTTTTTTTGTCGCTGTCGAAAGTCGCAGGTGATTTAAGCCAGCAAAAAAATAGCGCATATGGAATTCCAGCTGAAGGACCTAACAAGACATCAAGCTTTTTAAGCAGTCCCATCGTGTAGCCAAATTCAGATTATTTTCGGTCAAGGTGAAGACAAAGAACAATACAATACAACCATATTGTCCTTTGATCAGATCCAAGCAGATTTAACTTGATTTTTTTTTCTTCATGCAATTACTAATTAAGGCCTATATACACGCAGACTATGTTTTACACCAAATTCAGATTATTTTCGGCCAAGGTAAAGACAAACAACAATACAATACAATACAACCATAATTATTGTCCTTTGATCAGATCCAAGCAGATTTAACTTGATTTTTTTTTTTTCATGCAATTACTAATTAAGGCCTATATACACGCAGACTATGTTTTACACCTCTGCAAAATTAAATAAGTAAGTTTACGTCATAGTGGTTGCTTAAAAAATGCAAGCAATCAACACAATGTGAGTGAATGAATCTTTAATTCAATTTCTTTTCACACGAATAGTGATTTTTAGACAACATGCACAAATTGAACCGATTAAAAAAAAAGACATGCAGGCTTAAAAAACAATTATAACACACAAAGCAAAACATCTACAGTAAGCTTCCAATAGGCGTGGACAGCATTAATTTCGCAATTGAAGCAATGTCAATTTCTGCGTCACTAAGATATCCTTGGTATTATTAATTATACTTATGAAAAAAGTCCATAATATTTATTCGGTATTTAGAGAGCAACATTGGGCATTCTAATAGTAAATGATGAATTGATATCTCTCAGTGCAGAGACAATTACTTTCTATGTATTGAGTTTTCCATGACTTTGCATTGTAATAGTAAATGATGAATTGATAATCTGAGTGCAGAGACAATTAGTTTCTATGTATTTAGTTTTCCATTCATTTAGACGTATCTTGTACACTAAACTAACTATGGATCTGCTGTATGCATCAAAATATTAGGGGAAGACGGGGTAAAAAACGCATGGGCGGGTAAGAAGCCCACCCCAATTATTTCATGAAATAAAGCAAATTTCAGTCAAATTTGCCCATGAGACGAATGCTAGACATTAACGCTCGTCTCATGGGCAAAATGAGACTGAAATTTGCTTCATTTCATGAGATAATTGGGGTGGGCTTCTTACCCGCCCATGCGCTTTTTACCCCGTCTTCCCCTAGGTCTAAAGTCAGATGGATTTTTCCAACAAAGAGTAAGCTTCATGCGTTGACAATACCAATTTCTCATCTGACAATGTGTTAGTGTGATTAAAGGCCCCTCTTTTAGCAGCTCTATCAGCAACCTCATTCCAAAAGAGCCCACAATGAGATGGCACTGCACCCAACACAATGTAATATCTACACAATTTACAGATCCTTGCTGCTTTTGTTATTGCTTCTGCTCCTCATTCTGCTGTGATGGCTCCTGGCTGTCGTACCATTTCCAAGAAGTCTGTACGCTTGGATCGGACAGTGACGATTCATTTGGGAGGGGGTAGGGTACTTACTTGGTGGGAATCCATCACTTCTCCAGCAGGACCGTTGGGCGAGGTCTTTTCTGGTCTCCGAGGTGAACTAAAGGAGGGACGAGAGGAAGAGTCCGGCTGATTTGTGGTGTCCTGACATTGGGCTGACGGCTGGGAAGACGGGGATCCTGGGAGGACACAAAGACAGACAGTGTTACAGTGAAACCTCCCATCTTATAAGGGAGGTCATTTCAATACTTACAAAGAAGGGCAATGTCTCAGAGAAGCATAGGTCTTATAAGGGAGGCAATATTAATACTTACAAAGAAGGGCAATGTCTCAGAGAAGCATAGGTCTTATAAGGGAGGCAATATTAATACTTACAAAGAAGGGCAATGTCTCAGAGAAGCATAGGTCTTATAAGGGAGGCAATATTAATACTTACAAAGAAGGAAAATGTCTCAGAGAAGCATAGGTCTTATAAGGGAGGTAATTTTAATACTTACAAAGAAGGGCAATGTCTCAGAGAAGTAGGTCTTCTATGGGAGGTCTTAATATAAGGGAGGTAATTTTAATACAGTGGACCACCCCTTATAAGACCTCCCATTATAGACTCCCTCCCACATAAGACCTATTCTCTGAGACATTGCCCTTCTTTGCAAGTATCAAAATTGCCTCCATTATAAGACCCCTCCCTTTTAAGACCTCATTTTGGATTATTTTTGAAGGTCTTATAAGGGAGGTTATGCTGTACTTACAATGAAGGGCAAGGTGTCAGAGAAGCATAGGTCTTATATCGGAGGGAGTCTTATAATGGGAGGTCTTAAAATAAGGGAGGTAATTTTAATACTTACAAAGAAGGGCAATGTCTCAGAGAAGCATAGGTCTTATATGGGAGGGAGTCTTATAATGGGATGTCCAAAGAAGGGCAGAGAGAGAGAGAGAGAGAGAGAGAGAGAGAGAGAGAGAGAGAGAGAGAGAGAGAGAGAGAGAGAGAGAGAGAGAGAGAGAGAGAGAGAGAGAGAACCGTATGGATATGAAAGAACAAGCTAAAGATTGAAGCTTCCAAGGCATTTGGGATTCCCGGAATATACCTATAGTTCAAAATAGAACTTGTCCAATACGCGACAAGGTAAGGGGAATATCCTATAGTTCAATATAGAACTTGTCCAATACGCGAAAAGTTAAGGGGAATATCCTATTGTTCAAAATAGAACTTGTCCAATACGCGAAAAGGTAAGGGGAATATCCTATAGTTCAAAATAGAACTTGTCCAATACGCGAAAAGTTAAGGGGAATATCTTATAGTTCAAAATAGAACTTGTCCAATACGCGACAAGGTAAGGGGAATATCCTATAGTTCAATATAGAACTTGTCCAATAC
>CM065705.1:35660247-35684524 GCA_017654935.2 Phymorhynchus buccinoides | reverse complement strand
AGATTAGGTTTGATTTTATTATCTTACTATGTATGACCGTGTTTTGCTTTGTTTGTCCATTTTTAGTAGTTAAAAGGGCTGGATGTAAAATTTATTTTAAAAAAAGCATGTACGATTTGCTTATTCTATTGCCCTCTATAAATAAAATTCAATTCAATTCAATTTAATTCTCTCTGTGTCTCTCTTCTCCTCTTTCTTCTTCTTCCGGTAATGTTCACCTGCCGTAATATAACCGGCAATTATTGACATCTACTGGGATTCAAAGAATTTATGCTGCGCGGGAAAAACAAAAACAAAAGATAGATAAGAGGGCATGCGTGGCTGGGCACCCCTGGCTAGTCCGAGAACACCTGGTCCCACACGAAAAAAAAAGTGTATAGTCTTTATGCGGGGAGCTTCAGCACCTTCGAGGTGAAGGAGCTGAGCGTGGGGGACGGGACAGTTTCTGGTGGAAAGGAGTTCCAATCGCGGATGGTTTGGGGGGGGGGGAAGGAGTTTTTGCGCCTGTTGTCGGTTCTTGCAGATACCGTTGAAATTGCATGTTGTGGTTCTGTCTTCTACTGCTGGGAGGTAGGGGTTTGAGGGTTGTTGCACCTTACGCAGGCCAGTCCATTCACAATTTTAAATTAAAACATGGTGAGCCTGGATGCTCTGTGGAGCTCAGCCAGTGAGGACCATTGTAGCTGTTCCATTCATGCTACTGACACTGGATGTGTTTCTGTGCCTGTTAAGGACATATCTGGCTTCAGCCAGTGAGGACCATTGTAGCATGCTACTGACACTGGATGTGTTTCTGTGCCTGTTAAGGACATATCTGGCTTCAGCCAGTGAGGACCATTGTAGCTGTTAGAGCATGCTACCGACATTGGATGTGTTTATGTGCCTGTTAAGGACATATCTGGCTTCAGCCAGTGAGGACCATTGTAGCATGCTACTGACACTGGATGTGTTTCTGTGCCTGTTAAGGACATATCTGGCTTCAGCCAGTGAGGACCATTGTAGCTGTTAGAGCATGCTACTGACACTGGATGTGTTTCTGTGCCTGTTAAGGACATATCTGGCTTCAGCCAGTGAGGACCATTGTAGCTGTTGGAGCATGCTACCGACACTGGATGTGTTTCTGTGCCTGTTAAGGACATATCTGGCTTCAGCCAGTGAGGACCATTGTAGCTGTTGATGCTACTGACACTGGATGTGTTTCTGTGCCTGTTAAGGACATATCTGGCTTCAGCCAGTGAGGACTATTGTAGCTGTTGGAGCATGCTACTGACACTGGATGTGTTTCTGTGCCTGTTAAGAACATATCTGGCTTCAGCCAGTGAGGACCATTGTAGCTGTTGGAGCATGCTACTGACACTGGATGTGTTTCTGTGCCTGTTAAGGACATATCTGGCTTTAGCCAGTGAGGACCATTGTAGCTGTTGGAGCATGCTACTGACACTGGATGTGTTTCTGTGCCTGTTAAGGACATATCTGGCTTCAGCCAGTGAGGACCATTGTAGCTGTTGGAGCATGCTACTGACACTGGATGTGTTTCTGTGCCTGTTAAGGACATATCTGGCTTCAGCCAGTGAGGACCATGTAGCTGTTTGGAGCATGCTACTGACACTGGATGTGTTTCTGTGCCTGTTAAGAACATATCTGGCTTCAGCCAGTGAGGACCATTGTAGCTGTTGGAGCATGCTACTGACACTGGATGTGTTTCTGTGCCTGTTAAGGACATATCTGGCTTCAGCCAGTGAGGACCATTGTAGCATGCTACTGACACTGGATGTGTTTATGTGCCTGTTAAGGACATACCTGGCTTCAGCCAGTGAGGACCATTGTAGCTGTTGAGCATGCTACTGACACTGGATGTGTTTCTGTGCCTGTTAAGGACATATCTGGCTTCAGCCAGTGAGGACCATTGTAGCTGTTGGAGCATGCTACTGACACTGGATGTGTTTCTGTGCCTGTTAAGGACATATCTGGCTTCAGCCAGTGAGGACCATTGTAGCTGTTGGAGCATGCTACTGACACTGGATGTGTTTCTGTGCCTGTTAAGGACATATCTGGCTTCAGCCAGTGAGGACCATTGTAGCTGTTAGAGCATGCTACTGACACTGGATGTGTTTCTGTGCCTGTTAAGGACATATCTGGCTTCAGCCAGTGAGGACCATTGTAGTTGGAGCATGCTACTGACACTGGATGTGTTTCTGTGCCTGTTAAGGACATATCTGGCTTCAGCCAGTGAGGACCATTGTAGCATGCTACTGACACTGGATGTGTTTCTGTGCCTGTTAAGGACATATCTGGCTTCAGCCAGTGAGGACCATTGTAGCTGTTGGAGCATGCTACTGACACTGGATGTGTTTCTGTGCCTGTTAAGGACATATCTGGCTTCAGCCAGTGAGGACCATTGTAGCTGTTAGAGCATGCTACTGACACTGGATGTGTTTCTGTGCCTGTTAAGGACATATCTGGCTTCAGCCAGTGAGGACCATTGTAGCTGTTGGAGCATGCTACTGACACTGGATGTGTTTCTGTGCCTGTTAAGGACATATCTGGCTTCAGCCAGTGAGGACCATTGTAGCATGCTACTGACACTGGATGTGTTTCTGTGCCTGTTAAGGACATATCTGGCTTCAGCCAGTGAGGACCATTGTAGCTGTTAGAGCATGCTACTGACACTGGATGTGTTTCTGTGCCTGTTAAGGACATGTCTGGCTTCAGCCAGTGAGGACCATTGTAGCATGCTACTGACACTGGATGTGTTTCTGTGCCTGTTAAGGACATATCTGGCTTCAGCCAGTGAGGACCATTGTAGCTGTTAGAGCATGCTACTGACACTGGATGTGTTTCTGTGCCTGTTAAGGACATATCTGGCTTCAGCCAGTGAGGACCATTGTAGCTGTTGGAGCATGCTACTGACACTGGATGTGTTTCTGTGCCTGTTGAGGACATGTGTGGCTTCAGCCAGTGAGGACCACTGCAGCTGTTGGAGCATGCTACTGACACTGGATGTGTTTCTGTGCCTGTTAAGAACATATCTGGCTTCAGCCAGTGAGGACCACTGTAGCTGTTAGAGCATGCTACTGACACTGGATGTGTTTCTGTGCCTGTTAAGGACATATCTGGCTTCAGCCAGTGAGGACCATTGTAGCTGTTGAAGCATGCTACTGACACTGGATGTGTTTCTGTGCCTGTTAAGGACATATCTGGCTTCAGCCAGTGAGGACCATTGTAGCTGTTAGAGCATGCTACTGACACTGGATGTGTTTCTGTGCCTGTTAAGAACATATCTGGCTTCAGCCAGTGAGGACTATTGTAGCTGTTGGAGCATGCTACTGACACTGGATGTGTTTCTGTGCCTGTTGAGGACGTATCTGGCTTCAGTCAGTGAGGACTATTGTAGCTGTTGGAGCATGCTACTGACAGAGGGTGTGTTTCTGTGCCTGTTGAGGACATATCTGGCTTCAGCCAGTGAGGACCATTGTAGCATGCTACTGACAGCTATGGCTGCCATTCCGGATAGCCGGGATACAATTTGTCTATATTAATGGATCGAGATGCCTTGCCCGGGGTGCTTCTCCACTCTCTCGGTCCCCCCCAAAAAAAAGGATTCGAGGACAAGCTGGTCACAGTTGGGGGAAGGTCCCCAAAGGCCAACCCATCCCTTTGGCTGCAGCACTGTAGGAGTCGGTGCGGTACCCTCCGTAGATTGGTATTATTAGGTATTATTAGGTATTATTAGGCATTAGGTACTTTATAGCCTAGTCACAGAGGTGTCTCTGTGAAATTCGGGTTGCTCCCACCTGGAGAGAGCGTCGCAGCCAGAGGCGCGCCACCCAATTTATTTTGTTGCATGCGATTTGTGTGTGACTGATGAGGAAAGAAAGGCGGGTGTATGTGTGTGTGTGTGTGTGTGTGTGTGTGTGTGTGTGTGTGTGTGTGTGTGTGTGTGTGTGTGTGTGTGTGTGTGTGTGTGTGTGTGTGTGTGTGTGTGTGTGTAAATGTTGATCCTGGTTTCCAGATATTTCCCTCCCTCCCTCCCCCCCCCCCCCCCCCCCCCCTGTCTGCCCCAAGCATGTACCTTAGACAAGGCTGAAAAAAAAGAAAATGGCTCGATTTTTGTCTCAATTATCACTGAATTGATCAAATTGATCAAACAGCGCCTCCCTCCCTCCCTCCCTCCCTCCCTCCCTCCCATCATCTCCCTTCAATAATAATATTTTAAAAATACAAAATAATTACCTATGGGACTGGATTGTAAGCTAACGAAAAACTCATATAATTATGTTAGTGCTGGTGAATTGAAAAATATCATTGTGACTGCCATTTTCAAACCGGAAACTGGAATACATTCCTTCATGTCCTCACATGAAAGAATATTATGATAAGGAGTTGTTTTGCTTCCACATAAACAAACTACTTTTCTCTCTCTTTTCAACACATTTTTAGAACATATTTTCCTTTCAATATTTTTCAATGAAAAAGAAGAAAAGATTTCCTAGAAGTCTATATAGACTTTAAAACGGGAATACCCGTTATTGCGTTCTTATAACTTCCTGATCCGCCATTTGTTACCTGGGATTTATATAGGTGACAACAGAGAGTAGTGATACTAAGACGGACAATGCGATTCTTTGAATTAACCTGTCCAAATTAATAGCGTGTCTACAATTCATTGAGCCTTCAGGTAGGTCAAGGTTTGATTTGTGTTTCTGTTCCACGGATCAAATATGAGTAGACTATCATTTTTGGCAGAGGCTAAAGTTACCTACGGGTTCGTAACCCACATTCTCCAGGGTGTCACGGGTCTCAATCGCGGGACCCAAACAAACAAAAAACAAAAATGTGCGCAAGTGTTCTGAAAAACGGTACCTGAAAAACTACTAACATTGACTCTAACATGTTCCTAACCCCGATTCACCAAGTTTCACCAAACTTTGATGCGAAATAGGGGAAGACGGGGTAAAAAGCCCGTGGGCAGGTAAGAAGCCCATGCCAATTATCTCATGAAATGAAGCAAATTTCAGTCACATTTTGCCCATGAGACGAACGCTAAACATTAACACTGGTCTCATGGGCAAAAAATGTGACTGAAATTTGCTTCATGTCATTGATGAGATAATTGGCATGGGCTTCTTACCCGCCCATGGGATTTTTACCCCGTCTTCACCTACTATGGAGCTATCCACAGCATCGACGCCAATGATTTGTTTTCAAGTTATGAACTCACTGCTACTCCTATCCCTTTCTCCTGGTCGGGATAGCGTTAGATAGGGATAGGGTTAGGATAGAACGCCCGGGAAAGGGATAGGGTTAGGATTGGGGTTAGGGTTAGGGTTAGGGTTAGGATTGGGGTTAGGGGGTAGGGTTAGAAATGAAAAACAAAAGTCAAGACAAAATGGCCGCTTTTTGCCGTTGCAGTTATTCAATGAAATTGCACGTAGCTGGAGTCGATACTGCAGATAGCTTTCTGTCTAGAGTTACGGGTCCGTAACCCACATTCTCAGGGTATCGTTACGGGTCTCAATCACGGGACGCAATTTAAAAAAAAAAAATTTAATTAAATGTGCGCAAGTGTCTTGAAAAACTACTAACATTGACTCTAACATGTTCCTAACCCCGATTCTATAGTTTCACCAAACTTTGATGTGTTAAATATACGAAATATGCATTTTGTTGACGACAAATTTCGACTAGTAGGAAGAGTTACTATCCCTGAACATGGTCGAGTCAGTGTAGCAACAACGGCGTAACTGTAGCCACTGTGATCAATTTGTTGTCACTCGTAGGGCTTATAGGAATGCCTGTGGTTCAATAGTGTTGTAACCTAGCCTAATAATTAGAGTTGAGAAACGGTTCAAAAATCCGAACCGGTTTCCCCTGTTCGAACCGGTTTTACCGAACCGGCTTTTTTTTAAACCAGTACTCGCATCACTAGTTTCACCTATGCAAACACATATATTTATTTATCAGAATATTCACACACACATGCACGCACGCACACACACACACACACACTCACACACACACACTCTCTCTCACACACACACACACACACACACACACACACACACACACACACACACACACACACACACACACACACACACTAAAGAAACTTATGACTTATCACACACACACACTCAACGCTCAAAGTCAAAGTCATACACCACCACAAACTAGAAACAGCTACTCTTGGTTTACAAACACCCACTCTGCGCTGAGAATCAGTGTTGTTTTTCGAAAAGAATGCGTTATTCTAAGAAAAACTTACTTTCAGTTTGCAGTTAAAAAACCCGGTTCACAGCAACTCGAACCGGTTTTTCGAACCGCGAAAGTTTAGCACCGGTTTTTTTTTCAAACCGGTCCCCCCCCCCCCCCCCCCCCCACCCCCCCCCACCCCCCCTGCAAGAAGTTGATTAAAGGTGGACCCTGACGGATGAGTTTTTTCAAGAAACACGTCGAGAGCACCAGAAAGTCAGCCTTTTTCAAGGATCGGAACACTCACTTTGCTCTGGTTTCCTAGAAATTAAACCGTCAAAACGGCAATTCCTCCTTGGCGGAGATGCCGGAGAAAGTAGCCATTTTGGATGGGGTGGGTGGAGGTCACTCGTTGTGGTTGAAGCGTTTTCAGTCTTTTTTTGTAGCGCAGTAAACAAACAAAAATTGGAGCTATTTCCTTTCTTGTGAACGAAACTCCTTTAGATAAACTGTATAAAATTAAAAGAAAAAGAAAACAGGCTTGTATTGCGAAAATTTCGTGCAAACGATTTGGCGGCCATTAGAAAAGAGACGTCACACGCCTTCTCTCTGCCTTTGGCCGGGTAAAATAATTTGACTTCCGGCACCTCCGCCAAGGAGGAATCGCCGATTTGACGGTTTGATTTCTAGGAAACCAGAGCAAAGTGAGTGTTGCAATCTCTGTAAAGGGTGTTTTCATGGTGATCTCGACGTAACGTGTTTCTTACAAAACCTCCACTTAATTAAACTAGGCGTTCAAGACTGCACATGATCATCTCCAAACATGGAACCACTCAATTTTTAGTAAAATTTTATTTTTGTGTGTACTTGACTAAAATATATACATCTGTAATTGTTATAAAAAAATCGGGACTTTCCTGATGTTGCTCTGCCTCCGGGCATTGCCTCCAGGATCGTTCCCACCATCTTTATATCTAGGCCTACTAATGTCCCATATAGGCTTATGTGTCTGTTCCAGACCGGAGGACGTTAATTAAGCAGAATGTCACGTGTATTTGACTGTTTAATGTTTGGGTTAGTGTTAGGGATAGGGTTAGGGTTAGGGTTAGAGTCAGTTTAATTTCAGATTGAAAGGTTAAAAGATACAAATTCTAAACTTTCGCTGAAAACCGACATTGTCACGCGAATGACGTCACTTTCCAGTTTGGAGATTCAGTTACGCTCTTACTTGCTCATAGGGGAAGACGGGGTAAAAAGCCCATGGGCGGGGGGTAAGAAGCCCATGCCAATTATCTCATGAAATGAAGCAAATTTCAGTCAAATGTTGCCCAACGCTAAACACTGACACTCGTCTCATGGGCAAAATATGACTGAAATTTGCTTCCTTTCATGAGATAATTGGCATGGGCTTCTTACCCGCCCATGGGCTTTTTACCCCGTCTTACCTACACTACCAAGGTATCTATTAAAACACAAACGCTCTCTGTTTGGCATGTTTTTACTCTTTGTTGTTGCTGTTGTTGTTGTTTACATATTATTAATATAGCCATCACAGTCACGTAATATTGACTCGACACGGTTTTATTTAGGCTCTAGGATATTCCCCTTAACTTTTCGCGTATTGGACAAGTTCTATTTTGAACTATAGGATATTCCCCTTACCTTGTCGCGTATTGGACAAGTTCTATTTTGAACTATAGGATATTCCCCTTACCTTTTCGCGTATTGGACAAGTTCTATTTTGAACTATAGGATATTCCCCTTACCTTCGGGACAAGTTCTATTTTGAACTATAGATATTCCCCTTACCTTTGCTCTATGGAAGCTTCAATCTTTAGCTCGTCTCATGTGAGACAAATTCTATTCACATTTAATTGGGGTGGGCAGATCCATACGGGACAACCCACAAGTTCAATCTTTAGCTTGTTCTTTCAGATCCATACGGTTCTCTCTCTCTCTCTCTCTCTCTCTCACTCTCTCTCTCTCTCTCTCTCTCTCTCTCTCTCTCTCTCTCTCTCTCTCTCTCTCTCTCTCTCTCTCTCTCTCTCTCTCTATAGTAATGCCTCATATCCCTGTACACAAATAAACGTTTCTCTCTCTCTCTCTCTCTCTCTCTCTCTCTCTCTCTCTCTCTCTCTCTCTCTCTCTCTCCTCTCTCTCTCTCTCTCTCTCTCTCTCTCTCTCTACTTCTCTGATTACATTAGCCTACTTTGGGGAGACATTGCCCTTCTTTGTAAGTATTCAAATTACCTCCCTTATAAGATATTCTCTCTGACCTCCCATTATTAAGACTCCCTTATAAGACTCCCTCCCATATAAGACCTATGCTTCTCTGAGACATTGCCCTTCTTTGTAAGTATTAAAATTACCTCCCTTATTTTAAGACTCCCTCCCATATAAGACCTACTTCTCTGAGACATTGCCTTATCTCCCTCCCATATAAGACCTATGCTTCTCTGAGACATTGCCCTTCTTTGTAAGTACAGTGGAACCTCCCTTCTAAGACCTTCAAAAATCATCCAAAATGAGGTCTTATAAGGGAGGGGTCTTATAATGGAGGCAATTTTGATACTTGCAAAGAAGGGCAATGTCTCAGAGAAGTAGGTCTTATGTGGGAGGGAGTCTTATAATGGGAGGTCTTATAAGGGATGTTCCACTGTATTAAAATTACCTCCCTTATATTAAGACCTCCCATATAAGACCTCCCTGAGACATTTTCCTTCTTTGTAAGACCTATGCTTCTCTGAGACATTGCCCTTCTTTGTAAGTATTAAAATTACCTCCCTTATAAGACCTAAGACATTGCCCGTCTTTGTAAGTATTAAAATTACCTCCCTTATAAGACCTATGCTTCTCTGAGACATTGCCCTTCTTTGTAAGTATTAATATTACCTCCAATATAAGAGCTATGCTTCTCTGAGACATTGCCCTTCTTTGTAAGTATTAAAATTACCTCCCTTATAAGACCTATGCTTCTCTGAGACATTTTTGAAACTACCTCCCTTATAAGTATGTCTCTGAGACATTGCCCTTCTTTGTAAGTATTGAAATTACCTCCCTTATAAGACCTATGCTTCTCTGAGACATTGCCCGTCTTTGTAAGTATTAAAATTACCTCCCTTATAAGACCTATGCTTCTCTGAGACATTGCCCTTCTTTGTAAGTATTAATATTACCTCCCTTATAAGACCTATGCTTCTCTGAGACATTGCCCTTCTTTGTAAGTATTACTATTGCCTCCCTTATAAGATAGGAGGTTTCACTGTAACATTGTCTGTCGTTGTGTCCTCCCAGGATCCCCGTCTTCCCAGCCGTCAGCCCAATGTCAGGACACCACAAATCAGCCGGACTCTTCCTCTCGTCCCTGCTTTAGTTCACCTCGGAGACCAGAAAAGACCTTGCCCAACGGTCCTGCTGGAGAAGGGATGGATTTCAACCAAGTAAGTACCCTACCCCCTCCTAAATGAATCGTCACTGTCCGATCCAAGCGTACAGACTTCTTGGAAATGGTACGACAGCCAGGAGCCATCACAGCAGAATAAGGAGCAGAAGCAACAACAAAAGCAGCAAGGATCTGTAAATTGCATCGATATTACATTGTGTTGGGTGCAGTGCCATCTCATTGTGGGCTCTTTTGGAATGAGGTTGCTGATAGAGCTGCTAAAAGAGGGGCCTTTAATCACACTAACACATTGTCAGATGAGAAATTGGTATTGTCAACGCATGAAGCTTACTCTTTGTTGGAAAAATCCATCTGACTTTAGACCTAGGGGAAGACGGGCTAAAAAGCGCATGGGCGGGTAAGAAGCCCACCCCAATTATCTCATGAAATTAAGCAAATTTCAGTCTCATTTTGCCCATGAGACGAGCGTTAATGTCTAGCATTCGTCTCATGGGCAAATTTGACTGAAATTTGCTTTATTTCATGAGATAATTGGGGTGGGCTTCTTACCCGCCCATGCGCTTTTTACCCCGTCTTCCCCTAATATTTTGATGCATACAGCAGATCCATAGTTAGTTTAGTGTACAAGATACGTCTAAATTAATGGAAAACTAAATACATAGAAACTAATTGTCTCTGCACTCAGAGATTATCAATTCATCATTTACTATTACAATGCAAAGTCATGGAAAACTCAATACATAGAAACTAACTGTCTCTGCACTGAGAGATTTCAATCAATTCATCATTTACTATTAGAATGCCCAATGTTGCTCTCTAAATACCGAATGTTCAATATGGACTTTTTTCATAAGTATAATAATAATACCAAGGATATCTTAGTGACGCAGAAATTGACATTGCTTCAATTGCGAAATTAATGCTGTCCACGCCTATTGGAAGCTTACTGTAGATGTTTTGCTTTGTGTGTTGTTATAATTGTTTTTTAAGCCTGCATGTCTTTTTTTTTTAATCGGTTCAATTTGTGCATGTTGTCTAAAAATCACTATTCGTGTGAAAAGAAATTAAATTAAAGATTCATTCACTCACATTGTGTTGATTGCTTACATTTTTTAAGCAACCACTATGACGTAAACTTACTTATTTAATTTTGCAGAGGTGTAAAACATGGTCTGCGTGTATATAGGCCTTAATTAGTAATTGCATGAAGAAAAAAAAATCAAGTTAAATCTGCTTGGATCTGATCAAAGGACAATATTATGGTTGTATTGTATTGTTGTTTGTCTTTACCTTGACCGAAAATAATCTGAATTTGGTGTAAAACATAGTCTGCGTGTATATAGGCCTTAATTAGTAATTGCATGAAGAAAAAAAAATGAAGTTAAATCTGCTTGGATCTGACCAAAGGACAATATGGTTGTATTGTATTGTTGTTTGTCTTTACCTTGACCGAAAATAATCTGAATTTGGCTATACGATGGGACTGCTTAAAAAGATTGATGTCTTGTTTGGTCCTTCAGCTGGAATTCCATATGCGCTATTTTCGCTGGCTTAAATCGCCCGCGACTTTCGACAGCGACGAAAAAATGTTGCTTGCAATTCCATTGACGCTAAAAATCGCCGGCGATTTTCGATGGCGCTATTCAACCATTGCGCTAAAAATCCCGATCGCGCCTTCTGAACTGCAAGCAACGTTTTTCACCCTGTACAAGTTTTGGCACGCTTTTGGAAGCCACGCTGGCTGGAAAAATGGCGTGATGTTTTAGCTCTGCCCGCTTTCAGACTATTTTCGACGGCAGCAAAAATATGTTTCGCTTCACCAAGCAATAAAATAAAATCGCGAGCGATTTTCGACTAACTGCTCGCGATTATCGCGCCTATGGGTGTACAGAATTACTTTGCTGGCGATAAAATTTAATCGCGGGCGATTATCGCCGTCGATTTTCGCCTTTAAAATCGCGTATAGCGGAACAAAATCAACAAGCTTATGACAGCTTACAGTTTGTCTTCTAATGGAATGCAAGCTGACCCCAATAGTTATGTCCTACGTTCACATAACACGCCTATCATTGGTTGCTAAACATCAGGACTTTCCTGGTATTGCAATATCTCCAGGATCGTCCCACTATCTGTATATTTACTGATGTCCCATAATTATGTGCCTGTATTCAGTCATGACCTGTTTTGAATGATGTGCAGATCTGCAGAGACTCTGTCACGCTCAACCAAGTCCACAGTGAGTTTGATCGTCAGTTCCTGGTGGTTCCCGTGGAGAAGGGCAGACCCCTGCCTGAACTTGGCGACATTCAGCGTCAATGCTCGACCTTTGGCTTTACCAAGCTGAAGGTGGAGAACACCAAGGACGGACCTCTGGTGACCTTCACTGATTGCAGACGGAGACACATTCCTCACGTTATTCGTGCTTTGGGTGAGTCATTTCTGGTCCTCAGTTGGGGTTTTTTTCCACTTCCACTTCTCTTATCATGAGTCGGGCCAAGGACCAAAAAATAGACACACGTCATGACAAGCACCATCACACATGATCATGCGCCTGTTGCTTTCAACAAACAGGATCAGTGTTCACAATCTATTTGATATTTAACACGTAGGGGGCCTAAACCAATTGATAAGTTTATTTTATTTATTTATTTAAGAACATTTATATAGCGCTTATATCATCAAAACTCTAAGTGCTTTACAATTTACTCAAGGATATTATATTAAAAACGTTCGTGAACAAACGTTCGCACCTCCCCTCACCCACACACCCCGATGCCCCATCTCTCATTATCGAACACAACCAATATTATATTGGTTGATCGTCAGGTGCTTTTTAGCTATTCTAATCACTTTTTTTCATTCGTTAATTACGATTAGTAGGTTGATTGAATGTGCAAGATTGTTTTAGTTGAAGTGTTAATTGTTTGATGATTGTTTCATGCTATTGCCCCGCAACAGATTAAACGTATTATTAAATGTGTTCATGCCGTAACAATCATGTTTCCTTTTGTAGAAGAGCTGCTCAACAGACGCACAGTGGACGGTCATCACGTGCACTTCATGCTGGTCCTGCCTGATGTGTATGGCTGTGAGGTCACTGTCACAAAGCAATACACTGTGCAAGTGAATGTCGGCCAAGATATTGTTAATGAAATCGCAGGGTGTGACCAGATGCGAAAGCGATTTCTCGATGATGTTTATGCCTTCAATATCAAGCACTTCACCCCATTCTTTCGCTACACGAGCGCTGGTTACATTGCTGCTGGGTTCTGGAACCCAAACAAACGTGTGTTGAGCCCCACTGCTAGATTGCTTTTCCTTATCACCAAACTGATCAAGTTCTTGAAGCCATTCATGACAGCATCCTCCAGAGTTCCCCTTGGTGTCAGAGACAGGTGTATTGACAGATGCAGCAGCGGTGATTCGGCACAGTGCTTGTCATCACCTGAGTCTGTTGAAGGGCAGACTGATGCCTTGGTCACACTTGGAAACTGGTACGACAACATGATCAGCAAAGACGCGTTCCTCGCCAAGTTGGTTGCCAAGTATCCGGGACTGCAGCTTACAAGCGGGGAAGTAAAGAATGGCATGATGTTCAGTGGACCGAGTGATTTGGTGTGCAGAGCTACAATGTACATCTTGGGTCTGACGTTGGGCACCATCCCGCTCACCGAATTGAGCGCCATGATGATGACAAAAACTGCTGCCCAGAACTGGTTCCAACGGATGCTAGACACCAATGACGTGGACTGTGTTTGGAGACTGCATCAGACCACTACAATCAGCAACAGGAGCCAGGTCACATTCCCATATGATTTACATTCTCAGGAGTTCACAGCACCTATAGCGTCAGTATCCAAGCCAGTCATTTCTGTCCTCTCCTCGAAAACTGGCATAAAACAATTCACATATCTCTTCCAGTCCTGTTTCCAGACAACCGATGTCGTGCTCAGCGACGTTGACGTCTGCCACCTGCAGTCTGACACGTGGAAACAGTTTGTTGAGGACACGATGAACCCCCAAGCTGGGAAGATATCACCGGTGGTGAACATCTATCAAAACACCATCAGCATCTGCGACGTGGCATCCAACATTGATGCTACTCGCAGGGCCGTGCTGGATTTCGTCATCAAAGATGTAGGGGGAAGTCTGACGCTTGATTTTGAACCGCAGCGCAGGAATAAACGAAGCCAACAACAGACTGAAGACGCGGAAACGCTGATGGTTAGCAAACAACCGCGTACAGAGGGTCTCCGAACAGAGCATCAGCAACAGACGAATATTGTCTACACCAAGGACCAACACACACAGTCAGACATCATCAGGTTGGAAGGAAAGATCGTCCAGACAGAGGAGAACAGAGCGAGGAGAACAGAGGAGAGGGAGACACAGGTTTGGACAAGCCCCCGGCACAACAAGACGACAGAAGCAAACAACAGCAGGACGGGGAGGCACAGACAGACACAGAGGCAGGTTGGAGCAACAGACGACAGAAGCAAGCAACACGCAGGACGGGGAGGCAAAGACGGACACAGAGGCTGGAACAGACAGCAACAGGAGCAACAGACGACAGAAGCAAGCAACACGCAGGACGGGGAGGCAAAGACGGACACAGAGGCTGGACACAGACAGCAACAGACGACAGAAGCAAGCAACACGCAGGACGGGGAGGCACAGACAGACACAGAGGCTGGGTACAGACAGCAACAGGAGCAACAGACGACAGAAGCAAGCAACACGCAGGACGGGGAGGCACAGACGGACACAGAGGCTGGGTACAGACAGCAACAGGAGCAACAGAACGTGACAGCGGGGGATTGGACCACAGACAATGAGCAGACAGAGGTCAAAGGCATGAGGCAGTTCGAGGTGCTCCAAGGTAAGAGTTGAACAAAGACAGACTAGATATACAAAATGCACGGCCCGAATCTATTCAGTCAAATGGTGTTCACTGAAATGTTGTTCACATACATTCTGCGTGAGCTCCAAAATGTATATATTTTTCAGGCATGGTGCTTTTAGGTCATAAACTTGTGAATATTATTTTGCTGATATGTTTTTGAAAGTTGTATCTGGTTTTTCAATAAACCGTTAAAGCTTCTTTGTGGTAGACACATTTGAGTTACTTGTGTATACACAGACTAACAGTGTACGTATACACGCCCTTTGATGTATTCCAACATTATTATATCGTTTGTTTATTTTTAATCGAAACATTCACATTACTGATGCATTTGGGTGACTAGTGTTCAATATAATGATGCGTGTAATGTTAATGGGAGATCTACTTGGAAGAATGTTCAGTATTGATAATAATAAATATCATTAAGCAGACAAAGATGTATTTTAATCAATTTTCGCATTGAAAATACTTCACTGACAAGCAACATTCTTTTCATTTTTGGGGTGGTGGAAAGAGATATGCCTACGATCAGCCTAGGATTATTTTCATAAAACTGAAAGAAGCCGATTTTGAGATTGAGGGTCGTAAACATGAGGGGGGTGTAAACGAGTGATGACAGTGGAACCTCCCTAGTAAGGCCTTAACAAATCAGCCCAAACATGTCTTAATAGAGAGGGGTCGCAACAGGGAGGTGGACACTGTGTAGTTTGGATATGAAATTTGGTGAAAAGTTGGTGGATCACACCCTAGAGGGAGTCTTAAATAGGGACGATTTTAAAGACCCACTGACCCAGCAAGATTTAGTCCCTTGGTTGTTGTTTTTTTCTTTAAGTGTGACCCACATACAAATTCCCCCAAATTCAAATTGAGGCTGCTCTTCAAAGTCTCTGTCTCGTTTTCAATTTGGGGGGCATTTGCATGGGAGCCACACCTGGTCAAAATAAGATTTTTTTTTTTTACCAGCAAGAGAGGGAAACACGTGAAAACTCATGGATGTGGTGGGTCTTTAATAGGATGGTTCCACTGTGTAACATAATTTACCTGCAACTAGGGTTATTAACGCCCTTGACAGCAAGAGTTAAGCCCTTGTTGGTCAGTATCCAAAAGGGCATTCACTCTTGCAAAAGGCAGCCATTGAAGTGGCCTCAAATAGGGTTATTGGCGAGAGTTACTCCCTTGTTTGGTCAGTACTAAAGCATCTACCAAGGGCATTCACTCTTGCAAAAGGTGGTCGTTGCAGTGGCCAATAGGTACGCCTATGTCTTTCTCGTTCAAACAGGTGTCTACAACCAAGCTGGAGCGAAGGACCCTTGGGAAGAAGAACCGCCCGGGTCATCGATTAAATCCATTGCTACATCGCAGGTATCTTCTGACTTGAATCTTACATGGGGCAGTGGGTGGATGCCTCGTGCCTTCATACGGGGAGCTGGACGACCCCGCCCCTCCCCGTGGGAATACCGGGGAGTCTTTCGTAAAAATAGTCCCCCCCACCTTCTTGAAGTTCTGTGCTTGTAACTTCCTCTAATCTGCTACTCTCTTTGACTCTGCCTTTTTCCCTTTGCTTTCTGCCATCTACTATATTTCTGACTTATTGGCCCATTCTCCTGCCTTTAAATTTTTTTTATTCCAAATAATGTTTTCTCCTTTGAGCTCCTCCGAAATCGGAATGTGTCGGCTGTACGCTGCGGGGAGACCAGTGAAAACTGAAAACAGGACACATACGTACCTTACCCATTATGGTCATATGGCCTGGGAACGCAGAAGAAGATTTTTACTACTACGTGACTTGAATGCAGTTACTTACTATTATCATTTTCATTGTAGTGATGTTGTTTGTAACAAGTTGACGTACCCTGGTTAAAAGAAAACTTCAGGGATCACCCCAAGAGCCAAGGCACTTGAACACTGTGGTACAAATGCCTCAGCTAGGGATGAGAACAATACGTGTGTGACCGTTTTTGATGACCCCGCCACGTGGCCAGCCACACTCCGTCTTCGGGGGATTTTGGAGAGTCGTGCTTTTATGCTAGGAGCTTGTCATGGCTTAAAGACAATCCCCTCATTATTATGCATAGCATAACAACATTTTGATGTAGCCTTGGTGTTCTAGCCTATGTCAGTTGGTCTGAGCAAGGACACTGGTCTGTAGTGATGTTGTTTGCTATCATTGTTTTTTCATCGATTATTTTTGTGGTTATGGCTGCTCTGTTAGTTACTTGATTGATGTTGCATTGCATCACTTCAAGGACTCCAGGAAAAGGGGGTTTGGAGCCTGCACTACAACTATCAAACTATGGAAGTGGCAGCAAAACAATGCAGCAGTTACAGAGCTAGCTTCGTGTTGCCATTGTTTCAACAAAAGTCTGTACAATCACTGATACAACAAATTGTTTTGTTAGTAAAATTTAAAAATGTAAAATACAACGAATATTATACGACTGTTTTCATAACACTGTTTTCACTCTGACTCTCAACTCTTTGTGCTAACAATGGAATGTTGTTGTTGTTGTTGTTGTTGTTGTTGTTGTTGTTGTTGTTGTTGTTGTCGTACCCTGGCTAAAAGACTCCAGGGATCATCCGAACAGCCGAAGCACTTGAACACCATGGTACAGATGTATCAGCTAGGGATGAGAACATTACGTGTGTGACCGTTTTTGATTACCCCGCCACGAGAGCAGCCACACTCCGACTTCGGGGGATAACAATGAAACGACACTATGTCTGTACTGTCACTGACATGTATGATGTTCACTGATGTTCTGTTCTATTGCTGACATTATGACACTGTATTTGTCATCACTATTTTGTGCTTCATCAGACATGACACACTTAGCAGTTTGTCCAATCACTGCCACGACATAGTTTTGTTCACACTGACAGTCTCTACTGTCACTGACATGGCTCATTGACAGTCTGTTCTCTCACTGACATGATAGCTGTGCCATATATAGTACTCACGGCCTGTATGTTTGATCAATGACAGGATGCCACCAGTAGCAACAGTTTGAGCCCCTCAACCCCCAGTCAGCCTGTTAACACCAACAACTGTTTCCACCTTCGTCTGGATTCGGCTACCCTCTCCAAGATGTCGCACTTTGAAATCAGATTCTCACCCGCGGACTCTGAGCGTGACCCCCATCCTCCTGCTCCCTCCTGGGTGCCCCTGGAGAGGCGGATCATCAGCCTGCAGCATCAGGTGGATCGCCTGGTGGAGAGACAGAACCCCAGGGCTCCTCAGCCACAATCGGTCGGTGGTTCTGAGCAGGTGGTCATCTGCAATCCCTCAGCCACCGGCTCCGCTTCCTCTTCTGCGTCTTCCCCATCGCCTGGTGGAGAGACAGGAGCGCAGGGCTCCACAGCCACACCCGCTCATTCGCTCTGAGCAGGCGGTCATCTGCAATCCCTCAGCCACCAGCTCCGCTTCCTCTTCTGCATCTTCCCCATCGCCTGGTGGAGAGACAGGAGCGCAGGGCTCCACAGCCACACCCGGTCGGTCGCTCTGAGCAGGCGGTCATCTGCAATCCGTCAGCCACTGGCTCGGCTGATTCCCTCCTCTGCGTCTTCCCCGGCAAGGGCTGAACAACCGCGGTCATCATCACAACAGGAGCAGCAAGCACCCCCCCCCCCACCACCACCACCACCACCACCACAGCTACAAATGGCCTAAAATGTTACAAAGGGTGATAACTTCGCAGCATGCAAATCTTGCAAAGAATGAAGCCACCCCTATAGCACACCGCTCAAATGCCGATGTCGGCTAATGGTCGAATTGCCGACCGTCCGACATCTGATCATTTGCCGACGTCGGCATTTGAGCGGTGTGCTATAGGGGTGGCTTCATTCTTTGCAAGATTTGCATGCTGCGAAGTTAATCGGTTTCAGTCAGCTGCGGAGTGCGAGCTCTTTGTAGGGGATTCAAAAAGGCTTTTTGCAAGCTACCCCCCAATTATCTCATGAAATGCGAGCAAATTTCAGTCCCCCACACACACAATGTCACACACTCACATACACCACAACAACCCGCCCATGCGCAGCTGCAACAGCAATAACCCCCCCCCCCCCCACACACACCACCCACAACAACAGCCACAACAACCACCACCACCACAACAACAACAACAACCATCACACACAACAACAACAACATGGACAACAATGACACGAAGAACACAACCAATAGTTTTTTGGTGTTTTTTAAAAACCCAAGCAAAAAGAAAACTGACAGTTATTGTGTACACACTGAAACCAGTATGGAAAAGTGACTATAACCCTCAGCAACAAGACAGACTGTATTTCACTTCTGTTGCTTTTGTTGTTGTTGCTTTTTTTGTTTTGGTAATCAATGGCAGAGATATATTTATATGTCTCAAACTCCGTGCACAGTAACTGGAATGTGGGGTTTTGTTTTTATTATTTGGTGTCGTGATAAAACAAAAAAGCTGATATGACTGCTTTTGTTTTTAATAAATAGTATCTTTTAAGCGATTTGTTTTGGGACGAACATCTACATTATTGTAAAAAACAAAGGGTGGGGTGGATGCCATAAACACTGCAAGCTTCAGCACACTGTTTTCGCGTTATCTATATAGTACTGTTATTACTTGTGGCAGTACCATAGCCGATGAGGTTTAACCGAGGCGTGGTTCCTGCTACACATAGGGGAAGACGGGGTAAAAAGCGCATGGGCGGGTAAGAAGCCCACCCCAATTATCTCATGAAATGAAGCAAATTGCAGCCTCATTTTGCCCATGAGACGAGCGTTAATGTCTAGCATTCGTCTCATGAGGTTTGACTGAAATTTTCTTTATTTCATGAGATAATACCCGCCCATGTGCTTTTTTTACCCCGTCTACCCCTATCTGTATTGTTAAAAAAAAATCGGGACTTTACTGGAGTTGCACTGCCTCTGGGCATTGCCTCCAGCATTGTTCCCACCATCATTTGTATTTACAAATGTCCCATATGTGTGTCTATGACCGAGAGGACGTAAGACACCATTTTTCATTCACATTGTTTTCGCTTCCTTCCTTTCTTTCTTTCTTTCTTTCTTTCTTTTGTTTTCTCCCCAACTTACCCAAGTGGTATTTAGGTTTAGGTAGGTAGGTATTACTTCATAGTCACAGAGGCATCTCTGTGAAATTCGGGTTGCTCCCACCTGGAGAGAGCGTCGCAGCCAGAGGCGCGCCACCACCCCCCTTTTTTTTGGCATGCGATTTTGTGTGTGACTGGTATGATTAGGATTGATTTTGTCATGTGTTTGTGTACTTATAAATTTGTGCTTTTCCCCGTGTGTGTGTGTGTGTGTGGTTGTGTGTGCGTGTGCGTGTGTGTGTGTGTGTGTGAGTGTGTGTGTGTGTGTGTGTGTGTGTGTGTGTGTGTGTGTGTGTGTGTTGTGTGTGTGTGTGTGTGTGTGTTGTTCTTCAGTTTAACGTCCTTCCACTAAAAGTGATTCAGACAATACATTGTAGTTTGATGTTGGTGTGGTGAGTGTGAGTGGGTGTGTCTGTAAATGTGTGTAAGCATTAGAGTAAGTGATAGGATAGTGATGCAGACCTAATCAATCCCCCCCCCCTCCCCCAAAGAAATTTTTTTAAAACAAATTACATTTAAAGAATATAACCGATAAATGAACAATGTTAAAGATACATACTAAGTGAACTACTTAATAAACATTTACAAACTGAATCAAGAACAGAATAATTGTTTAGAATACTGGGTAGAGACAATGGCGTCGATCCATCAATAAAACCATCAATACCCGAATTCTTGAAAAGTTCTCTTGCTAATGGACTAAGTGTGTGTGTGTGTGTGTGTGTGTGTGTGTGTGTGTGTGTGTGTGTGTGTTGTGTGTGTGTGTGTGCGTGTGTGTGTGTGTGTGTGTTGCTGTACTTCTTACTTTTTGCATGTTACAAATGAATGTAGTTTATAATATTAGGATTGATTTTGTCATTGTAGTGTTATTACTTTTTTTTTTTCTCTTTCATTTTTTTTTCAAGGAACATAGCATAATTCAAACAACAACAACAAAAAAGCGAGACATGGTAATAAATCAGCAACATATCAATAGACAATAATGTACACATTGTATATCTTTATATTCCTCAACAAAGGAATAGAATGTTGCTTTAACAAAGGAATATTAAGAAACAGTATATGAATATGAATAAATGTAATTATTAATGAAAGAATAACATCAGTAAACGAACAATTAAGGCAGAGTGACATATAGGTTTGTCACAGAGAAAAGTATTTTATATTCCCAAAGCTTTCCCCACAGAAACAGGAACAAAAAAGCAGTTTTTTTTATATTAACTATAAATCCATTAATGGCAGATATAACCGCCACTTCTCAGAAAAAGCTTGGTATTCCATATTCATATATGCAATAAATTTTTCAATTTGATATCTTGTCTTTAAGTAATACAGAAAACTGCATAGATTTGGTAGCTTTTGTCCATATTTGCATTGATAAATTAAAAAAACTTAGCAAGTATCAGAATCAGATCAAAAACTGCATCGGACTTAAAATGTTCAATATATCCAAATAGTACTAACGGTAGTGAAAATCTAAAGTGCCACAACATGTTCACATTTGTCTTTCAAAAGAATTTCGAATTGTCTCCAAAAAAGTATAGAATGTTCACAAAACCAGATTAAGTGTTCAATGCTCTCTCTTTCAGCGTGGCAAAAACTGCATAACTTCATCATTGTTAACATTCATTTTACATAAAACAATATTTGTGCCCAAAATCCTATGTAGGATTTTAATTTGGAACCATTTCATCTTGATTTGTTTTAATTTTTGTACCTTTTGGAAAATATGTTTCCAATCTAATTCTAGCGTTAATTTATCATTCCACTTCGTACAATAAAGCGGGGTTTCATTTGAAGACGTAAGTATGTCATAGTATACCCTTGCACCTTTATGCACAGAATGAATTAGTTTCCATGTTGTGAATGTTTTTATTGTATTATTTTGCATCGTGACTGCAGTTTTCCGAATGAACATTTTAACAGCATTTATCATTCCTGTATATGAGATGAAATCAATTCTTGCATTATACTTAATTCTAAACTCTTCATATGACAAAAAAGTTCCATCGTCTCTCATTAGATGTCCAATGGCATGAATATCTTTTTTAAATAAACTATTATAAAATATGCTTGTGCTATTTACTTTTATGTTTTCATTGTAGAATATGTTTTATGTTTTCTGATACAATTTCTTCTGATGTACATGGCTGAGTTTTCAATCCAAATAATTTATATCTTTCAAGCACATTCTTCCAAAGCTTGTTTGACAATTGATTACATGGAAACTCAGAACCCAGTTTTTTTTCAAGAAAAAGGACCTTTAGACATACTCTAGGAATAATATTTTTTCCATCTGTGTGAACAAATTGATACTCTTCTAATCCATGCTAGTTTTAATGCAATGATATATTCTTTAATTTCAGGAATACCAATACCATTTTAAAACGTTTTTCGCTGCAGTGTTTCTGTTAATTTTATCGCGTTTCTTGTTCCACACAAACAAAAACACTGATTTTTGAATTGCTTCAATTTCATCATCGGGGGTTAGGGAGTAAAATCCACAAAAATATTAGTTTGGACAAAATCAAGGACTTCAATATAGGCACTCGGCAAAGCAGTGTTAAATACCTTCTAAGCCATATTTTTGTTTTATTACATCAGATTTTGTCATTGTAGCCGGTGTTATTACATAAGGTTGTATTTTGCATGCTTTACATTATATAGCTTATAGTCTGTACTCGTTTTCCATTTTCATTTCTACTTTTATATAATTATAGTGGTGGGGTGTTTTTTCTCCAGAGGGCTGGATTTTTTTAAAAAGCATGTAAAAATTGCTTATTCTATTACCCTCTAGAAAGCTATAAATCTATAAATTCATTCATTCATTCAATTCATTCTCTCTCTCTGTCTCTTCTCTCTATCTCTCTCTCTCTCTGTCTCCTCTCTCTGTACTCTCTCTCTCTGGTCTCTCTCTCTCTCTCTCTCTGTCTCTCTCTCTGTCTCCTCTCTCTCTCTTTGTCTCTCTCTCACTCTCTCTTCCTCTCTCTTACTCTCTCTCTCTGTCTCTGTCTCTCTCTCTCTCTTCTCTGTCTCTCTCTCTCTCCCTCCTCTATCTTTCTCTCTCTCTCTACTCTCTCTCTCTCTCTCTCTCTCTCTCTCTCTCTCTCTCTCATCTCTCTCTCTCTTTCTCTATCTCTCTTTCTCTCGCTCTCTCTCATATTTTGCCCATGAGACGAGTGTTAGTGTTTAGCATTCGTCTCCTGGGCTGAAATTTTCTTTATTTCATGAGATAATTGGCATGGGCTTCTTACCCGCCCATGGGCTTTTTACCCCGTCTTCCCCTATATCTAATCGACCTTGTTGGAGCATAAATCGAGGGGTAATACTAATAGGAATTGTTCGGAAATAATGAAGGGGAGTAATTTCATGGTGTGTGTGGGAGTGATCTTGCCTAATTCAATCGGTCAAACAGGGTAAGTCACTCTACCATCAGCTCTCGTAGTCTATCGATCGACTCGTGTGTTTGAGTAGGCTAGAACACCGTGCGTCATTCTAAAAAATTATGTCATTTATATTTTTATGTCACATTTTGCAAGTTTTATCAGTTTGTGGCCACTGGCCACCCATAATTTTTTTTAAAAAAAATGTTTGCAAGTCGCTGACTCGCATCCTGCGGTTTCAAGCTTCGACGCCATTGTTGCATTGTTGCTATGGTATTTGACCTAGTAATGGAGGTAAGCAACTCTAATTTTCACGAAGTGCTCTCCCCTAGTTTTTTCTCGTCTATTGCTAAAAGTGGAAGTCGTCGTCGCGTATTGCCTAAAAGTGGAAGTTCAGTTTAACGGCTTTCGCCATGGATACGACGCCCTAACAGTGTTATCTGAACAAACCAACCAATAGAGGTATAAACAAAAAATTATATTCCTGAATACACTGTCTTAGCCAAAAGGCCGAGAAGCGATCAGGATCAGGATAAAGCCTAAAAGTGTTATCACCCTTCTTTATATAGGCAATTACTTACCCCTCGAAATGTAAGCTCTAATAGATTGGGACCTGAAATAAAGAAAAGACAGCTAAATCAAATGGTATTATCTGATTTTGTCACGGCATACATGAATGACATGAATCTGCTGTCTCTCTCTCTGTGTGTGTGTGTGTGTGTGTGTGGTGTGTAGTGTGTGTGTGTGTGTATATACGTGTATGTGTGTGTGTGTGTGTTTGTGTGTGGTCGTGTGTGTGTGTGGTGTGTCTCTCGTCTCTCTTCTCTTATCTCTATCTCTCTCATCTTCTCCTGCTCTCATGCTCTCTCTCCTCTCTCGCTCTCTTCTCTCTCTCTCTGTCGAGTGTGAGTATGTGTAGTGCGCGGCGCTTTATTATCAAGTGTGTGCATCATGATGTATGACCATGATGATAGTGCTTGGTGTGCATGTGTGTGTGTGTGTGTGTGTGCTAGTGGTGTGTCGGATTCTGTGTGTGAGCGCGCGTGTGTGTGTGTGATCTCGTCAAAGTCCAAAATTGTATTTCCGGATGGAAGATTGAATAGGCTTTTTTTTTCTTTTCTTTTTTTCATCAAACCATCTATAACACAAAGCCATTTTTAAAAAAACCCACCTTAATAGCATGCAATTCATGTAGTAGTACTACTAGTAGTAGTAGCTAGGGCTAATATGGGCCTCGCGGCCCTTTTACGACCCCTCTTGATACATTTGCATTTGTCTATATTTGGTGGATTGCATTGCATTGAG
>CM065705.1:35644099-35659747 GCA_017654935.2 Phymorhynchus buccinoides | reverse complement strand
GATAGAAGAGGAGAGAGGAGAAGAGAGAGCGAGCTTAAGGAGAGAGAGAGGAGAGAGAGAGACGCACACACACACACACACACGACGACACACACACACACACACACACCACACACACACCACACACACACACACACAGAGGGAGACACACACACACAGAGAGAGAGACAGCAGATTCATGTCATTCATGTATGCCGTGACAAAATCAGATAATACCATTTGATTTAGCTGTCTTTTCTTTATTTCAGGTCCCAATCTATTAGAGCTTACATTTCGAGGGGTAAGTAATTGCCTATATAAAGAAGGGTGATAACACTTTTAGGCTTTATCCTGATCCTGATCGCTTCTCGGCCTTTTGGCTAGGACAGTGATTCAGGAACATAAATTTTTTGTTTATACCCTGGTTGGTTTGTTCAGCCCGTCGTACATGGCGAAAGCCGTTAAACTGAACTTCCACTTTTAGGCAATGGACGATTTTTGGGAGAGAAAAAACTAGGGGAGAGCACTTCGTGAAAATTAGAGTTGTTTACCTCCATTACTCGGTCAAATACCATAGCAACAATGCAACAATTGCGTCGAAGCTTGAAACCGCAGGATGGGTGCGAGTCAGCGACTTGCAAACAATTTTTATAAAGAAAGATTAGGGGTGGCCAGTGGCCACAAACTGATCAAACTTGCAAAATGTGACATAAAAATATAAATGACATATGTTTTTTAGAATGACGCACGGTGTTCTAGCCTACTCAAACACACGAGTCGATCGATAGACTACGAGAGCTGATGGTAGAGTGACTTCCCCCTTTTGACCGATTGAATTAGGCAAGATAACTCATGCACACACCATGAAATTACTCCCCTTCATTAATTATTTCCGAACAATTCCTATTAGTATTACCCCCTCGTAGTTTATGCTCCAACAAGGTCGAATTTAGAACTATCAAGGGTTAAGACGGGGTAAAAAGCCCATGGGTCGGGTAAGAAGCCCATGGCCCAATTATCTCATGAAATCAAGCAAAATTTGCCGATGAGACGAATGCTAAACACTAACACTCGTCTCATGGGCAAAACTAGAGAGAGAGAGAGAGAGAAAGTACGCAGACAAAGAGAGAGAGAGAGAGATAGAGGAGAGAGAGAGAGAGAGAGACGACAGAGAGAGAAGGAGAGAGAGAGACAGAACAGAGACAGAGAGAGACAAAGAGAGAGAGCAGAGAGAGGAGAGAGATAGAGATTGAGACAGAGAGAGAGACAACAGCGAGAGAGAGACCGAGAGGGAGAGAGAGACAGAGCAGAGAAGAGAGAGAGAGAGAGAGACGAGATGGAGAGAGAGAGAGAGACACAGAGAGAGAGAGACAGAGAGAGAGAGACAGAGAGAGAGAGAGACAGAGACAGAGAAGAGAGAATTGAATTGAATGAATTGCATTTATAGAGCTAGCTCTCTAGAGGGTAATAGAATAAGCAATTTTTACATGCTTTTTAAAAAAATCCAGCCCTCTGGAGAAAAAACACCCCACCACTATAATTATATAAAAGTAGAAATGAAAATGGAAAACGAGTACAGACTATAAGCTATATATTATAAAGCATGCAAAATACAACCTTATGTAATAACACCGGCTACAATGACAAAATTCTGATGTAATTTAAAACAAAAATATGGCTTAGAAGGTATTTAACACTGCTTATTTGCCGAGTGCCTATATTGAAGTCCTTGATTTTGTCCAAACTAATATTTTTGTGGATTTTACCCTCCCGATGATGATATTGAAGCAATTCAAAAATCAGTGTTTTTGTTTGTGTGGAACAAGAAACGCCATAAAATTAACAGAAATACTGCAGCGAAAAACGTTTTAAATGGTGGTTCCTGAAATCAAAGAATATATCATTGCATTAAAACTTGCATGGATTAGAAGAGTATCAATTTGTTCACACAGATGGAAAAATATTATTTCTAGTTTATGTCCAAAGGTCCTTTTTCTTGAAAAAAATGGGTTCTGAGTTTCCATGTAATCAATTGTCAAACAAGCTTTGGAAGAATGTGCTTGAAAGATATAAATTATTTGGATTGAAAACTCAGCCATGCACATCAGAAGAAATTGTATCAGAAAACATAAAACATATTCTACAATGAAAACATAAAAAGTAAATAGCACAAACATATTTTAAAATAGTTTATTTAAAAAAGATATTCATGCCATTAGACATTTGATGAGAGACGATGGAACTTTTCTGTCATATGAAGAGTTTAGAATTAAGTATAATGCAAGAACTGATTTCATCTCATATACATGAATGATAAATGCTGTTAAAATGTTCATTCGGAAACCTGCAGTCACGATACAAAATAATACAGTAAAAACCTCCACAACATGGAAACTGATTCATTCTGTGCATAAAGGTGCAAGATTATACTATGACATACTTACGTCTTCAAATGTAAACCCGCTTTATTGCACGAAGTGGAATGATAAACTAACGCGAGAATTTGACTCTAGGTTGGAAACATAATTATTTTCCAAAAGGTACAAAAATTTAAAGAAATCAAGATGAAATGGTTCCAAATTAAAATCCTACATAGGATTTTGGGCACAAATATTGTTTTATGTAAAATGAATGTTAACAATGATGAATTATGCAGTTTTTGCCACGCTGAAAGAGAGAGCATTGAACACTTAATTTGGTTTTGTGAACATTCTATACTTTTTTTGAGACAACTCGAAAATCTTTTTAAAGACAAATGTGAACATGTTGTGGCACTTTAGATTTTCACTACCGTTAGTACTATTTGGATATATTGAACATTTTAAGTCCGATGCAGTTTTTGATCTGATTCTGATACTTGCTAAGTTTTTTTTATTTATCAATGCAAATATGGACAAAAGCTACCAAATCTATGCAGTTTTCTGTATTACTTAAATACAAGATATCAAATTGAAAAATGCATTGCATATATGAATATGGAATACCAAGCGTTTTCTGAGAAGTGGCGGTTATATCTGCCATTAATGGATTTATATTTAATATAAAAAACTGCGTTTTTTTGTTCCTTTTCTGTGGGGAAAGCTTTGGGAATATAAAATGCTTTTCTCTGTGACCAAACCTATTATGTACTCTGCCTTAATTATTTTTTTTACTGAGGTTATTCTTTCATTAATAATTACATTTATTCATATGCATATACTGTCTTCTTAATATTCCTTTGGCTACAGCAACATCCTACTTCCTTGTTGAGGATAGAAAGATATACAATGTGTACATTTATTGTCTATTGATACTTTTGCTGATTTTATTACCATGTCTCGCTTTTTTGTTTGTGTGTTGTTTGAATTATGCTATGTTTCCTTGAAAAAAAAAATGAAAGAGAAAAAAAAAAAGTATAACCTACAATGGACAAAATCAATCCTAATATTATAAACTACATTCATTTGTAACATGCAAAAAGTAAGAAGTAACACACAACACACACACCCACTGCACAACACGACACACACACACCACAGCACACACACACACACCACACCAACACACACACACTACACTTAGTCCATTAAGCATAGAAACTTTTCAAGAATCGGGTATTGAAGGAGTTTTATTGATGATCGACGCCATTGTCTCTACCAGTATTTCTACGATTATTCTGTTTCTTGATCAGTTTTTGTAAATGTTTAGTCAGTAGTTCACTTAGTAGTATCTTTACAATTGTTCAGTTATCGGTTATATTCTTTAAATGTAATTGTTTTTAAAATTTTCTTGTGGGGGTTGGGTGGGATTGATTAGGTCTTGCATCACTATCCGTATCACTGTACTCTTAATGCTTACACACATTTCAGACACACACACTCACACTCACCACACCACTCAAACTACAATTTATTGTCTGATCCCTTTAGTGGAAGGACGTTAAACTGAAGAACAACCACACACCACACACAAACTCCCCACACACACAACCACACACACACACACACACACAACACACACAGACACGACCTCTGTGACTATGAAGTAATGCCTACCTACCTAAACCTAAATACCACTTGGGTAAGTTGGGGAGAAAACAAAAAGAAAGAAAGAAAAAGAAAGAAAGAAAGGAAGGAAGCGAAAACAATGTGAATGAAAAATGGTGTCTTACGTCCTCTCGGTCATAGACACATATGGGACATTTGTAAATACAATGATGGTGAACAATACTGGAACAATGCCCAGAGGCAGTGGAGTCCCGATTGTTTTAACAATACAATGACGGGGTAAAAAGCCATGGGCGGGTAGGCAGTCAGCTTTGCCCATGAGACCAAGCTAGACAAAGTCTCCCGATTTTTTTTCATTAGATAATACATGCGCTTTTTATATGTGTAGCAGTAACCACGCCTCGGTTAAACCTCATCGGCTATGGTACTGCCACAAGTAATAACAGTACTATATAGATAACGCGAAAACAGTGTGCTGAAGCTTGCAGTGTTTATGGCATCCCACCCCCACCCTTTGTTTTTTTATAATAATGTAGATGTTCGTCCCAAAACAAATCGCTTAAAAGATACTATTTATTAAAAACAAAAGCAGTCATATCAGTTTTTTTGTTTTATCACGACACCAAATAATAAAAACAAAAACCCACATTCCAGTTACTGTGCACGGAGTTTGAGACATATAAATATATCTCAGCCATTGATTACCAAAACAAAAAAAGCAACAACAACAAAAGCAACAGAAGTGAAATACAGTCTGTCTTGTTGCTGAGGGTTATAGTCACTTTTCCATACTGGTTTCAGTGTGTACACAATAACTGTCAGTTTTCTTTTTGCTTGGGTTTTTAAAAAAACACCAAAAAACTATTGGTTGTGTTCTTCGTGTCATTGTTGTCCATGTTGTTGTTGTTGTGTGTGATGGTTGTTGTGTTGTGGTGGTGGTGGTGGTTGTTGTGGTGGTGGTGGTGGTGTGTGTTGCAGCTGCTGTTGTTGTGGGTGTGTGTGTGTGTGTGGGGGGGGGGGGGGGTAGCTGAATATGCAAAAGCCGCAATCGCAGGGGAAGACGGGGTAAAAAGCGCACCCTGGGCGGGTAAGAATGCCAACCTATCTCATGAAATACAAGAACACTTTCAGTCGCATTTTGTGAGACGTGTTGCCCAGATAGCACGCCTCGTCTCATGGGGGGGGAAATTTGCTTATTGGCTGACATAAAAGCCTTACCCGCCCATGCGCTTTTTACCACCGTCTTCCCCTACAAAGAGCTCGCACTCCGCAGCTGACTGAAACCGATTAACTTCGCAGCATGCAAACCTTGCAAAGAATGAAGCCACCCCTATAGCACACCGCTCAAATGCCGACGTCGGCAAATGATCAGATGTCGGACGGTCGGCAATTCGACCATTAGCCGACATCGGCATTTGAGCGGTGTGCTATAGGGGTGGCTTCATTCTTTGCAAGATTTGCATGCTGCGAAGTTATCACCCTTTGTAACATTTTAGGCCATTTGTAGCTGTTGTGGTGGTGGTGGTGGTGGTGGGGGGGGGGGGGGTGCTTGCTGCTCCTGTTGTGATGATGACCGCGGTTGTTCAGCCCTTGCCGGGGGAGACGCAGAGGAGGGAATCAGCCGAGCCAGTGGCTGACGGATTGCAGATGACCGCCTGCTCAGAGCGACCGACCGGGTGTGGCTGTGGAGCCCTGCGCTCCTGTCTCTCCACCAGGCGATGGGGATGACGCAGAAGAGGAAGCAGAGCTGGTGGCTGAGGGATTGCAGATGACCGCCTGCTCAGAGCGAATGATCGGGTGTGGCTGTGGAGCCCTGCGCTCCTGTCTCTCCACCAGGCGATGGGGAAGACGCAGAAGAGGAAGCAGAGCCGGTGGCTGAGGGATTGCAGATGACCACCTGCTCAGAACCACCGACCGATTGTGGCTGAGGAGCCCTGGGGTTCTGTCTCTCCACCAGGCGATCCACCTGATGCTGCAGGCTGATGATCCGGCTCTCCAGGGGCACCCAGGAGGGAGCAGGAGGATGGGGGTCACGCTCAGAGTCCGCGGGTGAGAATCTGATTTCAAAGTGCGACATCTTGGAGAGGGTAGCCGAATCCAGACGAAGGTGGAAACAGTTGTTGGTGTTAACAGGCTGACTGGGGGTTGAGGGGCTCAAACTGTTGCTACTGGTGGCATCCTGTCATTGATCAAACATACAGGCCGTGAGTACTATATATGGCACAGCTATCATGTCAGTGAGAGAACAGACTGTCAATGACCCATGTCAGTGACAGTAGAGACTGTCAGTGTGAACAAAACTATGTCGTGGCAGTGATTGGACAAACTGCTAAGTGTGTCATGTCTGATGAAGCACAAAATAGTGATGACAAATACAGTGTCATAATGTCAGCAATAGAACAGAACATCAGTGAACATCATACATGTCAGTGACAGTACAGACATAGTGTCGTTTCATTGTTTATCCCCCGAAGTCGGAGTGTGGCTGCTCTCGTGGCGGGGTAATCAAAAACGGTCACACACGTAATGTTCTCATCCCTAGCTGATGCATTTGTACCATGGTGTTCAAGTGCTTCGGCTGTTCGGATAATCCCTGGAGTCTTTTAGCCAGGGGACAACAACAACAACAACAACAACAACAACAACAACAACAACAACAACAACATTCCATTGTTAGCACAAAGAGTTGAGAGTCAGAGTGAAAACAGTGTTATGAAAACAGTCGTATAATATTCGTTGTATTTTACATTTTTAAATTTTACTAACAAAACAATTTCTTGTATCAGTGATTGTACAGACTTTTGTTGAAACAATGGCAACACGAAGCTAGCTCTGCTACTGTTACTTTGTTACTGCTGCATTGTTTTGCTGCCACTTCCATAGTTTGATAGTTGTAGTGCAGGCTCCAAACCCCCTTTTCCTGGAGTCCTTGAAGTGATGCAATGCAACATCAATCAAGTAACTAACAGAGCAGCCATAACCACAAACATAATCGATGAAAAAACTATGAAAGCAAACAACATCACTACAGACCAGTGTCCTTGCTCAGACCAACTGACATAGGCTAGAACACCAAGGCTACATCAAAATGTTGTCTATGCTATGCATAATAATGTGGGGATTGTCTTTAAGCCATGACAAGCTCCTAGCATAAAAGCACGACTCTCCAAAATCCCCCGAAGACGGAGTGTGGCTGCCCACGTGGCGGGGTAATCAAAAACGGTCACACACGTAATGTTCTCATCCCTAGCTGAGGCATTTTGTACCATAGTGTTCAAGTGCCTTGGCTCTTGGGGTGATGCCCTGAAGTTTTCTTTTAACCAGGGTACATCAACTTGTTACAAACAACATCACTACAATGAAAATGATAATAGTAAGTAACTGCATTCAAGTCACGTAGTAAAAATCTTCTTCTGCGTTCCCAGGCCATATGACCATAATGGGTAAGGTACGTATGTGTCCTGTTTTCAGTTTTCAATGGTCTCCCCGCAGCGTACAGCCGACACATTCCGATTTCGGAGGAGCTCAAAGGAGAAACATTATTTGAAGATTTTTTTTTTTTTAAAGGCAGGAGAATGGGCCAATAAGTCAGAAAAATAGTAGATGACAGAAAGCAAAGGGAAAAAGGCAGAGTCAAAGAGAGTAGCAGATTAGAGGAAGTTACAAGCACAGAACTTCAAGAAGGTGGGGGGGGACTATTTTTACGAAAGACTCCCCGGTATTCCCACGGGGAGAGACTCGTGTAGGGGGCGGGGTCGTCCAGCTCCCCGTATGAAGGCACGAGGCATCCACCCACTGCCCCATGTAAGATTCAAGTCAGAAGATACCTGCGATGTAGCAATGGATTTAATCGATGACCCGGGCGGTTCTTCTTCCCAAGGGTCCTTCGCTCCAGCTTGGTTGTAGACACCTGTTTGAACGAGAAAGACATAGGCGTACCTATTGGCCACTGCAACGACCACCTTTTGCAAGAGTGAATGCCCTTGGTAGATGCTTTAGTACTGACCAAACAAGGGAGTAACTCTCGCCAATAACCCTATTTCAAGCCACTTGCAAGAGTGAATGCCCTTTTGGATACTGACCAACAGGGGCTTAACTCTTGCTGTCAAGGGCGTTAATAACCCTAGTTACAGGTAAATTATGTTACACAGTGGAACCATCCTATTAAAGACCCACCACATCCATGAGTTTTCACGTGTTTCCCTCTCTTGCTGGTAAAAATAATAAATCTTATTTTGACCAGGTGTGGCTCCCATGCAAGTGCCCCCCAAATTGAAAACGAGACAGAGACTTTGAAGAGCAGCCTCAATTTGAATTTGGGGGAATTTGTATGTGGGTCACACTTACCAAGAAAGAAACAACAACCAAGGGACTAAATCTTGCTGGGTCAGTGGGTCTTTAAAATCGTCCCTATTTAAGACTCCCTCTAGGGTGTGATGCACCAACTTTTCACCAAATTTCATATCCAAACTACACAGTGTCCACCTCCCTGTTGCGACCCCTCTCTATTAAGACATGTTTGGGCTGATTTGTTAAGGCCTTACTAGGGAGGTTCCACTGTCATCACTCGTTTACACCCCCCTCATGTTTACGACCCTCAATCTCAAAATCGGCTTCTTTCAGTTTTATGAAAATAATCCTAGGCTGATCGTAGGCATATCTCTTTCCACCACCCCAAAAATGAAAAGAATGTTGCTTGTCAGTGAAGTATTTTCAATGCGAAAATTGATTAAAATACATCTTTGTCTGCTTAATGATATTTATTATTATCAATACTGAACATTCTTCCAAGTAGATCTCCCATTAACATTACACGCATCATTATATTGAACACTAGTCACCCAAATGCATCAGTAATGTGAATGTTTCGATTAAAAATAAACAAACGATATAATAATGTTGGAATACACCAAAGGGCGTGTTTAAGTACACTGTTAGTCTGTGTATACACAAGTAACTCAAATGTGTCTACCACAAAGAAGCTTTAACGGTTTATTGGAAAACCAGATGCAACTTTCAAAAACATATCAGCAAAATAATATTCACAAGTTTATGACCTAAAAGCACCATGCCTGAAAAATATATACATTTTGGAGCTCACGCAGAATGTATGTGAACAACATTTCAGTGAACACCATTTGACTGAATAGATTCGGGCCGTGCATTTTGTATATATATCTAGTCTGTCTTTGTTCAACTCTTACCTTGGAGCACCTCGAACTGCCTCATGCCTTTGACCTCTGTCTGCTCATTGTCTGTGGTCCAATCCCCCGCTGTCACGTTCTGTTGCTCCTGTTGCTGTCTGTACCCAGCCTCTGTGTCCGTCTGTGCCTCCCCGTCCTGCGTGTTGTTTGCTTCTGTCGTCTGTTGCTCCTGTTGCTGTCTGTACCCAGCCTCTGTGTCCGTCTGTGCCTCCCCGTCCTGCGTGTTGCTTGCTTCTGTCGTCTGTTGCTGTACCCAGCCTCTGTGTCCGTCTTTGCCTCCCCTCCTGCGTGTTGTGTCTGTCGTCCGTTGCTCCTGTTGCTTCCAGCCTCTGTGTCCGTCTTTGCCTCCCCGTCCTCTTGCTTCTGTCTGTTGCTGCTCTGTACCCTGCCTCTGTGTCTGTCTGTCTCCCCGTCCTGTGTCTGTTTGCTTCTGTCGTTTGTTGCTTGTGCCGGGGGCTTGTCCAAACCTGTGTCTCCCTCTCCTCTGTTCTCCTCGCTCTGTTCTCCTCTGTCTGGACGATCTTTCCTTCCAGCCTGATGATGTCAGACTGTGTGTGTTGGTCCTTGGTATAGACGATATTCGTCTGTTGCTGATGCTCTGTTCGGAGACCCTCTGTACGCGGTTGTTTGCTAACCATCAGCGTTTCCGCGTCTTCAGTCTGTTGTTGGCTTCGTTTATTCCTGCGCTGCGGTTCAAAATCAAGCGTCAGACTTCCCCCTACATCTTTGATGACGAAATCCAGCACGGCCCTGCGAGTAGCATCAATGTTGGATGCCACGTCGCAGATGCTGATGGTGTTTTGATAGATGTTCACCATCGGTGATATCTTCCCAGCTTGGGGGTTCATCGTGTCCTCAACAAACTGTTTCCACGTGTCAGACTGCAGGTGGCAGACGTCAACGTCGCTGAGCACGACATCGGTTGTCTGGAAACAGGACTGGAAGAGATATGTGAATCGTTTAATGCCAGTTTTCGAGGAGAGGACAGAAATGACTGGCTTGGATACTGACGCTATAGGTGCTGTGAACTCCTGAGAATATAAATCATATGGGAATGTGACCTGGCTCCTGTTGCTGATTGTAGTGGTCTGATGCAGTCTCCAAACACAGTGCACGCCATTGGTGTCTAGCATCTGTTGGAACCAGTTCTGGGCAGCAGTTTTTGTCATCATCATGGCGCTCAATTCGGTGAGCGGGATGGTGCCCAACGTCAGACCCAAGATGTACATTGTAGCTCTGCACACCAAATCACTCGGTCCACTGAACACTATGCCATTCTTTACTTTGGCGCTTGTAAGCTGCAGTCCCGGATACTTGGCAACCAACTTGGCGAGGAACGCGTCTTTGCTGATCATGTTGTCGTACCAGTTTCCAAGTGTGACCAAGGCATCAGTCTGCCCTTCAACAGACTCAGGTGATGACAAGCACTGTGCCGAATCACCGCTGCTGCATCTGTCAATACACCTGTCTCTGACACCAAGGGGAACTCTGGAGGATGCTGTCATGAATGGCTTCAAGAATTCGATCAGTTTGGTGATAAGGAAAACCAATCTAGCAGCGGGGCTCAACACACATTTGTTTGGGTTCCAGAACCCAGCAGCAATGTAACCAGCGCTCGTGTAGCGAAAGAATGGGGTGCAGTGCTTGATATTGAAGGCATAAACATCATCGAGAAATCGCTTTCGCATCTGGTCACCCCCTGCGATTTCATTAACAATATCTTGGCCGACATTCACTTGCACAGTGTATTGCTTTGTGACCGTGACCTCACAGCCATACACATCAGGCAGGACCAGCCTGAAGTGCACGTGATGACCGTCCACTGTGCGTCTGTTGAGCAGCTCTTCTACAAAAGGAAACATGATTGTTACGGCATGAACACATTTAATAATACGTTTAATCTGTTGCGGGGCAATAGCATGAAACAATCATCAAACAATTAACACTTCAACTAAAACAATCTTGCACATTCAATCAACCTACTAATCGTAATTAACGAATAAAAAATGTGATTAGAATAGCTAAAAAGCACCCGAATATTATATTGGTTGTGTTCGATAATGGGAGATGGGGCATCGGGGTGTGTGGGTGAGGGGAGGTGCAAACGTTTGTTCATGAACGTTTTTAATATAATATCCTTGAGTAAATTGTAAAGCACTTAGAGCTTTGATGATATAAGCGCTATATAAATGTTCTTAATACATAATTAAATAAAATAAACTTATCAATTGGTTTAGGCCCCCTACGTGTTAAATATCAAATAGATTGTGAACACTGATCCTGTTTGTTGAAAGCAACAGGCGCGCATGATCATGTGTGATGGTGCTTGTCTTGACGTATGTCTATTTTTTGGTCCTTGGCCCGACTCATGATAAGAGAAGTGGAAGTGGAAAAAAACCCCAACTGAGGACCAGAAATGACTCACCCAAAGCACGAATAACGTGAGGAATGTGTGTCCATCTGCAATCAGTGAAGGTCACCAGAGGTCCGTCCTTGGTGTTCTCCACCTTCACCTTGGTAAAGCCAAAGGTCGAGCATTGACGCTGAATGTCGCCAAGTTCAGGCAGGGGTCTGCCCTTCTCCACGGGAACCACCAGGAACTGACGATCAAACTCACTGTGGACTTGGTTGAGCGTGACAGAGTCTCTGCAGATCTGCACATCATTCAAAACAGGTCATGACTGAATACAGGCACATAATTATGGGACATCAGTAAATATACAGATAGTGGGACGATCCTGGAGATATTGCAATACCAGGAAAGTCCTGATGTTTAGCAACCAATGATAGGCGTGTTATGTGAACGTAGGACATAACTATTGGGGTCAGCTTGCATTCCATTAGAAGACAAACTGTAAGCTGTCATAAGCTTGTTGATTTTGTTCCGCTATACGCGATTTTAAAGGCGAAAATCGACGGCGATAATCGCCCGCGATTAAATTTTATCGCCACCAACAGTAAAGTCATTCTGTACACCCATAGGCGCGATAATCGCGAGCAGTCAGTCGAAAATCGCTCGCGATTTTATTTTATTGCTTGGTGAAGCGAAACATATTTTTGCTGCCGTCGAAAATAGTCTGAAAGCGGGCAGAGCTAAAACATCACGCCATTTTTCCAGCCAGCGTGGCTTCCAAAAGCGTGCCAAAACTTGTACAGGGTGAAAAACGTTGCTTGCAGTTCAGAAGGCGCGATCGGGATTTTTAGCGCAATGGTTGAATAGCGCCATCGAAAATCGCCGGCGATTTTAGCGTCAATGGAATTGCAAGCAACTTTTTTTTTGTCGCTGTCGAAAGTCGCAGGCGATTTAAGCCAGCGAAAATAGCGCATATGGAATTCCAGCTGAAGGACCTAACAAGACATCAAGCTTTTTAAGCAGTCCCATCGTGTAGCCAAATTCAGATTATTTTCGGTCAAGGTAAAGACAAAGAACAATACAATACAACCATAATTATTGTCCTTTGATCAGATCCAAGCAGATTTAACTTGATTTTTTTTTCTTCATGCAATTACTAATTAAGGCCTATATACACGCAGACCATGTTTTACACCTCTGCAAAATTAAATAAGTAAGTTTACGTCATAGTGGTTGCTTAAAAAATGTAAGCAATCAACACAATGTGAGTGAATGAATCTTTAATTCAATTTCTTTTCACACGAATAGTGATTTTTAGACAACATGCAAAAATTGAACCAATTAAAAAAAAATACATGCAAGCTTAAAAAACAATTATAACACACAAAGCAAAACATCTACAGTAATCTTCCAATAGGCGTGAACAGCAGTAATTTCGCAATTAAAGCAAAGTGATTTTTTTTTTCCCCCATGTTTTTTTTTCTTTTTTGGCCGTCACTTAAGATATCCTTGTTATTATTATACTTACGAAAAAAGTCCATTATTAAACATCCGGTATTTAGAGAGCAACATTTGTGTATTTCTAATAGTAAATGATGAATTGATATCTCTCAGTGCAGAGACAGTTCGTTTCTATGTATTTAGTTTTCCATGAAATTTGGGCATTGTAATAGTAAATGTAGAAATGATAATCTTCGTGCAGAAGAACAATTAGTTTCGTAATGTAGTTAGTTTTTTCCCTTAATATATACGGATCTTGTACACTACAATAACTATGGATCTGCTGTAGGCATCAAAATATCTAGGGGAAGACGGGGGTAAAAAGGAGCGCATGTGGCGGGTAAGAAGACCACCCAAATTATCTCATGAAATAAATAAAATTTCAGTCAAATTTGCCCATGAGACGAATACTAAAACATTAACACTCGTCTCATGGGAAAAATGCGACTGAAATTTGATTAATTTCATGAGCTAATTTGCATGGATTTCTTACCCGCCCATGGGCCTTTTAGCCCGCCTTCCCCTAGGTCTAAAGTCAGATGGATTTTTCCAACAAAGAGTAAGCTTCATGCGTTGACAATACCAATTTCTCATCTAAAAATGTATTAGTGTGATTGAAGGCCCCTCTTTTAGCAGCTCTATCAGCAACCTCATTCCAAAAGAGCCCACAATGAGATGGCACTGCACCCAACACAATGTAATATCGATGCAATTTACAGATCCTTGCTGCTTTTGTTGTTGCTTCTGCTCCTTATTCTGCTGTGATGGCTCCTGGCTGTCGTACCATTTCCAAGAAGTCTGTAGGCCTACGCTTGGATCGGACAGTGACGATTCATTTAGGAGGGGGTAGGGTACTTACTTGGTTGAAATCCATCCCTTCTCCAGCAGGACCGTTGGGCAAGGTCTTTTCTGGTCTCCGAGGTGAACTAAAGCAGGGACGAGAGGAAGAGTCCGGCTGATTTGTGGTGTCCTGACATTGGGCTGACGGCTGGGAAGATGGGGATCCTGGGAGGACACAACGACAGACAATGTTACAGTGAAACCTCCTATCTTATAAGGGAGGCAATAGTAATACTTACAAAGAAGGGCAATGTCTCAGAGAAGCATAGGTCTTACAAGGGGAGGTGATTTTAATGGAGGCTTAAAAAGAGAAGGGCAATTGTCTCAGAGAAGCATAGGTTCTTATTAAAGGAGGCAATAGTAAATACTTACAAAGAAAGGCAATGTTCTCAGAGAAGCATAGGTCTTATAAGGGAGGTTCTTCTGTACTTACAAAGAAGGGCAATGTCGCAGAGAAGTAGGGTCTTTCTATGGGAGGTCTTAATATAAGGGAGGTAATATTAATACAGTGGAACCTCCCTCATAAGAACCCCCATTATAAGACTCCCTCCAACATAAGACCTACTTCTTTGAGACATTGCCCTTCTTTGTAATTATTGAAATTACCTCCCTTATAAGACATCTCCCTTTTTATACCTCATTTTGGATTATTTTTGAAGGTCTTATAAGGGAGGTTATGCTGTACTTACAAAGAAGGGCAAGGTGTCAGAGAAGCATAGGTCTTATATGGGAGGGAGTCTTATAAGGGAGGTAATTGTAATACTTACAAAGAAGGGGCAATGTCTCAGAGAAGTACAGTAGGTCTTAAATGGGAGGGAGTCTTATAATGGGAGGTAATATAAGGGAGGTAATTTGAATACTTACAAAGAAGGGCAATGTCTCAAGAGAATAGGTCTTATATGGGAGGGAGTCTTATAATGGGATGTCCTAAAGAAGGGCATGAGAGAGAGAGAGAGAGGAGAGAGAGAGAGAGAGACGAGAGAGAGACACAGAGAGAGAGAGAGAGAGATAGAGAGAGAGAGAGAGAGAGAGAGAGACAGAGATATGGATCTGAAGAGAACCGTATGGATCTGAAAGAACAATAAAGATTGAAGCTTCCAAGGCATTTGGGATTCCCGGAATATACCTATAGTTCAAAATAGAACTTGTCCAATACGCGACAAGGTAAGGGGAATATCCTATAGTTCAAAATAGAAAATGAGAACTTGTCCAATACGCGAAAAGTTAAGGGGAATATCCTAGAGCCTAAATAAAACCGTGTCGAGTCAATATTACGTGACTGTGATGGCCTATGTTAAAATACATATGTAAACAACAACAACAGCAACAACAAAGAGTAAAAACATGCCAAACAGAGAGCGTTTGTGTTTTAATAGATACCTTGGTAGTGTAGGTAAGACGGGGTAAAAAGCCCATGGGCGGGTAAGAAGCCCATGCCAATTATCTCATGAAAGGAAGCAAATTTCAATCACATTTTGCCCATGAGACGAGTGTTGAATGTTCGTCTCATGGGCAACATTTGACTGAAATTTGCTTCATTTCATGAGATAATTGGCATGGGCTTCTTACTCCCCCGCCCATGGGCTTTTTACCCCGTCTTCCCCTATGAGCAAGTAAGAGCGTAACTGAATCTCCAAACTGGAAAGTGACGTCATTCGCGTGACAATGTCGGTTTTCAGCGAAAGTTTAGAATTTGTATCTTTTAACCTTTCAATCTGAAATTAAACTGACTCTAACCCTAACCCTAACCTTATCCCTATCCCTACACTAACCCAAACATTAAACA
>CM065705.1:35633225-35643599 GCA_017654935.2 Phymorhynchus buccinoides | reverse complement strand
CTTCCGCTCTCGGCCCTATCCCCTTCTCCACTCCCTCCAAATCGTTGGCAAATTATCAAATTCTTGCCTCATTTTAGCCTTTGAATTACTTAAGGCATACAAAACTACTTTAATCAGAAAAATTTGATTGACAATTTGAAGAAAATCAAAATAAATGATCATGTTTGGATATTAATTTTTTGTTAAAATGTTTTCAGACTGAGATATTTGTTGCCGCTAGGAAAATCATCGTTGATCGTCAATACTTTCATTACTTTCACTTAAAGAACCGCTTAACAACCCCCCCCCCCCCCCCCCCCCCCCCCCCCCTCCCCCCCCCCCTTCCCCCCCCCCCTCCCCCCCCCCCCCCCCCCCCCCCCCCCCCCCCCCCCCCCCCCCCCCCCCCCCCCCTCCCCCCCCCCCCCCCCCTCCCCCCCCCCCCCCCCCCCCCCCCTCACCCCCCCCCCAAATGGTAGCAAGGCAAGTTGATGGACATCTTCTAAAGAAGAACTCCTACTCCCTATATGTAGCCGTATGTGTGTACGTGTGTGTGTAGTGTGTGTGTGTGTTTGTGTGTGTGTGTGTGTGTTGTGTGCGTGTGTGGGTATGGTGTGCGTGTGTGTGTGAGTGTGCGTGCGTGTAGCGTTCGTGCGTGTGTGTGTGTGTGTGTTGCATGTCTGTGTGTGTATGTCTGTGGTATGGCTGTGTCTATGTGTGTATTTCTGCGTCTGTGTGTATGTGAATCATCATTAAAACCTTTCATAGTTGAGGAGGCTATTATTCAGTTATGTTGATTAAATTGAAGGTATGCTTGGCAACACTATAACAACAGTCTGTTTATCAAGAAAACCCGGGGTTTTGACCCAAGGCATTTAATTCATTGCAAATGTATTGTCGCTGGGGGTATGCAGGAAGTGGGATGATGAGTATCCTGTGAAAATCTTCGGGCTACTATCAGGATTGACACAGAACCTGCATTGAGAAAGTCGAGTCAGGTACACGAGGTAGCACTTAGGACAGTAGATCCACCATCTATGGACATGCAAGACAGGAATATAATTGTCGTAAGGTTGATAATCGTCAATGATTTCAATGCCTGTGCCTTTTTGTTATATAGGCTTTAGAAGCGAAAATGTATGTAAATAAGGGAATACGACTTACGGATGTTTTATAAGGGTAAATGCATTAAGATACAATAGTTCTTTTGCACCATGCACTCTCTCTCCTCTCGCACACTACCACCATGCAACAAGCAAAGAAAATGTAATATTAAACCCCGCAGCAATCATCAATAGAAGCAATGAAAAAGATGACAATGAGCACATGTATGAAGAAAAAATGGATTAATGCAGGTATGAAAAACAAATGTGAACAATGGGTGGGTTTGAAATAGTGGTTTGGAATTGAAATAGAAACAAAAATGAAAACAAATGTGTAGAAGAATAGGAGAAGAGAGCGAGAGAGAGAGATGAGAGAAGACAGAAGAGAGAGACGAGAGAGGAAGAGAGAGACGAGAGAGAGAGAGAGAGAGGAGATAGATAGATAGAAGATAGACGAGAGAGAGAGAGAGAGAGAGAGAGAGAGAGAGGGGGAAGGTAAAGAGAGAGAGAGAGAGAGGAGTTTATGTAGTTCTGGATGTGTATTGTGAGTGCATGCGTCTTTTTCTATGTATATTTGTACAGGAAATGTTATGATTACATTTTTTACGTTGTGACCTATGTGATTAAAAATAGAAAATAAAAACTCTTGGTAATCAATAATTATTTTTTAAAATTTAACATGATTACAAACTCTACTCACTCATCACTTTATTTTCAATCACAGAAAACACAAAGAAAACCGTTAGATTTTAAAATGTTAATTTATTATTTGACGGATGATACATATATGTACAACTGTATTAGTATGCTTAATATTGACAAAGCATGTTTGATGGATGGGGGGGGCGGGCGGTGGGGGGAGTGAGAGAATGAAGGAATTGTGGAAGTGGTGGGATGAGAGAATGGGAAAAATAAAATATGTTATAACAAAAATACAAAAAAACCTGTCCATTGCCTTTAGCTTTATGGCAATCTTTCGAAACATGTTTGGATGCAAGTCAGTATTGGATAGAATTATGTATCTATTCATTTTGGAACTAATCAGTGGTTTGGTTTTCGGATAGTGTAATTATGCAGAAAAAACCCCCGCATTTTGTTTGTCTAAGATGAATTTGCATGTCTCTTATTTGTTGTTGTTGGCTGTTATTCACAAATTAGTGTCGGTTTCGCTAACTGGCGTCACATGATAATCTAGCCTGTTCAGTGATGTCAAATAGGGATTCAGCCACTTTTCACAGATATGACTATGCTAGGTGAAATTGAATGAGAAACCCGCTTATGGAATTTGTGATAAGACAGCACTATTTTACGTCCACATGATACATGCTTGAAAACAGTGTTACTAAATCTTTTATATCATCAGGCCAGAGGCAAAACAGCACTTCCAACAGGTAAATCTAAAATTAGTGTGGTTGTATGAGTATGTGCTGCCAATTCAGCAATTTACCAATTATATACTAGTTATACTTTTATTTGTTTATAGCAAGACGGATGTCATTTTGGTACTTGATGGATTAACAACATTAACAACGTCAACAGCACCAAAAAAGCAACAACAACAAAAGGCAGATTCATGTTAATGTTATAGCAATTATAACTGTTATTATGTTTGTAAGTCCCCAAAACTTTCACATATGGGTTTTAATTGCTGGAACAGTCAAAGTTTCTATGGAATTAAAAAGCCAGTCTAAATAGAAAGCTACAGAAAACTACATTTAGGCCATAGTATAAATGTGTAAAACGTGTACATCAAGTTGTGATACATATATAATTGTGTCTATTTCAGTTGAACGATCAAAACAAACAAAATAGTTATGGCGCATTTTTGGTTTGCACTCGCACAAATATTTATCCTGACAAATATGACATTAAATCGAACAAAATGAAATGTGTTGGAGGGGAGATATTTCAAAGACTTTGGCCTCCTTATTTGTTCCATGGACTCATAAATATGGTTTTTTAAATGTGAGTCATTAACCAGCCCTCTTAAAACACTATTATATGTGTTTAAAACTAAAATTGCATTACAAGTTGTGGGGTTTTTTTTTGGGGGGTAATTATGGGATTTATATTTAGAACAATGCAAGTTGATAAACATTCACAGACTCAATCAGAACGCCAAAGAGGTTCTGTTGGAAATTCTGTAATCAATTTTATGAAACATTCACATGTAATATAATAACAAGAAACCCAAAGTGTTGTATACAGAACAAGGATAATTGTTTTTTTATCATTACATGGAATTTGATATTACTGATTTTAAAACACTGTTCTCAGCCGAAGTCGGACATGCTGAGCCTAACTATTTCTTAGTTAGGCGCGTAACGGCAGCATGACGCATCTTACGCTCATCTATGACAGGAATCTGTCTGAGCGAACGAAGAAGAAGAAGAAGAAGAAGAAGAAGAAAAACACTGTTCTGAAGATGATTTTAAAGTTGGAACTGTAGCATATTATACAGGAATGTGCTGCAAGATAGGCTTTGCAGCGGTCAGAGAATAGATCTAGCAAATACGCTATACCATATTTCCCATGACATGTATAATTTGAAAATGAAATTGAGTAGGATTATTTTTCAGTTGTATTTTTTTGTATCATCAATTAACAGGGACCAGTGATACTCCATCTGAATTCTACATGGTCCCAAAAACACCAACACTCTCTGAAGAGGTCCCTAGTGAAGAGAATGAGACTGTTTATGCTCAAATTGGTTTGCGTTCTGATGAACCAATGTATGTGGACAATATTCACAAGGATGATGATGACGATGATGGAGATGGAGATATGATGATGGTGATTGCTGTACTGCCTCAGGTGAGACATGTAATGATGGCACTACTCATAAAGCGGTTATATTATACCAGTACTTGCTCATGTAAGAACTATTTTGCGCATGTAAGCCACATCACTTCTTATAAAATGGTTGTATTTAATAACAAAAAAATGTCAGTTGTAAGCATCACCAATCTTAATTAAAGTTGTTTTGAGTTTCAAAAGAGGGACAGAGACAGAAAAAATGAGAGAAAAAATATGTGTGTATGTGTGTGTCCGTATGTGTGTGTCCGTATGTGTGTGCATGGGTGTGGGATGGGGAGTGTTAACCAGATCCGAGAACCACAAACCCCTGCAGTTTTAATTGTAAGATTAGAGCAACACACTCAGAATCACTTCCATCAAGTTGATGAAACTCGACTGTGTTGTTTTAGTGCTCCCATTGAGCTCATAGCACATTCATTCTTGGTAGGAGTTCGGTCCACGACGGGGGAACAAAACATGTCTCTGATGGGATTCAAACCCAAAACCTCAAAGCCACTTGTCTGTGACACTAATCACTGCTCCACGTAGCTGGTCCAATAGATAACGAGAGACGATTATGCATAGGCAGAAAGTTTGGATGTGGTGCACAGAGTTTGAGATGTGGCGAAAGGAGAGTTTGGGCATATAAAAGATAAGGATAACATTGTGTTCATTTGGTAAGCACCGGTACTTTTTAAAATGGTAAAACATGATGATTTCTGTTTTTTTAATATATAAAAGTAAAGACTTCATAAGTACAGTAAATTCAACATTGGAGGTTTGAATACTTTGCTTGTCATTGTCGTTTGTTCATGTCTGAATGTATATCACGTCTGTCTCACTGTCTGTCTGTATGACTTTCTCTCTGTCTGTCTCTTTCTTCTGTATGTGTTTCACTCAAATCAGAATTATCTTCAATGGAGATTAAACGAATAAGCTGATTTGATTTTTATAGCAGTGTAACAGGTCTGTTGAACCCTGGCCTTCACTATACCAAGGTGTAAGAAGACCTAGGAGAGATAATAAATGGTCCAGGTTATGTTCTGGTCTGGGCTTTTCTATACACTTTTTACCTCAATATCTGGGGTGTGCGTGTGTGGTAGTGCATGTGTGTGTGTATCACACCGTACCCTCGTGTCTGTGTGTGTGTGTGTGTGTGTGTGTGCGTGTGTGTGTGTGTGTGTGTGTGTGTGTGTGTGTATGTGTGTGTGTGTGAGAGGTTGAGAGAGAGTATGTGTGTTTTCGCAGGTACACGTACATTTATGTATCACCATCAGGTGAAGCAACAAATTTATGATCAGATATAGTAATAAACCAGATGCGTGTGTGTGTAATGGAGATGTGGACTGATTCATTTGCCAGTCCTTGCTTTTGTGTGCCAAGCCATTGGACAAGGGACTTTCATGCCAAATAATATTTTAGATGACTTGAAGTTATCTGTTTGCAACAACGACATGCCGTTTTCTTTGAAACTGGAAAATCTATCTGCACAGTGTGTTTTGTTTATTAGTTAAGAAAACGTTTTTGACTCAACGTGAGAACAAATGTAGCATAGTAAGGATACGGACAAAGATAGTCTCTTTCACCCAAACGTCACGACAGAATTGTAACTTGGAGTTGAACTTTGTTGGGTTTTTTTTTAAAGATTAAAACTAATTTTTGTATGCCAAATGTTAGTGACTCAAAGTTGATAACACTAGAATGCGTAGAAAATGGAAAATGTTTCGATTGCACATAAGAATAAATGACTTTATCAATTTGACGAATGGTGTGTACTTTGTATTTTGCTATACCGCAATGTCAATTATATGAGTTATAAATTTAAAAATCAACCTGGACAATATTTTGAAGAATGATAAAACCTTAGGTATTGGTTATGCTTGTGCAATCGTTTCATAAAAGGTATATGTTGTAGTCTTTTTTATACCCCAGTTACTATATTTTCTGACAATAGCCAAATAATCTTGCTGTCCAGCTGGATAGACCCAGCTTTTGTTTAAAATCTGGTAGCCCCCACCCCCATCCCCAAACCTCTTGTAAAAGTCAGACATCTCTAACCTGCTTGTGCAGTTTGTGGCAATGTTGTCACCTTTTTGTTACTGTGTACCACTATATCTGTTTGCATAGATTGAAACTTGCCTGAAAGCAAAACTGAATATCAAATAAATAAATAAATAAATATGACGTGTGTGCGAAAGGTTGCTTTCCTGTGATTTTTGTTATCCCTTTGTGAAAAATAGTAGGTTAAATATCAGTTTTCATTAGTAGGTCAGGCCCTCGTTACTCAGGATAGGCTCAACTGGAAAATCCGGATGTGTACTCGTGCGTTACCATTGCCTCATCACAAAAGGACGCAAATCATATATATAAATTCATCTTTGAGCTTCGATGATACATTTTGTACTCACAGACTTAGCTTCACTGATGTCCTTCACTGGGTGCCATTCGTCTGCCTCCGTGGTGTGTGTGGCTGTGTGTGTTTGTGTGTGTGTGTGTGTGTGTGGTGCGTGTGCGTGTGCGTGCGTGTGCGTGTGCGTGCGCGCGCGTACGTTGCGTGCGTATGTGTGTGTGATTGTCTGTTGTGTTGTGTGTGTGTGTGTGTGTTGTGTGCTGTGTGACATGTTGTGTGTGTGCATGCGAGCATGTGTGTGAGTTGTTTGTGTTAGGGTACGTTACGGTGGAATATAACACGTCAGACATCTAAATGCCTTAATAGAGCGCTTTTGGACTTACTATTTGTTGAGCACATAATTATTATTTTATTGCCGTTGCTGACACAAATCCTGCAAATAAGAAACGTAAAGCCACTTTGACCATTGCTGGCTACGAGATCAACGTGTATGAGATTACACCATCGACCACCACAACAGTTACTCTGGAGGAATCTGAGGAATTAGTGCCTGACGTTTTTACTCCAGTGACTGTGAGTTATAGTCTTACAACTAATACAGTCAAACCCGTTTATAAGAAACCCACTTATAAGAAAACCCGCTTATAAGAAAAAAAATGTTCCTCCGGCCAAACTCCTTTCTTATGTATTATCAAAACTCAGATATAAGAAAACCGCTTATAAGAAAACTCGGTTATAAGGAAGCAAATTCGTTTCTCCCATCCGCGATGTAAACTCGGATATAACAAAATGATTTCATACAAGGGAGTGTGGTTTGCAGTTCATTTTCTTATAAGCGATTAAGGGCATGAACTGAAAGGATGTTCCAAAAAGTGCAGTCGTTCCAACAAAACAAACAAAAGAGGAAAATTTACGTCAGAGCAGCTACGTCACAGACACTCTAACCTTAATATAGAAATATACAGCCGAATCCGCTTATAAGAAAGTCGCTTATAAGAAAACTTTATTATAATGAAGCAAAAACAATTTCCCTGCCGAACTTCTTCTTTCTTATCTATGATCAAAACTCGGATATAAGGAAACTCGCTTATAAGAAAACTCGCTTATAAGCAAGCAACTTCCTTCTCCCATCTGCAATGGAAACTTGGACATAAGAAAAGTATGTTATACAAGAAGAGTTGGTTTGCAGTTCATTTTTTTATAAGCGAGCTCTATTTTCTTATAAGCGAATTACCATTGACAACATTTTCTTAAAGAGACCCACCAGATCATGTGTCAAAATCACGGGTTCCACATGTTTTCCCTCTTATAGCTGGTAAGAAATCTTGCTTTGACCAGGTTTGACTCCCATACAAATGCCCCAATTAAATGTCCCAAATTGAAAACGAAACATTTTAAAGAGCAGCCTCAATTTGAAGTTGGGGACATTTGTATGTGGGTCACAGCTACCCAGAAAAAAAACAAGGGACTTAATCGTGTTGGGTCAGTGTGTCTTTAAAAGTGAGTTGGACCTGAACTGAAAGGATGTTCTGAGAAAATTGAAGTCATTCCAAAAAGGGAAAGTTTACCTCATGCCAGTTGCGTTACAGACAGTCTAAACAGTACAGACACTTGATTGCAAGACTAATTGAGCACGGCCGTTCAATTTGGATCGTTTAGTTTTAGCCACATATGCGCTATCGTGAAACCCACTCACCTCCTCCTCTCATTTGCATCTCCTTCCTTCCCCATCCCTCCCTCCCTCCCATTCCTTGACCGTAGCAAGACTTCACGCGGCAGCAAAGGTAGCACGCAGGCAGGATTTCACAAGTGGGCTGCTACAGCCAAAGTTCTATTTGGTCACTGGCAGCTTGCTTACTACACACGTGCGCAGCAGTGCAGCAAGGCTTGGTGGCTTGAAGAGTATAGCCTAGTAGGCTAAAGAGTGTTCCTCTTTGCTTTGTGCTGTGGAGAAACTACACACTGACACTAGTTGTCTTTCAATTTAAATTGCTCAGCTACTGTTCGACTGAGCACCTAACTAACTACACACTTTAAACACAAGATGACTCTAGAACTTATATGTAAAAGCACACTTATCAACACTGGCTACTTTAGACAGAACACGCCGAGGAAAATGCCACATAAATCTGTGGTACTGAGGAAAAAAACTAGGCCTTGAAAATAGCGCGCACTGCTGTTCTATTCCAACCATGACTGCTATAATGTACACAAAGCGTGGTTTATTAATTAACACTAATTACACCACAACTAGCTTTTGGTTCGAATCACTGTTCGCACAATGCTGTTCACCACACACCTATGTATGCTCACACCAAAATGTTTGGCAAATCGAAAGTCTGTTTAGAAGCAGTGGACGAAAACATACGGAGCACAAATTCCACTCTGTTTTCCCACTTGTTTCTGGCGCTTCCAAGAGGTTGAGTCATTCGCATTTCCCGCCTCTGGAAGCCTAGCCGGCAGCAACTAAATAGTCTGCAAATGCCAGTTTTGTAAAGCCGTGTGAGTTGTTTTTGTTCCTTTATTCTATGCTTTCCTTCAGTGTTCTGTGCAAAATAAATGTTGAGCAGAAGAAAAAAAATATCGATTATCGGATATAAGAAAACCAGGATATAAGAAAACAAAAAATTATCTCCCTTCGAATTTCTTATAACCGGGTTCCACTGTATGGTACTTATCTTCTGCTATTCAGTACTTCTGTTCATTATAAAATATTCTAAAGATTTTCTACGTGTGTCTTTTTTTATGAGGGGTTATATTTTGCTACACTCTCAACACAGTTGTCTCATAATTGCACAAAGGACATCCAATTTGTTTTATTTCGATCTGAAAGTATGTTTCCAAGTTCTCTACAATCTCACCTTTTCGTCAGCGCGCGAGTGTGGACGTATGTGTGTGCACGCGATAGTGCGAGGGTGCAGGAGTGTATGTTTGTGGGAGCATTATCGTCACCGTTGATGACGTACGTGGCGCTTTACCCCATATTTCCAGAGGAATGACGCCTAACTCCAGAACTCCAGAGGAGTGGAGTTTACCCCAGAACTCCAGAGGAGTGGCGCTTTACCCCAGAACTCCAGAGGAGAGGCGACCGTGTTCCTGAGAGAAATGCTGGCCAACTCCTGCAACTCCTGCAACTCCACCAGTGATGTCCCAACCCTCAACCCTTTCTCCGCACATCATGGAGCTCGTGCATGAATGAATGAATGCATGCATTAATCTTTTATTTGGCGCGTGCTCACTTGACAGTGATATTACGCGAACAAAATTAAAGTCAGCAACAATTACAAAACGACATTTTCTCTTCGTTTTGTTTTTCTGTCTGTCTTTATTTCATTTTATTTTCCTCTTTTCCCCATTCAACTCGCTTATAATAAGAAGGAAAACGTCAACATATTCTCTTATATCCGAGTCTTGGATAAAAGAAAACTCGGATATAAGAAAAAAATCGTCTCCCTTCCATTTTCTTATAACCGAGTCTTGTAAATGTTACGCCAAAAGGGGTCTAAGAAACACAAAAACGTTTGCTAAGTTCAGATAACTCTTTAAGTTTACTCTTCACTTTTTGGAGAGAGAGAAAAGGGTTGCTATCAATCATACCTCTCTGTCAATTTGTACAAAGATTTTGATTTCATCCACGTCTATTTGAGTGCAGAAAATTAAATTTGCACTAAGTATATTACGCCATCTAACGTGATGAAAAATTAAGAAAGAGCACCCAAAAAGCCTTGCGTTTGTTTAATTTGCTAAAAGCATCCCGTATTTTTTTCACGATGGACTAAAGAATATTTGCTGGTAAAGCGAATATTTGCTGGTCTTCCATTTTGAACGTTAAAGTCACGCTCACGCGAGATTTCAAAATAAAGCCGGAAGTAATGATGTTTCCCATGATCCTTCAAAATATTTTGTCGCTTGCTACCTCGATAGGAGCCACAAAACATTTGCGGCAAACGTCGGCAAAAGAGGTGTTTGTTAGGACCGCGTTTGCCGATTTGACCTTACTCTACGTAATGTTAGTCCTTGTGTCCCCTGATTTTATCTGTGCGTGCAACACTCAGTCTTTTCACTAATGTCGCCCCATTTTAGTTTAGTTTTTTACTATTCTTTTTAAAAACACACTGACGCACCACGATTAAGTCCCTTGGTTTCTTT
>CM065705.1:35560725-35628225 GCA_017654935.2 Phymorhynchus buccinoides | reverse complement strand
CCACTGGGATTAACGTGTGCTAAGCGCATCGGCACACGGGACCTCGATGTATCGTCTCATACGAAAGACTCAGTCTTTTTCAGTCTTTTTTCCCCTGAGGGTGCCAGAATGATCAATTAAATAATCGTGTGCCCTAAAGAGAAGAAGAAGAAGAAGAAGAAGAAGAAGAAGACCCCACGTTCAGACCGTAATGCAGAGTGAGAGGAAAATCCCCTGTACCCAGGTTCGAACTCGGGGTCCAGTTTCTCTAGACGACGGTCGCCGCGCGTATATAACTGTTGCGCCAAAAGGGGTTTAAGAAACACTTTAGAAAACGTTTGCTGAAAAATATAACAAGCTATTGTCTGATTGGTCACATTTTATTTTTATTTTAACCAAACTTTAACGGACCAGTCAACAACAAGAAAATAATAAATCGAAGGCTTGGAGACAAAACGGACTATCTTTAGATAGTCCATTAACATATTATTGAACTTATTACGAAAACTAATAACTTGCATAAAAAAAAGACTGCTGAAATATAAAAAGCAAAAAACCCTTTTTATATTTCTGCAGTCATTGCTTAATACAAGTTATTAGTTTTTGTAATAAATCCAATAATACGTCAATAAAAGCAAAACCCCTTTTTGTATTTCTGCAGTCATTGTTGGATACAAGTTATTAGTTTTTGTAATAAATCCAATAATTAAATACGTCAATAGACTATCTAAAGATAGTCCGTTTTGACTCCAAGCCATCGCAATGTATTCACCCCATGCAAGTCACGTGATAGTTCGCCGAGAGATACTTTGGGAGCAGCCATAAAACGTTTGTGGCAACAGTCGGTAAAATGCGTTTCTTAGTACCGTTTTTGCCGATTTGCGCTCATGATACGTAACGTTAGCCCTTGTGAAACGGACCCCTGGTTTATTGTATAGGAGGCGAACGCCACACCACACCACACTACACCACACCACAACACACCACGCCACATTACACCATATTACACCGCATTACAGTACGTAACACTACACCGTAATTACGCGCTTCTAATGAATAGGGTAAGACAGGGTAAAAAGCCCATGGGCGGGTTAGAAGCCCATGCCAATTATCTCATGAAATGAAGCAAATTTCAGTCACATTTTGCCCATGAGACGAGTGTTAATGTTTAGCGTTCGTCTCATGGGCAAAACTGGACTGAAATTTGCTCCATTTCCCCTATGAACAAAGCTATCAAAACAGGAAGTAAGAATGTCACTACTCACCGGAAACCCCCGGGACCCTGACATCCGGCGAGGGTAAAAGGCTGACGCCTGGAGACACAAACACGCCGCCATGACAGCCACCACAACAAGGAATTTCATCTTGACTCTGTGTTTTTCTGTTGCTTCTTAGAGACCCAGATTTCTTTTTATAATGAAATGTTATCGAGAAACAATAACTGCGTACTCAATTGATGTGGGGGGTTTTCCCTTCAAAATATGCCTTTCGTTTTTAAAATAAAACGTTAGCTCAAATTTGCAAGGTTAATTGGGAATATTTCGGTTGACTAAAATTTGGGTGTTCCGAGGACAAGTCACAGAAATCTCCTTTGATTATTTAAAAAAGAAAAGAATCAAAGCGTTGTATAGCTAAAGTATAAAATCCGTATAGAATTGAATCTCCTGTGAACAGTCATTCCCACTTTTGGGGTGTCTTTCCCCTCAAAACTTGGGAAATAAATGTTGTCTCTTCACAACCTTCAGTCACAGTTCTAAGATATGTATGTAGCGGTAGGGAACAAAAATAATGATGTGATGAAGATGATGACGGCAAACGATGATGGTAGTGGTAGCGACTTGCAACTGCTGGAAGAAAAAGAAAGCCAGGAAGGATTTTTGTTAAAAGACACTTCCTCACATGGGAAAGGATTGCTCCCAAGACTCGAGTCGGCTCACCCCCTTTTAGCTCGCATCTTTTATATATCGCCCCCATGATCGCATCGCATCACCAGCCTTGGAGTCTATATCGATGTGCTCCCCACCCCTTGTGTAGATGTGTCGCCCTTATTGTGCTCTCCTCACTCTGTATGATCCTCCTCCCCTCCCTCCCCCCGTCTGCATGATTGTGTCCCCGTCTCCTTGTGTGACCCTGCCTCTATGTGTCACCCTCATTGTTCCCCCGTCTCTGCATGATTGTGTCCCTGTCTCTATGTGTCCCCGTCTCTATGTGTCCCCGTCTCTATGTGTCCCCGTCTCTATGTGTCACCCTCATTGTTCCCCCGTCTCTATGATGTGTCCCTGTCTCTATGTGTGTCCCCGTCTCTATGTGTCACCCTCATTGTTCCCCGTCTCTGCATGATTGTGTCCCTGTCTCTATGTGTCCCCGTCTCTATGTGTGACCCTCATTGTTCCCCTGTCTCTATGATTGTGTCCCCGTCTCTATGTGTGTCCCCGTCTCTATGTGTCACCCTCATTGTGCCCCCGCCTCTGCATGATTGTGTCCCTGTCTCTATGTGTCCCCGTCTCTATGTGTCACCCTCATTGTTCCCCCGCCTCTGCATGATTGTGTCCCCGCCTCTATGTGTCCCCGTCTCTATGTGTGACCCTCATTGTTCCCCCGTCTCTGCATGATTGTGTCCCTGTCTCTATGTGTGTCCCCGTCTCTATGTGTGACCCTCATTGTTCCCCCGCCTCTGCATGATTGTGTCCCCGTCTCTATGTGTGTCCCCGTCTCTATGTGTCACCCTCATTGTGTCCCCCGTCTCTGCATGATTGTGTCCCTGCCTCTATGTGTCCCCGTCTCTATGTGTGACCCTCATTGTTCCCCCGTCTCTGCATGATTGTGTCCCTGTCTCTATGTGTCCCCGTCTCTATGTGTGACCCTCATTGTTCCCCCGCCTCTGCATGATTGTGTCCCCGTCTCTATGTGTGTCCCCGTCTCTATGTGTCACCCTCATTGTTCCCCCGCCTCTGCATGATTGTGTCCCTGCCTCTATGTGTCCCCGTCTCTATGTGTCACCCTCATTGTGTCCCCCGTCTCTATGATTGTGTCCCTGTCTCTATGTGTCCCCGTCTCTATGTGTGACCCTCATTGTTCCCCCGCCTCTGCATGATTGTGTCCCCGTCTCTATGTGTGTCCCCGTCTCTATGTGTCACCCTCATTGTTCCCCCGCCTCTGCATGATTGTGTCCCCGTCTCTATGTGTGTCCCCGTCTCTATGTGTCACCCTCATTGTTCCCCCGCCTCTGCATGATTGTGTCCCTGCCTCTATGTGTCCCCGTCTCTATGTGTGACCCTCATTGTTCCCCCGTCTCTGCATGATTGTGTCCCTGTCTCTATGTGTCCCCGTCTCTATGTGTGACCCTCATTGTTCCCCCGCCTCTGCATGATTGTGTCCCCGTCTCTATGTGTGTCCCCGTCTCTATGTGTCACCCTCATTGTTCCCCCGCCTCTGCATGATTGTGTCCCCGTCTCTATGTGTGTCCCCGTCTCTATGTGTCACCCTCATTGTGCCCCCGTCTCTGCATGATTGTGTCCCCTCCTCTATGTGTCCCCGTCTCTATGTGTGACCCTCATTGTGCCCCCGTCTCTGCATGATTGTGTCACTGTCTCTATGTGTCCCCGTCTCTATGTGTCACCCTCATTGTTCCCCCGTCTCTGCATGATTGTGTCCCCGTCTCTATGTGTCCCCGTCTCTATGTGTGACCCTCATTGTTCCCCCGTCTCTGCATGATTGTGTCCCTGTCTCTATGTGTCCCCGTCTCTATGTGTGACCCTCATTGTTCCCCCGTCTCTGCATGATTGTGTCCCTGTCTCTATGTGTCCCCGTCTCTATGTGTGACCCTCATTGTGCCCCCGTCTCTGCATGATTGTCCCTGTCTCTATGTGTCCCGTCTCTATGTGTGACCCTCATTGTGCCCCCGTCTCTGCATGATTGTGTCCCTGTCTCTATGTGTCCCCGTCTCTATGTGTCACCCTCATTGTGCCCCCGGTCATTGTTTGACCCCCGTCTGTATGATTGTGTCCCCGTCTGTATGTGTCCCCATCTCTTGTGTCCTCGTCTCCTTTGTGTCCCCGTCTCTATGTGTCATCCTCATTATGCCCCCGTCTCTGTATGACCCCTATCTGTATGATTGTGTCCCCGTCTGTATGTGCCCCCGTCTCCGTGTGTCATCGTCTCCCTATGTGTCACCCTCTTTATGTCCCCCGCCTCTGTTTGACCCCCGTCTGTATGATTGAGTCCCCGTCTGTATGTGTCCCCATTTCCTTGTGTGTCACCCTCATTGTGCCCCCGTCTCTGTATGACCCCCCCCCCCCCCCCCGTCTGTATGATTGTGTCCCTGTCTATATGTGTGCCCCGTCTCCTTGTGTGTCCCCGTCTCTATGTGTCACCCTTCATTATGCCCCTCCTCTCTGTTTGACCCCTATCTGTATGATTGTGTCCCCGTCTGTATGTGTCCCCATCTCCTTGTGTGTCCCCGTCTCTATGTGTTACCTTCATTATGCCCCCGTCTCTGTTTGACCCCTATCTGTATGATTGTGTCCCCGTCTGTATGTGTCCCCATCTCCTTGTGTGTCCCCGTCTCTATGTGTCACCCTCATTATGCCCCTCCTCTCTGTTTGACCCCTATCTGTATGATTGTGTCCCCGTCTGTATGTGTCCCCATCTCCTTGTGTGTCACCGTCTCTATGTGTCACCCTCATTATGCCCCTCCTCTCTGTTTGACCCCTATCTGTATGATTGTGTCCCCGTCTGTATGTGTCCCCATCTCCTTGTGTGTCCCCGTCTCTATGTGTTACCTTCATTATGCCCCCGTCTCTGTTTGACACACCACCACCCTTCCGCCGTCTGTACGACTGTGTCCCCGTCTCTATGTGTCCCATCGGATTAAGGATCGGGTTAGGGTTTTGAATTAGGGTTTGGATAAGAGTTTGGGTTTGGCGTCACATAGATCAGATGATTAGATATAAGGCACATCGATACGGCGACATATTGGCACGGGGACGCAAAGAAACGGGGACACATGAACACGGGGACATTATGCACGGGGACACACGAACACGGGAACATTAGGCACGGGGACACAATCATGAACACGGGGACATTATAGACATGGGGACACACGGACGCGGGAACACAGGGACACGGGGACACATACAGGCATGTACACATAAGAGATAGAAATTGGTTGGCACATGATCGAGACTAGAGGGTATTGAAGGGTAATCATGAACACGGGGACATTATAGACACGGGGACACACGGACGCAGGAACACAGGGACACAGGGACACATACAGGCATGTACACATAAGAGATAGAAATTGGTTGGCACATGATCGAGACTAGAGGGTCAGCCACACGTCCACTGTGCGATGCGATTCGATCACGTGATCTCGATGCGTGTGCCAATCACATTTTGTTCTTGGAGATCTCGTGATCGAATCGTATCGTACAGTTATGTACGATTTGGGCGGACGTGTGGCTGGTCCTTAGCAGACAGACGGGGGCACAACGACACGGCACCCAGTTGGGCTCGCAGTACTTACACACCGAATCGCTGGCACGCACATGTGCCATTCATAATGGTGGCGTGGGCGGTTGTTTTTTTGTCTGGTTGGTCTGTCGGTCCAAAATTGTCGCACTTCAAATCGAGGAATGAATGAATGAATGAAATGAACAATGGTGTTTTACGTCCTCTCGGTCTGGAACAGACACAAAATATGGGACATTTGTAGATACAAAGATGGTGGGAACGATACTGGAGGCAATGCCCGGAGGCAGTGCAACTCCAGTAAAGTCCCGATTTTTTTAGCAATACAGATAGGTGTAGCGGTAACCACGCCTCGGTTAAACCTCATTGGCTATGGTACCGCCACGCTCAATGATTTCAAATCGAGGCTGCACTTCAAATTGAGGCCGCTCTTTAAAATGATGTATTTTAAAAGCGTACAAAATAATAAACATACGTAATACAGACACTACAACAGACACAACGAGTATGCGTATGAGTATAAGTAGGATACATAGTTTTAAATGTTTTCCAAAAAGATATAAAAAGTTACGAAATGGTGCAGAGATAACATTCTGGTTTACAGATTAAAATTATTGAAAAGCCAGAGGAGGTGACTCGTGATTGGAGTGCTAAAAATAGACCGCGTGCCACAAACTATTGCGAATTCGCGCTTGTTTTGCTTTTGCTTTCGCGTGTGATGAGTGACTGAAGCAATTACGCCCGATGCATGCATGGTGATAATTAAGGGCCTGCTACACAAATACGATTCGGATCTGAGTGCGATGCGATTTTGACGACGAATGCATGATTATAAGGGTCTGCTACACACATACAACGATTCGGACCTGAGTGCGATGCGATTTTGACGACGCATGCATGATTATAAGGGTCTGCTACACACATACGATTCGGACCTGAGTGCGATGCGATTTTGACGACGCATGCATGATTATAAAGGTCTGCTACACACATACGATTCGGACCTGAGTGCGATGCGATTTTTACGACGAATGCATGATTATAAGGGTCTGCTACACACATACGATTCGGACCTGAGTGCGATGCGATTTTTACGACGAATGCATGATTATAAGGGTCTGCTACACACATACAACGATTCGGACCTGAGTGCGATGCGATTTTGACGACGCATGCATGATTATAAAGGGTCTGCTACACACATACGATTCGGACCTGAGTGTGATGCGATTTTGACGACGAATGCATGATTATAAGGGTCTGCTACACACATACGATTCGGACCTGAGTGTGATGCGATTTTGACGACGCATGCATGATTATAAGGGTCTGCTACACACATACGATTCGGACCTGAGTGCGATGCGATTTTGACGACGCATGCATGATTATAAAGGTCTGCTACACACATACGATTCGGACCTCAGTGTGATGCGATTTTGACGACGCATGCATGATTATAAGGGTCTGCTACACACATACGATTCGGACCTGAGTGCGGTGCGATTGTGACGACGCATGCATGATTATAAGGGTCTGCTACACACATACGATTCGGACCTGAATGCGATGCGATTTTGACGATGCGAGTCACGATTCACGTGGTCTACTTGAGTATAGTGAGCGAAAAATGGCAGAATTCTTTTTTTTTTTAGACGGAAGTATTTCACGTGACTTGAATCATGTCTCACGTATCGCATCCCCATACGAATTTACGCATGTGTGGCGCGCCGGTTATGCAGATTTTGTTGTGTTTTTTCTGTTATTCCGTCTCCTGCGTATTTCTCAATGGCACGTTCGTTTTTTCCGTAGGGAATTAAATTCCTTAAAGAAGGTTCGTTCCAAACCCACATACCCTCAGTTTCCCACCGAAATCCTGTTACAGTTTTTATCCCCTTTTTGAAATATCTACGTCGCAACTTTTGTCTAGAAAGCGAATTGCATTATAATGACCTACTACGAGATAATTTGTTACCAAGAAAATATTCTAGAAACCCTTGCTTGTTTAATGTTACATTGTTATTAGCGAATCAGAATGAAATGTTGCTGTGTGTAAACGTTTATAAAGCCTTCAAGCTGCGCAGTACATTACTTAGCTAAATTCGCTTTGTTTTACGCCTTATCATCAGTGTAATGCTATTGAATATTGCATTACTTTTGTATCTATTGTTTATTGTCTTTTGTATTCATGATGTTTTGTAACCCCATCAGAAGGGGCTGTGGCCTATCTGATTAAACTTCTGCTTCCTTTCTAGAAAGCGAATCAAGCACACAAACAAAAACACAAACAAACAAACAAAAAAACCCACCTTAAACAGTAGGAGTAGCTGCGGATGTGGGTTTTTTTTTAATATTGCGTCTATGTGTGTGTTGTGTGTGTTAAGGTAAGGGGTGTGTGTGTGGGGTGGTGGGGGGTAGAAAGAACTAACTCTTGCTTTGATGCGTAATTTTCTTATCAAGTTAGTAGGCCTAGTAGGGGAAGACGGGGTAAAAAAAAAAACGCATGGGCGGGTAAGAAGCCCACCCCAATTATCTCATGAAATAAAGCAAATTTCAGTCAAATTTGCCCATGAGACGAATGCTAGACATTAACGCTCGTCTCATGGGCAAAATGAGACTGAAATTTGCTTCTTTTCATGAGATAATTGGGGTGGGCTTCTTACCCGCCCATGCGCTTTTTACCCCGTCTTCCCCTAGTAAAAAAAATAAACACCCCCTGTAACCCTTCCCGTACCCCGTGGGTGTGTTTGCACCATATTTTTACTTTTTGCTACATATTTTCAAAACCGTTCATTGAATCTTGCTGAAATTTTAATGACTTTGTCGGATGAAAGATTTGAGCATGTGCACCGCCAAAACTCCAGCATTTTAGTTGAAAAACGAGCGAGTAAATAGGGGAAGACGGGGTAAAAAGCGCATGGGCGGGTAAGAAGCCCACCCCAATTATCTCATGAAATGAAGCAAATTCAGTCTCATTTTGCCCATGAGACGAGCGTTAATGTCTAGCATTCGTCTCATGGGCAAATTTGACTGAAATTTTCTTTATTTCATGAGATAATTGGGGTGGGCTTCTTACCCGCCCATGCGCATTTTACCCCGTCTTCCCCTAGTTGCGGATCTTTCCTTGTGTCTATGTTTGTTGTGTGTTGTTAAGGTAAGGGGTGTGGATGTGTGTGTGTGTGTGTGTGTGTGTGTGTGTATGGGGAGGTGAAAGAACTAACTCATCTTGCTTTGATGCGTAATTTTCTTATCAAGTAGTAGGCCTACTAGTAGTTCAACAAAAATAGCAACCCCCTGTAACCCTCCCCGTACACCGTGGGTGTGCTTGCACCCATACTTTTACTTTTTGCTACATATTTTCAAAACCGTTCATTGAATCTTGCTGAAATTTAATGACTTTGTCGATGAAAGATTTGAGCATGTGCACGCCAAAACTCCAGCATTTTAGTTGAAAAACGAGCGAGTAAATAAACAATAAAGTCGTCGTTTTACCACTGAAAACGATTTGAGCCCCTCGATCTTCGGTCGTTTGCACCACCGTGTGATTTTTTACGTTCAGATAATGATGATTGTCAGGCAGGCTGTGTTCCTGTGCTGGCTTGCTTGGAGATTTTTGTGTGTGTGTGTGTGTGTGTGTTGTGTTGCGTTGTGCGTGTGCGTGTGTGTGTGTGTGTGCGTGCGTGCGTGCGTACGTGCGTGGCGTGCGTGCGTGTGTGTGTGTGTGTGTGTTGTGCGTGCGTGCGTGCGTGTGCGTGCGTCGCGTGTGTGCGTGCGTGCGCGCGCGCGCGCGCGTGTGTGTGTGTGTGTGTGTGTGGTGTTTAGCTTGTGTGACAGAAATTAGTCAGAGCTTGATTATGATTTGACGTCCATTTTTGGCTCACTCGTGTTGTAACGACACGAAAGTGAGTCTATATTTTCATGCTTCTTCGGTTTTCCGGGTGTCCTGTGTGTGTCCGTCTGTGACTAACTTTCTTCTTCTTCTTCTTCTTCTTCTTCTTCGATTCGCTCAGACAGTTTTTCCTGTCATTATGAGCGCAGATGCGTCATGCTGCCGTTATGCGCCTAACTAAAGAAATAGTTAGGCCCAGCAAGTCCCGACTTCGGCTGGAGGAGGAAATCTTTTTTTGAAAGTGTTTCGTGAAAAGAAAAAAAAAAGGCAGGGGAATGGACCAGTTAGGCAGAAAGATAGTAGATGACAGCAAGAAATGGAAAAGGCAGAGTCAAAGAGAGTGGCAGATTAGAGGAAGTTACAAGCACACAAAAAACTTCCAGAAGGTTGGGGAACTATTTATGCGAAAGACAGCCCCCCCACCCCCCCCTGCCGTATCCCCACGGGGGGAGAGCTTGATTATGATTGAAGTCCATTTTTGGCTCACTCGTGTCAACGACACGAAAGTGAGTCTTTAGATGTTTTCATGCTTCTTCTTCTTGGCAATTTTGCACTTTAAACCCCCCCCCCCAATCATGTTTTCGACCCTCATTCTCAAAGTCCTTTTTTGTGTGGCAATGTTGTACTTTAAACACTCCCCTCATGTTCATCTTGTACTTTTAGCATCCCCCCTCATGTTTACGACCCTCAATCTCAAAGTCATTTTTTTGTTGGCAATCCTTGTACTTAAACCCGCCCCCCCCCCCCCCCCGCCCCTCACCCTCCCCCCGAGTGAGCCTTGAAGGCATTGCCTCTTGGTTCATTATGATCGAGGCACCCTGTGATTATGATTGACGTTCCGTATAATTAGGGTAAGCGTGGGTATTTTGTTTAGCATAAATCTGAGTTCGAGTTGCTTCTGGACTTATTCTCTGCTGGTAAGTCCTAACCCTGTTAATTATTTTTTACCACCTACGCTTACATGCGGCCACACTTGCAAACATTCACAGAGAGAGGGAGAGGGGGAGGGAAGGAGGGAGAGAGAGGGAAGTAGGGTCACAGAGAGAGACGAGAGAGAGAGGTGATGAGAGAGACGAGAGAGAGAGAGAGAGAGAGAGAGAGAAAGACGAGAGGAGAGAGAGAGAGAGAGAGAGAGAGAGAGACATAGAGACAGAGAGAGACAGAGACAGAGACACAGGCATAGAGAGAGAGAGGTGGGTTGGGGACAGAGAGACAAAACTACCACAAGCGTTTATAATGCATACGCGCCCGCGCCCGCACGCGCACGCACACACACACACGCATCACACGCACACGCGCGCACGCACGCACGCACACGCACACACGACACGCACACGCACACACACATGCATACACACACACACACACACACACACACACACACACATACACACACACACACACACACACACACACACACATACATACATACAGAGAGACTCTCTCTCTCTCTCTCTCTCTCTCACACACACACACACACACACACACACACACTCACACACACACACACAACACACACACACACACACACACACACACGCACACGCACACACACACATACACAACTGACACACACACACACACACACAACACACACACACACACACACACACACAACACACACAACACACACACCACACACACAACATACACGCACGCACGCACACACGCACACATACACACACACAAACAAACACACACATGACACGCACAGCAACACGCACACGCACACACGCACACGCACGCACGCACGCACACACACACACACACACGCACGCACACGCAAACACACGCACACGCACACACCCACACACACCACACACACACACACACACACACACGTACTAATATCACGCAACGAACGGTGGAAAGACGTAAAACAAGACAAACAAAAGGAACACATATTCACATTTCTCGGACACAAACGGACCCCTCCCCCTCCCAGTTCCCCCCAGCCCCCCCCCCCCCCATCCATCCTCAATTCCACCATCACTCCCCCCTCCCCCCTCCCCCATGTCCGTCCCCCCACCCTTCCCTGTCTACTGTAGTTTCAGTTCCGTATAGAACGGGAATACAATTGGACCGGTGTGGCATTCTTCAAAATGGATTTGTTCTCAACATGTATGCACACATGTGCGAAGACTTAGGGATAGGCTTAGAGTTAGGGTTAGGTTTAGGAAATAGGGTTAGGGATAGGCTTAGGGTCAATGTTAGTGTCGAATACACGAAAGATAAAATTTCATGGTACGTCATGATCGATTTTGCACATATGCGCAGACATGTTGAGAACAAATTCAATTTGAGAACAACCACACCGGGACGAAGGCTTGAGTCTCTCTCTCTCTCTCTCTCTCTCTCTCTCTCTCTCTCTCTCTCTCTCTCTCTGCCTATCTGCCTATTAATGTCTTCTGGCCATGTCCCCCAAAATTGTTTTCTTCTTCCTTCTTCTTCTTCTTCTTCTCTTTCTCTTCTTCTTCTTCTTCTTTCTCTTCTTCTTCTTACAACACGTTCTACATAACATATAAGCCCACAATGGGTGAGAATACGCATTTGTCCGGTTTTCAGTTTTCACTGGTTAATGGCTCCCGCCCACCTGCGTGCGCATCTCGACCCTTCCAACGGAAGTGTCGCCATCTTAGTCAGATTTGTGTGTAAACAGCATCGATCGGGCATTTTTTCAAAAAACAAAGTTACTGACTAAGATGGCGGTCTCCCATACTATGGAGCGCTCCTTGTGCCCGGATATGACAACACGTGGGTACAAGCCATAGACGATTTTCGGAAGAAAAAAAAACTAGGGGAGAGCACTTCGCAAAAATTTAGAGTTGACTTACCCCATTACTCGGTCAATTTCCATAGCAACAATGCAACAATGGCGTCGAAGCTTGAAACCGCAGGATGCGAGTCAGCGACTTGCAAACATTGTTTTAGAAAAATTAGGGGTGGCCAGTGGCCACAAACTGATAGGGGGGGGGAACTTGCAAAATGTGACGTAAAAATATAAATGACATACATTTTTTAGAATGACGCACGGTGTTCTAAGTGCTGTATGTCTGCTCAAACACACGAGTCGATAGGCTACGAGGAGCTGATGGTAGAGTGACGACCCCTGTTTGACCGATTGAATTAGGCAAGATCACTCCCACACACCATGAAATTACTCCCCTTAATTATTTCCGAACAGTTCCTATTGGGGTCTATATGAGCATAGTGAACGAAAATAGTAGTTTTTAAATTTTTAGACGGAAGTATTGCACGTGAATCATGACTCACAGACATCGTCCGACGTGCAATCGCATCGCATCGGGATCTTTTCATACACACTTCGACCACCGAGCTATTGGACTGGGAGTACGGTTTAAATAGCTTTGCCATCTAGGTTTTTTCTTCTTTTTGTGTGTTTTGTTTTCCTTTCTTCCTGTCCGTTCTGATCTTGTCGAACTTGAAGCACTTCCGATTGAACCCGATAACTCTGCTGTGACATTTTTGGTTGGAGCCTGCCATAACATAACATAACAGATGCTCTCTCCTGCCTGTCGTGTTATCTCCTCTGTCTCTCTCTCCTCTCTCTGCTCTGTCCCCGTCTCTCTCTCTCTCTCTCTCTCTCTTCTCTCATCTCGTCTCTCTACTCTCCCTCTCTCTCTCTCTCTCTCTCTCTCAGTCTCTCTCTCTCTCTATCTGTCTCTCTCTCTCTGTGTGTGTGTGTGTGTGTGTGTGTGTGTGTGTGTGTGGTGTGGTGGGTGTGTGGTGTGTTTGTCAGTTTGTGTGTGTAATGTATTCTGTGTGTGTCGCTGTGTCTTGTTCTGTGTGTGTGTGTGTGTCTGTGTGTGTCTGTCTGTGTGTGTAAGAGGTTAAAGCAACAACAACAACAACAACAACCACATTTTGGCTGATGCGGGGTTGCTTGCATGGTGGCAGATATGCACTAAAACTTGTTCAGTTTGTGCTGGAATGTCCCCCCGCGATCTGTCAAGCAGACAAGAGTAGGGTCATCAAGGAGTTATCGATGGAATCTGACAATTCCGCTACCCGTGAGTTTTGTAGCTGATAAATCTGCCAGAGCCTTTTTCTTTCTTTCTTTCTTTCTTCTTTTCTTTCTTTCTTTCTTCTCTCTTCTTTTTTTTGCAAGGAAACTTAACGTTAGTTGGTTGTTGTTTTCTTAACCACTTTTTGCTCACTCGTGTGTGAGTCTATAGTATGATAGCTGTTCGGGTGTGGTGTGTGTGTGTGTGTGTGTGTGTGTGTGTGTGTGTGTGTGTGTGTGTGTTGCGTCTGTGGTCCATCTCCAAACTTTAACGATGACATTTTCTCGGGAAATAGAAGGCGTTCATTGCACACATATACACACTTTTTGTTGTTTGTTGTTGTGTCCATTAACGATAGTTTCATTTGTAGCTTAAACCCCCTCCATCTTTGTTTGTTGTTGTCCCACATGTGTCTGTTCGAGTGAGCCTTGAAGGCTTTGCCTCTCGGCAAGGCAGGCACTTTTCTTTTTTTTTAGTTGCATCCATTAACAATAGTTTCATTTGTATTTTAAAATTTTATTGGCAATCTTGTACTTTAGACACCCCCCACTCAATCTTTGTTTGTTGTTGTCCCACATGTGCCTGTTCGAGTGAGCCTTGGAGGCTTTGACCTCTTTTTTTTTTTTTTTTTTTTTTTTTTTAAAGTAAAGATAACGTCAGGTTTGAGAGGCCAAGATCAAGAGAGCTTACAAAACACTCCTACGATCCGAACGCCAAGGTCTAACCACTACCCCCTCCCCTATTTCACCAGCCGCGAGGTCGGATCAGACCTGGTAGTTACTTTATACACATCTGTATTGTTAAAAACAAAAAATCGGGACTTTTACCTGTATGTTGCACTGCCGCATCCGGGAAATTGCCTGTCAGGATCGTTCCTCATCATCTTTATATCTATTAATGTCGCCATATTTTGTGTCTGTTCCCAGACCGGAGGACGTTAAGCAATGTTCAGTGAATTCGATTCAAGACCTGGTATTGCCTTGAGTAGTACCTCCAGGATCTCTGCCGCGGGGCATTGAATGGTGTTGGTTGATGGTTCGTCCCGTATGTGCTGTTTTTTTTTATGCAGCCTGTAGTGGGAACGGCGAAACCTAACTTTGTTGGTATAAGCTGGTTAAATGTTTCAGAGCAGCCTGTTTCGTTCCTGGCTGTGTGTCTACTATGCATCTGTCGCTACGTGTCTCTTTCCCTCCGTCAGCGACTGACCCTTTCTGCTTTCAAATCTAACGTCAAAAACCCACCCGTTCCCCCGTCGTTGAGGCCTCCACTCTTCTTTCTCTTCTCTCTCTTTCTTGCCTTTAGGATCTGTTTCTACGATTTTGTCCTACGTATTCATTTGTGTTAAAAGTAAATATGCATGCTTATCCTTGAGATGTGTAGTATATCAACATGTAATGTGTATCTTTAAGCGTGTATTATGTGTAACTTAGTTTTGCTCCTATTCATGCATGCTGAATGTGGATGTCCCTTGTTATTCTGGCACCTGATCAAAATTTCTCCTTGGAAGATCATAAAGTGAATTTGATTGATTTGATTGATTTGTGTGTGCGCGCTTTTGTATTGCATTTGTTGTTTGAATGCGTTATGAATGCTAGCGTGTGTGTGTGCTTGCGCATTTGATTTATATCAAGAGTCAGCGCCGTATAAATACTGTATGTTGTTGCTGTTGTTGTTGTCTCTATAGCTATGTGTCTATCTTTGTGAACACGATAACGTTTCAACGGAGGGACCTATATAGGAGGCTTCAAATTGTGCATGCGGATAGGTATTTAGGGATATCTAGGCCAAGTTCGAAAATGAAGGTCATTGGTCAAAGGTCAAGGCCACTGGAGCGGAACATGCTGCCGCGTGAGATCCTCGTTGGCGCAGGAGTGCTGCCTTCTTCTTTTTCTGCGTTCCTGGGCCATAAGGCCACAGTGGTTACGTATGTGTCCGTTTTCTAGTTTTAACTGGTGTCCTCGAGCGCGGCAGTCAGCCGACACATTCCGAAAAATCGAAGGAGCTCAAAGGAGAAAACTATATTAATATGGAAGATTTTTTTTGGGGAAAAAAGGCAGGAGAAAGTCAGAAAGATAAGTAGATAACACAAAAGCAAAGGGAAAAGGCAAAGTCAAAAATGAGAGAGAGAGAGAGAGGAGAGAGGAAGATGAGAGAGATGAGAGAGAGAGAGAGAGAGATATATAATGAGAGAGAGGGGGAGAGAGAGACGAGAGATAGAGAGATGAGAGAGAGACAGATTAGAGGAAGGTACAAGCACCGAACTCCCAGAAGGTCGGGGAACTATTTGTACAAAAGACCCCACACCCCCCCGGTATCACCCCGGGACAGCAGAAGGGGTACTGTAAAGTTCAGGTGTAGACTGTTTGATCGGACTTGAGTTTCAGGGGCGTTTGACTTTTTTGTTCCTGCAAGGTCACGTGACTGGACCCGAAAATCCTGCCGGGGGGGGGGGGGGGGCACATCGCTGGTTTTTGATCTGGACGTTTTCAAGCTCTAGTTTTCTTGTTGTGTTCGTTTTTCTATATTTTCTGGTTTTTTGTTCCCTTCTATTTGGTTGTTTTGTTTTTTGTATGTTGTTGTAAAAGGTTTCTGATTGTCCCGGTTTTGTTTGGGTTTTTTTCCCCTTTTTTTTTCTTTTTCTTTTTTTCTTTGTTTATATATATATATATTTTTTTCCCACCATGTACCCCCCCCAAGGGAAATTTTTGGAATAAAAAAACCTTGAAAACCCTTGTTAGTTAGTATCCCGAGCGTAAAGCGGTGGAACCATGTTTGCTTTTGTTTCGTCCGTTCGCTCCGTGCTCAGAACGGTCCGACCCGGACGAGGGAACTTTGGCATGCGCTCGCGGATTTGCCTTAGTAGTGTTGTTGTTGTTGTTGGTGATGAGGCTTCCCGATGGTGGGAATACCCCGGCCGAGAGTTGCTCTTTTTTCTCGTTTCGACGTGTTGATAATAAGTTCCCCGCCCCCCCCCCCTTCTGGAAGTTCCATGTATGGGTGATGATGGCTGTCCCATGGGGATACCGGGGGCCTCTTTTTCGCGTGTTCGAATAGTGTTCCCCATCCAGCTCTGGAAGTTCTGTCTAATATATAGCAATTTTTCCTCTAATCTTCACTTTTCTTTCCTTGTGTGTGTCGATGTGGTGAAATGATGTTTTACGTCTCTCGGTACGACCACTATGGATAACATTTGTAATACAGAATGTTGGGAACAACACTAGGGTGCAATGATGCCCGGAGCAGTGCACACCAGTAAAGGCCCGAGTTTTTTTAACCCAATATAGATAGCTGATGATGATAAATTCTCATCAATACTGAATCTCTTTCATTTCATAATGTTCTGCCTTATATTGGCCCTTCTCGTTGCCCGGTTCCACTATCGTTTCCTCGGGACTTGAAGTTCAGCTCCGAAATCGGTAATGATGTCTCTGAATTCAGCATGGAGAGACTCGTGCAGAACTGAAGAGCGGACACTTCTATATTATGCGTACCTCAGCCATATGGGGCCATATCGCCGAGTAACGCTTCTTTCTCTTTCTCTCTCTCTCTCTCTCTCTCTCTCTTACACCTCGCCTCTTTCTCTTCTCTCTCTCTTCCTCCCTCTCTCTCTCTCTCTCTCCTCCCTCCCTAGCTCTCTTATCTCTCTCTCCTCTTCTCTCTCGTCTGCCTCTCTTCTCTCCCATCATCTCTCTTGCTCTCTTCTCTCTCCTCCTTCTCTCTCTCTCCTCTCCCCCTCCTATCTCTCTCTCATCCTCCTCCCCCACACACTCTCTCACTCTCTCTCTCTCTCCTCCCCTCTCTCTCTCTCTCTCTCCTTCCCTCTCTTTCTCTCTCTCTCTGTCTCTCTCACCCATCTCTCTCTCTCTCCTTCTCTCTCTCTCTCTCTCTCTCCTCTCTCTCGTCTCTCTCTGTCTCTCTCTCTCCTCATCTCTCTCTCTCTCTCTCTCTCTCTCCTCTCCCGGGTATCCCCATGTGAAGCCATCATCACCACATAGAACTTCAGAAGGTGGGGGAATGGACAGAATGGAAGACTAGGCCCAGCCTAAATTCTTTTCCTTGTAAAATAAAGTTCCTGAGTCTGAGTCTGAGTCTCTCTCTCTCTCTCTCATCTCTCCTCGCCTTCTCCTCTCTCTCTCTCTCTCGCGCCTCCTCATCTCTCTCTCTCACTCTGTAGTATCCATCCTCTATCTCTCTCTCATCTCTCCTCTAATTCCCCTCTCTCTCTCTCTCCCCGCTCTCTCTTTCTATCTCTCTCTCTCTCTCGTCCCCTCTCCCCTCTCTCTCTCTCTCTTATCTCTTCTTCTGATGTCCCCCCGCCCCCCCCTCCTTCTTTTCTCCTGTCTTAGTTTTTTTGGGTCCCTTTTTTTTCCCCAGTCGCCCTCGCACTTTAAAACAACAAAAAACAACAACAACAAAACACGATAAACAAACGTAGAAAAGGGGAAAGCAAGTGCAAAGCAAACAATTCCCCCCACGATTGAGGAAATGACTCATAATGTTGTCAAAGAATTGGGTGTATGGGTTGGGTGGGAAGGTGGGGGTGGTGAAGTGGTGGGTGGGGTGGGGGTGGGGCGATGGAAGGAGGGGGGGTGGGGGGGGGGAGATGTGTGTCAGTTTCCGATCGTGGCTTCCAGACGGGGGGCAGCTGATATTGTGGACAGCCCTGGACCTCAATTTTGTTTAATAGTGGATATCATGCTTTGGCGCATTGTACATCCACTCTCTCGGCCAAAACGACTGACAGGCCGGAGGACAGAGCTCTGGTGTTTGGGGTGGTGGGAGGTCCCCAAAGGCTAACAAATCCTTTAGGCTACAGCACTAAGAAGCAGTAGTTTGAGAGCCCTAGTCTTTTACTTCGTCTTCTGCGTTCCCCATCATATATGCCAAATGGGTAAGGTACGTGTGTGTCAGGTTTTCAGTTTTCACTGCTCTCCACACTGCGTACAGCCGACACATTCCGAATTCGGAGGAGCTCAAAGGAGAAAAACTATTTTGGAAGATTTTTTGGGGATAGGCAGTAAGTAAGGCCAATAAGTCAGAAAGATAGTTATAGATGAGAGAAAGCAAAGGGAAAAGGCAGAGTCAAGAGAGTGGCAGATTAGAGGAAGTTACAAGCGTAGAACTTCAAGAAGCTGGGGGAACTATTTTTAGATAGACACCCCCTTCCCCCCGGTATCCCTACGGGTGCGTGTCAGGCTATAAACTACTTACTCGTAAGTGTAGTTTACTCATTCAAAAGTTGAGGATGGCCCACCGTATCGAAACCTCCTTGGGATTTGAAGATGTGTCCAACAAGCACATGACTAGGCACGGAGGCTAAGCTCGCTTGAAAAGCCATCAAACTCAAATCTATAACCAAACACAGTCTCTTAGCTCCCGCGGCCTGAAGATGTATTACGCTGCAACGAACGTTCCTTGCCAATAAACCTGACATCCTTTGCGACAGAAGACAGCCCAATCTTCAAGAAAACGTCCATACAGGATTATGATCAATTGGACGATCAAATCTCACTCTCTTGTCTTGTAAGTTTACCCTTCGTTTTTAAAAAAATGGGTGGGTGATCATATGACATCACTAGTCATATACTTAACTTTAATACTTCTCAGCACACACTCACAGAAGACACACCCATTCCCATTCATTCCCGAATTACCAAAACCTAAACTGGCAGTATTAATACTACAGTGTGGAACCTCCCTTATAAGACTCCCCATTGTAAGACTCCCTCCCATATAAGAACCTCTCTCTGAGACAATTGCCCATTCTTTGGAGCATTAGAATATACCTCCCATTTATAGACCACCTCCGTTGTAAGGACTCGTTTGTGATGAGTTCTGGAGGTCTTAATTAAGGGAGGTTCCACTGTAACCTGCATTAATTTTAGTGTAAGATCGTTAATCTTAATAACCAACATACACACACACACACACACACACACACATATAGATATACACATGCACACACGCTCGCGCGCATTCCACATACATGCACACACTAACACACACACACACCACCCATCACAACCCACAACACCCACAACACGACACAACACACACACACACGCACACCTCACGCACCCTGCACACGCACAATTCCCACACACACCACTACCACACCCACAACAAAACGCACACGCACACACACACACACAAGCACACCCACACACACACACAGCCACACACACACACACCCACACTCATCAATCATCAATTTTTATTGTCTTTAAAACATGAAGAAATTCTTTTGTCTGGCATGCACATAAAACCATATAAATAATATACCGACAATATACAGATATGCTATATACATGTTACTACTGATTCATATAGAATTAAAATTACAATACAGATGATAGTTCACACATCCACAACACACACCACACACACACACACAGCCTCACCACACACACATCTATAGCACACACATATACTACACACGACACACACACAGAGTTAAACACACAATTTGTATAAAAGTAAATAATAGGACAACAAACAAACTTTATAAAAGGGGGTACATAAAAACAAGGCACACGCACACGCCAAACGCACGCACGGCACAAACGCACAACACCACACCCACACACCCACACACACCACACACCACACACACAAACGGGAACACGCACGCACGCACGCACGCACACGCACTACCGCACACACACGACACACACACACACCACACTGACTACACAGCCTCGCCTTTTTTTTGTAATCTCTTGTCCTGTTTTTCTCTGTCTGTCACTCCCCCCCCCCCCTGTCCTCGCTTCCACCCTTAACAGCCCCCCCCCACCACACACACATCCACCAGCTACAACAACACCAACGCCGCCTCCTCCACAAGGTAAGAATTCGTTACATTTGTTTTCTAACAAATACGTCTTGATGTCCTAATAGTTTTCCGGTTTATCAGTCTTCCATGCCAATCCAAGTTGATTAATATGGCGGCAAACACTGTCTCAAGCTCTGGTCCACTCTTTGGCAAGTCTCCTGGACAAATTGAACTGGCTTATGAATTAAAGTGTTCTTGCATCATTGGTCTACCCCAAGATTGAGGACTACCCGTACCCAATTCTCCATTTGCCCTCGTGTTCGGTGTCTCACACGGATGATAGTAGTTTTGAATCTACTTCTCACTCCTCTGTTCTACGTCTAAGTCTAGTTTCATTCGTTTTGAAAAAACCCTTTAAATGTTTGTTTCTACATTTTGAAGACTACACCCACATACCTGTTCACATCATGTCCATCGCCTGCGTGGTGAACAGCAGCTGTTGCTGTTTTATAACCTTTAACCTATTTCAAAAGCAAGACTTGCTTCATGAACTCTTTATCCTTTATCATGATTTGTCATGACAATAGCTAATTTGAGTTTAGCTTACAGATTTGTGGCCTACAAGTCACAGTGTACGTTTTTTTCTGTAAGGTGGAACTGTATGGGACGATCTTGCTTTAGTCGCTACTTTTTTTGTTGGGGCAATTAAAGTTTCTTATTCATCTTATGTCTGACTTTTTATGTACTAGTAGTCGTTAACAGAATTAACTACTGTAGTACTTAGTACGTAATACACAGATAATCCTATGATTACCCAGTATTGCTTTATTGTTAAATAAATACTAATAATAATCTAATAATCTGAACATTTTATATAGCTGCTTTAACCCTCACTTTGGCAGGAGCTCAAAGTGCTTTACAATTACATAGACAATAAAACACAAATAAGTCATTGTACACATAAGACTCACTACAAATAACAATCAAATCAAATATCATAAAATATTATTTAAGCAAACTGTTGCAAAGCCCTGTTCATAAGACATAACCACAAAATTTGAAACAATATTACAATAGTTATAAGAAAATAAACAAAATTGCAAGGGAAATCAAAGTTCATGAGCTACGTTACACACACACACTAATAGAGAAGCACACAGTCACACACCACGCACGCGCACGCACACACTGCACACAGCACACACCACTTTCACACACACAGCACACGCTCGCTGTGGCGCGTAGATAATCAATCGGCATTCACACACACACTAACCGACATGCACACACGCACACACACACACACACAACACACACACACACACACCCACACACACACACTGATAAAATATTATTATACTTGGGACCCCAAATTTATTGTGAGTTATCCAGTGTTTTTTGAGTTGTAAACCCGTTTTTGAGTTGTGTCACTATAACTAGCTGGCGGCCGCCAAAACTTTAAGCTCATCTTTATAACTAAAAAGTAACCACGAAAATGCATTTTTAATCCTGATTAAAGCACACACAAAAATTAAAGCTCTATCTATCAATGATAGTATCAATCACTATCATACTTTTTGAGATATGGATTTTTTTAGGTTTTTCGATGTTCAACCTTTGGAAAACTCTTGTCTGAAGCCTACTTTGACACTTAAATGACAGTATAAATACTGAAATCTATTTTTCTGTGATCTTTCAAATTCACACAGATCATTCAATAATATGTAATGTGTAAAAAATCCAAAGAAACAGGACAATCCAATAAAATAAAAAAGTGAGTTATCCCGTTTTTTGAGTTGTATCACTATCACTTTCAGGATTCTACTGCATTTGATTAAATTCAGGGTTCAGCAGGAGGTGTGCTGCAGTGTTCTGGAGCGGTTGAGAGAGAAATCGAGTTGAACAGTGCCTGTGCAGACTTTGTGCATGTCACAGGTAGCTGCGTTGTCTCTTTCTCTTTCTGTGACGGAGTCTGTCTTTGGCTCTCTCTCTGTCTCTGTCCTGTCTGTCTGTCTGTCTCTCTCTCAAACTCTCTCTCTCTATCTCTCTCTCTCTTCTCTCTCTCTATTTCTCTCTCTCTCTTCTCTCTCTCTCGTCTCTCTCTCTCCTCTCTCTCTCTCAGATATCTGTGTGTGTGTACAGTTGTTGGTTAGTGATTAGCAAGAGAGAGATAGAAGACAGAGAGAAGAGAGAGTAGCTCAGAGAGAGAGAGAAATTCGAGTTGAAATTTACATGGAGTTGTTAGTTTGTGTGCCAGGTTTTAACATGGAATGGCAGTGTCACTGTGCATATTAACCCTTTCACTGCCAGCCATTTTTTCAGCCAAAAAATACTATTTAACTGAACCTGGGTTGAGAAAGAAAAAATCAGTAATACTGCGAATCCCTCTGTGACATATAACATTAAGTCTATCCTTACCTCCCAAAATTACGAAAATATGGTCTTCGGATAACAGGCCCTGATTTGATGCCTTTTTAGTGACATAGGTGTTGTTAACCCAGTGTGGTGCTATAATGCGACTTTGGCGACGAAAGGGTTAACCATGGAATGGTGGTGTCACTGGTGCATGTTTTTGTGTTCTCAGCTCCTGCGGGTGAGCGAGGAGAGCCCTGTGCTGCTGATGCAGAGTGGAGACCTGTTGGTGGCTGCGGCCGCTCAGCTGGCCAGTTCCAGCCAGGCCATCGCACAGCTGGTCACCTCCATCTTCGTACGTCTGGGTGAGTTCTACTTCAAGGATTTCGTTCTTTCTTCTTCTTTTCTCTTCCCAACCACCATCATCAAGTTGATGGTTCTGTTGACCATAGAACATGGGGACTTCGGTCAGGCAGAAACTGTCGATAAAACTATTGCCGCCCGGATGATCGGCGTTGATGTGGAAGCGAATTTAGGGATGGAGGGTTTTGATTGGTGGGTGGGTGGTGAGGGAGGGGATGTGTAAGGGAAAGGGGGGGGAGGAAGGGTGGCATTGTTTCTTAGATCCGTAGATTTTGAAGCCTTCCACTGAGGCTGATGTTACTGCCTCAGGGGGTAGGGATTTTGACTGTTCCTGAAATGTTCCTTATGTAGGTGATTATAAAATTCAAGGCACAGTGATAATCTAAAATGTGTTGACCATTTTCTGCGTCTGTGGTCACTCAACTGGCCTGCAACTCCAGTCAGGCCATTGCACAGCAGTCCGCCTCCATCTTCGTACGTCTGGGTGAGTTCCATTTCAAGGATTACCTTTGACTGTTCCTTAAATTTTTCTTAAAGGGGCACCCTGACGGATGAGTTTTTTGTAAGTAAAACCCGTCCAGAACACCAGGAAAACACGCTCTGGTTTCAAAGATCGGAACACCCACTTTGCTCTGGTTTTCTAGAAATTAAAACCCTCAAAACTGTGATTCCTCCTTAGCGGAGATGGCGGAGATAGTAGCCATTTTTGGATGGGGTGGTCAAGGGGCCACTCATTGTGGTTGAAGCTTTTCCTTCTTTGTAGTGCAGTAAAAAAAAAAAAGGATCTATTTCCATTGTTTTGAGTGAAACTCCTTTTGGTAAACTGCATAACAACAGTTTTTAAAACAATATATATAAAAATGCTTGTATTATAGAGTACCAAGGGGGGTTGCGTACCTCTCAGAATGACGCGAACAATGACGCAAACAATGACGCAAGCATAACGTGATTTCTCTACAATCTCTACGATTTCAAGCGGGGGGTACGCGCGTACCCAACCAACGCACAGACCTGTTACTGTTAGTACTCTATGTAGTTTTTTTATTTTTTATTTTTTTTTATTTTTTTCGTTTTTGTTGATTGACTCTGAGAAGGAACTATACGCTAGTTGACATCATTCAGGTCGTTCCGGCCATATATGTCCAGAATTATTAGATAACTGTCAATTTGATGCATTTGTTTTCAAGGGAAGTAAATCTCTGTGCACATCATACTTTGGTCAATTCCAAACTCGCTTCGCTACCTTAGACCACAATTTTGCCTCTGATGACTATGCTTTTGTAGGTGGGTTGTTGTGGGGAAACCAATCAGTTTTTCTATATAAAGTCTATATATGTAAATAAAAGTCTGATCTACCACTTCCCCGTAACCTGAAGTAAAAACCCATAATCTTCTTTCATTTCTCCAAGTGCGTATGACATGGAGTGATTTGTGAGTTTTTTTTAATGAATCAAAATCGTTGTGATGCGAATGCGTTTAGTTAGTGACTAACATGTATGTGTTTTGCAGGGAAGAGACGGTATGGTGGTGTGGAGATGGTGTACAGTGGTGACGTGTTCTATGTGTTTTGCAGGAAGAGAGGAGGGTGGTGTGGAGATGGTGTACAGTGGTGACGTGTTCTATGTGTTTTGCAGGAAGAGAGGAGGGTGGTGTGGAGATGGTGTACAGTGGTGACGTGTTCTATGTGTTTTGCAGGAAGAGAGGAGGGTGGTGTGGAGATGGTGTACAGTGGTGACATGTTCTATGTGTTTTGCAGGAAGAGAGGAGGGTGGTGTGGAGATGGTGTACAGTGGTGACGTGTTCTATGTGTTTTGCAGGAAGAGAGGAGGGTGGTGTGGAGATGGTGTACAGTGGTGACGTGTTCTATGTGTTTTGCAGGAAGAGAGGAGGGTGGTGTGGAGATGGTGTACAGTGGTGACGTGTTCTATGTGTTTTGCAGGAAGAGAGGAGGGTGGTGTGGAGATGGTGTACAGTGGTGACGTGTTCTATGTGTTTTGCAGGAAGAGAGGAGGGTGGTGTGGAGATGGTGTACAGTGGTGACATGTTCTATGTGTTTTGCAGGAAGAGAGGAGGGTGGTGTGGAGATGGTGTACAGTGGTGACATGTTCTATGTGTTTTGCAGGAAGAGAGGAGGGTGGTGTGGAGATGGTGTACAGTGGTGACATGTTCTATGTGTTTTGCAGGAAGAGAGGAGGGTGGTGTGGAGATGGTGTACAGTGGTGACGTGTTCTATGTGTTTTGCAGGAAGAGAGGAGGGTGGTGTGGAGATGGTGTACAGTGGTGACGTGTTCTATGTGTTTTGCAGGAAGAGAGGAGGGTGGTGTGGAGATGGTGTACAGTGGTGACTTGTTCTATGTGTTTTGCAGGAAGAGAGGAGGGTGGTGTGGAGATGGTGTACAGTGGTGACGTGTTCTATGTGTTTTGCAGGAAGAGAGGAGGGTGGTGTGGAGATGGTGTACAGTGGTGACGTGTTCTATGTGTTTTGCAGGAAGAGAGGAGGGTGGTGTGGAGATGGTGTACAGTGGTGACATGTTCTATGTGTTTTGCAGGAAGAGAGGAGGGTGGTGTGGAGATGGTGTACAGTGGTGACGTGTTCTATGTGTTTTGCAGGAAGAGAGGAGGGTGGTGTGGAGATGGTGTACAGTGGTGACGTGTTCTATGTGTTTTGCAGGAAGAGAGGAGGGTGGTGTGGAGATGGTGTACAGTGGTGACATGTTCTATGTGTTTTGCAGGAAGAGAGGAGGGTGGTGTGGAGATGGTGTACAGTGGTGACGTGTTCTATGTGTTTTGCAGGAAGAGAGGAGGGTGGTGTGGAGATGGTGTACAGTGGTGACGTGTTCTATGTGTTTTGCAGGAAGAGAGGAGGGTGGTGTGGAGATGGTGTACAGTGGTGACGTGTTCTATGTGTTTTGCAGGAAGAGAGGAGGGTGGTGTGGAGATGGTGTACAGTGGTGACGTGTTCTATGTGTTTTGCAGGAAGAGAGGAGGGTGGTGTGGAGATGGTGTACAGTGGTGACATGTTCTATGTGTTTTGCAGGAAGAGAGGAGGGTGGTGTGGAGATGGTGTACAGTGGTGACGTGTTCTATGTGTTTTGCAGGAAGAGAGGAGGGTGGTGTGGAGATGGTGTACAGTGGTGACTTGTTCTATGTGTTTTGCAGGAAGAGAGGAGGGTGGTGTGGAGATGGTGTACAGTGGTGACGTGTTCTATGTGTTTTGCAGGAAGAGAGGAGGGTGGTGTGGAGATGGTGTACAGTGGTGACGTGTTCTATGTGTTTTGCAGGAAGAGAGGAGGGTGGTGTGGAGATGGTGTACAGTGGTGACTTGTTCTATGTGTTTTGCAGGAAGAGAGGAGGGTGGTGTGGAGATGGTGTACAGTGGTGACGTGTTCTATGTGTTTTGCAGGAAGAGAGGAGGGTGGTGTGGAGATGGTGTACAGTGGTGACATGTTCTATGTGTTTTGCAGGAAGAGAGGAGGGTGGTGTGGAGATGGTGTACAGTGGTGACATGTTCTATGTGTTTTGCAGGAAGAGAGGAGGGTGGTGTGGAGATGGTGTACAGTGGTGACGTGTTCTATGTGTTTTGCAGGAAGAGAGGAGGGTGGTGTGGAGATGGTGTACAGTGGTGACGTGTTCTATGTGTTTTGCAGGAAGAGAGGAGGGTGGTGTGGAGATGGTGTACAGTGGTGACGTGTTCTATGTGTTTTGCAGGAAGAGAGGAGGGTGGTGTGGAGATGGTGTACAGTGGTGACTTGTTCGACACGCTTCAGACGCTCATGGCCAAAGACGACACGGTGCGCTACCGCGTGTACCAGGTCGGGGTCACTCTTCTTCTTCTTCTTCTTCTTCTTCTTCTTCTTCTTCTCTTTCTTCTGGTGTTCCCAGGCCATATGGCCATAATGGGTAAGGTACATATGTGTCCGGTTTTCAGTTTTCACTGGTCTCCCCGCACCTGCATACAGACGACACATTCCGATTTCGGAGGAGCTCAAGAGAAAAATTATTTGGAAGATTTCTTTGAAAAAAGGCAGGAGAATGGGGCCAATAAGTCAGAAAGATAGTAGATGACAGAAAGCAAAGGAAAAAGGCAGAGTCAAAGAGAGTGGCAGATTAGAGGAAGTTACAAGCACAGAACTTCCAGAAGGTGGGGGAACTATTTTTTACGAAAGACCCCCCCCCCCCAGTATCCCCAGGGGGAAAACAGGTCAAACATAATCACTGTCTTTTATTTTGATCATGGAATGTCGCCTCGGAAATACAAGTGGGAGAAAGGTGGCAGAGTGGTTAAGACGTTTCGCCTGCCTAATGTAATGCGTGACTGCAGCGTGAGTGACCCCGGGTTCGAATCCCTACGGCCGGTTATGCGACGTATGAGCGAGGGTCATAATAGCGAGTCCCGAAACAGCGAGAACACAACAGCGAGTGTCCCAAAACAGCGAGTTCTAAAACAGCGAGTCCCAAAATAGCGAGTTCCAAAACAGCGAGTCCCAAAATAGCGAGTGGGACATACCATCGAAAGGGACGAAATAGCGAGTGCTATTTCAGCGAGTCCCGAAACAGCGATTTTTTTTTTTCACGATGAGTTTACTTAGGTAATCATGAGTAATTTTTTATTATTTGAGCGTGGATAGCGAATCCAGAAATAGCGATTATTTACTTTTTTCATGTGTGAGTTTATATCCGACTTTGGTCACCGTGAGGATATTTTTTTTAACATTTGAGCGTGGACATCAGTTCTTGTTATTGAATATCCACTAACTTTCTTGAGTAGTGTTAAGAACATTGTGACGTTGGGCCGTAGTTGCTATCACACAGACATTTCACATGTTTCATCTCAACCAGTTTGACTAAGTTGCTTTAACATGGCGGAAACAATAACAACGCAGAAGGGTAAACCTTTGCTTGTGTACAATGGATTTTCCTATCGTGTTGATAGACAGAACAAGACAACCATTAACTGGAGATGCACGACATCGAAGTGCAGTGGACAAACCATTTTTCGTCATTTCAATTTGCACCATTACCTGTGTTTGTCTTTTTAATAACTTGAAATAAAGGAACAAATATTGAAACATATGACAATTGGTTGCTTTTATATTTTCTGGAGAACTCGCTGTTTTGGGACTCGCTCTTTCGACTGTCTCTGTTATTTTATCCTCGCTATTTTGTCACTCACGCTGTTTTGGGACTCGCTGTTTTAGGATTCGCTGATTTGGGGCATTCGTGGTTTTGTCCTCGCTGTTTTGGGATGCGCTGTTTCGGGACTCGCTATTGTGGGATCCACCCCCTACGGCCTCCTTGCCCCTTTCTTTCTAGTTTGACAGGAAAATCGAACTGAACGTCCAGTCCTTCGGATGGGGACTTAAAGCTAGTCTGACCCGTGCGCTTTACGCACGTAAAAAAATCCCACGGCAGTGGAAAGTCGGTAAGAGCAGGGATAAATCCTGCTGCCTGGTATGGCCAAATTGATAGCTAGGTTTTCCAAGTGTGCCCACAGCCCCTCCTCACCCTGTGAGCCCCCACCCCCCAAAAAAAATTCTTTTTTAAATTGGGTAGCTACTGCACTTGCGGTGAAGCGCTCTCCAGGGGAGAGCAGCGCGAATTTCACAGAGATAATTCTCTGTGACTAGATACCATATACTTAACACGAAATTCAGGGGACACAGATTTTGTAGGCACTGCACTTGCGGTGACGCGCTCTCCGGGGGAGAGCAGCGCGAATTTCACAGAGATAATTCTCTGTGACTAGATACCATATACTTAACACGAAATTCAGGGGACACAGATTTTGTAGGCACTGCACTTGCGGTGACGCGCTCTCCGGGGGAGAGCAGCGCGAATTTCAGAGATAATTCTCTGTGACTAGATACCAAATACTTAACACGAAATTCAGGGGACAAAGATTTGTGTGTGTGTTAACCAGTATTTTGTGTTTAAGCATTAAGTAATTATAAAGAGGGGTTATGTCCATTCAAACATATTTGTGTGCGTTAACCTCTTCTTCTTCGATCGCTCAGACAGTTTCCTGTCAATTATGAGCGCAGATGCGTCATGCTGCATGCGCCTAACCAAGAAATAGTTAGGCCCAGCAAGTCCGACTTTGGCTGGAGGAAATCTTTTTGAAAGTGGAGCGTTAACCAATGTTTAAATCTAATGTCTAAATCGCCTAGAAAACGAGATTTTTTATTTTCTTAATTATTTGAGATGGCTAAAGAATTCCAACTGGTGTGATGATGTTTAATAAGTATGATAGGAAAAAACAATCGCCACTTATATCCTGATCTAAAGGGTGAAAAATGTGTGTCACATCTTGAGGGGAGTCTTAATTATTTGTAGGGAAGGAAGGTCTTGCAAGCGTCCTAGTCATGCCAATCATGAAAAAGAATACAAATAATCAGAAAGGATACATTAACTCTCTCAAGGCTGCAGAACCTAAATCCGCCCGATTTTTTTTCCTTCCCTGGTGGCCGATGACGCCGATTGCGCCCGCTGAACGCCAGGTCTAGTACGTTCACTTTCACTTTCTCCCTACCCACAATGCAATATACTAGGTTAGTTCTTCCTGTTCCTGACACTCACTGATCCGTTTTTGGTCTTTACAGCAAGGGAAAGCACCCACTAGTCTTTTTGAACGGATTTTTCGAATTGACCCCAAATGTTTTTCTTCTTTCCACGTGACGTGTGCAGTATTGACTCGGCGCGATGCTCGGAGCGCCATTACGGATTTTTTCTTCTAATTCATGGTTTGTTGTGTGACATTGTGTTAGCTTTCGAATGAAAATATCATCATTGCTAGTCAATATGCATCTTTCAGAAATGAAATGTGAGTTCGACTTTATTCTGGGTGATTTTTTTGAATAAAAGATTTGGTGTGACGTTCGGAGTTACTCCCCTTCTCTTATGCAATAGGATCGGTTCGATTGATCGGGAGGCTTAGGGTTAAGAGGCCGCGAGGCCTAGTTGTCCTCATTCTCTGATCTGATCTGGTAGGGAGGTCCTCACTGTATATACGTGATTAATACTGGGCTGCATTTTTTTGTGTCCACCCAGTTGGTAGTGGAGCTGAGCTCCCTCTCCCCGCGGTCCCTGGAAGCCTCCAGCCGGTCGGGTCTGCTGCAGAAGCTGGTGAATGAGGCGCACACGGAGGACGTCCTCCTGCAGCTCAACTGCCTGGAGATGCTCTCGGAGCTGGCCCGCTCCCAGCACGGCCTGAGGTACGTGGACTCCCAGGGAGTCCTCAAGAGGCTGGAGGAGATGATGAGCGCCGCCGAGGCCAACCCCCTGGGGAGCTTCCTGCTGCCTGGTATGTTGTGGGTAAGAGAGAGAGAGGGTGGGTGGGGATGGTGGAGGGGTGTGTGCTTGGGTCTTACTGTTTGTTTTCGTTGTTGTTTCCGTTCCCCAGTTTAAACGCTCTGGGGACACACTCTCCAGGTGGGAGCAACCCGATTTTCACAGAGATTCCTCTGTGACTACAAAGTACCTAATACCTTTCCGGAAGTAAGTATAATCTCCATTTACTTCCGGCCACATGCTCCTATTGCCTTGAGAGCTCGCTTTTCCATTTTCCAAACACTTTAACCCTTTCACCGCCAACGTCGCATTTTAGCACCACAATCGGTCAACACCCATGTTACTAAAAGGCATCCAATCAGGGCCTGTCATCTGAAGACCCTATTTTCTTAATTTTGGGAGGTAAGGATAGGCCTAATGTTATACATGTCACAGAGGAATTCCCAATATTGCAGTGTGGGTTTTTTTCTCTACCCAGATAAGTTTAATGGTATTTTTTGGCTGAAAAATGTCTGGCGGCGAAAGGGTTAAAATAAGCATTTGTATACACTGTGGAAATAGCAAACTAAAATACTTTCAAATATAAAAAAAAAATCTTCAGCTGCAGGGGGACATTGCCCCTGGACCCCGGCCTTTCAGGTGGGTTTTTTTTCATTTTAATGTAGTTGCACCCATGGTAATACAGTGGAACCTCCCTCATAAGACCTCCCATTATAAGACTCCCTCCCACATAAGACCTACTTCTCTGGAACATTGTCCCTTTTTGTATGTATTAAAATCCCCCCCCTGTGGGGATACCGGGGGTCCTTTCGTAAAAATAGTTCCCCCACCTTCTGGAAGTTCTGTGCCTGTAGCTTCCTCTAATCTGTCACTCTCTTTGACTCTGCCTTTTCCCTTTGCTTACTGTCATCTGCTATCATTGTATCTTACTGGTCCGTTCTCCTAGCCTTTTTTCTATTAATTCTTACAAAGACTTCTTCAGCCGAAGTCGGACATGCTGGGCCTAACTATTTCTTAGTTAGGCGCATAACGGCAGCATGACGCATCTACGCTCATGTGACCGGAAACTGTCTGAGCGAACAAAGAAGAAGTAAGTATTAAAATTACAGGGCTCCCAATCCTCCCGCAAAACAAGGGGTCCCAGGGACTCCTTCACTTACTGTTACAGTATAGAGGGTCCTAGAGGCGGGATAGAGGATCCCAGTGGCATTGTGAATCAGAATGCTAAAAAGAGTTTTTCTAGTGCATCCCTGGGACCCCCTGCACATTCTTTTAGAGGGTCCTTTAGAATGTTAGTGCTTCATGGGGGGCCCTGGGAGACGACGGAAATGGTGTTTTACGTCCTCTTGGTCTGAATCAGACACATATGGGACATTTGTAAATACAAATATGGTGGGAACAATACTGGAGGCAATGCCCGGAGGCAGTACGAAACCAGTAAAGTCCCGATTTTGTAAAATTAATACAGATAGGTGTAGCGGTAACCACGCCTCGGTTAAACCTCATCGGCTATGGCACCGCTACAAGTATTTTGGGGCCCTGGGAGCCCTGAATTACCTCCTTTTTAAGACCCCTCCCGTATAAGACCTCATTTTGGATGATTTTTGATGGTCTTATATTTAAAGGGAGGTTCCACTGTCAGGCATGGTAGACCTCCGCAAATCGTGGAAAACCGTGAAACAGTTTGAAACAAAATTATTAAAAAATGCAATGAAATGGCATGAAAAAGTGAACATTTCACTCTCATTTATTGAATTTTCTTCGGCCCCCTGGACCTTCCTTGAAAACCACTTTGCCCCCACTACCGTGCCTGACTGTACGTACGAACATGCTTCCTTCTTGCAGGTCTGATGAAGTTCTTTGGAGGGTTGGCCCGATTCCACCCCAAGGAGCAGAGATGAGATTTTTCATCCTCCTTTTTGATGGCCCCAAGTGTCATTTTTGAGATCAGTGTAAATCCATTGAGAAAATTGGGGGGTAGGGGTGTTAGGTTTTGTGTTGAATCGTAAATGCGGCAAGAAGTTGGATTGATATTTTGTTCTTGACTGGTTCATTCTCAAATGGACATTTCCGGTTACTGCTTGGGGCAGCCAAGACTGCTCTGTTTATCATTCCTCTGCAGTTTGCAAAACTGAAAATGGAAGTTATTCATTTGCTGATGTATCCTACACCGAGCCCCGAATCCCCGGCGTCTTTTTTCCTCCTTTTTTGTTTTCTGAGAATCTCATCTCTGACTATCACATATGTATGAATGTCCTTCTTGCAGGTCTGATGAAGTTCTTCGGAGGTTTGGCCCGGTTCCACCCCAAGGAGGTTCTGGGGCTGTTCCACGCCTTCGTGGGCATGATGTTCGGGGCTGTGTCGGGACGCCACCAGGGGGCAGACCCCAGCCTCAGGGACCTGGCCATCGACACGCTGGGCTTCATCGGCAGCACACCCGAGGGCAAGGGAGCACTGGAGAAACATGGTCAGTTTGTTTAACGCATTCGCGTCGCAACGATTTTGAATTGTTAAAAAACACACCAAAAAACTCGCAAATCACTCCAGCCATGTACACAAACAAAACGTATAGGTGCTACTCTTTCAGTTTTACACTGATTTCAGTATTTTTTATTTTACCAGAAACTGAACTGTGTTTTTTTTTAATTCATCCAAAAAAAAAATTGACGACAAGCGATTTGGGGCGTTTTGAACTTAGTTGTTCTATCTTGGAAGTTTACAAAGGCAATGTAATAATTTTACAAGGCTTATCAGACTCAAGCTGTCTCTGTCTCTCATTTTAACTGTCTGTCTCGTTATCTCTCTCTCTTAAGCTGCCCCCCTGAATCGTCCGACGGGGCTCTGCCCCTGTACCCTGCCGGGGCCATGGGTCCCTGGACCCCTGCCTTTCGTTTTTTTTTCATTTTGGGGAGTTGCACCCATGAGAACGTACATAAACAAAAGGAGAAATGAAAGAAGATTACGGGTTTTTACTTCAGGTTTAGACATAGGGAAGTGGTAGATCAGACTTTTTTTTTATATATATAGACTTTATATAGAAAAACTCTACACCGATTGGTTTCCCCCTCAGCAAACCACTACAAAAGCGAAGTCAGAGGCAAAATTGTGGTCTAACAGAGCGAAGCATGTTTAGAAGCGACCAAGGTATGGTGTGCGCACAGATTTACTTCCCTTGAAGCAAATGCATCAAATTGACAGCTATCTATTAATTCCGGACATATATGGCCGGAACAACTTGAAGGAGTTAAACTTTTACAGACGTAACCACATCATGCGGTGGTTCTTGTCTCCATCTCTTCCCGACGAGACCACCACGTATGGCGACTGGGAAAATCCGAATCTGGAGACGTAGGAACCGTCTGTGGTGGTTTCAATGTTGTTGTTTTTTTTAATCCTAGTTTTCCCTCTGTTCGGTCTAAGGGAAGCAACCCCTATAGTGACAAGCCTATACTATTTTTTTTTTTTTTATTTTTTTTAATTCCTTTTTTTTGCATTTTACAAGTCAAGTAGTCACAACACGTAACAAAACATTAACGCACGCCCACATACTTACACACACACACACACACACACACACACACACACACACACATTCTTATACCTGTGGTCATATCCACAACAATTCAAATTTTACGTCACTTTCAACCAGAAAGTACAGTCATACATTCAAATTAACGCAAAAGAGATAAATATGGATGCCATCGTGTGAAAAAAACATCTTGTGACATTTGCAACCCCTATACTAAGTTTTATGGATGACTTAGCAAGGTTATTGTTGCTACTTTGACTGCTTCTAAGTTGCCTACGTGCTGGTATTCCGCTCGGGAATGCATCACTTGGAAGTGGGATTTCCCGACCTTCTGCCACCGAAAAAAAAAGTCTGCTAAGCGGAATATCTTGTCGTGCGTTAGTGTTCTCTTGTATATGGATTATATATATAATCATTCCTGGATGATTTATGAAGCTTTGTTTCCCCGTTTTACCCCTATTTTGGTGTTGTGCGGAACAGAATAGAATGTAAACAAGTTTGTTTTTACAACGTAACCTTTGTTATTTTATGAGAACGCCATGGTTACACACATTATCAAACATTGTCTCCTTTCTTATTCCCCCCCCCCCCCCCCCCCCCCCATCTGTGTGTTTTCAGGAGCAGCAATGTCAGAGTGTATCAGGGGTCTGGGCAGTGTGATTAAGACACCCTCCCTCTCTGTGTATTTTCAGGAGCAGCGATGTCAGAGTGTATCAGGGGTCTGGGCAGTGTGATTAAGAACGCCCCCAGTGACACCAGAACCAGGGCTCTTCAGGCTGTGGCCAGCCTCCTCAGGTTACAGGTCTGTATGTGTGTATAGTGTTTGTGTGTGTGTACATGTGTGTGTGTGTAGTGTGTGTGTGTGTATCTGTGTGTGTGTATGTATCTCTGATTTTGTATCTAATCTGCCCATGCCCCTCCCCCCCTTTCTCTCTCTTCTTCTTATCTATAGATTAGGGCAGAAGTATTCTGCGGATATTTTCCGTAGATCCCCCTGAATTTACAGTGACAGAATAATCAGCAAATGATTGTGGTCGCTTGAAGGAAAGGAAGGAAAGGTGTGTGTGTGTGTATCTCTGTGTGTTCTTCAGTTTAACGTCCTTCCACTAATAGTGACTAGTGTTCTTTTCTGTTTTTGGAGTGCTGAAACTTGTGGCTTCCGGTTTTTGGAGTGCTGAAACTTGTGGCTTCCGGTTTTTGGAGTGCTGAAGCTTGTGGCTTCCGGTTTTTGGAGTGCTGAAGCTTGTGGCTTCCGGTTTTGGGAGTGCTGAAACTTGTGGCTTCCGGTTTTTGGAGTGCTGAAACTTGTGGCTTCCGGTTTTGGAGTGCTGAATCTTGTGGGTTCCGGTTTTTGGAGTGCCGAATTTTGTGGGTTCCGGTGTTTGGAGTGCTGAATCTTGTGGGTTCCGGTGTTTGGAGTGCCGAATTTTGTGGGTTCCGGTGTTTGGAGTGCTGAATCTTGTGGGTTCCGGTGTTTGGAGTGCCGAATCTTGTGGGTTCCGGTGTTTGGAGTTAATAGGGGTAAAGAAATCGGGCACAAATTCTTTGACGTAAAAAGGCTTTAACGTATGTAAGGCTCACCTTTACACAAATTCTTATTTCTAAGTTTATTTTGTTAAGTATAACGCTTTCTTACAATATTATTTGTTATATTTTAAGGAGGGCGTCTCAGTCTGAGAAGACAAAAATCGCCTTCTCCATAAAATATGGTAGATTGGTGCCTAAGCATTGTACAGTGGAACCTCCCTTATAAGACCTTCAAAAATCATCCAAAATGAGGTCTTATTAGGGAGGGGTCTTATAAAAATATAAGAGAGGTAATTTTAATACTTACAAAGAAGGGCAATGTCTCAGAGAAGTAGGTCTTATATGGGAGGGAGTCTTTTATGATGGGAGGTCTTATAATGGAGGTTCCACTGTATCATATTTTACGGACTATAAGGCGATACTTTTTCCCCAGACTGAGACCCCTGCACCTTATAATGTGACTAATAATATTGTAAGAAAATAGAGTAACAAAATTTGAATTTTGTGTAGGGGGGGGGGCCTTATAATAAGTTATAGGGTGCGCCTTAGGCCGTGTGCACACATACGTGGATATTCCATGCGGAAACCCGTGCGCAATCCATAAATAAGTGAAGCAAAGAAGAGAAAGATTTGCGCACTTGTCCGAGTTTCCCCTATATGCGTAAACTTGTATCCTTCTCTCTTCCACTTATTTAGGGTTTTCCGCTATATGGAACTTAATGTGAACCCGGGCCTAATAGTCCCAAAAAATTACGGTATGTCTTTCTTTGACTGTCATGCAAGGTGTCGGACCAAACTCAAGAGCTGCTGCAGATCACGGAGAGCTGGTTCCAGGGCCTGTATCCTTCGTTGTCGGCCAGAACCTCTTTCGAGGTGATCTGGGCCATCGCCAAGCAGCCTTTCAGCGACCTCAGACTCTCGGCGCTCAGAGTCCTGCAAAGTCTGGCACTTGTTCCTTGGGGCCAGGGCCTGATGAACGAGGCTGCGGGGTTTGTGGAGTACCTGTTGGACAGGAGTATGGAGACCGGCAAGGAGAGCAAGGTACGTCTGCGTGCAAAGACAGTCAAACCTCTGTTTTAACCCTTTCACCGCCAACGTCGCATTTTTGCACCACAATGATTGAACACCCATGTCATTAAAAACCTCGAATTCAGGGTCTGTTATCCAATGATGTTTGTGTTCTTGATTTGGGGAGTCAAGGATAGGCCCTTTTTTAAGCATGTAGTAAAGGAATCCACAATATTTCAGAGAAAATGTTTTCTTTACCCATTGTAAGTTTTTTGGATAATTTTGGCTAAAAAATGGCTGGCAGCGAAAGGGTTAAAGGGGCACCCTGATGGATGAGTTTTTGCAAGGAACACGTCGAGGTCGCCAGAAAGACGTCCTTTTCAAGGATCGGAAAACACTCACTTTGCTCTGGTTTCCTGGAAATCAAACCGTCAAAAACGGCGATTCCCTCCTTGGCGGAGTTGCTGGAGAGGGAAGCCATTTGGGATAGGGTACGGGGTGGGTGGAGGCCACTGAGAGTGTTTGAAGCTTTTTCTTCTTCATAGTGTAGTAAAAACAAAATTGGAGCTATTTCCTTTGTTGTGAGCGAAACTCCTTTTGGTAATCTTTGTAAAAACTGTATAAAAAGGCTTGTATTGTGGACATTTTGTGCAAGCGATTTGGTCTAAAACTCAGGCAGCCATTAGAAAAGAGAAGGCACATATTTCTGAAAGAATTTGACTTCCAACACCTCCGCCAAGGAGGAATCGCCGATTTGACGGTTTGATTTCTAGGAAACCAGAGCAAAGTGAGTGTTGCGATCTCTGTAAAGGGTGTTTTCCTGGTGATCTCGACGTGTTTTTTTTGCAAAAACTCATCCGTCAGGGTGCCCCTTTAAGACTTCTAAAAATGTCCAGAAAAATCGGTCTTAAATTGGAGGGGTCTTATAATGGAGGTGGTCACTGGCAGTTGAATGGAGAGAAAGTTCTTCACAGATAGCTCTCTTCTTCACGCACACACGCACACACACACAAAAACACACACAAAAAAACTGATTAGGTGGATGCTACTCTTTCATTTTTACACTGATTTCAGTATTTTTAACACACTCGGGACGAATGAGCCGGATCTGGCTCATGGCTCGCACAACCGTTTAGGACGAATGGCCCGGCTCTGGCTCATAAAGAGTTTTCAAGAGGTTTTTGATTTCTGGTGTGTAACCAGCTTTCAAGTGCGACGTCATAACCTATTTTCGGTTTGCTTTTGACCTTGCATCTCTTGAAATCAACCAATCATTGCAGACTTTACATTCAGGTTTGGTTGTAGAGGGGGGTCAAAGATCGGAATGTGAAATTTTCCTTCTTTCTATGTGTTAGCTGTTTTCGTCAATAGGAGACAAACGACGAAGGCATGGAATCTGATATTTTACGATCGTTTAGTGCATGGTGTTAGTAATCTTATCTTAAAATATCAGTCCATAACTTTTCATAATTTTTTTTGTGGTGATGGGTTTTCGAAGCTAGTCAAATGGCCCGTCCGAAATGGTTGTAAGGGGAAGCAACTAGCCAGTGCCGAGTGAGTTCATGTTACCAGAAACTGAACTTCAGTATTTTGTAATTATCCCAAAAAAACCCAATTGACAAGCGATTTGGGACGTTTTGAACTTAGTCTAGTTGTTCTATCTTGGAAGATTGCAAAGGCAGTGTAATAATTTTACAAGGTTTATCAGACTCAAGCTGTCTCTGTCTCTCATTTTAACTGTCTGTCTGTCTTGTTATATCTCTCTCTTAAGTTGCCTCCCTGAATCGTCCGACGGGGCTCTGCCCCTGTACCCTGCTGGGGCCATGGGTCCCTGGACCCCTGCCTTTCAGGTTTTTTTTCATTTTGGGGAGTTGTACCCATGTGATTAGGTGCTGGAAAAAATTCATATCCAACATAATTATGATCGTGCAGTCGAGATTGCAGTTTCACCTCGCCAACTTCTTTTAATCACCCCCACTCTCTCCTCTAATGTCAGTGGTTTTCTCTTTCCGCGAACCACATGCTTTACCTTCTTTCTCCGCCATCTTCGTTTGAACAAGGGAAGTGACTCTTGCTTTCGAGTCCTTGACCGGAACATACGCATAGTTGTTTCCCTTTGTTTCTAGACGTGTATGCAGACGGGGTCACGGTTGTAAAAAACGACAAAATGGAGGTTGTAAGTCTCGTTTTAGAGGAAGTCGTTTAACCCTTTCACCGCCAATGTCGCATTTTTGCACCACAATGATTTAACACTCGTGTCATTGAAAACTCTTGAATCAGGGTCTATTATTCAATAATATTGTGTTCCTAAATTTGGGCAGTAAGGATTGGCCCTATTCTAAATGTGTCACAGAGAAATCGCACAATATTGCAGATGAAATATTTCTGTAACCAAAATACATTTTATAGAAACGTTTGGTTCAAAGATGGCTGGCGGTGAAAGGGTTAATGGAGACCGGCAATGAGAGCAATGTGTGTGTACGTAGGTGAGGTGGGTGTGGGGGGTAGAGTTGGGGTAGGTGTGTGTGTGTGCTTTGGAGGGGGAGGGGGGCAGGAGGAGGGATACATCTGTGTGTTTTCACCAGGACATTGAGACTGGCTGCCCAACATGGCAAGGAGAGAGAGAGAGCAAGTTGTCTGTGTGTTTTCTTCAAGGAATATGGTCCTCTGTGAAAAGGACAATAAAGTAATTGATTCACTGACTTGCTGATTGACTGATTGGTTGGTTGATTGACTGACTGACTGATTGATTTACGGGTTGATTAACTGGTTGAGTGACTGATCGATTGATTGACTGACTTTGCTGATTGACTGAGTAATTGGTCGATTAACTGACTGACTTGTTGATTGGCTGGTTGACTGACTGAACGATTGACTGACTGACCTATTGTCTGGCTTACTGATTAACCGAGTAATTGGTCGATTAACTGACTGACTTGTTGATTGATTGGCTGGTTGACTGACTGAATGATTGACTGACTGATCTATTGACTGGCTTACTGATTGACCGAGTAATTGGTCGATTAACTGACTGACTTGTTGATTGATTGGCTGGTTGACTGACTGAATGATTGACTGACTGATCTATTGACTGGCTTACTGATTGACCGAGTAATTGGTTGATTAACTGACTAACTTGTTGATTGATTGGCTGGTTGACTGACTGAATGATTGACTGGCTTACTGATTGACCGAGTAATTGGTCGATTAACTGACTGACTTTTTGGTTGATTGATTGATTGACTGGTTGATTGACTGACCGATTGATTTACCAACTTATTCAGTTATTGACTGACTTTACTGATTGACTGAGTAATTGGTTGATTAACTGACTAACTTGTTGATTGATTGGCTGGTTGACTGACTGAATGATTGACTTACTCACCTATTGACTGGCTTACTGATTGACCGAGTAATTGGTCAATTAACTGACTGACTTGTTGATTGATTGATTGACTGGTTGATTGACTGACCGATTGATTTACCAACTTGTTGGCTGACTTACTGATTGACCGAGTAATTGGTTGAGTAACTGACTGACTTGTTGATTAATTGACTGACTGGTTGAATGACTGAATGACTTACCTATTGAGTAATTGGTTGATTAACTGACTGACTTGTTGATTGATTGATTGACTGACTGGTTGACTGACTGACTGAATGATTGACTTACTGACCTATAATTGACTGACTCACCGATTGATTTGACTTGGATGTCAGGAGGAGAAGTTTGCTGTGGTCAAAGTCCTGGTGGAGTCTCCCACAATGCGCGAGCTGTTTGGGAATCCCCGCTACGTTCAGCTCATGGAGTTCTACCGCCAGGGACCCTTCTTCGTGCGCGCCCAGGCCGAAGTGGCCCTGGAGGAGCAGATGTGAGGGAGGAAAGGAGGGAAAGAAGGAGAGAGAGAGGGGGGGGGGGGGTGGAGCGGAGAAAGAGATGTGTTTGGGGAGCCTTGCATACTATGTTCAGCTCATGGAGTTCTACCGCCAGGGACCCTTCTTCGTGAGGGCCCAGAAGTGGCCCTTAAGGAGCAGATGTGAGGGAGGAAGGGAGTGAAAGAAGGAGAGAAAGAGAGGCGGGGGTGGGTGGAGAAAGAGTGATGTGTTTGGGAGCCTTGCATACTACGTTCAGCTCAAGAAGTTCCGCCGCCAGGGACCCTTTCTTCGTGCGGGCCCAGGCCGAAGTGGCCCTAGAGGAGCAGATGTAGTTTTGAATGTTAAAACTTTCAGTTCAAGTGGAGTTGCGTGAGTGCTTGGGTGCTTCTCTTCTGGCCATGTGTCTAAATTCAGGTTGTTGGGTTTTGTTTTGTTTTTACTGTGGACAATGTTACGCTTAAAGGTGGACTCGGACGGATGAGTTTTTGCAAGAAACACGTCGAGATCACCAGAAAAGACGGCCTTTTCAAGGATCGGAACACTCACTTTGCTCTGGTTTCTTAGCAAATTAAACCGTCAAAACGGCGATGTTTCCTTGGCGGAGATGGCGGAGAGAGTAGCCATTTTGGAAGGGGTGGGTGGAAGTCACTCATTATGGTTGAAGCGTTTTCTTTTTTTGTAGTGCAGTAAAAAAAAGAAAAAGAGGAGCTATTTCCTTTGTTGTGAGCGAAATTCCTTTAGATAAACTGTATAAAATTAAAAAACAACTAAAAAGGCTTGTATTGCGAAAATTTTGTGCAAACGATTTGGTCTAAACACAGGCGGCAATTCAAAAAGAGACGGCAAACGCCTTCTCTTTGGGTGAAAGAATTTGACTTCCAGCACCTCCGCCAAGGAGGAATCGCCTTTTTGACGGCTTGATTTCTGGGAAACCAGAGCAAAGTGAGTGTTGCGATCTCTGTAAATGGTGTTTTCCTGCTGATCTGGACGTGTGTCTTGCAAAAGCTTATCCGTCAGGTTACCCCTTTAAACAACACACAACACAGAACAAACTGGTATGCCTCAATGGAAGTTGGTGGGTTAAACAAGACTAGAAGGCTAAGCCATTATTCATATTGAATGTATGTTGATTTGTTTGTGAGTAACTCTCTACCACTGTTGTTGTGTACTGTGTGGGTGGTTGTCATAATAAGCAGATCCTTTTTGTTTTGAGGATGAACTTGGGTCTGTATTGTTGTGGCAAACTCCCTCCCCTTATTCATTTCACAGGTGAGAGGGTTTGGTGGTGTGATGAGGTTTTGGAAACAAGTGTGTGTGTGTGGAGATTTTGCGCCCAAATTAAAGCTTCACAAATGTGTGTATGTGTGTGTGAGAAAGAAGAGAGAGGGAGAAATTTGATTTAAAGCATTCTGTTTTTTGTTTGTTTCTTTGTTCGACAACTGGCTTTGAGTGTGTTATCTAGAGAGAGAGTGTTTAAGAGAGAGAGGGGGGAAATAATTGAAGAAAAACATTATGGAGCCTTGCATTTTCCCTTGTGATTGAAGGCGTGTGATTTTATTTTTATCTTGGTTTTGTTTAGAATCTTGTTTTGTTCTTTGAAAGTGAATCTTGAGTGAATTTATAATTTTGAAATATGTTGATGCATTTTGAAGTATGAAAATGTCACTGAAAACTTCTGTGAAGTGAACAGGTCTAGTAGCATTACCTAAACGAACGAATTACTTAAATCCATGGTCATATAGATGTAATAAAGATAAAAGTTTGATCTTTTCCAACTTGTTTTATAAGTGTGTGTGTGTGATGTGAGCAATGAAAAACATGAAAAATCATACTTCTAATTACATACCGTATTTTACGGACCACAAGGCGCACCTGATTATAAGGCGCACCCCCCAATTTTCACACAAAATTCAGATTTTGTTATTATAGTTTCTTACTATATTATCAGTCACATTATAAGGCGCAGGGGTCTCAGTCTAGGAAAAAAGTATCGCCTTATAGTCTGTGAAATATGGTGGATTCTCCTTCTTGCAGGATGTCCTGAATTGCAGGATTTTTAAATTGCCTGGAGCCGGCGTCGCCGGATTATGAGAATTTGAGAACCAACGATTTTCTTACACACACACACGCACACACACAAAGACACACACACACACACACACACACTTGTACAATAACATGGATGCTCCTGCTTTCAGGATGTCCTGAAGTTCAGGATTTTTTTGTCCAGGATGTCCTGAAGTTCAGGATTTTTTAACTGCCTGGAGCCGGCGTCACCAGATTATGAGAATTTGAGAAGATGCATTTTGCTGGTTATAGAGGTCATGAAGTTTAACCAGAAATGAAAGAGCAACGAGAGCCTGTCAACTACATTGGAAACTGTTGTTTCCCTTCAGCTTCCAGGCGGCATTGTCCCCCGGAACCCCCAGGAGGGGCGCTGTCCCTGCACTCCGCCGGGGGCTTGCAGGACTTTTGAAATTTCCCAGGAGCACCCATGCAATGAAAAAGGGCCTATGATAGAATTATAAGCCTTTGCTATGTTCAAAGGAATGTAGCACTTGTACTAGTCTAGAGGGGTGAAAAAAGAGCAGTAAATGTGTGTGTGTGCGTGTGTGCTGCCCCTGCACTCCGCCGGGACCGCCCCCTTGCAGGATTTTTGAAATTTCCCAGGAGCACCCATGTCATTATAATTAGACACATTTAATGATTCATTGTCATTATGATGATCAAGAATTTGTATGGACGTGGTCAAATCCACTGACAAATTCCAAAAATGAAAATGGATACTTAGTCCCCCAAATAACTATGCCATGTCAAAACATGGGAACAAGGAAACCCTACATAACTAGACCAAATCTATTATCTCGATAAACATTTTTTTAAGAAGACGATTCTTCTTTAAAACTATGTTTCATATGATATGTTGTAAACATGATCAGATTCTGCTCAAATCTCCAATTGTGGTTGATGGGAGAAAATGGGAACAGAGCATAAATTAATGAAAAAAAGAAAATATGATAATTGATCAAACTTTTCAAACGTGTATGCTGAGAAAAAAGTGGGTTTTTATTTTATTGATCATAGATAAAAGCTGTGACAAAAAAAGGGATGTGACCAAAGTATATTAATTAACATTACAGGCTTCCCTCCTCCAACATCGTCTGGTTAGTATAAGAAAGAAAGAGTTTTTGGTAAAGGTAAAGATGCCCCCCCCCCCCCCCCCCTCCTCCATTTCTCGGTTGTTTCCATTTTTCCGTTCTTGCCTTTCTTACTGCAGATTGAGTACTTCATCATCTATCGTTTGCTATATTTAACACTAATTTTCATCCATTTACATAATTAAACACATGCATTCAATAATAGTAGAAGATAAAGGCAAGACGGAAAACACCGCAATGAACCAGGACTGTGACAAATGCTCCGCGGCTGTTGTGTGTACTGCACTACATAGGGGGGAGGGGGAGGGGCGGGGTCCTATTAGATATTGGCCTTTATCATGACTACGATTAATTATTCAACAAAGATAATTAGCTGAAAAGGTTCAGAAAATACAGCTTAATGTTTGGTAAGAAAGGCAAGTGTGAAAATGCGGGGAGAGCTGAGAAATGTAGGGGGGGGGGGGGGGGGGGGGCACATCTTGACCTTTACCGAGTTTTTATTTTCACGAATATATACAGAAATGTATTTTGCCAAAATATGACGTGATTGAGTGAAAGCACACACACATGTATATGAGTGCAAGTTCCATGCAGAAATCAATGCACAATCCGCAGAAAGAAAAATTCTGGAAGTAAGAAGTATGAAAGATTCAGATTCATATTAGAACAAGCGCGAAATCGCAATAGTTTGTGGCACGCGGTCTATTTTTACCACTCCAATCATGAGTTACCTCCCCTGGCTTTTCAATCATTTTAATCTGTAAACCAGAATGTTATCTCTGCACCATTTCGTAACTTTTTATATCTTTTGGAAAACATTTAAAACTATGTATCCTACTTATACTCATCAAAAGAAGCACTGCATACTCGTCGTGTCTGTTGTAGTGTCTGTATTACGTATGTTTATTATTTTGTACGCTTTTAAAATACATCATTTTAAAGAGCGGCCAGAAGTGTAGCCTCGATTTGAAGTGCGACAATTTTGTCAAAATGTGCGACAATTTTGGACCGACCGACCGACAAAGTGAGTTATAGGTTTGTGGCTTGAGCCACAATTATAGCCCCGTCGACAACTAAGGCCATGTCATGGCTGTCACCACATTCAATGTTACCACGTATTAAAAGTATGAAAGAGTGTGCACATTATACATGGAAACTCATCCTCATAATCCGTCCGCTTATTTCTTATATGTAACACAGTGAAATAGGGTTTCTGTACGGAACTGGTGGATTGTGGATCTTCTTCTTCTTCTTCTTCGATCGCTCAGACAAGTTTCCTGTCAATTATGAGCGCAGATGCGTCATGCTGCCGTTATGTGCCTAAGAAAATTTTTTTTTTTTTTTTTTTTTTTTTTTTTTTTTTTTTTTTTTTTTTTTTTTTTTTTTTTTTTTTTTTTTTTTTTTTTTTTTTTTTTTTTTTTTTTTTTTTTTTTTTTTTTTTTTTTTTTTTTTTTTTTTTTTTTTCTTTTTTTTTTTTTTTTTTTTTTTTTTTTTTTTTTGAAATTAGGAGGCCCAGCAAGTCCGACTTCGGCTGAAGGAAATATTTTTGAAAGTGTCGAGTTTTTGTGAGAAAAAAAAGGCAGGAGGAGAACGGACCGGTAGCAAGGCAGAAAGAGAAGTAGTAGATGACAGTAAGCAAAGGGAAAAGGCAAGAGTCAAAGAGAAAGAGAGAGATTAGAGGAAGTTACAAGCAGAACTTCCAGAAGATGGGGGAACTATTTTTACAAAAGACCCCCCCGGTATCCCCCACAGGGGGGGGGGGGGGGGGGGGGGGGGGGGGGGGGGGGGGGGGGGGGGGGCGGGGGGTTGCGGATCTAATATGTTTAGCACACGTACAGTCCTTGAAGATAAAGATGCTGTTGAAGATCAAACACCAGGCACTGAAATCATGAATGCGTCTTAAACAATTAACACGGGTAAGAAAATGTAAATGGGACTTCTTCTTCTTCTTCGGCGTTCCATGGCCATAATGGGTAAGGTACGTATATGTCCACTTTTCAGTTCTTCTTTCCTTCAGTGCCCACAATCAACAGGCTGGTTTTCTGGCACTTTTTTCACCAGTTTTCATTGGTTTCCCCACTGCGTACAGCCAACACATTCCGATTTCGGAGGAGCTCAAAGGAGAAAAATTATTTGGAAGATTTTTTTTGTGTGGAAAAAAAAGGCAGGAGAATGGGCCAATAAGTCAGAAGGATAGCAGATGATAGTATTCTTTGCTTGCTTAGTAAGTAAAGGGAAAAGGCAGAGTCAAAGATCAGGGTGGCAGATTAGAGGAAGCTACAAGCAATGACAGTACCATTTCGCTTTCACTTAAGAACATGATAGTACATTGAGGCATAATAAAAGGGAAAAGGCAGAGTCAAAGATCAGGGTGGCAGATTAGAGGAAGTTACAAGCAATGACAGTACCTTCTGGCTTTCACTTAAGAACATGATAGTACATTGAGGCATAATAAAAGGGAAAAGGCAGAGTCAAAGAGGGTGGCAGATTAGAGGAAGTTACAAGCAATGACATTACCATCTGGCTTTCACTTAAGAACATGATAGTACATTAATGAGCGATTTAGTGGGATTTTTTTCACGCCAGAGGGCATGACGCTCGTGTGGGGCTAATCCTCTCTATATTCTTAGTTGGGGATAAAGAAAGAGAGAGAGAGGGAGGAGCCCCACCATCTCTCTCTCTCTCTCTCTCTCTCTCTCTCTCTCTCTCTCTCTCTCTCTCTCTCTCTCTCTCTCTCTCTCTCTCACTACGCCCAACTAAGAAAATCGCGTGATAAGCCCCTAGTGGATTGACTGCATGCCCCCTGGCGTGAAAAAAATCGCCATAAGTCGACCATTGAGGCTATAATATATAAGGTTTTTTTTATAACCCTCGATACACAAGTTTATTTGGAAGGGTCTGGGGTTCGGGTCTGTTCTTCCATTCTGGCTTTCACCCAAGAAAATGATAGTACATTAATTGAGGCCATAATAATTATGGTTTTTTTATGACCCTCGATGCACCAGTTTATTTGGAAGGGTCTGGGGTCTGGGGTTCGGGTCTGTTCTTCCAGTAGTCGTCTCTCTTCTCCTGGGTGAAGAAGTCCTTGTTCTCCACGTCCCATTCCTTGGCACACTCCAGTATGGCAGAGTTCGGTACCTTGAAAATTCAACAAAACAAAACGTTTAAGCAAAACTATATAAATTATTAGGTACTTTATAGTCACAGAGGCGTCTCTGTGAAATTCGGGTTGCTCCCACATGGAGAGCGCGTCGCAGCCAAAGACACGCCACCCAATTTTTTGTATGCTTGCAATTTGTATGTGACTGCTGAGGAAGGAAAGGGTTGTGGGGGAGTAACATTTTGACCAAGTGACAACTTTTTCGTTGCCACTGGGTGTAACGTGTGCTGAGTGCATGGGCACACGGGACCTCGGTTTATCGTCTCGTCATAAAAAGACTCCACGTTCAGACCGTAAAGTGAGAGGAAAAATCCGCTGTACCCAGGTTCGAACTCGGGTTTACTTGACAGGAGGCCACCAGGGCCGGTGTATTTAGATGTAGATACACAGGCCCTGCTGCCAACTGTACCCTTAAGAGTGAGTACACACACAAAAACTGCACCTGCAATGAACGATATCATATCATATCAGTTTAGGCTCTGTAGGCTTTTGAAGCCTTTTGCCCTCTAAATATTTTTCTCAAATGTGTATAAATTTATATTTTCATTTTTCTTCTTTCTTTTTTTTTGGCCCGTGAATTACTTCGGCTATTGTGTATTTGGTTTTTTTGGTATTTTTTATTTCTCCAAATTTGTGGAGTACATAATAGTATTAATTTTTTTGTCAATAAGATTTTTGAATATATTTAGTGATGATGCATTTACAGTTTCATTAGAAAGATTGTCCCATGCAGTTATTACTCTGTTAGTAAAAAAGTTTTGAGCTGAACGACTGTTATTTAGTTTTTATTGTTAGTTTGAAATCATGCCCTCGTTTTCTCTCCTCGTCAGTTAGAGTTAGTAAAGTTTTAGTTGTGTTAGGATCATAGAACTTGTTAAGAATTGTATACACCTCAATCAAATCGCCTCTTAGACGTCTGTATTCCAAACTAGGTATTCCCAAGTACTTTAGTCTGTCCTCATAGTCCATATCTCTGGTTCCAATAATTGTTTTCGTAAATCTCCTTTGGACTCCTTCTAAATGATCAATATGAAATATATATGATATAGGCACAAGTAGAGATAAATTCAGCCTAGGGTCTAGAACGTAACAGTAAAAGATGTACGACGCAAGATAATCATTATCTCTCTCTCACTCATCCCTACCTTCTCCAGCTTGGAGTACATAGGGTGGATGTGTCGCTTCACTGGATTGTTGTCCGCTCTGTTGTAGGCACAGAGGAAGGCCCACCGTCTGTTGGGCCCGTTGTTCTGACTGCTGGTGTGGAGCAGGTTGCAGTGGAAGAATAGAGCATCGCCTGAGAATAAACAGACAGATTGACAGATACACAGCCAAACAGAGACACAGCCAAACAGAAACAGACAGATAAATATATAGACAGACATTCGCCCGTTGTTCTGACTGCTGGTGTGAAGCAGGTTACAGTGGAAAAACAGAGCATCGCCTGGAATAAACAGACAGACAGACAGATTGACAGACAGACACAGACCCAAAGAGAAACAGACATATATATAATAAAACACAGATATTCACTCGTTGTTCTGACTGCTGCTAGTGTGAAGCAGGTTACGGTGGGAAAACAGAGCATCGCCTGAGAATAAACAGACAGACAGACAGACAGATTGACAGAGAGATTGACACACAGCCAAAGAGAAACAGATAATGATATAGACACAGACATTACACTCGTTGTTCTGACTGCTGCTGTGAAGCAGGCTACAGTGGAAGAACAGAGCATCGCCTGAGAATAAGCAGACAGACCGATTACAGGGCCGGATCAAGGGGGGGGGGGGGGGGGGGGGGGGTCCTGGTTTTCGGACCCCCCCCCCCAGACCCTCTGCCCCAAACATGTACTTTATACAAGGTTGAAAAGTAAGAACATGACTCGATTTTTCCCCCTTAATTATCACGAAATTGCGATATTTTCCGGAGGCTTCACCCCATGCACCCCCCCCCCTCATTCCCCAAAGGGCTCTGCCCCTTAACCCGGGACCTATATGCGGCTCCCTCGACCTCCCGGCGGAAACCCCCCTTACGAATCACTTGGTCCGGCCCTGGATTGACAGTCAGACACGTACAAAGCCAAAGAGAAACAGACAGATATAATTATATAGACACAGACATTACACTCGTTGTTCTGACTGCTGGTGTGATGCAGGTTACGGTGGGGGGGGGGAAAAAACCGACAATCGCCTGAGGAAACAGAGAATGAAATGTGCTCATTATTGAGACGGCGTCCGGTAGAAAGCGCGCACTGCTATAAAGCGCGCACTTTGACTATGCCATAAAGCGCGCACGGATTTAGCTACTTGAATGCAGCACACGCTATAAAACGCGCACTTTGACTATGCCATAAAGCGCGCACGGATTTAGCTACTTGAATGCAGCGCACGCTATAAAACGCGCACTTTGACTATGCCATAAAGCGCGCACGGATTTAGCTACTTGAATGCAGCGCACGCTATAAAGCGCGCACTTTGACGCCATAAAGCGCGCACGGAATTAGCAACTATAAAACGCACACTTCCACTTATTAAAAAAATGTTCAGACAACTGTCGCTTCTCAGCCTTTTGGCTAAGACAGTGATTCAGGAACATAAATTTGTGTTTATACCCTGGTTGGTTTGTTCAGCCCGTCGTACATGGCGAAAGCCGATACGCGACGTTAAACTGAACTTCCATCGGCCTGATGTTCCATGAATAGCGCTGGTTTCAATCTTTTAATATTGTTTTCTGTCATTGCTGCTGTTACGTTTATTATAGCAATTGATATGACGGATGACAAGGTTGTGTGATACAAAACAACATTTCTATGAGAGAGATTGTTTCATTTTATTTTCATTTTATTTTGAAATAAGTATGGAGTGAAAAATGTTCGAATGTTTTATTTTAAATAAATATGAGTGATAAATGTTCAAATTCCCAAGTTGTGTGTGTGTGGAGAGAGAGAGAGAGAGAGAGAGAGAGAGAGAGAGAGAGAGAGAGAGAGAGAGAGAGAGAGAGAGAGAGAGATAGATGGCGCGCGCTTTCCAGACAGTCGAAGTGCGCGTTTTATGGCATTGCACAAGCTGAAATCGCGCGCTAACTGACAGTGCGCGCTTTATAGCAATTGCAAAGTGCGCGCTAAACGGTCGCAGCCATTGAAACTTCAATCATGGTGTAAGCGTAGTATACCTGTGACCTACATAATATTATGCAATGGTCACTTTTAAGTGTAAGCTACACAATATTGTAGGCCCCTTGAGAACACATTTCTAAGACATCCATTCTCTGTTGTCATGACGAGACTAGTCTCAGAATAGCCTATAATACGAGAGCTTTCATTATGAGAAAGGAGCCTGGGTTGAGTTTCTCTAAATAACGTTCGCCGCGCGAATAACGCTTACGCCAAACGCGGCCTAAGAAACACTTTAGAAAACGTTTGCGGAAGAATATTACAAGCTCTTGTCTGATTAGTCAAAACAGGGTTTTTTTAAGCAAACATTAATGGACCAATCAACAACAAGAAATGTATTCATCCCCTACTAGTTCCGGATAGTTCGCCGCTTGCTCGGTGTTTGGCAAGTACAAAACGCCACGCGAACTATCGGCAAACGAAAGGTGTTTCTTAGACCGTTTTTGCCGACTGATTGAGCGAGCGCAAAAAACGGCCCCCTGGGGCATACGGTGAAAAACAGGTGTGAACTGGGGGGGGGGGGGGTAGGGAGGGGGGGCTAATGAAGTCATTTCACCCGTTCAAAGCTCCCGTACGTGTATACACGAGTCACGAGTCTGGGTGGAATTTCTCTAGACGACGGTCGCCGCGCGCATAACTGTTACGCCAAAAGGGGTCTAAGAAACACTTGAGAAAACGTTGGCGAGGAAAAAAAATATCACAAGCTCTTGTCTGATTGGTCAACCACAAAAAAAGTATTATTTTTAACCAAACTTGAATGGACCAATCAACAACAAGAAATGTATTCACCCCATGCAAGTCACGTGATAGTTCGCCGCGAGAGATACTTTGGGAGTAGCCACAAACGTTTGCGTCAAATGTCGGCAAAAGAGGTTTTTCTTAGTACCGTTTTTTCCGATCTGCGCTCACGCTACGTAACGTTAGCCCTTGTGAAACGTACCCTGACCAAAGACAATTTGCGTAAGCGCTTAAGTGTTTTTGGTTGGTCTGACCGCACACCCGTCCCAGGTAATAGGGTATACAGGATTGAAAGCCATATAACCGCACTCGCAGCAAAATGGTGGGCTCCCATTCCACCCCTTCCCTTCCCCTTTATCTGTCCCGGTGTGGCATTCTCAAAATGGATTTGTTCTCAACATGTCTGCGCATGTGCGAAATCGATCATGACGTACCATCAAATTTTATCTTTTGTGTATTCGATACTAAATTGACCCCTAAACCTATCTCTGACCCTTAGGCCGTGTACACACATAAGCGGATACTCCAAGCGGAAACCCGTGCGCAATCCATAAATAAGTGAAACAAAGAAGGGAAAAGATTTGCGCACGTGTCTGAATTTCCCCAATATGCGTGAACTTTTATCCTTCTTTCTTCCACTTATTTAGGGTTTTCCGTACGGAACTTACGCGTCTAATGTGAACCCGGCCTAACCCTAAACCTATCCCTAACCCTAAGCCTAACCCTAACCCTTCGCACATGCGCAGACATGTTGAGAACAAATCCATTTTCAGAACGCCACACCGGCTTTAAAAAACAACATACCATTATGTGTCATTCTTTTCTGCAGAGAACCTTCTCAGTATTTTCGGCACCACAAAAAAAAAAAAAATCCAAAAAAAATGAGCGTGAAAACGCTAGATCGAGCAGCTGCGCGGCAGCATTTTTTGAGCTCCGGTGACCTTGATCTTTGACCAATGACCTTCATCTTGGAACGTGGCCTAGCTCGTAACTACAGGCCTGCTACTACTACCCACGTGCAAAAATTCAAGGGTCCTGTTTCCCTCCGTTCAAAAACTATCATGCTTCTGCTTCGCCGCTGCTGAATAATTAAGAAAAAATATTTGGGACTTTATTTTTCTATGCTTCTTTTGAAGCCACAAACCTATAACTCACTTTGTCGGTCGGTCGGTCTGTCTGTCTGTCTGTCGGTCCAAAATTGTCGCACATTTTGACAAAATTGTCGCACTTCAAATCGAGGCTACACTTCTGGCCGCTCTTTAAAATGATGTATTTTAAAAGCGTACAAAATAATAAACATACGTAATACAGACACTACAACAGACACGACGAGTATGCGGTGCTTCTTTCGATGAGCATAAGTAGGATACATAGTTTTAAATGTTTTCCAAAAGATATCAAAAGTGACGAAAATGGTGCAGAGATAACATTCTGGTTTACAGATTAAAATGATTGAAAAGCCAGGGGAGGTAACTCATGATTGGAGTGGTAAAAATAGACCGCGTGCCACAAACTATTGCGATTTCGCGCTTGTTTATAATGTTTATTTTTTTTAAAATGGTGTCTATTATGGGTATGGGAAAGGGGTGGGGGGGTGGGTGGGGGTGGGGATGAACGGTGTGAGCATTTTTGTTTTGTGTGTGGTAATTCATATACTTCTTCATATTGTTTTGTAATAATGTTTTTCTTCTTGATTGTTTTTTCTCGCAATATTTGTAAAGCGCTCTGAGGAGGATTTTTTTTTTATCATCGAAGAGCGCTCTAGAAGCTTTATTTATATTATTATTATTATTATTATTATTGTTGTTATTATTATTATTATTATTATTATTATTATTATTATTTATGTGTCATTGAGAATGACCACACATAGATATGCACATTACTTTACAGGGTCCTTTGTGTTGTGACCTATGATATGCACAAAACGATATGGGTGAAGTAGAAAGCATTAGAGAGAGAGAGAGAGAGAGAGAGAGAGAGAGAGAGAGAGAGAGAGAGAGAGAGAGAGAGAGAGAGAGAGCACACTAATGGTTTCTACTTCACCCATATCGTTTTGTGCATATCATAGGTAACAACACAATCACAAATACAATTATAGGAAAGATGAGAGAGGTGCTCTCTCTCTCTCTCTCTCTCTCTCTCTCTCTCTCTCTCTCTCTCTCTCTCTCTCTCTCTCTCTCTCTCTCTCTCTCATATTTCCTATAATTGTAATTGTGATTGTTGTAGTTGTTGTTGTTGCTAGGTTTATTTGTTATGCTTATTTACTTAGAGAGAATAAAGAGTGAATAGAGTGAATAAAATAACGTCACTTTACACTTGTCATGTAGTTGTTTGTTTGTTGTATGTTCCAGTGACGTTGCAGTCTGTTTCAGTTTTTTGTTTTTGTTTTTTTTCCTTTATTATTTACTTAGATAAGTGTGTACAAGATAGTACATGTTTTGATTATAAATGACTGATGATACATTTGATTTATTTTTTCATTCTTTTATCTTTTATTTTCTTTACATGTTATTATATTATGTCTTCGGAGACAAAAAAAAGTATGAATAAAAAAAATATTTGACGCAAACCCACACACAGCCACACGCATAGACAGACAGACAAACAGACAGACAGACAGACAGAGAAATGTGTAACTCCTCGGTCCCATTCCAACGTAGGCTACTTTCGTTCTTACTATATAGGTATTAGGTACTTTATAGTCACAGATGCGACTGTGAAATTCGGGTTGCTCCCACCTAGAGAGCGCGTCGCAGCCAGAGGCGCGCCACCCAATTTTTTTTTTTTTTTTTTTTTTTGCATGCGATTTTTGTGACTGATGAGGAAGGAAAGGGGGTGGGGTGGGGGGTAAAGTTTGACCAAATGACAACATTTTCGTTGCCACAGGGATTAACGTGTGCTAAGTGCATGGGCACACGGGGCCTTGATTTATCGACTCATCCGAAAGACTCCACGTTCAGACCGTAAGGCCTAGTGCAAAGTGAGAGGAAGAAAAAACAAGCGCGAAATCGCAATAGTTTGTGGCACGCGGTCTATTTTTACCACTCCAATCATGAGTTACCTCCCCTGGCTTTTCAATAATTTTAATCTGTAAACCAGAATGTTATCTCTGCACCATTTCGTAACTTTTTATATCTTTTGGAAAACATTTAAACTATGTATCCTACTTATACTCATCGAAAGAAGCACCGCATACTCGTCGTGTCTGTTGTAGTGTCTGTATTACATATGTTTATTATTTTGTACGCTTTTAAAATACATCATGTTAAAGAGCGGCCAGAAGTGTAGCCTCGATTTGAAGTGCATTCTGATCGCTTCTCGGCCTTTTGGCTAAGACAGTGATTCAGGAACATAAATTTTTGTTTATACCCAGGTTGGTTTGTTCAGCCCGTCGTACATGGCGAAAGCCGATACGCGACGTTAAACTGAACTTCCATTTGAAGTGCGACAATTTTGGACCGACAGACCGACTGACAGACCGACCGACCGAACTTTTGCCAGAAAAGACCAAATATTATTAAGTTTCATTCTCTATTCCAAACAACAAATACAAAAATCCTCATTCGCTTAATTAGTTTCATTAAGATAATTGTAAAAGATTTCTAAGACCTTTCTTTATTTTGTTAGGCTTTAAACCCTTAGGGTTTTGGTATTTTAAAACACAAATATTGTGTCCATGCAGTGTTCGGTTTTTTCTGTAGTTACATCCCATCACTAGTGATTGGGATAATTAGTTCTCTGCATTTTTTATGTTTAAATTTGATGTGTATGTGAGAGAGTATACTAGAATGTGTAAGGTTGGTTTGTGAGGCACTATATACCGCTATGTTTCTCTCTGCTGGTTATGTGTGTAATGTTTCATTTGGAAGTAGTTACATGTATTATGTAACAATTTCATGTACCCCCTGGGGGGTTTGGAAATAAACTTACTTTGACTTTAACTTTGACAAAGTGAGTTATAGGTTTGTGGCTTGAGCCACAAACAAAAAACCTGTACCCAGGTTCGAACTCGGGTTTACTTGACACAAGTAAACACAAGGCCTACAACTGGGGCTACAGAAAGAAAATGGACAACGACTGTCACAAAGACCGACCACAGGGTTTAGACGTGTGTGTTCCCCCCAGGGAAAACCACGACTTGGTCTTCAGGGTGGAGTTTCTCTAGATAACGGTCGCCGCGCGAATAACGCTTACGCCAAACGCGGCCTAAGAAACAGTTTAGAAAACGTTTGCGGAAGAATATTACAAGCTCTTGTCTGATTGGTCCCAAAAAATATTATTTTAAAAAAACTTTAATGGACCAATCAACAACAAGAAACGTATTCACCCGCTACTAGCTCCGGATAGTTCGCCGCTTGCTCGGTGTTTGGCGAGAACAAAACGCCACGCGAACTATCGGCAAACGAAGGATGTTTCTTAGACCGTTTTCGCCGATTTGAGCGAGAGCAACGTGACGTTAGCCCTTGTGAAACGGACCCCTGGTTCCTTTAGATGCTTAACTGAATTCAGACATGTAATGGTAAGTCAGAGGCGAGCAAGTATTGTTTGGTATTTGAGTATTTGGTATATTCTAGTCACAGAGACTGATCTCTGTGAAATTCGGGCTGCTCTCTCCCAGAGAGCGCGTCGCCGCAAATGCAGCGCCTACCCAATTTTAAAATTTTTTTTTTAGGGGGGTGGGTGGGGCGGGACAGGGTGAGGAGGGGGGGGGGGCACACTTGTAAAACCTAGCTATCAATTTGGCCATGCCAGGCAGCGGGATTTCTCCCTGCTCTTACCGACTTTCAATTGCCGTGGGATTCTTTTACGTGCGTCAAAGCGCACGGGTCAGACTAGCTTCAAGTCCCTGTCCGAAGGACTCAACGTTCAGTTCGATTTTCCTGTCGAACTAGAAAGAAAGGGCAGAGGAGGCCGGGATTCGAACCCGGGTCACGCATTACATTTGGCAGTGTATTCTTGTCTGATTGGTTAAAAAGAAAAAAACCCACCAAAACATGATTTTAATAACCAAACCTCAATGAGTCAATCAACAACCAGAAACGTATTCATTAAACTCGTGCAATAAGTCACGTGGTAGTTTGCCGCGCTCGCCAACCTCTCGAGATAGAGAGCTTTAACGCTCGCAAACTATCGGCAAACGATGGTTATTTCCTATAGGGCCGGTTTTTGTGTGTGCCGAATTACGCGAACAGCTACGATCGAGCGTTTCCTCTTGTGAAACGGTCCCAGGTGTTCGGACACCGACTGGTCCGTGGGCTGCTGTACTGACTGACCATTGAGGGAGGGGGGGGAGGGGGAGAGAGGAGGGGAAAGGGGGGGGGGGGGAGAGAGAGGACCACCGCCACCACCATTCGTCTTTATTACGTAAAGAAAGAAGAGAACTGGCCAGTACACAACGTGTCCACAGGACAGTGACCTAAGACAGACAGTAGGGACAAGTCAATACAAAGAGACTGACCGAACCACCTAAGTGTGGAGTGACAAGTCCATGGCCAGTAGCCTACAGGTAAAATAGCGCGTGTCATTTATACTTACATAAATATGGTGTAATCGTGGGAAAGTCGTCTAATGAAGGTTTTGTTTCGTGACGTTCCACCTGACACGATCTTCAATTACTTGAAAGAGATTAATATATTTCACTTGATGTAAGCTACTGTGATGTTTTTAACTTGTTAGACGTGTCAGGCTAAGTTTGTGATTGACTAATGGTTTTTAGCAAAAGTATTTTAACCAAAAAAACTTTGATCTTGATTTACCTTGTGTTTTTATCCCTTTTTAATACGTGGTGAGATGTAACGTGGTGAGATGTAACGTGGTGAGATGTAACGTGGTGAGATGTAACGTGGTGAGATGTAACGTGGTGAGATGTAACGTGGTGAGATGTAACGTGGTGAGATGTAACGTGGTGAGATGTAACGTGGTGAGATGTAACGTGGTGAGATGTAACGTGGTGAGATGTAACGTGGTGAGATGTAACGTGGTGAGATGTAACGTGGTGAGATGTAACGTGGTGAGATGTAACGTGGTGAGATGTAACGTGGTGAGATGTAACGTGGTGAGATGTAACGTGGTGAGATGTAACGTGGTGAGATGTAACGTGGTGAGATGTAACGTGGTGAGATGTAACGTGGTGAGATGTAACGTGGTGAGATGTAACGTGGTAAGATGTAACGTGGTGAGATGTAACGTGGTGAGATGTAACGTGGTGAGATGTAACGTGGTGAGATGTAACGTGGTGAGATGTAACGTGGTGAGGTGTAACGTGGTGAGATGTAACGTGGTGAGATGTAACGTGGTGAGATGTAACGTGGTGACAGCCCTGACATGGCCTTTGTTGTCGACGGGGCTATAATTTTAATCTTAATCTTAATCTTATATATAATTATAGTCATTTCAACGCTAGCCATTCCTCAGCCAAAATTTACCATTAAACTTACCTGGGTAGAGAAAAGATTCCGTCTGCAATATTGGGTGATTCCTCTTTGACATTGTATAAAATAGGGCCTGTCCTTACCTACCAAAATGAAGAACATAAGGTCACTGGATACCAGACCCTCATTAGATGCCTTTCAGTGACATGGGTGTTCAATCATTGTGGTGCCAAGAGGCGACAGTGGCGATGAAAGGGTTTTAACATAAATGCGTCTTTAGCTATTGCGTTGGTGTATTCTTATGTAGAGCTGTGGGTTAATTAACAATAACAATGACAGTATCCGAAATTATTCTGAGCGTTTTTCGCCCCACTTTTGTAGGGGAAGACGGGGTAAAAAGCGCATGGGCGGGTAAGAAGCCCACCCCAATAATCTCATGAAATGAAGCAAATTTCAGTCTCATTTTGCCCATGAGACGAGCGTTAATGTCTAGCATTCGTCTCATGGGCAAATTTGACTGAAATTTTCTTTATTTCCTCACCTAAGCTTCACATCCTCCCGGTCCTAAGGACACATGTGGGACATTACTAGTTCTAATTTCGATTTTGTATAATTGACGACATAACGCTGTCTATAAATAGGACGTAACAAACTTCACATGCTTATCACAGTTCACTCAGCTACTATGGCGAGTCCGGCGAGCTCGAGTTCATCCGCCACGCCGCGCCAGTCCCCACCATCACGGCACGTGCAACACAGCTGTGCACACGTGACGCTGAACATTGGCGACTCTTCTGAACGCAGAGAAGGTTCGCCGCACCAACAGACGACCTCGGTCCATTTTCATCATCAGCAACAGCAGCAGCAGCATCAACAACAACAACAACAAACGTCACAACATCAGCTACGCCCACAGCAACTACCACCACCGCAACAGCATCAACAACAACAGCAACAGCAGCAGGAGGAGCAACAACATTCGCAGCAACAACCTCATCAGCAACAGCAGCAGCAGCAACAACAACAACAAACTTCACAACATCAGCTACTGTCACCGCAACAACAACAACAACAGGAAGAGCAACAACAACCTCAGCAGCAACAGCAACATCATGACGTCCTTGCAACCAGGAGGGGCAATTTGTCCGGGGTCGACGCTACTGGCCTAGTTCGTGATCGTCCCCCTTTGGGGGGAAACGCAAACACTCGGGTAAGAGGAAGTTGCATAGTAATTATAGAAGGTTACAGTTCTTGAATGGTGCGAATCTCTACTACCCAGTTTACACTTTACAATATTACCTCAATATTTTCTTTTGGCATGCATTTATTTCTTTTGTTTGTGCTTTGGTGTTGTTTGTAACATTTAAACAAAAGAAGAAAGGAAGGTGTGTTTTGTACATATTCGGATTGATATTCGTAGTTCTTATAGTACAGCTAATTTTTGTACTATAATATTATGACGATTTTGATGCTCTATATTATACTTTTATAGGCATACTCGAAAATATATATTGGATTGTAGCGGTGCCATAGCCGATGAGGTTTAACCGAGGCGTGGTTACCGCTACACCTATCTGTATTAATTTTTAAAAATCGGGACTTTACTGGTTTCGTACTGCCTCCGGGCATTGCCTCCAGTATTGTTCCCACCATATTTGTATTTACAAATGTCCCATATGTGTCTGATTCAGGCCAAGAGGACGTAAAACACCATTTTCGTCGCCATACTTTTATAGGCCTTTGCCACTAGGGTTATTAACGCCCTTGACAGTGAGAGTAATTGCTCTTGTTGGTCAGTACTGACAAGGGCATTCACTCTTGCGAAAGGCAGCCATTTAGTGGCATCAAATAGGGGTTATTGGCGAGAGTTATCCCCCTGTCTGGTCAGTACTGAACCATCTTCCCCCACCCTCCAAGGGCATTCACTCTTGCGAAAGGAAGCCATTTAGTGGCATCAACTAGGGGTTATTGGCGAGAGTTATCTCCCTGTCTGGTCAGTACTGAACCATCTCCCCCACCCTCCAAGGGCATTCACTCTTGCGAAAGGCAGCCATTTAGTGGCATCAACTAGGGTTATTGGCGAGAGTTATCTCCCTGTCTGGTCAGTACTGAACCATCTTCCCCCACCCTCCAAGGGCATTCACTCTTGCGAAAGGCAGCCATTTAGTGGCATCAAATAGGGTTATTGGCGAGAGTTATCTCCCTGTTTGGTCAGTACTGAACCATCTTCCCCCACCCTCCAAGGGCATTCACTCTTGCGAAAGGTGTTCGTTGCAGACCCGATTAGACCTAGAGCCTACTCGTTTTACAATAAGCTTAAAGCTTTTTTTGTATTAGTTCTGTTCACAGTTGATCAGGTGATGTTTGATGCACCCATACCATGTGAACTAAGTAGGTTTTTTAATCCTCGTCGCACATTAAGTTTGACTTACTGTCACATCTAGGCCTATGTTTAATTAGGGGAAGACGGGGTAAAAAGCGCATGGGCGGGTAAGAAACCCACCCCAATTATCTCATAAAATAAAGGAAATTTCAGTCAAATTTGCCCCTGAGACGAAAGCTAGACATTAACGCTCGTCTCATGGGCAAAATGAGACTGAAATTTGCTTCATTTCGTGAGATAATTGGGGTGGGCTTCTTACCCGCTCATGCGCTTTTTACCCCGTCTTCCCCTAACACGCGTTGACAATAATTCGGTTCTTATTTGTTGTTTGATTTCTTTCAGAGAAATGCTTTAGGCCTACGTATAATATTGATTAATTTAGCAAAAGCCAAAAATAGTCAACAACCCCCCAAAATATCATTTTTTAAAAATTTAGGGTCTATTTATATCTATTGTTATGAGTTCTACCAGTATCCACAACATAAAAGACAATTTGAATGAGTTATTTATTTATTTGATTGTTTTCTAAATCAAGTCCATAGAAACAAAGAGGCAAAGTTGTATCTTCTATGCCCGATTTCTGCAAAATGATCTATTTCGAATTCCAAACTTAAAATACTTATAAAATAAAAACTAGACAAGATAACTCAATTCGGTTTTCTGTGTATTAACAAGGTATCTTTGCACCACCCTCAAAAATTAAAATCTCAATTTATGCCCAAATTCCTTTTTTATAACAGCCTTATAGGCCTCTTCTGTCGAGTAACCAAAAAATGTTTTCATTATAGACATTATAAAACTAAATTTCGGAAAGAAAAATATGTTGTGACACTGCATGATAAAATGTGTTATAAGTTTAATGAAATGTAAATGTAGTTGTCATAAATTAGCAATTGAAACAGGACGACAACTTGGACTTTACCGACAGGACCGTTTGTGTGACAAATGTGACATATGGGTGTTATTGGTGATGAATATCATTTTGTAATTGAATGTCCATATTTTGAAGAACATCGAAGTATTCTGCCAAGGTAGCCTTATTAATCAATATAACTAAGAAATCGGTGTTTCAAAATTTTTTCCACGGACAATTAATATCCGAGCCAAAATTCTAACTGAAACTAGGAACATTTATAAGATCAGAAAAACTTATTTAACAATAAACTGCTGTTAAGTTTTTGTTTGATGAATGTGTGTATTTTTTTGTTTTGCGTGTGGCCACACGTTTCATATTCTGTTCATCCTCCAAGAGGGGGTCAAAGGCTTATTATTAATTAAATTGATATAGAATTGTGTGTGATTTATTGGTGCAAGTTTAAAAGGAAGCGTATCAACTTCTTGTTGTTGCAGAGAGGAGTGACCGTTAGCCGGGAAGTGCCTCTGAAGATAGGGGAAGGGAGACGGGTGGTCGAGCTCTTCCACCGAACAGGCGTTCTTCCACACTCCTTTATTCCCTGCCATGTGTGGCTCCACTGGATGTTCAACCCTTTCCGGAGAGTGCTGAGAGTGACGAGGGTTTTCACCACTGAAAACAGGGAACTGCGGGCCAAATATTGCAGGTCCGGGATTAGTTTATATGTTATTTTTTCAAACATTGTATCCTGGTGTGTTTTTTATATCCCTAACATGAGCGGACATTTTGAATATGAATACACAATGTAAACGGTTTTTTTAGTGAATGAAGTTAGCTAAGAACATGTTGACACTTGTTATATAGTAAGTAGCCATCTTAAAATTTATACTGACGGATCTGTTATGGATAATATTGAATGTTTGAATATTGGATTTTGTGAGTGTCTAATATCACTATCTGGTGAAAAGACGTTAAATTAAACTACTGAACTGAACTGTATTCTGTTTATCGCAGACACTCAATGTTTACAGTGTATTATGTTTATATGTACGTTTCTAGACTCCGAATATTTACAATGCATTCTGTTTATATGTGTATTATTGCATTATAAATTCCGAATGAATGAGGAATGACAAATGGTGTTTTACGTCCTCTCGGTCTGAAACAGACACATATGGGACATTTGTAGATACAAAGACGGTGGGAACGATACTGGAGGCAATGTCCGGAGGCAGCGCAACACCAGTAAAGTCCCGAACTTTTAACAATAAATATGTAAAGTAATGTTTTTTATTATTAACAGATTTTAAAAAAGCATGACAAAAAGAAGACGAAGAGAGGGGTAGTGACTCGTTTTCAATCATTGCCGTCCTAAAAATAGACTAGAAGTCATTTCATTGGTTGAAAACTATTAAGGGACCGTAGAAGAACACTTTTATACCAGTTTGGGTTGCATGGCTTCGCTGAGTTGTGAGGTATGAATGCTTAAACACTATATATTCGTGTCGAACGGTTGTAAAGGGAAGCAATCGGCCAGTGTTGAATGAGTTTTAACAGTAGGCCTATATTCTACTTAACTGTGCGTTTTAGACTGAATGTTTACAGTAAAGTTTGTTTATCTGTGCGTTCCAGACTCCAAATGTTTAATAATAATAATAATGAGGAACATTTATATAGCGCCCATCCTACTATGTAGGCTACAGGACGCTTTACACATAATTGAAATGGAATAAAAACATGAAACAAAAATCCAATAACATGAGCAGACAAAACAATATCGGTCAGACTTCGTTTGGCCGGTAAAAATGCACATAACAATCAGCAACAACAACAACAGTGTATTTTCTAGACTCCGAATGTTTACAGTGTATTCTCTACACTCCGAATGTTTACAGTGTATTCTCTACACTCCGAATGTTTACAGTGTATTCTCTACACTCCGGATGTTTACAGTGTATTTTCCAGACTCCGAAAGTTTACAGTTTGTTTTATAGACTGAATGTTTACAGTGTGTTTTATAAACTCCGAAAGTTTACAGTGTGTTTAATAGACTCTGAATGTTTACAGTGTGTTTTATAAACTCCGAAAGTTTGCAGTGTATTTTCTAGACTCGGAATGTTTACAGTGTATTCTGTTGATCTGTGAGTTCTAGACTCCAAATGTTTACAGTGTATTCTGTTTATCTGTGAGTTCTAGACTCCAAATGTTTAGTGTATTCTGTTTATCTGTGCATTCTAGACTCCAAATGTTTAGTGTATTCTGTTTATCTGTGCATTCTAGACTCCAAATGTTTAGTGTATTCTGTTTATCTGTGCATTCTAGACTCCAAATGTTTAGTGTATTCTGTTTATCTGTGCGTTCTAGACTCCAAATGTTTACAGTGTATTCTGTTTATTTGTGCATGCTAGACTCCAAATGTTTAGTGTATTCTGTTTATCTGTGCATTCTAGACTCCAAATGTTTACAGTGTATTCTGTTTATCTGTGAGTTCTAGACTCCAAATGTTTACAGTGTATTCTGTTTATCTGTGAGTTCTAGACTCCAAATGTTTAGTGTATTCTGTTTATCTGTGCATTCTAGACTCCAAATGTTTAGTGTATTCTGTTTATCTGTGCGTTCTAGACTCCAAATGTTTACAGTGTATTCTGTTTATTTGTGCATGCTAGACTCCAAATGTTTAGTGTATTCTGTTTATCTGTGCATTCTAGACTCCAAATGTTTACAGTGTGTTCTGTTTATCTGTGCATTCTAGACTCCAAATGTTTACAGTGTATTCTGTTTATCTGTGAGTTCTAGACTCCAAATGTTTACAGTGTATTCTGTTGATCTGCGCGTTTCTATAGACGTCGACGAAGGATGGAAGAGGAGAGGGGAGGGAAGGAGGTGGACGAACAGCTGCTGTTCCACGGAACCAGATCAAAGAACGTGGACAAGATTTGCCGCCATGGGTTTGACCTTCGGAAGGCCGGTACTGCCCATGGCTCGACCTACGGACGAGGTCAGTGTCATTAGTTATTCCATCATATATTGTTGTTCTTGTTGTTGTATTACCCTGGCTTAAAGACTCCAGGGATCATCCCGACAGCCGAAGCACTTGAACACTATGGTACAAATGTAGCAGCTAGGGGTGAGAACATTACGTGCGTGACCCGTTTTTGATTACCACGCTACAGTGGGCAGCCACACTCCGACTTCGGAGGATTTAAGACTGATGATGTTATGCTAGGAGCTTGTCATGGCTTAGCACAACCATGCAGAGCATAACAACATTTTGATGTAGCCTTGGTGTTCTAGCTTATGTCAACTGGTCTGACACAGCCTCATGCCAAGGCGAGCCATCATATATAATTATGCCATTCACTGCTGTTCAGAGAGAGTTTATCGATATTTTCATTAGGATTTTTTTGAAGCCAACCGAAGTTTTCCATAAGTAACCTTTCACAAATAACAGTCAAGAATATGTTGTAGTATGTTTGGAAATAAGTCATTGCTGTTGCTAGATTTTCACTCACGGACAGTTTTATGTATGCTTACGATGCTAATGGTATTATTTAAGAACATTTTCTACTAAATATGTTGCATGATACTTAACTACACAACAACAACAAAGCATTTACCATAAATATGACGGAAGAAATATAACCACAAATACTATAAACAACATACAGGCAAAATATTTTTATATGGACATGCTTGATGCAGTTTTTAACCTACGATTTCTTGATTCAGCGTTTCAACTAAACAGCTTGATTTTCTGTGTTTTTGAACGGCTGTGTTGGCATTATATTAGAGTAGATTAATGTCAGTACCTAACACCATTCGCTATTCCCCAATCGCTTCGCTTTGTGGGGGTTATTTCGTGCCAGAGGTTTACTTACGCCCGAGGTTCAAAGTTCCCCCCATTGCGTTTTTTGAGTCACGCTCCTTGGTGGAGGTTTGCGCTGTAGGTTTAAAAATGTGATCTTGTGATCACATGTTGTCGCATCAATGAGTGATGATGATGATTTTGCCCATTATATACACCCCCCCTACCTCTCTCCCCCCCCCCCCCCCCCCCCCCCCCAAATCTTAACCCTGTTTTCTCTGTGTCCTTTCATGATACACTTCCACGCAATAATTATTTGAACTAATTCCTTCCAACGGTTCTCGAAATACAGCCCCTTTTCGTACAACAGCCTCAAGGTCAAACGTCAAGGTCAAGTGGCTTCAAATGTCTCTCACTGCGTTCCTTAGGTCATGAGGATCAAGAATATATAATGGTTATGTGAGTGTAGCCACTGCTGAAAAAAATAAGAAGTTCAAATGTCACGGTCAAGGTCATTAAGATAACCGATACTTTTCACCACACATGACCTTGAGTCAGTCTACCAACCTGCATGCCAAATTTGAAGGTCACCATGGTTATCCGTTTTCTACGGGACCATCCCTGCACTGCTATATACACACCCACCACACAAAATTTGAAGCTATTCTGTCCATTGGGTTGCGAGACACAGCTCAGACATAAAATGCATAGCGCTAAGAAGAAAATGTCGGTTTTCAAGGTCAAGCTTCAAGGGCAAAGTCAGGATGGTCACAATGTTTGTACATGGCCATCTGTGTACCGTGATGCACCACCATACACAATTTGAAGTGATTTTGTCCACTTGTTCACGAGGTACAGGGCGAAGAGACGCACACGCACACGCGCGCACGCACGCACGCACACGCACGCACACACACACACACACACACACACACACACACACACACAAAGACATCAAATCAATTTTATTACATTACATAGATATAGATATATATAAGGTAAAAGTTAATCCCGTACAATTGTCGCGCGCCGAACAAAGATGAGATGAGAGGGTGCTGTGGTTGTAGGGTATATATATATATAATGAAAGAAAAATCTGAGTGAATAGCCAGCTCCGTACCCCTACTCTGCAGGACTGAAAAGTTAGTGCATTTGAAATGCTGAATAGTTTTATCAAAGGAAACTATATATATATAGATATGATTAGTTAATGCCAGTATAACCCATAACAGTTGCCAACTGTGCATTCTGAATCTCAACGTTCGGTTGTGTTGTTTTTTATCCTTTTTTTAATCCTCCGTTACAGGTGTGTACTTTGCCACAAAAAGCCACATGTCTCATAGCTACACCCACGGCCCTTCTGCCTTCATTCCAAAGGCGGTGCTCTCTGCCCTTCCCCTCAACGATGCCAGTAGAAGGCGCCGCAATGTCCGTCTGCCGGGTGAAGGCAACCAGCAGGTTGCCCTCCAGCCATCAACATCAGGGAACAATGAACGCATGCCACGATCAACGTCAGGGAACAATGAACACGACGTGCCATCAACGTCAGGGAACAATGAACACGATGTGCCATCAACGTCAGGGAACAATGAACACGACGTGCCATCAACGTCAGGGAACAATGAACACGTGCCATCAACGTCAGGGAACAATGAACACGATGTGCCATCAACGTCAGGGAACAATGAACACGATGTGCCATCAACGTCAGGGAACAATGAACATGTGCCATCAACGTCAGGGAACAATGAACACTTGCCATCAACGTCAGGGAACAATGAACACGTGACATCAACGTCAGGGAACAATGAACACGTGACATCAACGTCAGGGAACAATGAACACTTGCCATCAACGTCAGGGAACAATGAACACGTAACATCAACGTCAGGGAACAATGAACACGTGACATCAACGTCAGGGAACAATGAACACGTGACATCAACATCAAGGAACAATGAGCACGTGTCATCAATGTCAGGGAACAATGAACGCGTGCCATCAACTGCAGGCAACATCAACGATCATTTGTCATCTACTGCAGGCAACAATGAGGTTCATCTGCCATCGACTGCAGATAACAACAGGAACGATCATCAGCCATCGACTGCAGATAACAACAGGAACGATCATCAGCCATCGACTGCAGATAACAACAGGAACGATCATCAGCCATCGACTGCAGATAACAACAGGAACGATCATCAGCCATCGACTGCAGATAACAACAGGAACGATCATCAGCCATCGACTGCAGATAACAACAGGAACGATCATCAGCCATCGACTGCAGATAACAACAGGAACGATCATCAGCCATCGACTGCAGATAACAACAGGAACGATCATCAGCCATCGACTGCAGATAACAACAGGAACGATCATCAGCCATCGACTGCAGATAACAACAGGAACGATCATCAGCCATCGACTGCAGACAACAACAGGAACGATCAACAGCCATCAACTGCAGATAACAACCGTAGCGATCATCAGCTCGGAAAAGAAGACAACAGCACCACAATCCGCATAGAGAATGAGGTCCCCACCAGGAACAACAAGAACAACAACAACAACAGGCCTCCTCCTCCTCCTCCCCCCTCCTCCTCCTCCCCCTCCTCCTCCCCCTCCTCCTCCATCTCATTTCTACATGCTGCTGTGCCACGTGCTCGTAGGCAACATCGCCCCGGTGACGCATGGCGGATACACGCAGCCTCCGCTTCTCGACCCGGACGACCCGGAAAACGACGGGAGGCGCTACGACAGTTGCTCCTTCGATTATTATTTGAAGGACGAGAAAGAGCACGTGGTGTTCCGCGAAGACCAGGCGCACCCTGGTTACATTGTGGAGTACAGCGTGGCCCACAGCGTTCGCGTGATGCTTCTCATTCAGTGGGGCTTCGTCGTTGTCTTTATGATCTTCCTGCTGCTGCTTTATTTCACGGTGTAGTTTGTGAAATAGCAAACGCTACAGCACGTTTCTGTCCCCACGGAACCCCTGGGAAATTTTCCAAATTTAGGGATTATTAAGGCAAAAAATCGAGCCATTTTCTTACTTTCTCACCCTTGTATACGACACATGCTTGGAGCAGAAGGTGTGTGTGTGTGTGGGGGGGGGGGGGGGTCCAGAAACCAGGGACCCCCCCCCTCCCCCAAGATCCGGCCCTGTCAGTTAACTCTTGCTAAAGAACGCACGTATATTATAAATACTTGTTGAATGAAAGTGGGGGGTTAGGGATCCGCTCGGTTACGAAGAGCGCATGTCCTCTTTCGCGACACAAGGGAATCTGAGTGTATGTGCTTGGTAGCACCAAAGACACTGAAAAGAAAGACTAACATCCGGTCCCTTTTCCCTATATGAGTAGTGAGGACAGAAACACTGGTTATGCCCCTTTTAAACGTGACACATTTAGGTTACATTAACTTTTTTTCAAACCTGAGAGTTATCTTTTCATGAGTCAGTTATACTTTGGATAACTACCCCACAAACGATAACGCTATCAGCCCAGCTCGCCGTGACTCTTAAGTAGTCCATCTTACCCTTTTAGAGTCTTTGGTAGCACATGAATGCCAAGATGATTGTACACCTGTGTAAAAAGCACGTTCGTCCAGCATGTTTATATCAAGTAATCTGCGATGTGTGTATATATATGTGTAAGAATAGCAGAGTTCTCAGTCCTTTTATTTGTCTTTGTTGTTGTTGTTGTTGTTGTTGTTGTTTTGTCTGTTAGGGAGAAGACGGGGTAAAAAGCCCACGGGCGGGTAAGAAGTC